>CM046877.1:154992704-156192704 GCA_025667525.1 Glebionis coronaria
TAAAGCCATAATCATTATCATGAAGACGAGTGATTGACCTTACACCAAAGATCATCTTTTTCGTCGTGTAACTCCACCTCCATTTTCTTGAGAGACTTAAGTTTTTTGCTTTTATGCTTCTAATATCCAAACCGTCATTTTCAAAGTTGTGGAGCACACTTTCCCATTTCACCTACGAAATTTCTTCGTTTCATCCTTAAATCCCCAAAAGAATCTTCTCCCTTTTGGTTCAAACGTTTTTAGAACACTTGCAGGGGCTCTAAAAAGTGAAAGTTAATAAAGAGGTAAACTTTTGAGAAATGATTTGGAGAGAGTAAGACGACCACCGATTGATCACATTCGAGACTTCTAAGATGAAAGTCTAGAAGAAAAACGGTCTAATACCTCATTCGTGTTATCCCTTTTGTACATACTTTTACCTACTCGAACGCTCAAATAGCAGAATGGAAGGTTATCATGCGAACAATTCAACGAGTTAGCAATATCAATGACCTCACTTGAATCGACTCCGATGTCATAAAGTCGACTTTTTAATAGGTTGACTTTGAGACCCTATGCCTCTTGAAACAAGCCAAGAATTCTCACCAAGCTTTTAACATTGAGGCGAGACTATTTACCGAAAAAAGAGTGTGTCGTCTACATACTTGACGCAAGTACGCAACCTCCTCTCCGTCTGGAATTCCTTTGTTGGAGATCCGTTCACTAGGACTGATACTATGCGATTTTAAGCAACCGATAATCCACAATAACCATTTATGACCAAAACTCATTTGTTTCATTATATCCATAAAGAATCCCAATTATCTTATCAGAAAGGTGGTTTACGGATGTTGACATGTTGCAAAATGGAACAGAACGGATATAAGGCTCGATATATCCAACTCGGCATACAAAAAATGCCAACTTAAATCCTTCGATTCATGAACTTATTTAATGCCATAACATATCTCTTAAAGGACACGGTATCGTAACGCCGGACAGACATTAGTGCCTACGTGGCCCGACGTTGGTACGCGTTACGATACCGCTCATCGCGTTGGTGTGACGCCGTTGACCATGGCGTTGGCTGGGCAACGCAGTGTTGGGGGTTTTATGTAAAAAAAAATTTCAAACACCCCTTCAATATTAAAAAGGAAGTGGCCAGAGTCTTACGTGATTCTGGTTGTTGGGGTGGTTTTGGCTGATTACAGAAGTTTTTTTTCCTTTCTTGTTTTATAGATGTTGAGAGGGAAGAGATCTATGACATACTCTTATTTAACATAGTTTTGATAGATCAATCCACACCATCCATCTTACAATTATCAAAGACTTTGATTAAACCCACCTTTCATATAATTTCCTTGATTTTTTACACAACAAAAAAAAAATAGATCCCGATCCTCAACCACCTAACCGCCGACCACCACAACAACCTTATCTCCCACCTTTTTTCGACAACCACCACAACAACCCCACCTTCTTCCCGCGACCACCACAACAAACCCACCATTTTCCAGCGTGTTCCACAACAAACCCGGTTCTCCAACGACTTTCACAACAAATCCACCATTTTTTGACAACATCCACAAGAATCCACCAATTTTCGGCGAGTTCCATAACAAACCCAGTTCTCCATGGACTTCTACAACAAATCCATCATTTTCGGGCGACTTTCACAAGAAACTCACTTTTCCGGCGACCTCGTCACTGACTCATATATGAGTCACCATGACTCATATATGACTAATGTATGAGTCACTGTGAATCATGTATGAGTCACCAAGATGACTCATACATAAGTCACGGTGACTCATACATGAGTCACGGTGACTCATACATGAGTCACGATGACTCATACATGAGTCACCATGAATCTGTTACAAAAGTTATTACATGTATTACAAAAGATGTTGGTGATATGATGGCGTGAGGTTAAGGTTTTCCATTTTTACTGGGACAAAAAAGCTTCATTTGAGGGCAAATACTAGGGAGGATCGCCTTGCCTGGATGGAAGCTTTATAGGCTATGAAAGGCATGTTCCCTCGTGTCTAACAGTTAATTGATGGCTCCTGTAAGTGGTATGACAGTGTCCACAGAGAAGTTGAGGCAACGGTTATTGGAGGAAGGTGTAAGTCGCTGAAAAATGTGGGTTTGTTGTGGAAGTCGCCGGAAAATGATGGATTTGTTGTAGAAGTCGCTGGAGAAGTGGGTTTGTTGTGAAACTCGCCGGAAAATGGTGGATTCTTGTAGATCTCGCCGGAAAATAGTGGATTCTTGTGGGGTGGTCGGAATCAATGGTGGTTGATTGACTGTGTGTGTTGGTGTGTGACTGTGTGTGGTGGTTGAGTTTGAGAAGAAAAAATATAACGGTTGAAGAGATATGGAGGAGGGTTGTTTATTTTATTTTTTTTTAACTTGGGGCCATAGGATGAAAATGGATTGGATGGTTTTGATGAGTCCATCAAGCCTTTGATAAATATTGGGACTTCATTGAACTTTTATCGATTTTGAGATGGAGAAGACGGTGGGCAAACATGAAAAAAAACAAAAAACTCTATGTGTGATGGTTGTATATATATTTTTTTAAGCCCAACAACTAAATATAAAACCTAGCAATTAAACATAAAGTCTTATAAAGCCTATATATAAAAGCCTAAGTTTTTTTAACATCAAAATTTTTAAATACATATATTCTTTTAAGTTTTTTCTTAAACATATGTTTTTAAAAAAAATAATTTTCGAGTGTTTTTATTATTATTATTATTATTGAAATGAATATTTTTATTTAATAAATGAAATGATATATTTCGTATTTGTTTACGGGGTTTTATGAATAATTAAAAAAAAATAGTGTTGTTTTGTGTTATTGTTAGAAAAGTTGTTGTTGGTTTGGTGTTATATTGATGTTACCCTGAAATGAGGTTGAGATGACTGACGTATTGTTAGTTTGGTGTTACTAAACCTAACCCTCTCAGACAAGAAAACCATCCAAATCCAACGATAGTCTCTTTAAGGTTTCTAATTAGCTTACAAAAATATACCCAAATATCTGATAGAAAGTATATAGCCATTTTGGATCGTTTTTTTTTTCTTTCGAAGACATATCGTTCAATCGTTATTTTTCTTTTCTCAGGCATTACAAGAAACGAGACATCACAGTCTCAAATTCAATTAGTTGTTCTTTTATCAACGACATTACAAGCGTAAACAAAGATAACCACAAAAATGTTATGTATAGTTAACAGAAAATTATTTTTGAATCAGTTAATGATGATTAGAAATTTGAGTTATCGTAGCCTCAAAAATCTCGAAATATTGGGTGAGTTGACCCTTGTGGGTTTCGATTTCATCCTCGGAGATTTCTTCAAAATCAGTATTCTTTTGCCTAAACACACAACCTCCATCAGCAGACGGTATTACCTTCATTTCGCTCAGACTTAACTCATGCCCGTCGTCTTTAATCGTTACTAGAGCGAAGGTAAAGTTCTCTAAATCAAGTCCCTTAACCTTGTACTTCATACTAGGGAATTGATCATCCACTGTACAGTTTATAAAAGGAGTTTATATTGAGAAACGATGTATAGATAATAAAATATCAAGGACAATGGTACTTAATATAAAATACGAATTAGTTAGTAAACTAAGAATGCACCATTTAACAGTCTACCATTTGGAAGAAAATACTTACCAAAACTCATGAGCTTGATAGAGCCGACACCTCCATCGCCTTCCAAGGTCGTGAACTTCATTCCAAATTCTTTTGGAATGACGTTTTTGGCCAGGAACTTAAAAAACCCAAGAACGAATTCATGGAAGACCTTCGAAGCAGGGACCGAGCTCTTAAGTTCCAATTCCCAAACATTACCATTTGCCATTTATGTTTATATGATATTTGTGTGACTTAGGTAACTTAGCTTCTACGAACGATGTATATATAGTAGGCAAAAATTAGCAACTAGAAGGAAAGAGGAGGGTGCCTATTGACTTTTTAATGGTGTTTCTTTTCCTGTATATTGTATAGGAAAATGCAAAAACACGTTTGTTTTAGTCAAACTTGGTTGTTATTACTCCTTATTGTTAGTTAAATTATATTGGCTGCTAAGAGCATTGACCTTATGGGTTCGAATTTGCACATATGTTTCTTTATTATGTCTTTTTTTAGTTTTTTTTTCTTTTTTTTTTTTAAAGTCTATTACGAGGAGTTTTTTTTTTCTTAATTCTTATGAAGTTACCGACATGTAACTTATGCAATAATATATTAACAACAAGGGCAAGTTGGCGTGTTGTCTATCTTTATAACTTTACTTATGTTTTGCGAGTCATTTGATACATGGTTTATCACTTTATCCTGATAAAATAGGGCTTGACTATATGGCTTTATAATGTCGTTTTCCTTTTTAGTTCTTTTAGCATGTTTGGTGAAATGAGTTGGAGATGGAGATAGAGCTGGAGCAAGAATTGGGGCTAAACTTTATCTTCTAAGCTTAAAGTTGTAGTTTATATATTTATGAATTTGTTTGGCGAATTAGTTAGATTATTAATGTAAAATTTCATATAACTACATTAAATTAAATCAGTAATATTTACAGTTTTTGTTTCATAATCAATTATCTTATCTTAATACCTTATAAAACATTTAGACCATTTTTTAAATTTAGTAGTCTTAAAATTTTATGCTTAAAACATTTCTTTTTTGGGAAAGTTTATGCATACAATGTTTAAAAGTTATTCAAAATCTTAGGAGTTACGGATACACATTTAAGAAAATTAAATATCATATATCATAACTTAAAAGTGTTTATTATGTAATGAATGTATACGTTTTTTCTAATGTTGAGTCAATAACAACCCTTAAAATTTAATTTCTTTAAAACCATAGTTGTAACCGTCCTCCCATATTGTAATAGCCCATATTAACCAAACTAATAAAAGCCCATTGCACAACCTTTTTAAAGCATGCATAAGACGGTTTTGACTGTCGTTTTTTCGTTTCAAACCCCTCGAACATACAACTCAACCCTTTGCTGTCACTATATTCTGAAATTACTAAATCTACATTTTCGTTACAACATATGTAGTCTGCTTATTTTTAAATTGTTTTTGTTGGTTATTTTGGCGGTGTTACGCTGCAATTGTGTGTGGCACATGTTTATATAGTTTAACCGATCGTGTTGAATGTGTAGTGATTTTTTTATCATAATTCATTCGTTTGCCTCAAAATATAGTCACAGGTACCCGCCGCCGCATTGCGCGGGTACCTGGCTAGTAATTTGAAAGATAATTAAGTAATTTTATTAGATATAAGCCTTAGTAATTTGAAAGATAATTAAGTAATTTTATTAGATATAAGCCTTTATGATGAGCTTAGGCTTATAAAGGATTAAAGCTTATAAAGCTTTACATAAGCTTTTATAAGTTTTTACTAGATATAAGCCTTTAACACACTACTAGAAAATAGAGCATCAGCGACGGAAATTCCGACTGACATATTTTCGTCGCTAATTTACCGACGTTTTATCATCGGATCAGCAACAGATGTGCTTTTGCGACTGGGTTCCGACAGGTTACCAAGAGACCATATTTTCCTCAGAAATCTGTCACAAATCGCGTTATTTACCGTCAATTTTCCGACGCCATTCCGACGCCTATATATATGTGTCGCTATTTCGTCGGAATATTTTGGATCTATGGCTAACTTTTTATATATATTTAATTCTGTCGGAAATTCGTCACAAAAAACTATTATTTCCGACTGATTTCTAACAGAAATTTAAAAACATGTTTTTTTTGTCTTATTGCTAACGTCCATGTAATAATTGATATATTGATGAATTTTGTTTTATTAAGATACTAACAAAGTAAATATTACACGGTTAAATTTTAAAACGTTACTTTTTATACATATAGTTCGCCAAAAGCGAAGGCAGCTCTCTGGGTCCCTACCGACGCTGGGGTGCGAAAGCATGTATTATTTTAACGTGCATACTTCAATTCTAACCTTTCTAACTTACTAAAACTTTTTACAAACAAAATGCGAATTTTTAATCACAATGTATTTAAAAACCAATTAAAAATCTAGCTAACTTCGAACCGAACAATCAGCTGAACCACGTGACTTGATCGGGTATAAATATAAATAAGTATTGCAACATTCTTCTTCTATTAGTTTATATAACTTTTTAAAACTTCATAAAACTTAATAAAAAAATATAAAATTTTGATCACAATATATTAAAAGGCTGATAAAAACTCTAGTTAACATATTTATAAATTTACTTTATCTAAAATCTATCTATCTACTACCTATATAAAACAAGGTTTTAAAAAAATAGATCTTAACTTAAAAATCTAGAAAAACGACACCTGTAAATTAAAAAATAATCAACGGCTGAGAGCAACGCTCCTTCTATCACAACATTTAATGCAAACAAAATAACCACTAGCCACAAATCTCACGGCAATTTTTCCCCAATTCATTGAAGCAAGATTTCAAACCGATTAAATCATTAACACACAAATGATCACTGATTCAAACAATCTCCATCATCATAGATCCTACATCAAATAAAGCTAGCAATTCATGAATCAAATACGTCATCTATCATCAAATAACTGCAGGTATGATTATTTTGGGAGAAAAACTTAATTCGATTTTTGACAAATCATCACACCATACACAATTTTAGAAAAAAACTTTTATGATTTTTCATCAAATGTGGTTTCATTGATTATTTGATTTTTGGTTTGTTTGATTCATTTCTTGATGGAGTTATTTGATAGTATCACTTTTATGTTGATTCAGTTTAATTTTGAGACATTTTTTTAATAATTAAATTTTGTATTGTTTTTAGGATCGTGAGGCTGTGAGCGGTTTATTGGAGGTATTTTGTATGCAAATCACTGTTGTAAAGTTTAATGTTTAAGATTTTGATACAGTTAACATTTTATACTTATATTATTGATTGGAACCCATAAAAGAAAATCACATTGATAGACATTTTTTTTATGTCTTCACAGTAAGTAGTTATGACTTATGAGTAAACTTCATGATTAGAACATGGATTATTCTTAGTGGTTATATCGGGTAAAAAGCCTCTCGCTCCCAGTTCATTATAATCAGATGCATCAACATTAAAAATTTATGGTGTAACCTCTTTATAAGCATATGCATCTTACCTACAGTTTTTTTTTACTGAATTATATATGTTCCTTTTTTTCTAAAAAAATCCATGGAACTTAACTCATGTGCTCATTTTGTGCAAGGAACAAACCTCCTCTGGAAAGGGTGCGTCTATCGATGAAAGAAATCTGGTTAGTTTGCTAACATCTAATGCTTTTCCACTTTAAAACTACATATCAGTTACTTTTTGAACCATCCGTATAACTTGACATGCATTTTTCTTAGGGGAGCTCAACATTGCAATTAAGTACTACCTAATAAAATTCTTAGTTTCTGAATAAGTGAACATGAAAATGGTGTTGGGAGTATTAAAATATTGTTTAATTTTAGGTGGGTACACACAGAGTATTTTAATGGTTATACCTACGGGTATTTTAAGGGTAAAAGCTATAAAATACCATCTTACTTATTGATTTGTGCCGACTTTAAACACTTATTATTTAATCTCGTGACTTTACCATTCTACTTGTTTGTTTTGTAATAATATTACCATTATGACCGGTTACATTTACACATCAACAAATCTAATTATTAAAAAAAAATTTTCGAAAATTTTTTTTTTATTTTCGAAAGAAAAGTTTTATTTTGAAAAAAAAAGTTTTATTTTGGCAAAAAAAGTTTTATTTTCGAAAAAAAATGTTTTATTTTCGAAAAAAAATGTTTTATTTTTGAAAAAAAATGTTTTATTTTCGAAAAAAAAGTTTTATTTTCGAAAAAAAGTTTAGAAAGATATAAGTTCTTTTTTTTCGAAAAAAAGTCATATTTCCTTTTTCGAAACAATTTTTTTTTAACAAAAAGTTTAATTTTTTTTTTCGAAACAAACTTTGTTTAGAAAATTAAACTTTTTTTTTTTAGAAAAAATGGTTTTTATTTTTTTCGAGAAAGATAAAACCTTTTTTCTCGAAAATAAAACTTTTAAAAAAAAACATTTTTTTATTTTTTTTTTAAACAAATTATTTTTTTTAAAAGTTTATTTTTTTTTCAAAACAAACATTTTTTCAAAAAGTTAAATTTTAGAAACAAAAGGTTTTATTTTTTCGAAAAAAAATTAAATTCTTCTTAAAAAAAAAATTTCGAAACAAGTTATTTCAAAAATAAAACTTTTTTTTCGAAAATAAAACTTTTTTTTTGAAAATAAAACTTTTTTTTCGAGAATAAACTTTTTTTTTTCAAAAATGAAACTTTTTTTTCGAAAATAATTTGAAAGTACAATGGTAAAGTCACGAGATTAATTAAGTAAGTGTTTAAAGTCGAAACATTTTAATAAGTACGAAGGTATTGTATAGCTTTTACCAAAAATACTAAAATCGGACGTGGCCATATTAAACGTAATAAAATAATGACGTGGAAATTACCGTGCCACGCTGTCGGTAACAAGTTACCAAATTGGTAACTTTGAAACGATTTTGAAAGTAGAATGGTAAAGTCACGAGATTAAATAGTAAGTGTTTAAAGTCGGCACAAATCAATAAGTAAGATGGTATTTTATAGTTTTTACCCGTATTTTAACGGGTATATCCGTAGGTATTTTAAATAGGTATCATGGGTTTACCCATGATAGATATGCCTCACCCGTCACCCACCCGCCACCCACCAATAGGTATAAGTTTTCACCCATACCCATATCCGTGGGTACACATCGACGAAATTACCCACCTTTTTTTATGCGGGTACCCGTGGGTTGTGGATTTTTTTACACCCACTGCCATCTCTAAGAGTAACCCGTGGGTTGTGGATTTTTTTACACCCACTGCCATCTCTAAGAGTATGTCCAGTCTATTTTAGGTAGGACAAAAATTAAACTGGATCTGATGCTTTTTAAAGTACATAAATGAAAACCATTCCATTGTTGGACAAAATATTTCAACCTTACAAAAAATTTAGAGTCTAGCATTGACTTAAAGAGTTATGTAGGTCCAATAACAAAATCATATTATCATATACAGTAAAAGAATATGTTGCTTTAAGAGAAAGTGTAGTTTAAGGAAGGTGTGTGCAGTTCTTACGGTGAAATTAGTTACGCTTTAGTTTGTCCTTTTTATCACCTTTAAAGACATATTTACTCATCCAGATTTATTCATGTATTACAGGTCATATACATCATGAAATTATAACTCTCAACGATACGATTTAAAGTTTTGCTCGACACTGTTAGTTGGACCTAATTAAAAAAGATTACTTTTATGATGATCATGGCTAAAGGGTTGAAAAGAGGTAATCGCAACTCAACCATATTTCTTACGTCAGGTTGGTCATTTGTTAAACAATAGTTCCATATGGCTTTAAGTAGATGATTTAAGTCAATAACTATCATTTTTTTTTTTTTTGGTGTAGGTAAACAATTTTAACAAGATATGTTGCACGAAATAATGTCAAAAGGAACCTATTACAAATCAACATGTTAAAAAAGTATTAAGAAACATTATGACTTGAATGAATTGGCTTGATACATTTTTTCAAATATGTCACACTTTTGCAAATGTTTAGTCAACACCTTGACAACTGAATTCAAAAATTTGAACATATGTTAATGTTGCAGGCTGCCCAAAGTTTGCAGATAAAATATGTTGGTGCATCGAATTGCAAGTTTTAGATTGCCTACCATAGAAGTGGTGATAACTCGGTGTTGTATCGGCTAAAGTGAAGCATTATATGAAACACAAGTACCTGCTCTTAGCATAAACTTCCTTAAGAAGTATTGGATCTATTTAGGGAAATTTACTTTTTCATGAACAATTATCAACGCATGAGAAGATTAATAATTACTTGAACATATTGTTTCTTTAGCAAAACCTAATCATACATGTTGTCCTGAATTTTTCTTTCCAATGTTTATATTGATTTTGTAACTTCTAATGTTTATCTTGATTGTGTCTAAAAAAAAAACCCATTTCTCTTAATTTTTATTAGGTAAACGTAATATAAGGATTTTTACAACCAAACAACGGTGTCTACAAAAAAATTCTTCATATGTTAATTTATTTCCATTTTATATTTTTAAGCAATTTGCATCACCTCTTTACCTCATCTATTAATTTCAAAAATATATATTTGGAGCTAGCCGCCCATCGGGCGGGCCTTGAAGCTAGTTATATTTATATTTAAAAAACACGTCGTTTCCTTAACTTCTTTAAATTATTGCTTTATCATCACCCGTCGTCGATCAATCCAAACCAACCCTGTAACGAGTGGCGGAACTAGGAAATTGGAATGTGGGGGGCAAATTTTCTTTTGCCAATTAAGAGGTGAAAAACATATGAATCGAAACGAAAAATCGAGTATTTTTACTTAAAAATAATGAATTTATAAGTTTTGGAGTGTTAAAAATTCGACTTTAGTGTGTGAGTGGGGGGCATTTTGAGTTTCGAGTGGGAGACAGTATTAAAAAACGCTCGATATTAAACAAAAATTACATTAAAATCTCATCGTATCGGGCTAATAATGGGAGGCGCCGCCCCACAGTTCATACATGCATCCGCCCATGCCTGTAACCCATTAACGTCCCTACTTTTTGTCTTTTTGATTTATAAATACTTTCAAACTAATTAATATAAAAAATAATTTACCCAAAAACTTATCCTTAAAAAACTTATTAATACAAAACTTATAAAAAAAATACCATTAAAAAATACCAAAACAAAATACCATTAAACAAATTTAGCACCTATATATTTCATTTCTTAAAAAATACCGTTAAACACCATTACTGTTTCATTTCCCTCTAAACACCGTAACCCGTCGTACTCCGTAACCCATCGTCGCACGCCGTCACCCGTCGCCGCACGCCGTCATAAGGTTTTATCCTGAACCTTGATTTGATTCGATCTGTTTTGATTCGATTGTATTTGATTCAATTGTATTAGGGTTTGGTATTTGATTTGATTTGATTGTATTAGGGTTTGGTATTTGATTTGTTTGTTATGTGCTTAATGCTTGAATCTGTGCTAATTTGATTTTGGGCCTATAACTCTGTATAAGATTAGACTCCATTAAAGGCCTTCGTGTTTATACTAGGAAAAAGCCGCATAAACCTTTGTATTTTCATTAGAGATCTTTTGAAAGGGTGAAATAAGGACCTCAAGTTGTTGTTCATCTTATCTATTACACTTTCAAATTGAGTGTTTATTTGTTTATTTTGTTGGAATTAGTGTTTACTAATAGCTTTGTATCAAGTTAGAAATGAATATCTTTCGGTCTTAGTTTCTGGTTGTCAGTCCGTAATTGAGAATTCTTTTGCATTTTAAATTTTGGGGCGTGAACGATAAGAGATGTAACAAGCTAGGATAATATCGATCAATTATACATAGTTACATACTAGGAAAATCAGATAAATATGATAGTTATCCTGTCATTGTTGTCAACTTAAAATCATAAATGAAACTCGATCATTATGTACATTTAACACGAATGATGTTAATTACTGTAAAAAGTTTTGATTGAAGACCTCAATACATTAAATTATACCGAATGAATCTTCACCAGCAGTAGCTCTGTCTGCTGATCTCTAGCATGTCGTCTTCATGTGGATTGATACCTAATCAAATTACTTGATTTGATGTTGCTGCATGAGTGGTTTGAGTCTGTGGTTGCGGTGATAATACAACTGGAAGTTGAATTTGTGTCATGAGATTAGCGATTCCTAACATAGCCACTTCTTGGTTCCACTTAAAGATGTGAAGTGAAATAGGGGCTTTAGCGTGTCTGTGTAGGGATAGTTTTTGGCTAAGTAAAACTGTGTCGTAGCATCGTATGGCTGCTTCTGGTGAAACCATCAATGGAAGTACCTTTTGGCTACCTATCTCTAGATGCTGAGTAGTTTTAATGCCCTTTTAGCTTCTCGGTATAAACTGTTGAGACCTGAACGTGTTGAAGGTGACTCTTCATCATCTTCGATAACAGATGTTACATGGCTGATGTTAGCTATTATTCCATTCATCAAACAACATTTCTTTAATTTTTAACATAGCAAGACGGAAGTACAAGAGTGTGTTTGGGAATGCGTATTTAGGCGATTATAAGAATATTTTTGAAAAAGGATAAACAGGATGCTGTGATCACATAAATTTCAAATTAGCCTAAAATGAGTTCATGAAACCTAAGCCGAAGCCACATAAGCTAATTAGCCCAAAAATAAGCTTAGATAAACACCCCTTAGATAATTGTTTTCGTGATTAGGGGGTGTTTGTTTAAGTTTATCTTTGTAGGGATAGTTTTTGGCTAAGTAAAACTGTGTCGTAGCATCGTATGGCTGCTTCTGGTGAAACCATCAATGGAAGTACCTTTTGGCTACCTATCTCTAGATGCTGAGTAGTTTTAATGCCCTTTTAGCTTCTCGGTATAAACTGTTGAGACCTGAACGTGTTGAAGGTGACTCTTCATCATCTTCGATAACAGATGTTACATGGCTGATGTTAGCTATTATTCCATTCATCAAACAACATTTCTTTAATTTTTAACATAGCAAGACGGAAGTACAAGAGTGTGTTTGGGAATGCGTATTTAGGCGATTATAAGAATATTTTTGAAAAAGGATAAACAGGATGCTGTGATCACATAAATTTCAAATTAGCCTAAAATGAGTTCATGAAACCTAAGCCGAAGCCACATAAGCTAATTAGCCCAAAAATAAGCTTAGATAAACACCCCTTAGATAATTGTTTTCGTGATTAGGGGGTGTTTGTTTAAGTTTATCTTTGTAACGATATTTAGACATGTTGAGCAGACAAAAAGGAATAGCGAGTATGTAATTAGGGGATGATATAAGAAGTTGAAACATAGTATGAAATAGCATGGCATCAAATAGGACAAGGATTTTCTAGCGGAGACCATTGAGATAATATGAAAAATAAAGGTGAGAGAGGTGTAGCAAATTTAAACTTCACTAGTTAGGTGATACCTCGTTGCATGATTTGTAGTAAAGATGTATCAGCTCAATTTTAAAACAAGGGCCTGTAACCTTTACGATTTGAATATATGTCTTGATCATTTGGTGTCATGTGAGAATGAATATAGGAATGGAAAGCTTGTATTTTGTGTAACTTATCCAGGTGTCCATGTTGGCCTAGGTATATATATAGATAACGATGGAAATCTGCATTATGTTATCTTTTCGGGCATCTGATATACAATTTAAAGTGTCAATGGAGGAAAGCACATAACATATCAATCCACATTACTTTAACAGTGAGCCAATCACTTCCACTTGAACTAAGAGGCGCAGGTTCTCTTATTCTTTGGGGCCCTATGTCATTGCAGTCTATGACAACAAAACTGAGCCATTATAGGATTAGAACGAGTTGAAGATATGTAAATAGCAGGCCCGACACTTACAAAATATTCAACATAAAATATTGTCAAGTAAACTTAGGGGTCATTTGTTAAACACAGCCTAAATTGAGATGTTCATATGTGTATGGGTCTAGAGCACACTTTTAGTTTCTTCTTATGCTTTTTTCCTGTAATCAAATGAAACAAAGTTTCCCATTATCAGTTTAGCTTATTAATCTGATAAAATAACAGAACTATATAATACAGAGTACTATTGTACCAAGTAAATGACAACTTACATTTTGATATTCTAACGCGGTTTCTAGCTCCTTGACGGTTAATCCCATCGACGGGCGTTAATTGTTATCATCATTAAGGCATTGAATAGCAATATCTGAGAATATTTTAACGAATTGCTGATAGGCAGACTAGTGATACATCTGTTATATGTGAGGCTGTTGTTGCTAATGTCAAAGCATTTTTTCTTGCGCTATATATATGTGAGGCTGGCAGTCATACTTGGGATGTGCTCCAGCAGCATATTCGAATGTACGATCACAAAGCGTGTTTCTTATTAGTCGGTTGTCCTGTATAAAACTAGACCACAAACTGCTAAGATCAGGGATGTTGTCTGTAACAGATAAATGTCATATTAAAGGTCTTTGGTTTGAGTGCATTGATCTGCCTTGGTAATTCTTCTTTAGTTTTATCATCTGGTTGTCGTAAGAGCGATTACAGCGTAACTTGTTTTGTTTTCTTCATATAATCTTAGCTGTTAGTGGAGGTCAAGTGTTTTTTTTAATTGATGTCTTGGTAGACAGATTCGTTTTTTCTTTTATAATGTTTATTTTATGCATTTAATCGGTATGAAATAACTTACGTGATATATGATTTGAGAAATGAGGAATCTGATCTTGTAATGTTTACGGCAAATAATCAGGTTCTTTATGCTTTGAGAACTACAATTTTTAGGGTAGATATATAATTGTCTAATTACCCCTCTAGGCACTTATATTTGAAAACTTATATGTACTGTATGTGTTGGTCTTTAATATTGACAAGATAACAAGATCAAGGTAGTCGTATGCACATTTGTTTCTTTTCCATTCCATTAAATAGAAATCATGCGGCTATTTCTGTTCACATGTAAGGTGAGTACTTGGAATTGTGTCTTTTAAATATACTATGCAATTAGGCGTGTCGAAAAAGTTGACTCGATTCAAATCCGAACCCGAATAAGTTTATTCGGGTCAGGTCACTCGGGTCCAAAAAAGTATGCGGGTCAATTCGGGTTTACCTGAATTGACCCGAGTTCTAATTAGGCTCGGGTTTATATTTTTTAGCCTTGACTCGAATTGACCCGACCCGACTTGACCCGAACCCGACCAACCCGATTTGACCCAACTTGAATAAAACATTTTACATTGTATTAATACTTAAATAAGCCATTTTCTAGGAAAAAAACTATATATCAGTACTATAATCGTAATGTAAGGGTAAACGTATATATGAGCGTTGTAAGTGGTCGAATCTAGCACTCAATTGTGCTCGATGAATCTAGACTAGCTTCGAGATCCCCTTGATTGCTCGCTATACTAAATCATGCTAAGCGAGAATTTGTTAAAACTTTGATCATTGTTAGATCTGTGTGTGATTGAATATTTGGCGAGCGTTGTAGCTAGTTGAATATACGATTCTAGACGTATCGGCACGCCATAAATTTAGGTTAAGCTTGAGTTGGCTGGATAGCTTGATATACAAATTTAGGCTAAGCTCGAGTGTTCTCTAATATAATTATTTGCTCTTCGTTTCAAAGCATTGGTGTTGTATATATGTTGCTTATTTCTTGCAACTGTGACACATAAATACTCATGTTTATGTGTTGTGTGGATGTCGTCTTTATGTAAAGGTAAAAGTAGGATTTCAAATTCTGGTATTTTGGGTCGAATCCTTAACAGCTCCAAGCTTAGCAATTGGACCAACCATTCATTCGATAAGCTAAACCTTAACAGTTATTCTGCAGCAAGAAGGTATCTTAATAGCAACAAATTATTTTTCAAACTCTAATTCTCTATTTTTTTGAATGTTCATGATTGGCTTTGCTTAAAGTCCGTAGCTCGTGCTGGTCTTTATCACTGACATAAATGTAACCTTAAACCGAACTTGTCGCTCATCTTTAAAGAAACCATTTAAAGGTAATTATAATAGTACAAAAGTTAATTTATTACGGTAGTTTTAGCTGAAGCCAAAAGAGATGCATTCGTGGAGCAATGTGGGCGGCGTGTAAGAATAAGAGACATGTTAACTTGGGTATGTTCTATGGTTGCGTTTTCGTTTAGTTCACTGAACTTGTTAGACTTTTGGATTACTATAGGATTATGTTAAAAATTAATACAAGTGACTTGAACGCTTAACTTCTGATAAGTTAAGCAACTAAGTTTTATAAATATCCATGTTGTTAGACTTCTTCAACTAAAATTTAACGAATCTATTTCCAATCTTGGAAAACAGAAACTGATACTGTATTATTCTAATTGTAGACACTTGCAGCACCGAAATTTGAGAGGATAGTTAATCGAAAAAAGTGTAGCCGCAGCCGCCATCATACTTGGTGGTGGTGCAGGAACTCATCTCTTCCCTCTTAAAAGCAACACCGCTACACCTGCTGTATGAATATGTCTCTTTCTGGTTTCATATTATTGATTTCTGAAACAAAAATTATTTAAACCCGGTCCATTTTGACCCAATCCTGTTTTGAACACCTACTTTTCTGGTTTTAGGTTTTTGTGATTTTGGCTATGTCTGTCAAGCTTTTACAGCCCTATGTTAACGAGTTTTCAGGTAAGGGATAACCATAAGCATAATTTGGTTGGCATCAAGTAAAAGTCAAAGGGATGCGAAGATGACCCATTTATTCTTGCATCACAAGTAGAACAAGTCTATTATGCACCATATCCGTCTATGACCAAGGATAACTGATTCATAAGTGTTTCATTCTGTAATTCACGGTAACTGTATTTGTCTAAGTTATGACATTAGATTTAGGTTAAGCGTTTTTGTTGACTGAAACGGCTTAGGTTGACTTTTTTTGTTTTGATAAATTTGACAGGAAATTGTGTCTCTGCAAGTTTCAAGTGTTCTGCAAGCCTGCTGACGTGGAGGTACTTCCCCTCAAACTTTCCATTGTGTATCTTAGGTGTATCAATATGTATGATATATGTTATCTTCTGTTCTGTTCATGAGTTGATATAGTTTTCTGATATCGTGCTATAATTGACATTTATGTGGACTGAATATACTGGTTTTATCATCATGATTTCACCGGTATTTGTAGGTTGCTGATATCTTTAGAGTATATCAGCTTTTTTTACGCTGTTACGAGGAACACCTTCCTTGTTACTATGCACCTTTTATATCTTGTAATGTTTTGGGCTGTGTATTCCTAGGTTTTAGATTCCGATAAATGATATAATGATCCTCAGGGTAACTACTTGTCATTTTTACTAATAATCTAGTTTTGATAGCAAACCTATATATCATGAGCAAGCACTTCACTTATGGTAGTTGCTCTGCCATAAAAGATTAAGTAGTGCTTGTGAGATATTATGTCCTGTATATGTGATTTGGGAGTGAGGTAGATATCTCTTCAACATTTAGTAAGGTTGTATGTTAGACGTATCAATATGTAGGATAAATGTTATGTTATGTTCTGAAGTTGCTATAGTTTTATGATCCGCACATACTTATAAATCGTAGGTCCTGTTACTTTGTGCTATTCTGTAAGTTACTTTGAAGCGTAGCTATGAAAATTTTAAACTTACGCGGTTGTTATACTTAATTCATGTCAAACTTCCTCCATGTACCCGAGCTATTTAACTTTCTGATTCTCACATGGAAAACTTAAACGCGTATGATTAAGATGTATGTGTATTGGATGTATTATCTTTGTAATTTACTTCGACCATCATTCAGACTTTAGATTCTAGATTCTACCCACTGAATTTCTGATTGCATTGCTTGAACCTCAAGAGTTCTGCTTACAGAACATTCACATATATAATATGCATCTTTACAGTAACACATGCGCTTGAACATACATCTTTCACCAGCTACAAATTCCAAATATACCCATACAAATTCAAATATAAAGATTGAAGGTAACAAAAGTTTTAGTTCCACGGTTTTTTGAAATTGGCGAATAGAGCTTGGCCCTATCTCTTAATATGTTATTATAGCGAATTCCATAGAATTGGGCCGGCCGCCTGGAATCAAAAGACTTTCGAACCCGTTGAAGATCCTTGTGGCTCCGGATTCCTCCAATCCAGCCGATTCCGAATCGACCAATTCCGGGATCTTTTGCAGCGAAGGCCAGTCATCGAATTCTTCAAACCTGGGGCATGTCGATCCTTAGGAGGAAAGGAGTAGGTGTTTGTACCATAGTCACAGGAAATGCTCACTCGCCTGCGTTTTCGTACCGAAACACTCATACCCAAACGTGGTAAGTTCGTGTTCCGGATCGCTAAATTCCGCGTTCCCGAACAACATGAATCACCGTACCAAAATTAATTAGTTCAGCGTACGAAACGCCATTGGTTTGGCGTACCAATATCAATTGGTTCGTCGTACCTGAATGGGTACACTGATTTGCATTGAATATTGGTCAAATCGGAATATAAAAGATAATGAAAGGTGTTACTCATGTATTTTACATGCAGATCAGTTTTAAACTATAATTCCTTAACGCTTTTCTTGTTTCGTTCATTATCTTTGCTAATCTTTGTTTATTGGACACGTTATGCAGGAAACATAGCTAGCAATAACAAAAGAGGTAGGGGAATGGGTCGGGGAAGAGATATGGGGCAGAAGTGGAAATATAGGAAATGGTGGTGATAGCAGCGATGTATCTGGATTTGGTAATCAAGATGCAGATTATGATGGTAGTAGAAGCGAGGGAAGAGGTAGAGGCGGATGCTCGTGAACAAGCTCGAGAGAGAATGGCAACAGAAAATGAATGACATTAACTTGGTCTTAAAAAAGTTAATGGATTCCCGTGCTTCTCCTTAGCTTGATAACATCATAGTATTTGAATATTTGTATTACTAGTTTCATCTTGAATATTTTATTTGACTCCTTCAATTCGACTATAACTTGTTATTTGAATCCTAAACGATTGTTTAGTATTGAATTATCCATTTCTAGGGAATGTGTAATCTTTATTATTTGTAAATTGTGATTTGGTAATTGAATTATTTGGTCGTGAATTATCTATTTTTTCTAACCATTTTAGATACCAGATTACATAAATTTGAGCATTAAGCTGCAAATTAATTTTTATATCTGCGACAGATTTGTGACTGTTTACAGAGAGATTTTCTGACAAATTTCCGAGGGCCATTTTACCTACGAATTTCCGACAGGTATTTTCTTTGTTTTTACCGACAGATTTCCGAGAGAAATTACTACCAACAGAATTCCGACGCGTTTTTTTCGTCGGTATTTCCGACAGAGTTCCGGCCAATAGGGATTAGCTAGGAAGCATTTAGCGACACACCATTTTCGTCGCAAATCCGTCGGAAAGGACCTACACTGACTGATTTCCGACAGAAAACGCCGTCGCTATTGCTCCATTTTCTGGTAGTGACAGTCGCTTAAGGCTTATAGAGCTTTACATAAGCTTTTATAAGTCGATTTATTTTATTAGCTCAAGCTTCTAAAAGCCACTTCCCAAACACACCTAGTTTAGTTGTCTCGAACGTAATATTCTGAAATTATCTGATTGTATGGTCAAAATTGCATGCATTTGAAAAGAATTGCCTTTTATGAAGCATCGGCTATAAGATATTGTCGATGCAATTATCTGCTTCGGTATTGTAAGTTGAGGGGTTTGGACATTTCAAATGACTTCGGGTCCTGTCATGTCCGAACTGTAATACACGTTAGCCTAGTTTTG
The DNA here is from genome assembly GCA_025667525.1 of Glebionis coronaria. NCBI lineage: Eukaryota > Viridiplantae > Streptophyta > Magnoliopsida > Asterales > Asteraceae > Glebionis > Glebionis coronaria. The sequence continues at coordinate 155,012,081 of CM046877.1, forward strand.
GATGTTAATCCTAGGAGTACATAAGACTGCTAATTTATGATCAAGGATAATGAGAGTGACAGAGAATCGAATATAATGCATGATTCCTTGAGGGATCATGTCTATTTATATACTACTCATCTTGGCTCGAATATCATTTTGGGCTTTCAGCGGTTTCTTGGCTTGACCGGCACCGTTCCGTGTGTCTCACCGATGGGGTGCTTCACTGTGCGCATGGCGATAAACACAAGACTGACCCATGTAGGTCGTTGGTCTGTTGGCCATTACCCGTGCAAATCGAAGACTATCAAGTACTCTTTCGGATATGTCCTTGCAGAGGCTTGCTCCATAACTAAGTGAACCTTCATCCAAACTTAGGCACTCCGGAGCCAAGTGGCTGGTTCTTCTACCCATTGGTTGTTTCACCCATTAGCACTACAACAATTTTGAACCCTAGGGACGACTTATTCGTCCCTAGGGAGGCACTTTTTCGACCCTAAACTCCTAGGGACGACTAAGTCGACCCTAGGAGGTTGTGCCTAAAAATTCGTCTCTAGGATCCTAGGGACGAACCCCTCTTTGTATCCTAGGGACGACTTAGTGGGTCCCGCAACCCACTACGTTGAAAAAATTGACTAACCTAGGGACGACCCTCTTTGTAACCTAGGGTCGACAAAGTCGTCCCTAGGTTATAAATAAATAAAATCTTTTTCAAAATTTTTCTTAAAAATTCTTTTTTTTATTATTTTTAATAAAATCTTTTTTATAAATATTAAAAAAAATATTTTTAGAAAATAAAAAAAAAATATATTTATTACCCTAGGGACGACTTAGTCGTCCCTAGGTTTAAAAATGCCCAGGTATGCAATACCTAGGGACGACTAAGTCGTCCCCAGGTATTGACACCTGGGCATTTTTAAACCTAGGGACGACTAAGTCGTCCCTAGGATGATAAACTGGATGATATTTAATATCCTAGGGACGACTAAGTCGTCCCTAGGTGTACCTGGGGGCTAAAAAAAACTGGGCTATTTTGCAGTTTCCAGATTTTTTCCGGAACTTTTTCCGGACAAAATCCACAATTCAAAATGGCAGAATTCGACAAATACAGAATAATAACAAATCAATAAACGTTACAATACCATATTACGATAAATTATCCAACGTCACGATACAATATTCATCAAATACACTTATTCAATCCTAAATCAAATGTTTCAAACGCTACAAGTCTCAAACTTTATTAAACATGCATAATAAGAAAAATACTACCACAACCTCTACTCCGCATCCTCGTTAGGTGAAAAGTCACCTTCCCTATCGTCACCCTCCTCGTCACCCCCCTCGTCACTCCCCTCGTCATTCACCTCGTCATCGCCTGATAAGTCGTCACCACTGTTTTGTACATTCCTATCTCGACCCAACTCGTCAACGGACCGGTAATCGTGCTCATGGGGATTTGAGATTACACGAGAACCTCCGGGTATGGATTGTGAAGTAGAGCCGATCTCATAAGCCGAGTGTGTGGTGGGACGATAACAATAGTTAAATGTGTTATTGTTGGTGACGGGAGCAATAGGATAAGTGCCGGTATAGGGAGGTTGGAGTGGTTGGAGATTGTCGGGCAAAGATGGTCGGTATGGGTCGATGGAAGGAGGTTGCACTGGTTGTGCCCAAGGATAGGGGGTTGGACTAAATGAGCCCAATCAGGAGCTAGGGTGGGCATAACAAAGGGTCGGGGCGGGGGTACAAAAGTAGGAGGTCTAATTGGGTGATCAGTATTTGAGTTGTAGTTCTGGAAAAACTCACCCAATTGACTCTGATATTGCGCCATATGCTGGTACGACGTCTGACTATATTGTTGCGCCGCATCTGCCTTTAACGCTGCCAAGTAAGCCCGTTGCTGCGCCGCCTGATTCTCTTTCCTCAGCAGCTCCATCTGTCGCTCATTTCGTTCTATCAATTCTTGAAATTCACTACGAGAGGGAACATCTGGTCGACGTGGAGCACCCCGCCTGCGATAAGTTACAACAACAATGTTTCATTATATACAACAAGACATAAATATGAACAATTGATTTACATTTTGTTTTATTGAAGATATATAACCTGCGAGTTGTGTTATTGGCACCACCCGGTAACTTTCTGCCTTGTCCCGACACATTTTGCTTATTTTGACTTGGCATGATTTGAGCCACTATTTCTTTATCAGACATGTGCGGGACTATACCGGCTCTCACTTGGTCACTGAGGGCTTTCATCTTTTGCTGGGAAAAAAAAAAACGATTTAAAACAAATGAAATTAGTTACTAAGGCATGTAAAGAGTTATATATTACTTACATATCTTTCCTCGTTTTCTTTACTTTTAAACGTGCCACCACTTGAGTGCCCCTTCCTCCATGTTTCAACCAGGTCCTCGTAAACCCCTTCCTTGACTTTCTGTAAAATCTCAAATAAATTAGTAACGAGCTATAATAAATAAACAATATAAACGCTTTTAAATAAATCACAAAAATTATAAAGAGTCTTACGTATTCATTCCTTCCTCGGGCGAATGGGTTTTTGCCTTGAGTGGTCGGTACCGTGTTTTTGGAACGATTAACAGTATTAACCTCACTTCTTGCCACCCTCTTTGGGTCTGACCACCACTGAACCAATTCAGCCCAATCACCTTCGGTTCTACCGTCCCACACACTCTCAGGCGGTACATGTTCTTGTGCCAGTGCGGGCGTCTCATATTTCGAATAAAAATGTTTCTTGATCCTGTTCTTGTATTTTCTATACAGCAACCTCAGATGATATTCCAACGCAAGCCTAACCCGAGTACACACCTCATACACACCAGTGCCACACACCACCTGAGTACGATCATTGTACCATGGCTCGAGGTCGAAATATGTCTGCATAAAAACATATGAATTTAAATAAACAAACAAATTAAACATAACACACATATCTAAATGTCGATAACAATAACAATATAAGTAAAATAAACAATTTTCACCTCAATTGTAGGATAAATATGAGCTTTATCAGACTCTGGAATTTCGTCCCATTCGCAGTTCAGGGGAAGTGACCGGATTAATTCCCCCATAAGATGAGTCAACAATGATGCATAATCGCCCAGAAAATGGAAGGTTTTCAGATCTTTAAATTCAAAGCCAATTGTCAAAGGTTTTTCGTTATTATTTCTGTACGCCGTCCTTAATTTTCCTAGGTTGGTCACAAAGCGTTGATTTGAACCTACAAAAGATATGTTATTTACTCGTAAAAATTCAAGTGACATAAATTATAAATATCAGTGTTATAAAAAAATATAATGATTTCTTACGCTGACACTCGGCCGGTACAGGACGTGTGGGCCGTCTGGGTGGACTACCACCAGCATCCCCACCGTGTGACCTAGGAGCTACACATGCCATCTGTAAAATAACAAGTTCATATCAGTATACACATTTTATCAATATACACATTTTAACATATAAAAACATTTTCATTAAAAAACAAAATTACACAATTTAATTAACCAATTAATACTAATACACAAATTCATATCAATATACACATTTTAACATATAAAAACGTTTTCATTAAAATACAAAATTACACATTTAAACAAATAAAAACAACTCATCATCATTTAAACGTATAACAATTGTTTCATTCAAACAACAACTTAAGCATATAACAATCGTTTACAAATAAAAAATTACACATTAAAGCATATAACAACTGTTTCATTCAAAATACAACTTAATATCAATTGTCATCATCTTCAGAATCATCGCTAGATAAAACTTCTTGAACATCATTATTATGGTTCACTTCATCATCATCCGACACTAAATCATCATCATCAACATCACCAATGACGTGTGCAACTACTTCATCATCTTCAATATTAATAATATCATCATCAACCGGTGGGGCGTCCACTTCCGTTGGTTGAGTATTTACACTCAAATCCGTAATACCCAAATTAGGCAAAGCAACAGACAGTGTAACATCTGATGAACTGCTACCATGTATAACATCTTCATCGGACTCTACCACATCTCGATGATAAACCTGTTCGACGACCTTCCAATGAAGCGGTCGTCTAGCAAGGTCTTCAAGGTAGAATACTTGTGTTGCTTGTGTCGGGAAAATGTATGGGTTATTTTGGTGAAATAGCCTATCGGTCAAAATATGATGTATGCCTTGCTCAGTGTAAGAACGTCTGTTGCATTTGGTGCAATTGGTAGGGTTAATTGTGTCAAACCATTTACATTGAAACAACAAAACCTTGCGGTTGCCGATATAAGTGAGCTCCAGAATTTCTTCGAGTTGACCATAATACATCTCTCCATCAACCCCGGGTGTTGAAACTCCGCTGCATTGAGTGGTACGAAGTATATCGCGTTCACGTACCACAAACTTCACACCGTTCACTATGCAAGAGGGGTATGTACATGAACTAATAGGTCCACATGCCAAAGAGAATAACTCGTCACTACAGCCCACACTCACTTTTTTTTCACGAGTCTACAAAAATGAGATACAAAAAGGTTTATTAGATGAGGAATAACTCCAAGGTAATATATCTAATGTATTTACCATGTTATTAAACCACGCAGGAAAACTCGTTTCCACATTATCAGGCACCTCTCTGCAAAGGTTCATGATATTAGCAGAAGTCATCGAGAAAGAATAATTTTCAAAATTATAAAAAATAGGAAGAAACATACTCGCTGTAAGCTGAGATGTCGGCTTCGACTTCAGGACTGTTGTTAAGTATAAACCACGTAACTGCCTGCATGTCGTCATTAGTCATACGAGTTGGTTTGATTCCACCCGTCGGTGTGCATACGGTCCGGAACACCTCAAATTTATCTGGTTGTCCAGGCAAATCGTCTTCATTTATGCCAAGGCAGTTAAATCTCGTCTCGACATCCTTAAGGTAACGCGAACAAAAAGTTAATGCCTCTTCTGCAACATAACCCTCAGCAATAGAACCTTCAGGCTTTGCTTTATTTCGTACATAATTCTTTAGCTTTTTCATGTATCTTTCAAATCGATACATCCACCTGCCGCGAGTAACGGAACCTAGAATAGCCTCATCGGGTAGATGTATAACCAAATGAGTCATTATGTCGAAAAAAGCAGGAGGAAAGATTTGCTCTAAATTAACCATCATAATGATCAATTTGTTTTTAGCTTCTTTCATGTCCTGCACAGTCAAACTTCGAGCACAAAGCTGCTTAAAGAATAAGCAAATGTCGATTATAGGTTTTGCAACGTCTTTGGGCAAGTATTGTTGCACTCCATAAGGAAGTAACCAATGCATCATTATATGACAGTCATGAGATTTCAAGTTCGTTATATTGTCATCATCAGCGGTCACTTTTTTCTTGAAGTTGGATCCAAAGCCATCAGGTAGTCTGACTCCTTTAATGAATTTACAAAAAAGTTTTCTTTTTTCTGGAGTGAAAGAGAACTTTGGATGAGGCTTATCGAACTTCCCGTTATCTTTTTTAACTAACCACAACTCCTTTCGAACTCCCATTTTTTCTAAGTCTAGCCTTGCCTTTGGCGTGTCTTTGGATTTGTCGTTCTGTAACAGGGTATTCAGTAAAGCCTCAAGGAAATTCTTTTCGATGTGCATGACATCGTAACAGTGTTTTAGTAGAAGAAAGGGCCAATACTCAAGATCCCAAAAGATAGAACGCTTACTCCAGTTCAATTCAACATCTCGATTTTTGGGGCGGTTCTCTTTGAGAATTAGTTTATGTTTCCCCGGTTTACGTTTAAAGACTTTACTAATCTGCAATTGAATATCAAGTTCTGAAAACTTTCTTGGTTTAGGCTTATTTTCGGGAAAACCGTAGAATTCCTTGGATTTTTTCCGATCTGGATGATTTGTTCTTAACCATCTTCTGTAACCAACATAAACGATTTTGCTGTTGATACGCATCGATGGAGTGTCAACATTACAAGTAGGGCATGCGAGGTACCCTTGCCCAGTCCACCCAGACAAACTACCTCGAGCTGGAAAATCATTGATGGTCCATAAAACCGCCGCTTTCATTTTGAAATGAGTACCCGTAGCAGCGTCTTTCGTCCAGACTTCCCCCCATAAATCTTTGAGTTCTTTAATTAGAGGCTGCAAGTAAACATCAATGTCCTTTGCAGCTGATTTAGGGCCGGGAATTAACATCGTCAACATTAAAGAAGTTTCTTTCAAACACATCCACGGTGGTGTGTTGTATGTTGTCAATATAACCGGCCACATGCTGTAAGTTTGGCTCATCATGCCATAAGGATTAAAACCATCAGCAGCCAACCCTAATCGAACGTTTCTAGGGTCACAAGAGAACTCAGGTTTCATCATGTCAAAATATTTCCATGCTTTGCCGTCACAGGGGTGATTCATTTTACCGTCTTCCTTAGACTGTCCGGTCGCATGCCAAGTCATCCACTTTGCTATGTCTTTTGTGTTGAACATACGTTGTAGTCTAGGTGTTATCGGAAAGTAACGCACCACCTTGTTGGCAACTAATTGCGTCCCCTTTTTCTTCTTTGGGTTTTTCCATCTGCTCGCGTTACAGATTGGACAAGTTTGCCTCTCCTTGTTTTCCGGTGATCCCCAATATAAAAAACAATCATTTATACAAGCATGGATCGATTCGTATCCTAACCCGATCTTTTTGTATGTCTTTTTTATTTCATAGTATGAAGACGGGAAATTGTATCCTTTACTAGGGGAACATGCCTTTTGGAGAAGAGCTAGAATTTTGTTAAACCCGGCATCAGTTATTTTGTGTAAAACCTTGATGTGCGAAATCTCTGATGTAAATTCCAATGTGGTCATATCACAACCCGGGTACAACTTTTGGGCAGACCTAGCGAGTAACTCTTCAAACTCGTTACTAGGACCCGATGTTTGGGTTGGTTGAGGACCGGTTGTTTGAGTTGGTGGAGTTTGAGAGGGTGGAGTTTCAGATGGTGGATTTGGAATATTATTTGCAGAAATATCTTCGAAGAACGCATCCATGTGAATTCGATCAGGTGAATGTGGTAATAGTGGAGGTAACGGAAGAATTGGTTCACCGTGATATATCCAAGTGGTGTAATGTTTGTCAAACCCGAATTTGGATATGTGTGCCTCAAGTTGGCCGAGGGTAACCAACTTTTCACGGTTACAACAATGACTACATGGGCAACGGAGCTTTTGTGAGATGGGGTGCAAAAATTTCTCACAATCCTGGATGAATCCAAAAAGACCATCTAAAAACTCATTGGAATTACGATTGTTTACAGTGGTCCAACTCTTATCAATTGTCATAACTGCGTTGCAAATAAACATACTCAGATAAATTATTTTTTTTATACGTAAAATGTCATACTAACAAAATGAATATGAACTCTTTTTTTTCTTCCTAGTGCAACTATGGAAGGCAATCCTAACCCACCTTTTGAATGTTTCGTCCCATATATGAATGCGTATAACCGGTTTACTATTTGAGTAAATTTCGGCAGCATTTCCCCTCTACTCCCCAAATATGTGTTTAAAGACATATTCGTAGGAGTAAAGGAGAAACACTGTCGAAATCATCTCAAATAATAAACCAGTTATACGCATTCATATCCTAAATGAGACGAAACATCAAAAAGCAGTCCCAAACAGGGGACTTTCCGAAATTAATTCCTAATAAATTAATTTCGGACGGGTTTTCTATAGGTTGATTAACTTCGGACGGGAATTTTCCGAAATTAATCGATAAAATCCTAAAATATTCCTAAAATTATTTACTACAAAGACTAACAATCATATATCATATATATATAATATAATAAACATATGCATAATATTAATTACACACCTCGGTCACGACTGGAATAAGCAAAGATATAAAGATAGAAAAAGAGGTCCGGATGAGGAAGTTGTCCCGACTGTCCTGGTGCTAACAAAAAACAAACATAAAATAAAGAAAACCTAAATTAGTTGGTTCCCAAAAAAATTTCTAATTTGAAACAAACAACACCACAACAATTTAAAAAAAAACATTACCTTTTTTCGGCTGTGACACGGGTCTCAGTTCTCGGCTCGGTTCCCCGCTAACTCGGCTGTGACTCGGGTCTCGGCTACGACAAACATATTAAAAAATAAATTAAACTTGTGCCTTACATAAAGAAAATAAATTGCTTTATTATGTATAAGTTGAAATCAAATAAGCTCAAAAACAAACACCCACCTATGGTGGTGTTGCTGCTGTCACGACGGTGGTGGTGGCTACTACTATGCCGACAATGGTGGTGACGAAATAAACTAGCCAAAAAAACAAAATTAAACTATATATAAGCTAAAAACATATAAGCCGAAAACATATAAGCTAAAAATCAATTAAACTCGCAAAAAAAAACATACCGCGTCGGTGGTGGTTGCGACTGCCGCAATGGTGGTGCGGGATGGATTGCTACTGTCGAATTAAACTAGCCAAAACAAACCCAAAACAAACCCAATATCAATCTTAATTAAACATAAACAAAATTAAACAAAATTAATAGATTAAAAAAACAATTACCTTTATATTAAAACAAAATTATTGCGACTGGTGGTGGTGGTTGATGCTGCGCCGTGACTGCTGCCGTGACTGGTGGTGGTCCGGTGGTCGAGTTAAACCAAAAAAAAAAACTTAACAATTATAAACCTTGACAATTATACCATAAAAAATAAACAATAATAACAATTAAATTACAAAAATTAATCAAATTAAAAAATATATAATTCGAAATCAAATACCTTGACAATATATAATCCGAAATATATATTTATAACGAATTGGTGGTGAATGTGCTCGTGTGCAAGTGATGAAGATGAAGATTGTGAAGATGAAAGTGGTGAATGGATGGAGTTGAAGTGGTGGAGATGAGACGGATGGGATTGATGGTGGGTGGGAATGAGACGGATGGGAGTGGTCGGATTGATGGTGGGTGGTGAATGGGATAAGGTGAGTTGATGGTGGTGGTCGTCGTCGGATGGGAGTGGTCGTCGGTCGTCCCGGTTTTTTTTTTTTTTAACAAAAATGAAGAATGAGATAGAGAGGATAAGGTGAGTTACTGTAAATGAAGCTTAGGGACGACTTGGTCTTTGTAACCTAGGGACGACTTAGTCGTCCCTAGCATAATAATAAATACTTTTTTTTTTCGTTTATAAATAATCCTTAGGGACGACCTTTGGAACCTAGGGACGACTAAGTCGTCCCTAGGTGTATACCGGGAAAACTTAAACCCAAAGCGGGTTTTTTAAAATTTCAACGAAAATTTCAACTTTTCCCAAAAAATTTGCTAAGTGTTGGAGGGTTTTTTTAGGGACGACTTCCTTTAATATTTAGGGACGACTAAGTCGTCCCTAGGTATTTTTCATACATTTAATTTACATTTTACCTTCTATGTAATAAAATTAATAATATAAATTAATAATAAAAATCAAAATAAATTATTATAATTAATATTAAAATATACGTTATACTTAGTTTGTAATAATTAATAACCGACGAGTCCATATGTTACGGTTATACGTTATAGGTTCAACCGACGAGTCCATATGTTAGGGTTATACGTTATAGGTTCAACCGATGAGTCCATATGTTACGGTTATACGTTATAGGTTCAACCGATGAGTCCATATGTTAGGGTTATACGTTATAGGTTCAACCGACGAGTCCATATGTTACGGTTATACGTTATAGGTTCAACCGACGAGTCCATATGTTAGGTTTATACGTTATAGGTTCAACCGATGAGTCCATATGTTACGGTTATACGTTATAGGTTCAACCGACGAGTCCATATGTTACGGTTATACGTTATAGGTTCAACCGAAGAGTCCATATGTTGCGGTTATACGTTATAGGTTCAACCGACGAGTCCATATGTTAGGGTTATACGTTATAGGTTCAACCGATGAGTCCATATGTTACGGTTATACGTTATAGGTTCAACCGACGAGTCCATATGTTACGGTTATACGTTATAGGTTCAACCGAAGAGTCCATATGTTACGGTTATACGTTATAGGTTCAACCGATGAGTCCATATGTTACGGTTATACGTTATAGGTTCAACCGACGAGTCCATATGTTACGGTTATACGTTATAGGTTCAACCGATGAGTCCATATGTTAGGGTTATACGTTATAGGTTCAACCGACGAGTCCATATGTTAGGGTTATACGTTATAGGTTCAACCGGTGAGTCCATATGTTAGGGTTATACGTTATAGGTTCAACCGACGAGTCCATATGTTACGGTTATACGTTATAGGTTCAACCGACGAGTCCATATGTTAGGGTTATACGTTATAGGTTCAACCGACGAGTCCATATGTTACGGTTATACGTTATAGGTTCAACCGATGAGTCCATATGTTAGGGTTATACGTTATAGGTTCAACCGATGAGTCCATATGTTACGGTTATACGTTATAGGTTCAACTGACGAGTCCATATGTTAGGGTTATACGTTATAGGTTCAACCGACGAGTCCATATGTTACGGTTATACGTTATAGGTTCAACCGATGAGTCCATATGTTACGGTTATACGTTATAGGTTCAACCGATGAGTCCATATGTTACGGTTATACGTTATAGGTTCAACCGACGAGTCCATATGTTACGGTTATACGTTATAGGTTCAACCGACGAGTCCATATGTTAGGGTTATACGTTATAGGTTCAACCGACGAGTCCATATGTTAGGGTTATACGTTATAGGTTCAACCGACGAGTCCATATGTTAGGGTTATACGTTATAGGTTCAACCGACGAGTCCATATGTTACGGTTATACGTTATAGGTTCAACCGATGAGTCCATATGTTAGGGTTACACGTTATAGGTTCAACCGATGAGTCCATATGTTACGGTTATACGTTATAGGTTCAACCGACGAGTCCATATGTTAGGGTTATACGTTATAGGTTCAACCGACGAGTCCATATGTTACGGTTATACGTTATAGGTTCAACCGATGAGTCCATATGTTAGGGTTATACGTTAAAGGTTCAACCGATGAGTCCATATGTTACGGTTATACGTTATAGGTTCAACCGACGAGTCCATATGTTAGGGTTATACGTTATAGGTTCAACCGATGAGTCCATATGTTACGGTTATACGTTATAGGTTCAACCGACGAGTCCATATGTTAGGGTTATACGTTATAGGTTCAACCGACGAGTCCATATGTTACGGTTATACGTTATAGGTTCAACCGATGAGTCCATATGTTACGGTTATACGTTATAGGTTCAACCGATGAGTCCATATAATACGGTTATACGTTATAGGTTCAACCGACGAGTCCATATGTTAGGGTTATACGTTATAGGTTCAACCGATGAGTCCATATGTTACGGTTATACGTTATAGGTTCAACCGACGAGTCCATATGTTAGGGTTATACGTTATAGGTTCAACCGACGAGTCCATATGTTACGGTTATACGTTATAGGTTCAACCGATGAGTCCATATGTTACGGTTATACGTTATAGGTTCAACCGATGAGTCCATATGTTACGGTTATACGTTATAGGTTCAACCGACGAGTCCATATGTTACGGTTATACGTTATAGGTTCAACCGACGAGTCCATATGTTAGGGTTATACGTTATAGGTTCAACCGACGAGTCCATATGTTAGGGTTATACGTTATAGGTTCAACCGATGAGTCCATATGTTACGGTTATACGTTATAGGTTCAACCGATGAGTCCATATGTTACGGTTATACGTTATAGGTTCAACCGACGAGTCCATATGTTAGGGTTATACGTTATAGGTTCAACCGACGAGTCCATATGTTACGGTTATACGTTATAGGTTCAACCGATGAGTCCATATGTTACGGTTATACGTTATAGGTTCAACCGATGAGTCCATATGTTACGGTTATACGTTATAGGTTCAACCGACGAGTCCTAAATATGTATAAAGTTTTTTTAATATGTATAAAGTTATTTTTAAATATGTATAATTTTTTTTCTAAATATATAAAGTTTTTTTTAAATATATATAAAGTTTTTTTTAAATATGTATAAAGTTATTTTTAACAATAATAAAGTTTTTTTTAAATAAAATAATTAAATTAATTTTAAATAATTTTAAATAAACAAAAGTGCCAAAAAACGAAAATAATAAATTTTCCTTCACCTAGGGACGACTTAGTCGTCCCTAGGTTACAAGGACCCCACCTTTGTTTTAAACTTTTTTTAAAAAAAATATTTATATTAATTTTAAATAAATTTAAATAAATAAAAAAGATAAAAAAACTGGGAAAATAAATTTACTTAACCTAGGGACGACTTAGTCGTCCCTAGGTTAAGTGGGTCTCACTTTCATTTTAAACTTTTTTTAAAAAAAATATTTATATTAATTTTAAATAATTTTAAACAATTAAAAGAGATAAAATATTTATTTTTTCACCTAGGGACGACTTAGTCGTCCCTGGTTTTGTGGTCCCCACTTTGTCCCCACAGCCACTTTGACCATGGTTTTCTTGTAAAACAGGTGGGTCTCCCTTAATCTAGGGACGACTAAGTCGATCCTAGAAAAAAGGCGACCCTAAACTCAGTTTTGTTGTAGTGTAGTTGATTCTTCTATTAGCTTCTTCATCTGGCAGCTACTTCTTTCATTAGCTGCTTGATCTGCCAGTTACTTTATGTGTTGGGGGCTTCATCCATTGGATCGGGTATTACTCAAGGTGGATCGGATTGAGTCCGAAGAACCAAATACAACGACAGATATGAAACATTAAGATTTTATTTAGTTTAATGGAGTAATCCATGTTACATTCAGGGAGCGACCTAGATCTTCAAAACTCATTTGAATTTAGAGTTATCAAACATTAGAGCCGAAAATAAGCTAATAACCAAATCTAGCATTATATCAACGTGTGAAAACACAAATAAAAGAATTCAAGTAATGATCATCAAAATCTGGAAATACAGTACCAAACTCTTGACTGAATTATTCATTGTTGGTTTGCATTCTATCCCTGGAGAATGGATATTGCTGAATAATTAATCAGTGATAAACTCATACTTAGCTTGTTTAATTACAATGCTCCAATCAGCTAATGATATCCCTTTGATTTCATTAAGTGACTTATCGTATCGATCGATGCCATATCCGATTGCATAAGATCAAGTGAAGTTCTCCGTATCAAGTTATTAACCAATGAACCGTATAAACTATTTTACTGTATTGTACAATGTATTTCTATCAATGAAACATTGTGATTGTATTTGAAGTGAGCTGGATAAGATGTGTGAATCATTGCAAGTTTTCTAAAACAAATGTGCAGTTCCATATCAATAATCCACAAAGAAGTAAAACCAAATCATGAACAATACACAAGTAAATTTTTAAGCACAAGCTACTCGTCGTTTGGATCTTGATCATTGACAGTCTGCTCGAAAGTCTTAAACCATTGAGCAACCTGTTCTCTTTGTGTATCAATATCATCCTCGTCAATTCCTTCACCATACTCGGTAGTCTTCTGTATATATTTACAACCTCCCTCAACCAACGGTATAACTTTCATTTCACTTAAAGTTGACTCATTTTCATCATCGTCCAACATCGCCATACTGTAGGTGAAGTTCTCTAAATCAACTGTCTTGATCTTGTACTTCTCACTTGCAAAAAAGGGATTCTCTGTATTATCAAAAAAAGAGGGAAGTCTGAATTAGTAAATGACACAAAATGGAACTCTTACATTTATAAGCGTAAAAAAATATAAGTGTGCTTAAAATAGACATGTTACCGTTGCCCATGAGCTTGATGATACTGCCAACACCTCCGTCACCTTGTACGTTGGTGAACTTTAGTCCTAGCGATGTTGGAAGGAGTACGTAGCAGTTTAAGAAGTCAAAGAATCCGACCACGAAGCCCTGAAAGAGCTTGTGATCTCTAGTTCCCAACTATTAACGTTAGCCATTTATGTTTGTGTACGTATGTGACTTTGCTTATAGTTTCTATAAATAGCAATCAAAAGGGGTGGGCATGTATAGCTTAGCATTTTCTTGGAAGTGAATGATATGATAGTGAATCACATTTGATTAATTGGTCAAGCTTGGTTGTTACTTCAAGTGCCTAAGTGCGTTTAATTTGAAAGTCTTTTAAATATAGTATTTAACAAGCCTACTGGCCAAATGGCCAGTTGTATAATGGCATATAGTGTGTTTGTTTATTAGTCATTCACACCTAGTTCATCTTTTGCAAGCTAAACTTTAAACATGTAAGATTATGCAAGTAGAGTTTATAACGCCATTATACCTCTTACAACACTTTCAGATTGATAATTTCCTTCATTCATTTCATTAACAAGATTACAATATATATTTCAAAGTAATGATCTAGAATTATGCAATATGGACAGACTACAAAACATAACTAATAGTCTATTATCTAATACTAATAACGACTAGCACTTCTGTGCGTTTTGTGAAACACTCCTTTCCCGACTTAAATTGCTTTTTCTACACAAAGACATTACCGAACCGACCTGCCTTTACTATATTGAAGTATTTATTTATACTTCTATATGAAGAATTTTAAATTCTTTTTATATGAAAGTAGACTCAGTTACCACTCCAATAATAGGTGGAACGACTCTGACAGAGTTACTGTTGATTTTATACAAATTTTACAAATGACCAAACTCATTCTTTTATGATTTGAAGTTTATACCTGGAGAATGGATCATAAACTGATAGCTTGTTTAATTATAATACTTCCATCAGCTGATGGCATCACTTTCATCTCATGAAGAGACTTCTCTTATCGATCTATGACATATACAATTGCATAAGCGCAAGTGAAGTTCTCGGTACCAAGTTCTTAAACAATGAAGCCCATAAAGAATTTGAATTATTGCCAGTTTTATATAATAAATGTGTAGTTCCAAATCAAAAATTAACAAAGAAGTACAACCAAATCAAGAACCACCAGAAAGTAAACTTTTAAGCACAAGCTACTCGTCGTTGGCATCTTGATCAGCGACAGACCTCTCGAAAGTCTTAAACCATTGAGCAACTTGTTCTTTTTGGGATTCAACTTCATCCTCATCGATTCCTTTATACTCGGTAGTCTTCTGTATAAATGTACAACCTCCATCAACTGACGGTATTACTTTCATTTCACTCAAAGTTGACTCGTTTTCCTCCTCGTCCATCACCGCCATACTATAGGTGAAGTTCTCTAAATCAAGTGTCTTGATCTTGTACTTCACACTTGGGAACATTTCGTCCTCTATGTTATCCAAAAAAGAGGAAGTGTGGGTTAGTAAATGACTGAAAATGAAAATATTAACTTTACATAGAACTCAGAATGTATTTACCTATCTAGAAAGTTAACAAAAATTGCTACAAAAATTATACGCGTTAATAGGTGCATGTTTATATAAAATAAAAACTAGTTACCGTAGCTCATGAGCTTGATGGTCCCAACACCTCCGTCACCTTGCAGGTTCGTGAACTTCACTCCTAACGATACTGGAAGGACGTAGTAGTCTAAGAAGTCAAAGAATCCGACGACGAATCCTTGAAAGACCTTAGAAGCCGGTACGGAGCTTGTGATTTCTAGTTCCCAACTATTAACGTTAGCCATTTATGTTTGTGTATGTAAGTTTGCTTATAGTTCTATGCACGATATAAATAGCAACCAAAAGAGGTTGGTATCTCTATAGATCAACATTTGCTGGAAATTGAATAATGATAATATGAGAGTGGATCACAATTGATTAATTGGTCAAACTTGGTTGTTCAAGTGCCTAGGTACGCTTAATTTGAAAGTCTTACGAATATTTAACAAGCCTTATGGGCAAATGGATAGTTGGGCATATAGTGTGTTTTTTTATGAGTCATTCACACCTGGTTTATCCTATAAAAGCTAAACTTTGTACATGGATATTTATGCATGTAGAGTATATAACACCCTTACACGGCCTCTATACTAATTACAGTGAGGCTATGATTCTTATCACTTACAGCAATTTCCGGTTCTTGTGTAACCTCAAATGAGTAACCAGCAATAACATTTCTTTATAAGCGTTACTTGTTTGTGGAGCTTGTTTACCAGTTTATGTATCTAGTGCTATTTAAGTGAGGTGCTAGTGCTACTTAATCAAGGGCTGTGGGGTTAGAGTCCTGCCAGAGGTAAATACGTTAAATGATCGAGCGTGTGAGTATTAGGGACGAACTCATTTGAGAGCCAGGTGTGAGATGAGCCACACCCCATTTTAAGTTGCGGAGTGTAATGTTTTATATATGAAGTGCCATTATTCAATATCTGCAACGTTCATTTTTATGCTACTTCAGTTTTTTTTCAAACTTATATTAAGGACCATTAGTGTTAGAGCATCCACAATGTTTAAAGTTGTGAATGACTTTTACCTATCTCAAAAAGCTTTTGTAAAAGGTTTTTTCCATTGTAACACTAACTTTTCCAAAAGCTTATTAACAAAGACTTATTAGATTACAAGTCTTTTGTAAAAAGTCTTTAAGCATAAACATAATTATTCATTTAATGCATTAAATGCATCAAGTCTTTAAGACTTGATGCATTGTAGATGCTCTTACGTATAGTATGATCTGAAAAATAAATAAAAGCAAGTAAACTGATAAAATGAAAGACCGAAGACTGTTCATTCAGAGTTTCAGACTTGCTTTTAAAACTGATATAAGAAGACAAATTCACTCCCGTTTGATGTATATCCATCCGACTCATCTATGTTATCAGTACGTTCTTTTTGTTTGGAAGCATTATTATATATACACTTTTAAGCGAGACAGATGTAAAAAATCGTACATGTGTGTTTTGAACATTTTAAATCTGAATGCCAAGTAGGCATTCAAATCTATGATTTTTTTATCTATAAAATCTTTTTGGGTGTCAATGAGCAGCGTCGAGCTCGAGCGTAGATTTGAACTTGCACTCGATATATGTTACGATTTAAAGTTTTTAACTTGAGCTTGGCTTGTGTAATTTTCAAAAAGCTCAGACTCGCTTCTACAATCAGCTTAAACAAAATATTAACTTTACTGGACACAAAAAATTATCACAAGATACACACTTGTTAATAAAATTTGAAAATAATATGCATTATTGTACTTATTGAAAAAATGATTTTTACACTTTGTGGTGTTCCTCTTAGAGCATTAATATCCGTACCCTCCAATATAGCTTGACGAAAGCTTAACTATAAGCCAACTCATGAACGACTCATTAAGTAAGACCCTCCTAAACCTTAATATCTTTGCTGCAAAAGATGTTATGTATACCCCGTTTCACACATAACACTCCTCACAAATCATACACTCATTTTAAGCTCCACCGATCATTTTTCAAAGACCTAACTTCAAAAATGAACACTTTAACATATTTCTTCAAAACTCTTCACGAGTGATTAACTAAACACTTACAGTACATAAGTGATACGACTTCAACAATGTCCCGATGGCTTTATGTTATAATGGGAGAAAATCGAACCTTTAGTGACGTTGGGGGGGGGGGGGGGGGGGGGGGTGGTGGTGGTTCGTGATAAGAGTGTGACATTCTAATATAAAGAAATAAAGTAATGGTCATATACGTAGACAAAAAGATAGAAAATAATGCATTAAAACTACTCGACAATTAAAACTTAACGTTACCCACGAGTATCCATATTTGTTACCAATTTATCAAATGTTTAGCAATTCATAACCTAAAATATAAACTTAACTGCCTTTATCCATAAACATTGTTATTTATAACCTAAATTTTAAAGGGCAGAAGAGGGTGGGAAAGGGGCAACACCTCTTCCTGCCCCTAAAATCCTCCTCTAGTGGTTGGAGGCTCATTTGCGTGACTCTAAATTATTTAAAAAGATAATTATCATATTATTAATCGACTTGTAACGTCGAATCAAAATAACTAATAAAGAAATAAAACTAAATTTTTAAAAATATATTCTTTTAGGGACTATAATGTAATATCAAAAAGTTAGAGAATCATTCATGCAATTTCCCATTCCCAAAACCAAATGTTAGTTCCCCAAACCGGAGTTTAATGTCATTTCACATTTCAAAAACAAACACAAACACAAAACAAATCCACTACATCAAAGCCCCACAGTAACAACCATACACCCTCATTTTTTAACAATCTGTTTATTCTTCCCCCATCGTCTTCCACCCGTCAAAACCAAACCAAACAAAACAAACAACAACAAAAAAACAAAACCCTAATTCAAGAACATCACAAAAACCTAAAAAAAATCCCCAAATTCTCAACCAAATCAAAAACTAAAAAATACCCATTAATCCTTACAAAAAACCCATTTCATTAAACCAATCTTTTTTAAAAACCATCAATCCGTTCATTTTTTCTCTTAAATCTTGATCATCGTCGTTTTTGTATAAAACCCATAAAGAAATATTTTGTGGGTATGTCGAATTCGGGTCGGATTCGGGTCAGGGAGGATAGATTTTATAGCCCACCAGCGATGAGAAAGCAGCAAGTGATGATGACGAAAGTACAACAGGTGGAGCATAAAGTACAACCTTTAAGTCAGCAAGATGAAATGTTGGAATGTAATTTGGATAGGTTTATGAAACATACTACTCCTGTTGTTACTGCTCAGCATTTTCCTAAGGTATAAAATATTTGAGTTTATTGTTTTTTTTTTTTGTTATTTTGGTATCTGGTTTAGATTATTTAGTTTTTGGCGTTTTCTTGCGGTTTTAAGTATTCTTTGATGTTTATCTTTTTTTGTGTAATGTATAGAAATGTGATGGTTCTTAGTTCATGTTATCGAAATCTGTATCTGTTCTTGTTAGTTTAGTATTCGTTGATGTTTTCTAGTCTTGGTAATTTGGAAATGTCATGGTTCTTAGTTCAGATTATTAAAATCTGTAATTGTTCTTGATAGTTTAGTATTTGCTGATGTTTTTTCGGCTTGGTAATTTGGAAATGTCATGGTTCTTAGTTCAGATTATTAAAATCTGCAATTGTTCTTGTTAGTTTAGTGTTCGTTGATGTTTTCTCGTCGTGGTAATTTGGAAATGTGATGGTTCTTAGTTCAGATTATTAAAATCTGTAATCTTGCATGTTAGTTAAGTATTTTCTGATGTTTTTGTAATTTGGAAATGTGATAATTCTGGTTTATGTGTACGTGTTCTTGGTTGTTTCCTGGTCCTGGTAAACTTCAAATGTGAAAATTTGCTGTTTGGATTACGTAATATAGTTAATACCATCATTTTTTTTGTTATTTAGGTATTGTTTGATGTTTTCGGGATATAGGTTATTGATGAAATGTTGAACTGTTGGTGTTAATGATATTGATGATTTTGTATATTTGGAGTGTTTGCTTCTCGTTATGTTATAAGCCTAGTGGATTGTTACTTACTTTGTACTGTATTTGACATTGTGAGTAGATTAAGGAAGAATGAAGACATGTTTAGTAATAATTGATCTGTTGTTCAATTATTTAATGTCAATGATTTTGCATGTGATGTATGTTTTAGTGCTAATAGAAGCTTTAACATCAATTATACATATTAAATTATTGTTAAAGAATAATATGCTCATGTTTTAGGTTAAGGTTAATTGCTTTGAAATTGGGTGATGCTCATGTTGCATAAATGTTTGGTTGGTGTAGCTTATCTAGAAACGTTTTTGTTGAAATTTTATCGAGGTTTAGAGGCTATTGAATTTGAGTATATATGTTTATTATATTTCGAACTGGATAATAAAATAGACCCGTCTATGAGGTTTTCAACTGGTGAAAAAAAAGACATAAATTCTATTTTCTGGCATATGTGTAGACTAGCATGAAAGGGTGGCGGAATCAAGAAAATAGTTACCACCCATATTTTGTACTGGGGGATCTTTGGGAATCCTTAAAGGAATGGAGTGCATATGGAGCAGGAGTGCCTCTTGTGTTGAATGAAAGTGACTCGGTTGTGCAATATTATGTGCCATATTTGTCTGGCATTCAGCTATATGTAGATCCATCAGCACCTGTAACCAGCAGAAGGTGAGTTTCTTTTTGAACTTTTGTTTGCTAGTGGTTAGGCTTTTCATTGAAGAACGATATGGGGATTTGAATGTGTAACGTCTTGTGTTTTAGCTGGACATTTGAGTTTTGATCTAGTGGTATGTAATGCAATAAAATCCAAGATACCTTATTTGTTCATTTGTTTGAAACGACTATCTGTATAGTATGTGGTGTAGTCGTTTATACCACAATGTTTTTTAACATTAGTTTTTTTATTCTTCATTCTTGCGGATCTCACCTTTATTTGTTTTTCTTTTAACACCATCATCCAGTCACTCACAAAATGAATATTAATCTGAGCAAAACGGGCAAGTCTGTAGTGACCCGAATTAGTACAAGTTATACATCTTTTGTCTCATCTTGGTGATAGTCAATTATTGATGAATATCAGCTTTGATTATGTATAGACCTTAGATTAGTGTTTCAATGATACACAGTTATGAATGGATTTCAGTACTAGCATTTTGTAAGTAAAGGATCTCGTATAGGATAGGGGAATATGCTGTTTCCGTACTGCTAGATGATTATGATGTTTTACAGCGTTAGGATTTTAGGAATGTTGGGTGTTGTCTAATTTGATTCAGAAAAAAAAGCAGATAATTCATTGGCCATTAGCAGCTCTTTTTCTTCTGTTATTACAAAATCCCTCCCGAGTCGCAACCCCATTATCTCTTGTTTTTTCACCTTTTTTCCAATTTTAGAACACCGCCCTGCACATATTTGATGAGATAATCCTGTATTGCTTCTTCACTTGTTGTATATGTCTCATTTGGATCCATATTATTGCTCCAATTGAACTGATAATTGTAAGACTATTTACATTTAGGATCATATAATTATAACCCTAGTGTGTTGGTCTTTTATTAAAAAATTTCAAATGTTACACATTTCAACAGCTGATATCAACATGTTTGACACTTTGACTACAAAAGAACATACAGTTTAATTGTGATCCTAAATCATGGGCACTTAAGAAAGCTCTTTCTATGTAAAGATATATAGTTATTCCTATATTGTAATTCTGCATGGATTATTTGTTATTAACTCTTTTTACGTGGATATTTTATTATAACTCTTTATTTTTCGAACAGAAGGCCTGGTGAGGAAAGTGATTCTGATTCATCGAGAGCCACAAGTAGTGATGGCAGCTATGAGGCTGGATCTGTTGGCCGTGGATCTCGAGCTCAAGCAAACAATGTTGGCTCTGCTGCCAAGAGCTTTAATAAGCTTAGGCTCAGAGCTGATCCTTTTGTGGTAGACGGTAGTGAGGAAGGTGATATTAGAAATCCTCCTGGGCTTCTAATCTTTGAATACTTTGAGCGTGCTTTACCCTATCATCGTGCACCTTTGGCTGACAAGGTAAACAATTCATGTTTGCAAGTTTTCATACCTTTGCGTTCATTGAATTTTTTGAGTCCTATACTTATCTACCGAATGAGGTTTACGGCTACAGTTGTCATTATGTTAAAGGGAATTCTGGAGTGTATAAATTTTTGTTTTGGAACTCTTTAAGATGCAATGTAATCAGTTAGGGTGCGTTTAGTTAGAGAAAAAGTTTCTTACTAGTAGTTTCTTAGTTTTGTGTTTTTACATTTGTAGAAAAAAAGGAGGGGATTTAAATTTCCATAAAACATAGAAAACACGTTCGTATAGATTCACAATGCCATGTTTTGGAAGACAAAGTCAACGCTCGCAGCCTGGATTGTCTTTTTCTTTTGTGAAAAAGATAAACGTAGGAGTATGATATTGTTTTCTAGTTTCAAGGAAACAAGGGTGGCTAATAAGGAAAACACAAAAAATGTGTTTTTTAGTTTCCCTTGTTAAGTTGTGAAATGCATGTTTTGTGTTTTGTAGAGTTTTGTTGGAAAACATTGATTTGAATGCGATCTGTCTTCCTTGTTTTCCACAGAAACATTTTGTAGAAAACAAGGGTGTTTTCCTCTCACTAAACGCAACCAGTTTTTGGATAAATTGATTTTGCACCCTATTATTTGATTGTTTTAGGGTGAAATAATCAGTTGCATGCGAGGTGCAACAGAACTGACTGCAACAAAATGACTTATCTATTCCTAATTTTTTGGTTTCGTTACATTTCAAGAAGTTTATTTTGCTTCTTTTTACAGGAGTGTCATATTTTTGCCAATTTATATATGAACTGTTTAGGTATCAAGAATTTTCAAATACTCAACACATCTGCTAATCTGATTATGTCAACCTCAAATAGCAAAATCATTAAACGCTATATTCACATTCTTTATATCACACCCGATTATTTAGTTCTGATCATTGATCATTCCGTGTCAGGTCATCACTTTCAAAATGCACATTTAAGCACCTCTAATACGAGATAAATAAATGGCTAGTAGTATTTCAAGTGTTCATATACTTCCCCTATCATGTTAATCAACTTAAAGGATATATGACAGTATTTGATCATTAATCACCGATCATGCATTGTTGACAGAAACACTAAATCTTCTTTATTTGTTTGGTGTTGTCATTGATAATGGTCGAGGATACAAACTTGTGTTCTTATGGTTCTCGTATTTTTATTATGTCGAAGCCTCAAAGGGTATTTATGATAATTGGCTAATGGTTCTTGAAGTATGCATATCTTTTAGTACCTTCGCCCATGATAAGTGCAACATTTTTTTATACATAAAGTTATTTATCATAGCAACGATTCGTCATACCGACGGACCATTTTTTGAAGGGTAATTAAACACTTAGATTTGCAGGATATACTTATTAGGTCCTAGTTATGGGTATCATACTTCCATGTCAAATAACTTAATTGCTACTGTTATTCAACAGATATCAGATCTTGCATCAAAGTTTCCAGAACTTAAAACGTATCGCAGTTGTGATTTGACTCAATCAAGTTGGGTTTCTGTTGCCTGGTAAGTTTGTCAAATTGCTCATTATAACTTAAACATAACCTTGTTTACGATGATTTTTTTCTTATGTAACTTGTAATCATTTTTGTGCAGGTATCCCATTTACAGAATCCCCGTCGGCCCCTCTTTGCAGAATCTTGATGCCAGTTTCTTGACTTTCCATTCTCTATCGACGCCATTAAGAGGTAATTCATTATTCGTTTTGATGTTTGTGTGTACTCTTTTCCACATCAGTCTAGATGGTGGATTTAAATGCCACGTGCTTTGTATGTGATTCAGGTACGGATGGGGATAAGCTGCATCTTCATGGTTCAACTGTAACTGAGGTTCATGATGGTGGGATGACGTGTCGTCTATCATTACCAATTTTTGGACTTGCTGTTTACAAGTTCAAGAATTCTGATTGGACCCAGAGTGGTGTGCATGGTATTGAAAAAGTTAGCTCCTTGATGAACTCAACTGAAAATTGGCTGCGGAGTTTGAATGTGTATCACCCAGATTTTGTGTTTTTCAAGAACCACGACTTCTGGAGGTAAAAGGAGAGAGAGTAGGTGGTAATACTGATAGGTAAAAGCTGACTAAATCTTTTTTTCTTTTGGGTTAAAAAGCATAAAGAAATGAGTAGAAGAGTCCAAGTCGGGACTTTTGGATGATGAATTTGAAGGGCTTTCTTTTTTACATGATGGAACTTTGTTGATATGTTGTAGTTACTGTACAAACTATGCTATTAGCATGTGTAAACTAATGTTTCTATGTGCTATATTGAAAACTAGTTATTAGGTATTTTTACCCTGTCGGTTTATGTTAGTGTTATTTTTTGCGGAAGTCAGGAAGTTGTCATGACTATGTGCGTATCTCAAGGGGGCACCAGATGTGTCCTTGTACTAGAAGTGATGACTGATGAGTGATGAGTATCAAGTCAATTTTTGTTTATAAACTGAAACAGCGAAACTAGTGATCCTTGTTCTAGGTTTTTTTTGGTATTGAAACTCGTTGACGGTATATGCATTTTGCTGTTTTCGAATAGCAGCTAAGAAAAGAGAAATGGGACGTTCAGAATTGATGAAAATAGAAGAACATTTTCATGATGATGTTAGGCTGGCGTAGTAAGGGGGAAGTCTTACTATGCCTGTTTTATGGTGATGTTAGTGTTACGTGAAAAGCTAATGTGACGGTGAGTCGTCGTGGCGATGTTGGTGGTTACTGAAGTACTACACCGAGTCTTACTGTGGTTGCAATGTATTTTGACCCTCCTCCATGCAAATGGGATTCTGTGATTGTTACATGGGCATATCTCTTTAGGCTTCGGGATTTTGGAAAAGATGCGGTGAAGAAAAAATGAAATCTTTAGGCTGCGTTTAGTTAGATGAAAAATACCTTGTTTTTTACAAAATGTTTTCTAAAAATAAGGAAAACAGAAAACGCGTTCAAATCATGTTTTTCAAAAATATTTTCTAGAAAATGCAAAATCTCTGTTTTACCTTTTTGCACACAAAACAAATTTTTTTTCTAAGTTTTCCTTTAGACACATAAAATTCATTTTTCCTCTTTGTTTCCTTTATAGTTTTGCAAATTGGAAACACAAACACAAACATATATTTCTCCAACTAAACGCGTTTTTCAAATTTCTAAATGTTTTGTGGAAAGAAAATCCATTTTCTTTATCTACAAAACAGAAAATAGAAAATGATGAAAAATATTTTCCAACTAAACGCATCCTTAGGATTTGGGATTTTTGGAAGAGAGCGGTGAAGAAAAAATAAAATGAAAATGTTAGGTTGCGTTTAGTTGAATGGAAAACACCCTGTTTTTTACAAAATATTTTTTAGAAAACAAAGAAAACAGAAAACGCGTTCAAATCATCGTTTTCCAAAAATATTTTTTAGAAAATGCAAAATCCATGTTTTACCTTTTTGCACATAAAACAAAAAAATCATTTATTTTTGTTTTATAAGTTTTTCTTTAGACACAGAAAATTCATTTTTCTCTTTTGTTTCTTTTATAGTTTTGGAAAATGATAAACAAAGACACATATTTCTCCAACTAAACGCGTTTTCCAAATTTTTAAGTGTTTTATGGAAACGAAAATCCCTTTTCTTTTTCTACAAAATAGAAAATACAAAATGATGAAAAATCTTTTAGGGTTTTCCTATCTTGTGCCCTAGGAGCACATGATAATAAGGTAAAATGTACATCGGGTCCCACAGAAAAGTACACAGGGATCCACATTTTACGGATTCTTATGTATTTTTCTGTGGAACCTGTGTACTTTTTATGTATATTTCACCTTCTTATCATGCTCCTAGAACATAAGATAGAAAAACTCAATTATTTATTAAGTTTAGAAAATGATTATTTATTTGACGGAATATATATTCTATATCTCCTCATTTTCTTTCTACAACATTAAATCAAATTATAATTTAAATCTTAACATTTCTTTGAACCACAACACATACCAAACTAAAACAAACAAATTACAAACAATGACATCTTTATATTAACAAAAGATTGTTATTTATAAAAACTCAAAAACAAAAACAAAAATTACCTTCGAGCTTTTATAAGAAAATCATGGCAAATTAAATATCTTAGAACTATTTTATGTGGACTTGAAGCTTTCTTTTTAAAAACACGCACATTCCCTTCTTTCCCAATAAAGTATGTGGATTTTCAAATCACCGCTTGCCATATTCTAAATGAATGACTAAAGACGTGAGTGTTTCTATTAGATTCCTCAACAGAAAAAACATTAACAACCTCAATCTTCACCATTTACATATTTTTTCTCACATGCTCATAACAAAGTTGCACACCACTAAACAAATGAGAGCACGATTTCGTCCTATCACCGCACCACACGAAGGCCATTATAAATAATCTTAATAAATGCGCCTCTTATTTAACTCTTCGGGACAATGAGGTATGCCCTTAAGTGCCCTCCACACAGTAATGTGAACTTTTTTGCACCCATTTGTTTCATATTTTCAACTCTGTTCCTCTTTAATATACATACGTTAAGTCTTCATTCAACAACTTTGTTAATTCTCTAACCGTGAAGTCACCATTTTATTTAAAAGCCCATCTCTAAGGCTAGGCACAACGCTATTCAGTCGCGACCTAGTTTTTTTCTCCGACGACCTAGTGCGACCTATTTGCCACAACCCGGCGACCTAGTTGATTTTTTTAAATCATTATTTTCTCTTTATAAATATCACATTTTCACACACAATTTTTTCACACAAAACTCAATATTTTCTCACACAACTCTGTTTTTTCACACACACATTCAGAAATCAAAAATGGCATGCTCATTCCCACATACCGAAGCCGAGATTAAGGCTATGATTCAGAGACAAATAATTCTACAACAACTTCGTTACGATGAGCTTACGAAGTTAGGTGATGATTTCGATGTTGCGTTCGAAGAAAATATGAAATTGCGCACGAAATGTGACAAATGCCGTGATCTCTTCCCACAGAAGCGTTGTTTACTCGACACGTATTTTAGAGATCAATTTGATATCGATTTCACCTTCCGGAGATCTATGTTTAGAAAGTCGTTAAAATTGGAGGCTAGAATTGAAGAAAATACTAAATGGTTGAATAACTTTGGTTCTTCTTCCCAATCTCAAACAACTCATATCGGTTCTTCGTCGCAACAACACCGAAGTAGAAATGAGTCGCCCGATCTACCCTTTCTAATTCCAAACGACTCAGATGGCAGAATGACTGACAATGAGGTGTATCAACAATACCTAGATGAAAAAGTGTTGAGACAAACTCAGGAAGAAGAAGAAAGGGAACGAAGGGAGCTGGAGGCACAAATTATGGCGGAAGAATATGAAGAAGAAACAATGCGTTGGGAGTTACCTGGTCAGTTTTCGGATTCGGATCCGGGAACTGACTAATCGTATTATGTATTATTATTTAATCTATTTAGTATCGTATTGCATTCCCTATTGTATTTCAATTTCAGTATTATCAGTATTTTCATGTTTTAGTATGGAATAAATTTTTAATTTTCGAATAAAAATTGTTTACGTTTCTTTTTACGGTATATAGTATAAATTTCAAATTTTAATTTTTTTTAGACAAACACACCACTGCACACTTTTTTCCAATTCGACCGTCTGTGGAGTCGAATTCGGTCCGAC
Source organism: Glebionis coronaria (assembly GCA_025667525.1). Classification (NCBI taxonomy): domain Eukaryota; kingdom Viridiplantae; phylum Streptophyta; class Magnoliopsida; order Asterales; family Asteraceae; genus Glebionis; species Glebionis coronaria. The sequence goes on from CM046877.1 coordinate 155,039,196, forward strand.
CGAATCCGGCGACCGAATCGCCGTAACGTCGCGATTCGGTCGCGACCGAGACTCGACCGAGAAAAACCGGGAGCGTTGCGCCCAGCCTAACAACCCATGCAATGAAAGTTGATAATGACATTTTGCAATAATTCTTGTAGTTCCTCAAAATCCTTCCAAATCCTCACATTAAGATTTCTAAACCAAACCCACCCCCATCACCAAACATTATGAATCGAATTCTCTTTTTCCATCATCTTACCCTGGTTACTACTATCAAAATGATAAACCTTCGAAAATTTATCATAACGCCTAACCCCACCCACCCATTTACCTATCCAAAATCTAATATCTTTACTATTTGCCACTTCCCGCGAACGTCGAACAAAATTCTAAACCTAACTCTTATCTTCTTTTCGAGACGGTATTAAAACTGTTCTGTTTCAATATTGAGATTCGGGTCTAAATGCTCATCCTTAGCCTCCTGTATTACTCAATTAGTAAATAACCTTAGATTGTATCTAACAGTAGTGTGAGGGCTTCCCGTGAGGCCTCGTGAGCGCATAGCTCGCACATGAGGCTGCTAATTCATCCATGGTTCGCACGTGACTAGTTTGATTTTGGCTCACGGAAGGTGAGACAGTGACACTTCGTAAGGTGAAAATGTGGGGGCCCTATTCAAACTGTAAGTTCAACATCCCATTTATCCCCTAAAAATACATTTCTAAACACACTAATTTTTACACAACAAAAAATACAACTTCTACACACTAAATACAACTCCTAATCACAAAATGTCTAACTCACGTACTACCCGAAACCCAGACAATCAACAATCAAGAACAATCAGAAGCTCACCCCCGACACTGGCCAAAATATTTGATCTCCCAATATTCCTCGATAATGCATAAACAACAACGAATCAGTTTCGCACCACCCTAATTGCTTTACCCAAACCAAGCATAGTATGATGACGTATAGTCCCTAGTCGGGCTGGATAACCCGCCCCCACGGGTACTACCCGTATCCGTTAAGCATTGATCGTACATAGACAACACCTAAAGTCCACGAGGCCCAGTAAGCCGCTGTCACACATGGTTATACCTTAAACGTGTCATGGTCGCACTTCGACAGGATCAGACAAGAATATAATCTAAATAAGATTATTATTTGCCTAATTAAAAGAGATATACACTATCCTTATTTATGCGATAATGGGGCTATAATCGGTAATTATCTATTTCTTAGGCCGCAAGAATAGGAGAGCCCGACTAGGGTTCCCTCAGTTATAAAAGGAACCCAAGAGGTTCCACAAAGATACGATACTCACAATACTCTAACCCTTGCATATACTCAAAACGATTACTTACTTTCACGCAGGAGTGTAACCGTGGGACACGCGCCCAGAGTAAGCCTAACAGTGTCTGTTAATTAGTGTGCAGGGTCTTCCAACAAGTTTACTTGGTGCAAGATCCAGAGTCCACGAGACACCGAATTAAGCCTAATTTGGGTCGAGCACGGTCCATCCAACTTTTGTATCAACAAGTTGGCGCCATCTGTGGGACCCTACACTAAACTCTGGGCATGACAAAGGGCGGTACGAATCCATCTCACCAAAAAGGCGGAGCTAAGAAAACACAGGGTTCCGAACCACTCAACAATTCAGGACGAGGGACGGGAATAAAAGCACCACAGGTGCCGATTCCCTCGCTCGTGACCCTAGTCCGCTGGCAACAGGAGAAACATCTCCTCATGGGAAGCTCCTAGCGTGATCCAGAATGAGGCACCACCGAACTCAAGAACTGAGTTAATACTGCAAACCAGGGCAGGAACCCCCCTGATCCAGATCCAGACATGAACGGTTATGTCGCAAGAAACTTCGAGGCTCTAATCTCACTCATAGCAGCACGGATGAGAGCAAAACCAGCGAATGATTTAGGGGTCAACATGGACTTTGACAAGGAACTCCGAGCTTTAAGAGGGTTAAACTCCAACAAGGAGTCCCGTCGGGAAAAGAGGAAACAAATGAGAGAATAAAAGCGGAGAGGACAAGACACACCAACAACCCCTAAACACGCAATTTACTCCAACGCGCCGATCATCGAGGAAGCCTCGTCCTCAGAGGAATCCCAAGACTCAAGGGAGAGGTGTCCTTCGTCACACCTACCGACAACAAGCAACGCACTAGCGTAAAGGATAGGTTGGGACCTAATCCGAGGGGCGTCGACCCGTCGACAGAACCATATGAACAACGCCAGAGCGTCCTCAGCCGACTTGGGCAACGAGATGGAGCTTCCTCCCCAGAGTTATATGAACAAGGAAGACGAGGAAGTAATAAAAGCACAAGGAAGTATCGACATAGAAAATCCCTGAGCGATAGCTCATCAGACTCCGACTCTAGTGACAACCACCCTCGACGTTGCAGGACAACCTCCTCCTCCTCAGACTCCTCAGACTCCTCAGACTCCTCTGACTATTACAGGAAACGTAGTAGAACATCACGAAAACCAAGAATATGCAGCGATGAAGAGTGGTCCCTCCCATTGCGCCGCGAGAGAGGAAACACCTTTTCAAAATGCGTCGCTACCTACAAGGATGAAAAAAGGAGACGCATGTCGTCTAACGTCAAGACTTACGATAGCACGACCGATCCAGACGATCACCTAAAATTATTTGAGTCCCAAGCAGGAATAGAACAATAGCCATAGGCTGTGTGGTGTCACATGTTTAATTCCATGCACAAAACTGGTTCGACAGACTCCCACGAAGAAGCATCAACGAATTTGAAGAACTACGAAGAGCATTCAGGAGAAACTACGTCCAGCAAACAAATGCGACAAAAGTCCTGTTTCGCTGGCAAGGGTGAAACAAAAACATAACGAATCCCTGGATGATTTCATGGAGCGTTTCAAATCCCAATGCAACCAGATCAAGGAATGTCACAAAATTTTAAAAATCTCAGGCTTCATGTCGGGGATTACCAACCCGGACTTAATAAGGAAGCTGAATGACAAAACTCCTGAAACTTTTGACGGAGTGATGCGAAGGGTTCGAGCATTTATCAAAGGAGAGGCCGCCGTAGCGGATAGCAGGCAGACAACCTCCAGCTATAAATTTCAAGACCGGCCCAAGAAACAACCATACAACCAAAATATCAGCCGCGCTCTAGATTTACAAGGCACTCAGAAGAAAGGGCACAACAACAACATCAAGTTTACTCCGTTAAGGATGACTTCAAGGTAGATATTCCTATCAGAAGGCTCAAACTTTTCAAAGCCTAGCCCGATGACTGGTCCAGTAGACAGAAGAGACAACAGCAAGTACTGGGAGTATAACGATGACAAGGGTCACGCTACCGATGAATGCATACAGATAAAGAAACACATCGCCTTGTCAAAGCCAAGAAATTAAAGCATCTCATCAGAGATTGGAGGAAAGGAGCAGAAACAAAAAAGAACGACATCAAAAAACAAAAAGAAAAACCCATAACCATATACATGGTGCAAAAAGATGAGCGGAACTTACATAAAAGAATGATCCAAGAATTCTCGCACGATAAGGAGATATCGTTCCCTACGTTCAATGATATCCACTACAGGATGGGATTGTTAGCAATCGACATGAGTCTCGGGGATCACGCGATTCATAACGTGAGCATCGACAAGGGAACCGCGACAAACATATTGAATGAACACTGCTTCGCACAGCTACATGCTGAGATAAGAAACGAACTAAGGCAAACCGCACCTATACTCACAGGGTTTAATGGTGGAAAAACCCGACCATTGGGGAATAATACAAGGCTTTTACACCAAGTATAAAAGTTTATCGTCCGATCTCTCCGAATTGATTTCCAGTCTAAAGTGCGACTCAATTGTCTTTTGGTGAACAAGAGTATTTTTTGGTTTGGTTTTCTAATTTAAACTAAAAGCAAGAATGAAAATGTCGTTGAGCGATATTAAAGCGTTTAAATATTAAACTAAAAGCTATTTAGAAAAACTCTATGTAAAACTTAAAAACTTAAAAACATGTTCTATCGGAATGTTGCAAATCATTTCTATCTACACCAAAGTCATAACCATCAGAATAAATATCAAAACAAACCATCGGAATATTCATCTGAATACCCATCGGAATAATCAAGGTCAAATCTGTCTCAATGATGCCTATCGGAATCTCCTAGATCGCAATGTTTCAGATCGGAATGTTCTAAACACTTCTGTCGCAATGTTGTTCTATCGGAATATAGTAAACAAAATTTGGGCAGCGTTTCGACTTAAGGTAACCTTGAATCCCGTCGGAATATGCGATCGCAATCCAGATCGGAATAAGGGAAAAATGTCAAACGATCGCAAAGTAAAACCCTAATGGGTTATTGCGATCAAAACAAGTAATCCGTCAGAATGTTGAAATCCCTAAGATTGCGATGGAATGCAAACTTAATCTGAAATTGGTGGTGAGCTTAAAAATCAATAAGCACGTATAATAAGCTATCTTATCCGAATTTTAAACAACTCAAAAAGCTTGAATTTGATAACTTGTAAAACATACAAGATCATAAACTTTATGAAAGGAACTTTAAAATGACTAAAACCTTTGAGTAAATCCGAGAACCAATAAGCTAAAACTTAAAATAAGCCAATAAGCATTAAGAGCTTACAGCTTATACGTGTAAGAGCTTATGTGTAAACAAGGAAGATTAACCTTTAATCACGAAAACATCAAATCAAACGAATGAAGTATGCAATTCGGATCAAAAGATAAAGTAAACCAAGAAATGTAGAAGGAGATTAAAGAACTTAAAACTTAACTTGAACTTGATTAATGGAATCCAATTACAAAAAGCTTAAATTTGAAAGATTAAAAGAAAAGATGAAAGACTTAGTGAGAGAAAGTTTAGAACTTTCTCTCTCTAAAAACTAAAAAGGAAAAAATTAAAAGTGCAACTAGCTAACCACCCTCCTAATGTGATTAGGAGGGTATTTATAGGCTAAGTGGGAAGTGCATGTGTGGTGTGCTTCCTTCTTTCTCTTCTTCTCGACTCGATTTAATTCTTTGTCTTTTCTCGACGTCGTCTCGGGATTTGAACTTGTCTTAATAATTTTTCTTCTTTAATTTAGACTTGAGTTCTTCGACTTAATTAAACTTCCGTCTTTAGACTTTTTCTTCGATAAATCTTCATAATAGGTCTTAGACATCCGTTCTTTAAGCACTCTTGATCTCTTGACTTCGTCTTTTCTCGTTTTCTTCGATAAAAGCCCGTGAAAGCCCGTGTTTTCTTCCTTTTTCATCTTTTGGTCCCAAAACACAATAAAAACACAAACCACGCATAATTCCGACTTTTACGACATAAAATACACGTTTTGGTCTTGTTATTATTGGAAATAAGTGGTAAAAGGATAACTGTTTTCACACTTATTAAATCCCTTACACTTAACCATTACAATGCCCTCATGTAATGCATTATTTTTAAAGAACAGTTTATATTTTTCATCATACATAACCTATCTTGGCCTTTATTAAATACTAAACATTTAAGGAAAATAAGAAGACAGAAAACAAGTAAAGAAATCAGAGACTTACATTGGTTTTAGGCTGCCATGAACGTTTATCATCCTCAAGTTTCACGTTCCCCATACCAAGCTTAAAAACGAGATCATTGTTATTATAAGTTAGTAAACTAACACGAATTCATGTGGGCCAATTATTTACTTAGACTCCCTTATTCCTAGGTGTATCTCTTATATTTTATTTTTGTCTTGAATGATCACGAGGATTTATTGTTTGACTTATTTCGATAGTTATTTAGGCCGAAAATAAAGTGGGACGATTTAATCAATAGTTAGCTAAAGGACAAAATCTTTTAAAACTGCTTCTCGGGACCTCATAAAGTTCATATCTTGGCATAACTCGCTTCACGATTTGAGACCTTTCTCGGACCGATATTTGGCAGCGGCTTCATACTTCAAATCTTTTGAGAGACGTTCTTGAAATTATGGTCTTCTCTTCATAATAGGAATTTCTTCACTTGAAGTTTTTGAGAGATTCTTCATACTTGGACCACGACTTCTTCATTTTTCTCCAATCTTTATTTTGGACTTTGATATACAACGATCCGCCTCCTTTTAGGACTTGGATCTATTTATCCTCATACCTTGCTAGGGTCTTTTCGGATAGACCTCTCCATGATCTTTAGGGGAGTATTTGCTTTTCGTCGTGTGTCTCGATCCTTCATATTGATTTTCGACAAATGATTCTTCACATCACTTTTGGATCTTTAGCAACAAACTGTAGCCCTCATGCCTTGTTAGGGCCTTTTCGGACTCGCCAATCTTCGCATCCCGCTTCAATAAGTTATGCCTTGGCTACGAACTCTAATTAATACCGAGCAACTTTTAAACGATCTTGGGCTAGAAGCTAAGTAACTTTTCAAATCGTACAACCTTATTTATTGCAGATAATTTTATTAACAAGCGATGGGAGAATAGGCTCATAATTAACTCACATAAATTCACAAAAGAATACCAAACTTATAATTGACTCTATCATCTCTCGTCCTCCACAGTTTAAAATCTCAAGGAATGAGACTCGTGGATGCTTAGCCAATTAAATCAAAGTTTTGGGTTTTTGAGTCGCCTATAGGATCTTGCATCTTCTTAGACTCTTTCAAGTTTAGAATTTGCGTTTTAAAGTTCCCTTGATAAACGAATCTCTAGGATCAATTATAGGAACTTGCGAAAAGTTCTTGTTCTTAACCCGTGAGAGTTAAGACTTTCGCGTTTTAAAGTTCCCTATATAAAAGCCTAGCAAAACTTGACTTAAACACGTTAAGGATACTAGCTAGAGTAAACTTAGACAAGTAAACTCGGGTTGGGTCAAAATATTCACGACTTTGAAAAATTTAAAACCACTTTATTGCAAGTTCATTCTAGCAAGAAAAGAAAATAACCATATCAAAGGAAAATACAACTACACAACTAGGCCAAAATAGATTAAAAATTTTGAAAAATGTCAAAAATTCAAATTTTCCGGTTAAAATGAGGGCAAATTCATGGAAAAGACCACTTACTTCGATAGAAGTCCCCCCTACACTTGATATAAACATTGTCCTCAATGTTTAAGCATGTGGGAGTAAACTCCCCTACACTTAGGACATTGTGCACGTTGTTTAAATCTTGCTAAGGAAAGGACAACTATAGTGATTTCAATGTGAACATATAAGATATGAAATATTGAATCACGAGAGTTTTAGGATAGAACCGGGAAGACGGGTACATGGGATCACGGTTCGTCAAAAGTCATTGAGGTGCTCTTTGAAGCTTGAATCCCTGCACAAAATAAGAAACAAGACAACCAACACATACGGGGCTCCCCCTACACTTATTATGAAAGTAGTAAAGGATAGATCACGGGTTGCCTCCCGAGAAGCGCTTGTTTTTTATAACCGAGTCACGAGCCTGACTCGACCCAAATTTAGTTCATGGGAAACATGGTGAGGGATGGAATCATCTCATGAGAGATGTCCTCACCAAAGTACAGCTTCAAACGCTGGCCATTCACCTTAAAATTGGGCCCATTTGGCTGAGAAAGCTCAATGGTGCCATATGGAAAGACTTTGGTGACGGTGAATGGACCAGACCAGCGGCTCTTCAACTTGCCCGAGAAGATCTTCAACCGAGAGTTAAAAAGTAAGACTTGATCACCAACGTGAAACTCACGGTTCTTAATCCTTGCGTCATGGATGATCTTGGTCTTCTCCTTGTAGATCAGTGAGTTCTCGTAAGCTTCATTCCTCAGTTCATTTAGTTCGTTTAGTTGAATCTTGCGAAGATCACCGGCTTTGTTGATGTCGAAGTTAGCCCACTTCAAGGCCTAGTACGCCTTATGTTCCAGCTCGATGGGGAGGTGGCATGCTTTCCCGTACACAAGACGATAAGGTGTACAACCAATCGGGGTCTTATAAGCTGTACGGAAAGCCCACATAGCATCATCTAACTTATCGGCCCACGCGGCACGATGCTCTCCCACAATACGTTCCAGAATTCGCTTCAATCCACGGTTGGAAATCTCGGCTTGCCCATTGGTTTGGGGATGATAGGCGGTGGAAAGACGATGATTAACACCATACTTCTTGCAAATTGATCATTGCAAAAATGAGTCCCGCGGTCACTGATTATAGCACGAGGAACACCGAATCGAGCAAACAGCTGCTTCAAAAAATTCACAACCACCCTCGCATCGTTCATTGGGAGAGCCTTAGCTTCAACCCATTTAGAAACGTAGTCAACGGCTACGAGGATGTACTTGTTCCCTTTGGATGATGGAAATGGCCCCATAAAGTCGATGCCCCATATATCAAAGATTTCACATTCTTGTATGAAATTTTGAGGCATCTCATCATTATGTGTGATCTTGCCTTGTCGTTGGCAAGCATCACAATGCTTAACCATTTCGTGAGCGTCACGATAAATGGTGGGCCAATAGAATCCTGAGTCAAACACTTTCTTAGCGGTGTAGTTGGGACCAAAGTGACCACCAGTGGGTCCTTTATGACAAGCATCAAGGATTTGCAAAGCTGCCGGTCCACTCAACACATCGACGAATGATCAGATCAACGCATTGTTTGAAGAGATAAGGGTCATCCCAGAAGTAAGTCTTAACATCTTTAAAGAACTTCTTCTTTTCTTGGGATGTTAACCCTTTGATGTGAATACCACCCGCTAAGTAGTTTGCAATGTCTGCAAACCACGGGGTGTCATCAAGATTGGACTGAATAGTCATTAAGGTCTCAAGGGGAAAAGAGTCATTGATTTCTTGGTTTGGATGATCCCCTTGATACGGATCCTCAAGTCTACTCAGATGATCCGCTGCTAGGTTTTTAACTCCCTTCTTGTCACGAATTTCAATGTTGAATTCTTGAAGGAGCAAAACCCAACGAAGAAGTCTTGGCTTAGAATCTTGCTTAGTCAGCAAGTACTTCAACGCGGAATGGTCGGTATAGACAATTGTGGTGGAAAGGACAAGATAGGGGCGGAACTTCTCAAAAGCATACACTACAGCTAAAATATCTTTTTCGGTAATGATATAATGCAATTGAGCCCCCGTCATTGTCTTGCTAGCGTAATGGATTGGTTGGAAGTGTTTGTTCACTCGTTGTCCCAAAACCGCTCCAATAGCAAAGTCGCTAGCATGGACATCAATTCAAAAGGTAGCTCCCAATTAGGGGTAACCAAGACCGGTGCCTTAGTTAGCTTATCATTGAGAAGATTGAAGGCTTCAATACACTCTTTGGAAAAGATAAAAGGAGTATCTTTTTCCAAGAGGTGGGTCATCGGGCGAGCGATTTTAGAGAAATCCTGAATGAAACGACGATAGAAGCCCGCGTGACCCAGAAAACTTCTCACACCCTTCACGGTTGAAGGTTGAGGTAATTTGGCTATGACATCCACTTTAGCACGGTCCACTTCAAGACCGGCTTTTGAGATTTTGTGTCCTAGCACAATGCCTTCTTTCATCATGAAATGGCATTTTTCCCAATTCAGAACAAGGCGAGTGTCTTCACACCGCTTAAGCATGCGTTCCAAATTGGCAAGGCACGTAGAGAAGGAATCACCATAGACTGAGAAATCATCCATGAAGACTTCCATGGTTTCTTCAACCATGTCATGGAAGATAGCCATCAAACACCGTTGGAAAGTCCCAGGAGCATTACATAAGCCGAAAGGCATTCTTTTGTAAGCAAATGTTCCATAAGGACAAGTGAATGTGGTTTTCTCTTGGTCGTGGGGATCGATGGGTATTTGAAAATAACCCGAGAAACCATCTAAAAAGCAATAATAGTCATTTCCTGCTAGACGTTCAAGCATTTGGTCCATGAAAGGAAGGGGAAAATGATCCTTTCTCGTAGCATCATTGAGTTTGCGATAGTCTATACAAACTCTCCACCCTGTAACGAGACGAGTAGGAATCAACTCGTTGTTTTCGTTGGGAACAACGGTGATTCCGCCTTTCTTAGGCACACAATGGACTGGACTAACCCATGGTGAATCCGAGATAGAGTAAATCATGCCCGCATCAAGAAGTTTGATAACCTCTTTTCTGATAACGTCATGGATCTTGGGATTCACCCTTCTTTGGCTTTGAATAGTGGGTTTAAAGTCGTCCTCCATGAGAATTTTATGTGTGCAAAAGTGAGGATCAATTCCACGGATATCAGAGATTTTCCAAGCAATCGCTTTCTTATGATTCTTCAGCACGGCGATAAGTCGGGATTTTTCTTCTTCTTTCAGTTCCTTTACGATGATGACCGGTAACTTCTTGTTGTCTTCAAGGAAAACGTACTCGAGATGAGACGGAAGATCCATAAGGTCTAAATCCGGAGGATTGTCGATGGATGGCGTAGTCAACTTCGGATCATCGGTAGAGATAGCCTTAGGAGACTGTGGAGAAATATGGTCCTCATTGAGAAGTTTCTCAATGGTACGAATGTCTTCATCCCAATTAGAGGGAGAATCGTCATATTGCAAATCCACATCTCCCAGAGTTGCTTCAAATTCTTTCAAGAGGAAATCACTTTCTCTAAATGGAGTCAATGACGGAGCAATTGAGGCAACGGAATCAATTAATGGAACACGAAGCGGATCCATTAATGGAACACGAGGATCCATCTCGTAGTTAACGACAACAAAATCCGTCGGGAAGGTGAATTTGTCAACGCCAACGAAGACGTCTTCGGCTATCCCCACTGGATAAGCAACCGTACGGTTAGCTAATTCCAAAGTCATTTTGGTGGGGACTAGCTCGGGGAGAGATAATTGCTTCCAAACACTTAAAGGCATTAAGTTTATACTAGCACCTAGATCGGCTAGGGCCATGCAATTCTCTACTCCCGGGAAGTTGCAAGGAATCAAGAAGCGACCCGGATCACCAAGTTTGGTTGGTAATTTCCTTAAGAGCACTGCAGAGCAATTCTCATTAAGTTGGGTCTGAGCAATGTCAAGAAGCTTCTCCTTGTCACTAAGAAGATCTTTAAACATCTTCGCGTATTTAGGCATGTGAGCGAGAGCCACAGCAAAGGAGATGTTAAAATTCAATTGTTTAAACATTTTGAGAAAGTTTGAAACCTGAATATCATCCTTGCTCTTTTGCTTCTCTTTCCTCAACCTGGAAGGATAAGGTATATCGGATGAAGTGGAAGCATTTAGGGGGTAGGATCAATCACAACCGCGGGTGGTGGGGGAATGGGGGTAGAAGGCAAAGGATGTGAGGAAAGTTGCTCTTTTTCCTTGTTCACAATCACGGGTGGAGGTGTAGGAAGCTCGGGTTCCGTATAGCCTTTTCCACTACGAGTGGTGATTGCTTTCATCTCCCCTCTTGGATTCGCAACGGTGTTACTCGGAAGATTACCCGAAGAAGAGGGTTGATTACCTTGGAAGAGCGAACCGAACATATCACGTAAATTATCCGCTTGAGTGCTGAAAGAGTCTCTCATGTCTGCGCGAATATCATTGCTTTGTTTTGCCATGTCATTCCTTAGCTCGGCTCGAATATCGCTCCCTTGTTTCGCCATGTCTCCCTTCAAGTTGATGAATTGACTCTGAAGATTCGTTACCATCTCTCTATTAGTCCTCATGAACGTCTCGATGTCTTGATTCAACGGCGTTGGTTGATTGAGAGGTGGAGCTTGGTAAGCTTGAGAATTTCCTTGAGGTGGATATGGGTTTCTTTGGGATTGATATTGATTGTTAGCATGAGGTTGGGATTGGTTATTTCGGTTGTAGCTTTGTTGTTGGTTTTGGTTTGGAGGAGTAAAACCGGGTGGTGCAAGATAGTTGTTTGAACGATAACTTAGCAAGTTACGGTCTCCTTGAGGACGAGCTTGATAGCCTCCCGTGGGATAAGTATCGTACGCTGCGTTAACGTTTTCACAAAAATTTCCTTGAGTAGAAGGACAATCATTGTAAGAATGAGGACCACCACATGTGTCACAAGAAATAGCAACGGCTTTAGCTTGGTGAGTATGGTTATTAGCCAAAATTTGCATATTTTTGCTCATTTCGATAATGGCTCGTTCCATGGCGGACATGTCGGTGGTGGAAGAAGTAGATGAAACATTGACTCTCGGATTAGATCTTGAGGATGCGGATGAATCCCAATTCTTGTGGTGAGTAGTCATGTTTTCAATCAACTCTCTACACTCCTCCGGTCCCCTTTTCATAAAAGTGCCACCGGCGGCGGCGTTGATCGTGTCATGATCACGAAAAGTGAGACCATTGTAGAAAGTATCAATGAGAGTGACGGGGAGCATGTTGTGATTTGGACAACGGTCGATCAAATAATTGTATCGTTCCCAAGCATCAAAGAGCGATTCATCATTGTCTTGCATGAATCCACTAATTTTGTTACGAAGGCTCGTGACCATGGATGGTGGGAAGTAGCGCGACAAAAAGCGTTGAGTCATGTCGTCCCAATTATGAATAGAATTATTTGGGAGACAGTCAAACCATTTTTCGGCATGGTAAGAAAGCGAGTGGGGAAATAGTTGAAGGCGAAGTTCATCCATAGAAACACCGGGTGACTTCATGCTTTGGGTGATGGTAATGAATTTATCTAGGTGTTTGTTGGCATCATCATCCAGAATTCCGCGAAATGGATTAGTTTGCACTTGTTGGATCATGTGATGCTTCAACGAAAACTCCTGAGCCGTGGTTTGCATCGGTGCAATCGGGCCTCCACGTCCATTCATCGTAGGTTGACACAATTCCTCCATTGTTCGTAAATCAGGTAGGGGAACATTGTTGTTGTTATTGTTATTCAAATTGGGTAGAGGTGGGTTATTATTGTTGTTATGCACACCAGCCATATCTAAATCTTCACGAGTCTCAGGCTCAGAATAGTTTGAAGATCTAGTACGCATACACCTGCAGAAGAAAAATATACAGAGAGAATATCTATATAATCTTTTTGGTGCAAACCTTTGGAAAAGAATTGCTTTTTATGATTTTTCAATGTTTTTGTATTTTTGAAAATTTTTATATTTTTAGGATTTTTTAAAAATTTTAAATCAAGGAAAATAACGTTCAAAGAAAGGATCCCAAAATTCAATGCGTATCTCACTAGAAACCGTTAATCTTAACGAAAAGAGCCGGCAGCGGCGCCATTTAATACAAGGCTTTTACACCAAGTATAAAAGTTTATCGTCTGATCTCTCCGAATTGATTTCCAGTCTAAAGTGCGACTCAATTGTCTTTTGGTGAACAAGAGTATGTTTTGGTTTGGTTTTCTAATTTAAACTAAAAGCAAGAATGAAAATGTCGTTGAGCGAAATTAAAGCGTTTAAATATTAAACTAAAAGCTATTTAGAAAAACTTTATGTAAAACTTTAAAACTTAAAAACATGTTCTATCGGAATGTTGCAAATCTTTTCTATCGGAATGCACCAAAGTCATAACCATCGGAATAAATATCAAAACAAACCATCGGAATATTCATCTGAATACCCATCGGAATAATCAAGGTCAAATCTGTCGCAATGATGCCTATCGGAATGTCCTAGATCGCAATGTTTCGGATCGGAATGTTCTAAACACTTCTGTCGCAATGTTGTTCTATCGGAATATAGTAAACAAAATTTGGGCAGCGTTTCGACTTAAGGTAACCTTGAATCCCGTCGGAATATGTGATCGCAATAAGCGATCGTAATCCAGATCGGAATAAGGGAAAAATGTCAAACGATCGCAAAGTAAAACCCTAATGGGTTATTGCGATCAAAACAAGTAATTTGTCGGAATGTTGAAATCCCCAAGATTGCGATGGAATGCAAACTTAATCCGAAATTGGCGGTGAGCTTAAAACTCAATAAGCACGTATAATAAGCTATCTTATCCGAATTTTAAACAACTCAAAAAGCTTGAATTTGACAACTTGTAAAACATACAAGATCATAAACTTTATGAAAGGAACTTTAAAATGACTAAAACCTTTGAGAAATCCGAGAACCAATAAGCTAAAACTTGAAATAAGCCAATAAGCATTAAGAGCTTACAGCTTATACGTGTAAGAGCTTATGTGTAAACAAGGAAGATTAACCTTTAATCACGAAAACATCAAATCAAACGAATGAAGTATGCAATTCGGATCAAAAGATAAAGTAAACCAAGAAATGTAGAAGGAGATTAAAGAACTTAAAACTTAACTTGAACTTGATTAATGGAATCCAATTACAAAAAGCTTAAATTTGAAAGATTACACTACAAGAAAATGAAGCTATTGTAGCATTTTAGAAGCAACATTTTTGAAGATGTTGCCTTATAGACTTCAATAATAATAAAGCAACATTTTAGTAAATAAGTGTTGCATTCTATGATCTAACGCAACATTATTTTTTAAGTGTCGCATCTTTTGTTGTGAAATATAACACTTTATAAAAGTGTTGCATTTTATTCAAGGAAAAGTGTAACATTTTGATTTAAAGTGTTGCAAATATTATTCAATCACGCAACATTTTAAAAAGTGTTGCACATCATTTCGAAAAGTGTTGCCATATGTTTTTATCAAGGACGCTAAATGCTTTACTATTACAGATTTTGATAGACATTTTCATTTATCACTAACTGAAATAACTTTTGATAAATTTAGATGGTTGTCAAGAGACTAGCCTTTGTGTTAACTTTTCAAGTTGCGAATATAATGCTTTATTTTATTTTATTTTGTGAATAAAATGCTTTATTGATATACGGTTGTTTCATACTAATGCCAGTATGCCATGTTAACGATTTGAGGAAATACTATACAAAATTATCATTTGGTTGTAGCTAAACGGTCACGATTTATGAGAACAGAGAGTAAGGGCTAGGCATCCAATCAGACCTGACCTACAACGGGCAAACGCGAACCACGCCAAAATCAAATGTGTGGAAAAGCTGGACAAAAACCAAACCGCATTGGACTCTGGTCAACACACTTTTTTCATTCAAATAATGAAGTAGCACAATGGCCAATAAAATGCAACGCATAACCTCCATAGCTAACTATAGTACTGCTGGCAGGTGCCACTTACAAAAGGAGTTGCCAAAACGTAAAACACAAGTTCCATATCCATATCAACAAAATGAGTACAATAGGTAAAATGCGAATATAGCAAACAAAAATGCAGCAACAAGAAATAAAGTAGAAGCGAGTTCCCTCAAGTCATCAAGCATCGTCATCACGCTCCATCAATTGCATTTGTAGCTTCGACATTTTTTGCAATCCTATGTCTTTTGAGAAGCAAGCACAAAACAACTGCTCTCGTTAGTTCGTTTCCCAAACAAAATATATAATCTCAAAAAATATGCATACTTTACATCAAGAGCTGCACAATAAGATATAACTAATATAACTACCTAGTTCTTCACGCACCCTAACATAACTTTTTAGTTGTAACTTACACGATCTTCTTTTTCGCCAAACTGGCCTTAGTTTTTTTGTTACTTCCTAAAGTAGAAAATAAATATTCCTGAATAAGCAGCCCAAACATTTCGTATAAAAAAGTCCATGTATTCAGACAACAAAAGTTTATATATGCAAACCAAAACTAAACCTAAGTATAGAAAAGGAGCAGTGATAAAGTAAAATGATTTGGCATACTTATAGTGGTTAAGTTGAATGAGTTCAGTTTTGTATTGCACAGCAAGTGAGACACCAATTTGTAATAATGTTCCAAAACATAGTTTATTTTTTGTAGTCAATACTTAAGAATTAAGTACTTGCTCCTCTATGGCATAATTGCAAACTAAATCACTTGAAAAAGATTTTTTTTTTTGTGATTGTTGATAAAAGCATAAGCAAACTGATCGTTGCATTAGGAACTTAGTTAAATTTATAGGAGCATTTTAACTTTTGGCCTCTTTATTCGTTAATCTCTTGACAGGTTAACAAAAACTCTCCTTACCGACTTGTTATAACAACAATCTTATGCATCTTTACCATTGCATCTTCCAACTTATACTCTTCCATAGCGACGTATTAATAGCCTTCTAGTAACAGTGAGTAAAGTCTAGTGTGATGTGAACAAACCTCTATTATCCAAGACAATGACATAGTATTCTATATCTGTGATGGCTGGTGAGCTTGGATCATTGGTATAACCAAATTCACATCATTACCACCGTTGGGTATTTTTATGCTTTAGGCTGCTAGCTTATGGCGCGTCCTAGCTCAGGTTTTGCTTTATAGATCAACTAAAGGTTTTATAGTCAGCAAAGGAAGTACAATGTGCTCTGCCTGTGGCATGAGTTCCTATAAATAACTTTTTTATTTTATTTTGTTTTAATTATAGATATTTTTTTTATTTTTTTTGGTAACCGTGATTTCCGACACATTGGCCGACTAATCCACAAGATTTGAGCCCACCACCACACAGACTCAAACCAGGTAAAGCCCTCCCTTTTCAGGAGGTTGGCACTTGGCGTGGCCACTTCAAGGTTGTTTGCACCTAGCAGGAATCAAACTTGAGACCTCGCACACTTTAGAGTGATAGCCACAAACCCTTTTGCCACCAGGCCACCCTTGAGTGGTTTTAATTATAGATATTACTTCTATGCATAATTTTGTACTTACAAATTAAGATATTATCATATTATCACTTACCAATACACTCATGTAGTATGTGGAGTGCGTCGTGCCACTTTTTCCTTCGCGCCAACTACTTGTAATGTGTTGTCAAGAAAAAATTGTATCTGTACACATAACCAGCACAATCCAACACGTTTACATTATTAACTAACTTTATATATCTCCTAGATCAACATGTTACTGTTATTTATAATGCACAAAAATTTAATTGAAGTTTAGTATTTCTTTGTTTGTTTTCATGAATGGTTCTTCACATTTTGTCAAATAAGAATCACATCGTTTGTTTAGTTACATAAATTAAGGAGAAATCAGTCCCCCAACATCCATTGACTATGAAACGTAGACATAAATGTACACATATAATAGGATTTATTGATAATATTCCATTTAGACATTTCATCAAACGCTTGGCACTCACAAATTGAAAATATGTACTAGTAACATATATAAAAGAGCAATAGATCATTAGTAGCAAACAAAGGCTGTAAAGTTTACTATGCAATAAAAGGGTGAATGAAGAGAAAAATACCCTGTTTTGCTCATAGGTTACTTCCTAGTTGTCGGTTTCTTTACTCAAATTTTGACCGGCTGTATATTGGAAAGAGCTCCACTAAATAACCCAGAATCATCAAAACACAATGAATTGTAATTGTAGTTAACAAAAGGGTGGTGGTGTTGGGTCATCATGGTTTGTAAGTGGTTGAGTATGGAGAATTGAAGATGAAGAAACATGGTGTCACCTATCAACTGTATGTGACCAATTGGCGGGAAAAATACTTTTAGCGGTGGAAAAGAAGTTAAATTTTTGTCAAATTTTAAATCTACTCGAAAATTTACGCTGCAATTAAAAAAAATTGGTTTTAAAATATTTATGTAAATTTATGTTTTTTTCTTTGATAAGATTACAATTATCTAATCTTAAGTTCTTAACCATGTCATACATTTTTTATTTAATACATAAAGTAGTTTTTATTTATACTTTTTTCTAATATATCCGTCTAAACACTTGATTTGAAATTATACTCGTATCTAGGGATATCGAAAAAAGTCGACCCGAACCCAAACTGACTTGACGAACTGACCCGACCCGAGTTGACCCAACCCGCGTTGACCCAACTGTTCATGTATGTCTCCGACCACAGCCTCCGGACACGTACACTACTCCGGACTATAGCCGAGACACCAACAATTAATGAAGTCGGCATGTGAACAGCGAAATTTTAATGCCCAAACCTAGGACTTGGTAAAAGGCAAAAGCAGCCCATCGTATTATCCAGTTTGTCTTTTTCAATCCAGCGGATAAAACATAGCACCGCTGTCCTGGAAACGAATCCCTCGATTCATGTAGAAGATCTTGGGCTCAGAACCTAATCTACTGATGTGAGTAGACATCCAGGTATACTTGGTGGAGTAGTATAAATACTCCACACATTTAATACACACACAACTTACTCTTCACTAGAGGTGGCAAATGGGTTGGTTTGGTTGGGTTTGGGTCATGGGTTAAATGGGTTGTGGGTCAAATAGGTTATGGGTCAAATGGGTCATCATTTAATAATGGGTCTAACGGGTTATGGTTCAAACGGTTTGGGTCGGTTCAACATACTAACTTACAAGATTTTCCTATTGTTTAACATGTTCAAACGTTTTTATCTATATTCGTTCGATTTTTACGTTTTGGTCAGTTGTTTTAAGTTTTTTCATCGATTTTTACGTTTTCTTCGGTTTTTTTTACGTTTTCATCAGTATTTTTACGTTTTCGTCAGTAAATTTACGTTTTCGGATGTAAATTTACGTTTTAGTCAGAAAATTTACGTTTTCGTCAATAAATTTACGTTCTCGTCAGTAAATTTACATTTTCGTCAGAAAATTTACGTATTCGTCAGTAAATTTGCTGAGGAAAACGTAAATTTTCTGACGAAAATGTAAATTTACAGACGAAAACGTAAAATTTCTGACGAATACGTAAATTTTCTGACGAAAACGTAAATTTACTGACGAAAACGTAATTTTCTAATGAAAACGTAAATTTACTGACGAAAACGTAAATTTACTAACGAAAATGTAAATTTATTGACGAAAACGTAAATTTAGTAACTTAATAATAAAAATGAACATTTTAGACTATTGGGTTTTTGGTCCAATAATGGGAACCACCTGACCCATTCTTAAACTCATTTGACCCATTCACAAACTCATTTGACCCAAACTTTATTTTACACAAAGAATGAGGGTGACCTATTTGACCCATCACTATATTTTTGCTCAACCAATTCCAACCAATAAGGTTATGAAATTGAACCCAGTTGACCTACTTTTGGTTGAATGGGTTGAAGTTGTCACCTCTACTCTTCACCATTATTACTTTTGCATTTATACTTAATCTCCGGTATTCTACACCGGACACCACTTCCGTGATTGTTACTTACTCTCACGCCGGAGCTTGGTGTCAGGGTCAAACCTAGGGCGAGGCTAACGTGTGTTGACTTATGTTCGTAGGTTCTATACCAAGATACAAGAACACCATCATTGTAACTGAAAGAGATTTGCTAGCGTCTGCCTAAACGAAGAATTTTGCTTCAACACCAACCCGACTGGGTCAACCCGAATCACACCCCTACTCGTATCATATGTGGGTAAAGATGGATACGAGTCGAGCCAACCTCGAGCTTGTCAGACCCTACACTTAATATGCATATAAAGCTCGAGCTTGTTTGAAGCCTCATATGTTAAGCTCGAGCTCGACTCGTAACAATTTTCACAAGCTTGGATCGAGCACATTGAATGTTAATGCGAGCCCGAATTATTAACTACTAACTAACCGTTCAAAAAAAAGAATTACACTATGATCGAGCTCGTTTAGGCTTGCAAGCCTAATCGGTCACTATTATATAAAGATCGGTCCCCAAACTATAGCTCGAACTCGAACTCGAGCTCGTTAAAACTTAGTTCGGTTTTAAACATCTCGAATACTCTGTTAAACATCTCATGTATGACGATAACATCTCAACTCCTCCGTATAACATATCATGTGCAACGATACCACACCAACACCTTCGTTTAACAACATACAATGATACTACATCGACTCTTTCGTTGAACATTTCATGTACACCGATACCATCTCGACCCATCCACTAAACATCTCATGTATAATTTATAGTTAATTATCTATTAAATATTTACTTAATAGTACTAAATGTCATTTTACGTTTTAAAATTGCTAACCATGACTTAAATCGCGGGTACCACATGGCCGGTACCTATTAGTATGGTTTTGCTTTTGGATAGTAAAATTAATTACTCTTCACATGACAAACAATTTAAACAATACTATAAATTTTGTTTTTAGCTGTCCGATCTGATTTGATCTAGGTACAAACACCAGTTTCGCATCAAAGTAGACCGCACCTATTAAAAAATAATATTAAAATTATATGTTTTATAAAATTGTTCTAAATAAAAGTAATATTTTTTAAAAGTAATTATAACATTTTCAATAAATACTAAAATTAAAAAATACTGTATTTCTTTTACAAAATTTCATTACCAATTTTACACCCGCCAACTATTTCACTTTATCCCAAAATTTCACCAAAACTTAAACTTTTTCGGATTCCTCCATGACCTAGATCTGACATCCTCAAAATTTATCCTATTCATCTTCACAGTATTTAATCACTCTTTTTTAGTTTTGTTTTTTCCCTTTGCACCTTCGTCTCCTCTATAAATTAAAGGGAAGATTTATAGAAAAAGACACATCAACAATCTGATCCGTCAACGAAAACAAATCTCCGGCCAAATTAACAAAAAATGGAAGGATTCAGAAAACAAGCAACGAAGCTTTGCGAACAAGCTGCTAGACACAACAACAGGTTTACATATATATATAAACTCACACACACTTTTAATTACTTTCATTTCAATCCCTACCTTTATCAATTACTTGTATACTGTTGTCGCATAAATTAACTTACCGTTATAATCATCCGTTGATGAGTTTGTTATATTTGTTAGAGCCTATCAATTCACAAACTTTTATATTACTGCTCTCAGTTTCTTACTAGTATTACTTTTGCGTATCATTGCTTATCTATTAATGAAATTGTTGTATTCCTTCGAGATTACAAGCTAAATTCGTCATATTCCTCACATAGATAAATTTGT
Organism: Glebionis coronaria; assembly: GCA_025667525.1. NCBI lineage: Eukaryota > Viridiplantae > Streptophyta > Magnoliopsida > Asterales > Asteraceae > Glebionis > Glebionis coronaria. Next base: position 155,059,956 of record CM046877.1, read on the forward strand.
TGTATTCGTTCCAGATTACAAGGTACACTTAAACACACATTGAGGCGTTGCTAAGATTGTTAGTTTTGTTTAGGAGGTGCGGGTTTTTTTTATCTTTGATTATATTTTAAAAGCTGGTCACTTTAGACTTTTGAGACATTTTTGCTTTTGAAAGTTGGCATCTCCATTTGAAAGTCACATTTTGTTGGCATCAAGTATGAAACATTTTTGTTTTGACTTTTGGGAGTCAAAATGCAGTACTTTATGAAAATCAAGTTCTGTGTGAGTTGAAATATTTAACTTGACTGGATTTTAAAGTTGAAAGTAGTGAGTCTTACACCAATTGAGGTTTGAGTAGTTTATGTTTTCGATTAGCTGATGATATCAGATCATTTAACATTACATCTGCAATTATTTTAGGCAATTAGTTGTTTTCTTTCGACTTTTGAGAGTCAAAATATAATGTCAATCGCTACATTACCACCATCGTCATTGTTGCTCTATTTGTTGCTATTTTCTTTTAGAAGAGTGAAAGATGAACATACGCTCTTTAAATCCACCACCTAAAATAGACCGAAGATAGAATAAATACAGTAACATAAACAATATAGGATATATGAAAAAACGTAGAACTTTCTTGTCCCATGACTTGCACCATTGTTTCTTACTGTAGATTCTTATTTTCATATGGAATTACTAACCAAGTTAACTGTGAGTGTGTATACACACAACAACTACAAGATCTCTTAGATGTGACGGGAGCTTTGTATTCTGTTGTTCTCTTCCTAGGAGCCATCAACACCAATGCGGTGCAACCTATTGTTGTTGTTGAGAGAACAACTTTTTTCCCTGAAAGGGCTCCAGGGATGTACTCATCTTTACCTTATGCACTATCCCAGGTAATTATACTTTAAATTGGTATTAAAGATTGTAGTTCTTCTTTTCATATGGATAAAACTCCCGCTCATCCTTTCTTCTTTACGTACGAACAACACATTAGGACCACACAAGCCTGACAAATACTTGGTGATGTAGCAGAAGTACTTCTTTTGCCTTGAAAGTTATAGTTTGACACACACAATGCTACACATCTAGCTTGGAACCACAGAAACAATAAACCTTGTACAAACCAATGAGCACACTACTTTGCAATATGAGCATTGCCAACATGTGCTTATCTCACATGTGTTTATCTCATACCCTAGCAAACTCAAAACCAAAGCACATATTCATGATTTGAAGTCATATACAATTTGAAGTCTCGTTGTCCCCGAACAGTACTAAGAAACACATATTTTCCTTCCATGTGCAACCAATACTAGTAGACATATATGGATCACAAACAGCTACTAATATTTTATTCCTTCAAACTTTTTGTACACAAATCGAATGTGAACAATACCTTTTTACTTTAAGCCACACAGCTTTCACGTTTTGCTTTCAACAAGCTGCTACACTTGTCTTTTCTTCTTGCTGTAATCGATACAAATACAAGCTGCCATTCTTTTTGCTTCTTGGACCAGAAGCACTATTATCACACAAGTACTTTTCGTTGCTTGCCATCAGTTACAGCCAAGAAATCAAGTTTCATATTCGTTTGAATTTAAACCACCACCTAATCCATCACATGTCCAAGGATCCATAGCATGTGTGCGATAATTTGATTGATTGCTAAAATGTATTACATCGTAGTAAGTTTGGGTCATACATACTCACACATGGATCATTGCAAAACAGAATATAGAGTCTGGTAAAATGGTTACAGTTTTAAAAAGGATGAATAGTTGTTGTACACATTTAATATTTACACTATTGAGTATTCTTATCTTGTACTTATGTTGTGATTTATCCTTTGAGCTCACAAGGGTTTACACATAACCCGCATTTAACTTATGTTATGACTTGTTACAGGGTAGTTATGGGAAATAGAACCAATCGAGACCAAAGTGCACAAACACATATGACTGATTACGAGACGAGTATATTGTTGCGGGTTGAAGAAAACCAAGAGTGATCAAGACAGTTAGCAATTAAAAAAGATTGCTAATTCTTTGAAAATTAGTAAAAGATGCAGTCAGGAAGCTAATACAAATGTTACCTCGTAGAGTTGTTAGAGAGTTTTTATCATGAGTTATCGTGTATATTTGTTTCAAGGTACGTCCCTCTTATCCGAATTTCATAGAAATCATGCTCTAAAACCTGAGTACATGCTAGAAGTTGGTTAGTTAGTCTGATATGAGTTCTCATTTGCTTGTATTCTATGTTGTGTTCTGATTTGCTGGTATGTCGTGTTGTGTGTTTCAGTTTGTGTGTCTACCCAGATAGTTGGTTCTTTCTATTATGATGGTTGAATCATGTCCTTGCGTGGTTGGTCCATCATTTTAGTCTTTTATATTCTAGCTTTGGTGTGATTTGGCTTATCCTATTTGTGGAGTGATCTCGTTTTTTGCTAATGAAACTTCTTGCTTGTGGTGTTGTAAATTCACATTGAGGGTTAGTTATGATTCATATAGGTATAAGAAATATGAATGACCATAATTCGTGTCGAAAATGTTAGTTATGTCTGTAAATGTTAATTAAATTTATCTAAGATCTGACTCAATGATGTAAAATCAGGTTTGTATGTTATGTATTTGCTTATCATTGTTGAGCTCACCATTGAATATGTATATTGTTATGTGTAGGGAAAATATCCAGCATGTGTTCATAAATAGTTTTTTAGTGTTAAACGTACCTCTGAAAATTTTGATGTAGGAACTTTATATACAGAATTAGAGATTACCTCTTTCGTCACATGTGGTTTAAAATTTAGATACATAGAGAATTGTGTTAAAACTTTAGGGACAAAAGAGCTGAATGCCAATTTTGTTTTTTACTTGATGTAGGTTTTATGGAGATTTTTGATTTCTCACTAGTTATTTGCTATAGAAGCTTTGATATTGATTGAAAGCAGGTAACAATAGTACTTCTATACTTGACATGTTTTAGATATGGATAGTCTGATTACTACCTGTACATATAGAAGAAATTAATGAAAAACTAATTATAGCTTTAGGCAGTAGACAGAAATGCCTTTTCAATAGTTATTTGAACATTTGTTTTTTTACGGAACGCGTCTCCTTGATATCGCCATTATGTGCAACTATTAACTATCATCCTAATGTTGTTCAAATGTACTTTATAGTAGAGATTTTGCCGGCTTCTATTTGCGTATCTATCACAAGTGTAAACTAACATTATTTTATATCGTTTTTATTTGGACAGGCAATGACATTTTGTTGTAATTCAAGCCGTGCGTGGAGATTTTCAAAGATAAACTCAAGGATGTCTAGGGTTACAGTTTGATTTCCTTTTCTTTTGTTCACTAGAAGTTTTATGTTGTTAGGGTTACAGTTTGATTGTCTATTATTTTGTTCACTAGAAGTTTTATTCTGGTTGTCTTACATGACAATTTTGTCAAAATAGACTACGATGTTATATGTGGTATTCTATTTTTCTATAGTTGAACAAATGTTAATTAGTAATGTATTATTATACCTTTTTGAAAATGTGTATGATATAAATATTATTTGCGTATTTAGCATTGTATTGTGCGAAGCAAAAGTGTTACTAATCATTTATGAAAGTGTTGCTTTGTATGATGCAAAGCAACTAGTAGTGTTGCGTTTCATATAATAAAGTGTTGCAAAATTAGTTTTAATAATAAGAAAGTATTGCACATTAATTTAAAAGTGTTGTGGTTGTGCATAAAAGATGCTGCCTTTCATATTGAAAAATGTTGCACTTATGTATAAAAAATATTGCAAATATAAAAAGTGTTGCACTTTGGTATAGAGAGTGTTGCATATTAATGTAATTAGCCTTGCAATTGAGTGTGAAAGTGTTGCATTTTAGTATAAAAAGTGTTGTATTTGAGTGTAAAAAGTGTTGCACTTTAAAGTATCACATTTGGTAACACACGGGCAACACATTTAAAAAGTGTTGCATATTCTAATTAAAAGTGTTGCTTATACCTAAGGCGACGTTGCATAATATAGCACTTGATAAAGTGTCACATTATGCATAATGCAACACTAAAAACACATAATACAGCACTTTATGAGTGTCACTTAAACTTCATTTTGTAGTAGTGTTAAAAGAAAAGATGAAAGACTTAGTGAGAGAAAGTTTAGAACTTTCTCTCTCTAAAAACTAAAAAGGAAAAAATTAAAAGTGCAACTAGCTAACCACCCTCTTAATGTGATTAGGAGGGTATTTATAGGCTAAGTGGGAAGTGCATGTGTGGTGTGCTTCCTTCTTTCTCTTCTTCTCGACTCGATTTAATTCTTTGTCTTTTCTCGACGTCGTCTCAGGATTTGAACTTGTCTTCATAATTTTTCTTCTTTAATTTAGACTTGAGTTCTTCGACTTAATTAAACTTCCGTCTTTAGACTTTTTCTTCGATAAATCTTCAGAATAGGTCTTGGACATCCGTTCTTTAAGCACTCTTGATCTCTTGACTTCTTTTCTCGTTTTCTTCGATAAAAGCCCGTGAAAGCCTGTGTTTTCTTCCTTTTTCATCTTTTGGTCCTAAAACACAATAAAAACACAAACCACGCATAATTCCGACTTTTACGACATAAAATACACGTTTTGGTCTTGTTATTATTGGAAATAAGTGGTAAAAGGATAAGTGTTTTCACACTTATTAAATCCCCTACAGTTAACCATTGCAATGCCCTCATGCAATGCATTATTTTTAAAGCACGGTTTACCTTTTTCATCATAAATAACATATCTTGGCCTTTATTAAATACTAAACATTTAAGGAAAATAAGAAGACAGAAAACAAGTAAAGAAATCAGAGAGTTACATTGGTTTTAGGCTGCCATGAACGTTTATCATCCTCAAGTTTCACGTTCCCCATACCAAGATTAAAAACGAGATCATTGTTATTATAAGTTAGTAAACTAACACGAACTCATGTGGGCCAATTATTCACTTAGACTCCCTTATTCCTAGGTGTATCTCTTATATTTTATTTTTGTCTTGAATGATCACGAGGATTCATTGTTTGACTTATTTCGAAAGTTATTTAGGCCGAAATAAAGTGGGACGATTTAATCAATAGTTAGCTAAAGGACAATATCCTTTAAAACTGCTTCTCGGGACCTCATAAAGTTCATATCTTGGCATAACTCGCTTCACGATTTGAGACCTTTCTCGGACCGATATTTGGCAGCGGCTTCATACTTCAAATCTTTTGAGAGACGTTCTTGAAATTATGGTCTTCTCTTCATAATAGGAATTTCTTCACTTGAAGTTTTTGAGAGATTCTTCATACTTGGACCACGACCTCTTCATTTTTCTCCAATCTTTATTTTGGACTTTGATATACAACAATCCGCCTCCTTTTAGGACTTGGATCTATTTATCCTCATACCTTGCTAGGGTCTTTTCGGATAGACCTCTTCATGATCTTTAGGGGAGTATTTGCTTTTCGTCGTGTGTCTCGATCCTTCATATTGATTTTCGACAAATGATTCTTCACATCACTTTTGGATCTTTAGCAACAAACTGTAGCCCTCATGCCTTGTTAGGGCCTTTTCGGACTCGCCAATCTTCGCATCCCGCTTCAATAAGTTATGCCTTGGCTATGAACTCTAATTAATACCGAGCAACTTTTAAACGATCTTGGGCTAGAAGCTAAGTAACTTTTCAAATCGTACAACCTTATTTATTGCAGATAAATTTATTAACAAGCGATGGGAGAATAGGCTCATAATTAACTCACATAAATTCACGAAAGAATACCAAACTTATAATTGACTCTATCATCTCTCGTCCTCCACAGTTTAAAATCTCAAGGAATGAGACTCGTGGATGCTTAGCCAATTAAATCAAAGTTTTGGGTTTTCGAGTCGCCTATAAGATCTTGCATCTTCTTAGACTCTTTCAAGTTTAGAATTTGCGTTTTAAAGTTCCCTTGATAAACGACTCTCTAGGATCAATTATAGGAACTTGCGAAAAGTTCTTGTTCTTAACCCGTGAGAGTTAAGACTTTCGCATTTTAAAGTTCCCTATATAAAAGCCTAGCAAAACTTGACTTAAACACGTTAAGGATACTAGCTAGAGTAAACTTAGACAAGTAAACTCGGGTTGAGTCAAAATATTCACGACTTTGAAAAATTTAAAACCACTTTATTGCAAATTCATTCTAGCAAGAAAAGAAAATAACCATATCAAAGGAAAATACAACTACACAACTAGGCCAAAATAGATTAAAAATTTTGAAAAATGCCGAAAAATCAAATTTTCCGGTTAAAATAAGGGCAAATTCATGGAAAAGACCACTTACTTCGATAGAAGTCCCCCTACACTTGATATAAACATTGTCCTCAATGTTTAAGCATGTGGGAGTAAACTCCCCTACACTTAGGACATTGTGCACGTTGTTTAAATCTTGCTAAGGAAAGGACAACTATAGTGATTTCAATGTGAACATATAAGATATGAAATATTGAATTACGAGAGTTTTAGGATAGAACCGGGAAGACGGGTACATGGGATCACGGTTCGTCAAAAGTCATTGAGGTGCTCTTTGAAGCTTGAATCCCTGCACAAAATAAGAAACAAGACAACCAACACATACGGGGCTCCCCCTACACTTATTATGAAAGTAGTAAAGGATAGATCACGGGTTGCCTCCCGAGAAGCGCTTGTTTTTTATAACCGAGTCACGAGCCTGACTCGACCCAAATTTAGTTCATGGGAAACGTGGTGAGGGATGGAATCATCTCATGAGAGATGTCCTCACCAAAGTACAGCTTCAAACGCTGGCCATTCACCTTAAAATTGGGCCCATTTGGCTGAGAAAGCTCAATGGTGCCATATGGAAAGACTTTGGCGACGGTGAATGGACCAGACCAGCGGCTCTTCAACTTGCCCGAGAAGATCTTCAACCGAGAGTTAAAAAGTAAGACTTGATCACCAACGTGGAACTCACGGTTCTTAATCCTTGCGTCATGGATGATCTTGGTCTTCTCCTTGTAGATCAGTGAGTTCTCGTAAGCTTCATTCCTCAGTTCATTTAGTTCGTTTAGTTGAATCTTGCGAAGATCACCGGCTTTGTTGATGTCGAAGTTAGCCCACTTCAAGGCCCAGTACGCCTTATGTTCCAGCTCGATAGGGAGGTGGCATGCTTTCCCGTACACAAGACGATAAGGTGTACAACCAATCGGGGTCTTATAAGCTGTACGGAAAGCCCACAGAGCATCATCTAACTTATCGGCCCACGCGGCACGATGCTCTCCCACAGTACGTTCCAGAATTCGCTTCAATCTACGGTTGGAAATCTTGGCTTGCCCATTGGTTTGGGGATGATAGGCGGTGGAAAGACGATGATTAACACCATACTTAGCCATGACTCTTGCAAATTGATCATTGCAAAAATGAGTCCCGCGGTCACTGATTATAGCACGAGGAACACCGAATCGAGCAAACAGCTGCTTCAAAAAGTTCACAACCACCCTCGCATCGTTCGTTAGGAGAGCCTTAGCTTCAACCCATTTAGAAACGTAGTCAAACGAATGAAGTATGCAATTCGGATCAAAAGATAAAGTAAACCAAGAAATGTAGAAGGAGATTAAAGAACTTAAAACTTAACTTGAACTTGATTAATGGAATCCAATTACAAAAAGCTTAAATTTGAAAGATTAAAAGAAAAGATGAAAGACTTAGTGAGAGAAAGTTTAGAACTTTCTCTCTCTAAAAACTAAAAAGGAAAAAATTAAAAGTGCAACTAGCTAACCACCCTCCTAATGTGATTAGGAGGGTATTTATAGGCTAAGTGGGAAGTGCATGTGTGGTGTGCTTCCTTCTTTCTCTTCTTCTCGACTCGATTTAATTCTTTGTCTTTTCTCGACGTCGTCTCGGGATTTGAACTTGTCTTAATAATTTTTCTTCTTTAATTTAGACTTGAGTTTTTCGACTTAATTAAACTTCCGTCTTTAGACTTTTTCTTCGATAAATCCTCAGAATAGGTCTTGGACATCCGTTCTTTAAGAACTCTTGATCTCTTGACTTCGTCTTTTCTCGTTTTCTTCGATAAAAGCCCGTGAAAGCCCGTGTTTTCTTCCTTTTTCATCTTTTGGTCCTAAAACACAATAAAAACACAAACCACGCATAATTCCGACTTTTACGACATAAAATACATGTTTTGGTCTTGTTATTATTGGAAATAAGTGGTAAAAGGATAAGTGTTTTCACACTTATTAGGGAAGATCCCCGGTAACCATAGGAAAAGAAGATCACTCATCCACTGTTTGGATGGACTTCATGGTAGTACGCTCCTAATCGTCATACAACGGCATTATCGGCCAGCCAGGCATCCTGGCGCTACGTGTCGTGCCATACACGATAAATGGTATGTTCAAATTCCCGATGGGGGATGGAGTGGTCACCGTCCGCAATGAGGATAGAAGCGAAGGAAACAACATCACTTCTATCCTAAGTAAAAAGAGGAAGAATGCCGCCCAACAGCAGAGCGAACATGACACGTGGTTTAGCTCACATACGACAAGGAAAAAGCGAAGCCCTATAAGCTACCAAGAGGAGCACGGAGAGGGCGACACATTCATAGGAGAGGAATCATCAACCCACCCCCTATGGATCTTGTTCTTGACAGGATTATGACGAAAGGGGGGACCAGATGCAAGATTCATTCTTATGGATCATAAGGATGTCCAAATAGCCCGCGCTTTACGTTTCAGATTCACCGCTACGAGCAGCGAAGCCGATCACGAAGCATTAATAGCAGGACTAGAATTCGCATCAAGGATGGATATTCAAAACTTGGCGGTGTGTGTGTACTCTTCCCTATTAGCAAATCGAGTAGCAGGAAGGTGTGAACCAAGAGGGGACCAGCTGATTCGGTATACGCAGAAGTTAAGAGACATGGCTAGCCAATTCGGCGAATTCACTATACAATAAGTATCTGGAGAAAGCAACGAATTGATAGCAGCCATGGATCGCCTTGAATCTATTCACTGTGAGGATCCATCTAGCCAAGTACTGATCAATTTTATCGCGCACAATACAATATCTTCAAAAGTGTCAGTGTCAGCCTCAGCCGTAGCACAAAAATCACCTACATGGAAGACCCCAATCGTTAACTACCTTACGAACCGTATGCTCCCACGTAATCGTAGGAATGCTAGGTGGGTCCGCAAAAATGCAAAACAGTTCAAAGTTAGAAAGGGAATCTTATACAAGTAGTCAGCACAAGGGCGACTGCTATAATGCTTAGCACCGCAGCGAGCGCAGAACATTATGAGAATAATACATCGGAGGCTATGTCAAATGGAGCCCAAACCTATGGTTGATGAAGCTCTACGCTCAGGCTATTATTGGCCCACTATGTAGAAGGACACACTCGACATGACACTCAAACGCCAGCGATGCTAGGAGCGCATTGGACCAAAACGTCGACCACAAAGGCTGCCACACGCCGTTCCACAAAGAAAGATAAACGGACTAGGAGTTTTCTCCAGTTTGGCCAAAATCGTGAGCTCTCTCACCACCACAGTGGGCTACTTCACCCAGCGCTTAAAAAAATGTTGCTACCATCAATCATAAGTCAGAAAAAGAACAAGTTCGAAGGACTAACGATGTTGATACAAAATTTGGATGGACCGAGCTTGACCCGAATTAGGTTTAATTCAGGGTCTTGTAGACTCCGGCTCTTGTACCAAGTGAAACTTGTTTGAGACCCTGCGTACTAAAAATAGACACCGTTAGGCTTACCATGGGTTTGTGACCCACGATTAGACTCCAGCGTGAGAGTAAGTAATCGATTTGAGTATGTGAGGGTTTAGGGTATTGTGTGTATCGTACCTTTATGGAACCGTGGGGGTTCCTTTTATACTCGAGAGAGTCCTGGCTGGGCTCCATATTCTTGCGGCCTAAGGAAGAGATAATGACTCAAAATAGATTGATCCTTATCGTATAACTGAGGTACGTGTATATCCTCTTTCCTTAGGCGAATATAATCATAAGAATTATATTCTTGTTTGATCTTGTCGTAGTGCGACGAGGACACGGTTAAGTAATAAACCATACGTACGACAGCGACTTACTGGGCCCCCTAGGCTGTGCACGCATCGCATAAGTATCAATCCATTCCTGATGGATGCGGGTAGTACCCGTGAGTCAGACTATCCAGCTCGACTAGGGACAATACGTCATCATGTCCCCCCAGTCTAGTAGTCGCATGTTCAAATCACGGCTACTAGACTATTAATCTTTAAGGCCCCTTCGTATACATCCCATAAGCAGAAAAGAAATCCGTGCGCAATGTCAAAGCAAATGAAATGATTTTGAATGTGCCCACGAACATCCTTCCACGTCATACACCACTAGTACCAACCCTCTTTGGGAACTGGGAAAGGCATCACCCATGTTAGAGGGACCAACTAATAAACACCGTAGTATGAACTAACCCCTTGGAAAGATGTCGCATGATCCCATGCGGCGAAAGTGGATATAAATGCAGTCCTGTTGACCTTCAATCTTCTTCATATCATTTCAAAAAACTTCCACCATTTTGAAAACAGCAAGAAATAATCACTCAAGTAGAAAACATCTTCAAATCAATACCTAACTAAAGTACTCGGAGAAGGAAAAAATGGCGGCACAGCTATTCGATGTGACGTCACGTATATCAGAACAAGAACTTTCCATTTTTGCCACCAAATATCATATTTCTTCAGATCTTCATCCGACTGTGCCAGATCCGCAAGCACACATAGGAAGCTATCCTGCTGGAAAAATTGGTGTATATACCAGGTTTTTTAAGTTTTCTAATAACCGTATACCACTAAGCCGTTTCTTGATCGACGTGCTAAGCTACTACAGCATACATATGTCACAGCTGCACTGCATCGGTGTAGCGAAGATCTCTAATTTTGAAATAAATTGCTTACTGAAGAACATTGACCCAACCATAAATTTGTTCCGCGCCTTCTATCGTCCGTCTTGGATAAACGGGTAGATATCCTTCGCTAAACGCCCTGGCCAACTGCAATGTTATAAAGTGAAGATAGATTCTCTGAAAAATGGAACGACAAATTCTTCTGGGTAGACAAGGTTGTATTCGCGTTCGACTATGATTTTATTACTCCCGAGACTAAGATGAAAGATGACCGCCCTATCCCTGGCACGTATAACGAGGCAGACGTGCAGAGAATAGATGCCGACCGTATACCAATGCAGGAGTATCCAGAGATGTTACTATATGCATTAGGGCTGAGTCATCATTCTACCCTACCCGCGAATCACCTTCCGCAATATTTCGACGACTTCGGCCATGGTAAAAAAATCCCTTTCCTAATTCGTTAAGGCTTTAAAATTCAATTTTTTTATGCATATGTTCTCATATTCCCCCCATATTCTGACATAACTAACTTATAAGCAACTCGTGAAGTGCGAGCACCCGTGCGCTATGACCATGCGTCCTCGACCCTTCACATCATTCGAGATATCTAATGGATAGCGCGTTGGTCAACGCAGCGTAGCACTTGAGTTTCCTTCTCCGACAACCAGCAAAGGTATAGAGAGGATAGTCGCACTAAATGCCACTCCCATTCGGAGCATGCCATGCATAATGGAATCTTCGTCGGAAGAAGTGGATCCGTTAAGTGAGAAAGACTATAGCTCGCGCGCCGGTGCCTCAGAAGATAGCATCCCAATCCCTAGCTACAAAAATTTACCATGCTCCCCAACAGGTCAATTCCCCAAGAGAAGCAGGACACGGCTGACCAGACCGCTCGCTGATATTACTTCATGGGGCTTGCTCTCAAGGTCACGCGAAAACACACTTGCGCCAAGGTATATTGGAAATCTGTTCCTAACTTTCCCGTAATGTTAATAAAAAATCACCGTTCTAAAACTTCTATGATATCAAAACTGCAGCCCATGCATTGTAGTTACCACAGCTGACACTAGCACCTCAAATACTGGAAAATTCCTTCCTCCCTGGAAGAGCACACGCTCATGCGCACTGGATAGTGCGTCTGAATGTAAGGACTTCCACCAACATCTAACCCCTCCCGGATGTGCCCAACTTCTGGACAAATTGTCTGATGAAATGCTTATGAGAGAGTTGGCCACAGGCGTGTCGCGGGAGGTAACGTTAGCCTCTCAATTAAAAAAGAAGATGTCGTATCTTCCGAACGCCTAGCTCAAGGGGATTTGAAAATAACCCAAGGTATAGAACAAAAAGACAACGAGCTAGTGTGTGCCAAAGTGAAACTCGCACATCTGCGCGCTTTTTCTAGTATAAATACAGATCCATTCAGTACTTAGAGGATGACAAGGCATCTTTATCCGAATCTATAAGTCGAGTCTGCCATCTTCGTGCGAGACAAGAGGAGGAAAATCGTTGGGCCTTGTCCAAACTTGAGGAGGGTATGAGAGCCCTTACTTCGAACTGTAATACCTTTGTTGCCAACTGCCATCAAGATATAGCTAAGAAGGAAGAAGTTCTGAAATATATGAGTACCGACTTCGATGAGGAGCTATATCCACACCTAACAGCAGTGCGCGCTGAGAATTAATGGTTAATTAAGCACGGTCTTCCGCTAGCTGCCCAAGGTGTCGTGGAGCTACCTAACCTGAAGAGAGTGATCAAGGAGATTTTTGATGCTGCCCAACTATTAAGGCAAATTCTTGCCATAGAGCGTGCCTTCAAAGATGGCTTACTGACAGGACCTTTGGAGGGTAGTACCATTTACTCTCTTTATGCTCAAGAAGGCTTTGACTCCGCGTTCCGTAGATTAAAAAACCTCCCGCTGCCCATGATAGATGTTATTAAAAAGGATCAATATCAACCGATTAACGTGACCATGGCAGGACTCACTGTGGCTAGTCATTGTGAAGAAGACGCGGAGGAAAATCCCCATGGCATGGTCGGGCCAGATTTCTCCCAACTACAAGTTCCTATCTATGCTGCTGGTGTACCAAAAATGGTTTCGCTTAGGGACAAGCTAAAGCATCATGCAAAACGCATGGCGAAGAAGAATAAGTCTTCTGCTGCAAGCGCTGTCATTGGCCTAGGCCTGGCGCACCCTAATCGATCTGATGGTGTACCGGTTAGTCTGCCTTCCATTGATGTATATCAAATACGCGTCTTGCAATACATGAAGGAGGCTTGGGCATAACGTCGTGTATCGCTGAACCCCTCACATCACAGATTAAAGAGGTCGCTCTCAACCGGTGATCTGCTATAGAAGGTAGTTGTCGTACTATGTGCTTAGTTGTAACCATGTACCTTTTCTAACATTATTTGTAAAGTAAGAACTTTTTAATGTCTATAGCGACCTGCGCTGTTGTATGCACATAACGTACTGCACCATGTGTACTTTTTCTTTATATATATATATATATATCCAGGTCTTTGTACCCACGCCTGAGATTCTGAGTGTAAGTGCCTGTTTATGAGTACATTCAAGGAAGTGTAACTCTAAGCTTATGGGTGAGTTGAAAGTTCATTACGTGTGGGCCTGCCACTACTACCATAAGCGATGTCATAGATAATGACGTGTTTGTTAGGCGTGTACACTGTGTCTTGTGCATATCTATCATAGAGTATGAGGAATGCTACACTTACTACAACGTCTTATAGTAAGCTGCCTAACAACAGATACCTGATCCGGCGCCACTGGGGGTGCATCTCTCTTACGTGACAAGTTTAATTAGTAGAGTAAACTTACTCCTCTTATTTCACCTGGAAATGTTTCATTGTACATGTGCATCGGAGGACCAAATTTTATTTTCAGAAAAGAAAAATACTCTTATGCATAAAAGATAAAAAAAAATCGGACTGCGGGACTAGCTAGGAACCACAGTGTTTTATTCATATTTTTTCAAATGTTGAAACAAAGAACATAAAAGGGAGTTGATTTGCACACTCATGAAATTGATTGAGACACTCAAAATTATGCATTACAGAGTTGTACTGTGTTTTATAATGTGCTTTATCTGCTTGTACTATGAGTGTCCCAATAACTTTTTTGAGTGTGCAAATAATCTCCCAACATAAAAGGGGACATCATAAAACACTTTGAAAAAATAAAATATACATGGATCTTTATTGGGGGCTGTCCATAGCCAAGAAAATGATCCATGCTGGTGGTTCGACATCTCATGGAGAATATCATCCAAAATCCTGGTTATCTCTTGAGTTACTCCCCGTGGGACTGGATACCGACTGCGCGTAGCTATCCGTGTTGATCCTAGCCCATGGAAGTCCTTTACTTGCTCCTCGGCGTTGTTGCATGACTCGTGCTTCTGATAGCCTGTTTGCTTGATCCCTTTGTCGCATAGTGCGGGCGATTCTTCTGGCTGGAAGTGCGATTGCTCCTTTGCTTTGTTGCTGATAGTTACCTTGCGATGGGAGTATTGCTGCTACCCTTCGCGCCATGTTTCTTATTGACGCGGTCAGAGAACCTACAATATGCCCCAACTTTGAGAAGATTCCATCTTCCTTTGTGCTTTTTGTTAAGGGTGACCCAGTGATCATGTTAGGATTTTTCCTATGACATGGGTCCGCATGACATTGGAGACATCGTGCCACCCTTTTACGAACATCCTTATGCATAAATGGCCAAAAATACCTTGAGCGAGTAATCTCATCAATCACAACTATCGGGACACGTGGGCATGCCCTTTTATGTGCAGCTTCCACGACTGCCCATGCTTACTCTGACGCTAGACATTGCAGTGTTCGCCCATTACTTGATTGCTTGTACAACATCCCCTTGATGATTTTAAAGTGCCTTACTCTCGTCTACACTTGTCTAGCTTTCCTTTTATTGTTTTGAAATGTATCGTGTGTCAGGAACTCCCTAATGGTGTCATCCATGTTGGTGTCTCAGGATCCGCACTTATAATTTTATGTAAAATAAAATCAACTAGCACGTTACTAGGAGGTTTATCCATGTTCACAATTGAGTGTTGATCCATGTCAGCTGAGATTTCTCCATTTTCTTCGGAAACTTTTCGTATAGCAAACTCTGCGAACTGTCTGGTTATAGCCCTCACCTTTTGTGTGTATTAGATTTGCGTATGTCCTCGTGGCTCGCATGACCCCGTGACTCTGCTTGCCAACAAAGGGTTGTACGCGTAGGCCACTAGGCTCTTTATGTCCATTCTAAGTGCCAATCTTAGACCTGCTATGAGGGCTTCATAATCTGCCTCCATACCTGTTGTGGAAAAGTCAAACAATAGTGTGTAGGTGATTTTTATGTCACCTTGATCTGTGAGGATGAACCATGCATCTGGCCCTCCTTTCTCTACGAAGCCTGTCGAAAATAGGACCCATGGGAGTCCTGCTGACGAGCCTTCGCGCATGAATATACTTTTAGCATAGGAACCCTCTGAGATGCACCTCCTCTTAATCATCCGTAAGCTGGATTCCGTGTTGCGCTCACTCCGTTCTGCATCCTTCCTTTTCGCGTCGTGGCTAGAAGTGCTACTACCCCCTTCGAGCGTATCTATGTTACGGATGGTGATTACCCCGTTTTGCACTGGGAATTTGAACATACCATGCACTGTAGAGGGTACAACGTGCAGTGTTTTTAGCGCTGGTTGTCCTATGATACCGTTGTACGACGATCGTGATCGGACAATCATGAAATCTATCCGCACAGTTGTCGAGTTCTCTGTGCTTCCAATAGTTACTTGTGTGTAGAGGTGTCCCAGCGGTCAGGTTTTATCACCGTTAAAACCTGTAAGGACTTGTGCGGTGTCCTTTAGCTCCTTCTTTATTTCCCATGGTAGTCGTGCGAAGCAATGTTCGTTCAGTATGTTTGCTACTGATCCTTCGTCAACACACATGCTTTCTATAGCATGGTTCCCAAGGGTTATGTCGATAGTCAATGATCCGACCCTGTAGTCCATGTTTGGAAGAAAAGGGAACGTTATCTCCTTGTCGCGCGTAAATTCCGCAGTCGTTCTCTTCTGCATGAAAGACTTTTCCCTTTCTACCATATAAATGGTTATAGGCTTATCTTTATGCTTCTTTGCCTCACTTTTCTTCGTGTCGGTGTTCTTCCTCCAGTTTCTTATCAGGTGGTTTAACTTCCCTGCTTTGACCAAGCTTTTGATGTGCCTTTTTAGTTGAATGGACTCATCAGTAGCGTGCCCTTTATCGTCATGGTATTCACAATGCTTTGTGTTGTTCTGTTTTTCTGTCGGGCCTATCATCGGACTAGGTTTTAGAAAGCTTGCGCCCTCAGATAAGAATATCTCCTTGGATGTTTGGGGTAAACTTATTGTTTTTGTTAGTGCGCCCTTGTTTCGCTGTGCCTTGGAAGTCCAAGGTACGGCTGATGTTTTGCCCATACGACTGCTTCTTGGGTCGGTCTTGGTATTTGTAGCTTGATATCATCTGTTTGCTATCCGCTGATGCGGTTTCGCCTTGAATAAATGCTCAGACCCTCTTCATTACCCCATCAAAGGTTCCTGGGGTTCTGTCATTCAACTTCTTTATTAGATCTGGGTTAGTGATGCTTGCGAGAACTCCTGAAATTTTAAGAATTTTAGGCCAATCTTTGATCTGGTTGCATTCAGATTTGAAACGCTCCATAAAGTCTTCGAGATTTTCATTGTGCCTCTACTTCACTCTTACAAGTGAGACTGGGCTTTTTTCGTACCTTTTCTGTTTCACATAATTTCTTCTGAATTCTCTCCTAAGCTCTTCGAATCCATTAATGTTCCTTCGTGGGAGGCGGTCGAACCAAGTTTCGGGCATTCCCGATGATCGTTGAGTTGAACATGTGGCACCACACGGCCTCTGGCCATTGTTATATTCCGGCTTGAGATTCGAACACCTTTAGGTGATCGTCTGGGTACGTCGTGCCATCGTAGGTTTTGACATTAGAAGGCATGCGTCTCTTTTTATAATCTTTGAAAGTGGTTATGCGTTTTGTAAACGCATTTCCTTTTTCGCGACGCCATGGGAGAGTCCACTCTTCTTCGCTGCACATCCTTGGTTTCTTGAGTTCCCTGCGATGCTTTCTGTGGGAGTCAGAGGAATCTGAATTCTTGGTGTATGACAGGGCGACCCTTTTACGGTGAGGATGGTGATCCCTGTAATTAGAGTCCGAGAAGTTTTCACTTGAGGAATCTCTTCTGCGTGTTTTTTCAATACTCAAGTTTCTTTCCTGTTCTTGCAAATCTGGAGATGAATTTCTTTCCAAAGGGCCCAGTCTATTAAGGGGACTTCGTCGGTCAGAAGGGTTGGACCCTAATCTATCTTTCACGCTTGTGCGCCGATGGTTATTGACAAGTGTGATGAAGTTGTCTTCTCCCTTTTGTTCCTCAGAATCGTCTGAAGACGATGCGTCTTCAATAAGGGGCGCATCTGAAGGAGATGCTGAAGTCTTAGTTGTTTTCTCTTTTTTCCTAGCTTCCCTATTAGGTCTTGACCCTTCCATGGCTCTAAGTTCCTTATCGATGTCTAGGCTGATCCGTAGATCTCTTGTCGGATTGGAGCTTCGTAGTTTTTTGCGACATAGTCGCTAATATCCTGCTTCGTCGCAGGAGGGGTTTCCGTCTCGGTTTACGGCTCTACCACAGCCCTTACATTCAGAGCGTCGTTGCGGGTTGCATCAGGGATTTCCCGTGAGGATGATGCGTCCCCAGCTGTCTGCTGGGTAGGGGTGACTAGTGGGGAAAAAGATACTTGCAATCCCTTCCCTCCACTACCTGGGTTATTAAGTGGTTCTAAACTTGAGAATGGACCTGTTGGCTTCTTAAGAGCAGCGCGGAGCAATTCTCATTAAGTTGGGTCTGAGCGATATCAAAAAGCTTTTCTTTGTCACTAAGAAGATCTTTAAACATTTTAGTATATTTCGGCATGTGAGCGAGAGCCTCAACAAAGGAGATGTTGAAATTCAGTTGTTTAAACATTTTAAGAAAGTTAGAAACCTGTATATCATCCTTGTTCTTCAACTTCTCTTTCCTCAACCTTGAGAAATAAGGTATATTGGGCTGAGATAAAGGCTTTGGAATGGAATTCTCACTCACATCCTTGGGTGGTGGAGGGGTGGAAGTAGAAGGTGTAGGAATTGGAGAAGGGGACTCGTTTTCCTTTGTCATAATTACCGGTGTAGGTGTAGGAATATCGGGTTCCTTTAAACCTTTGCCACTTCGGGTGGTGATTGCTTTCATCTTCCCTCTTGGATTAGCAACGGTGTTACTCGGAAGAGAACCTGAACCAGAGGCTTGATTACTTGGGAATAAATTAGCCATCATATCCCTTAAGTCATTCGTTTGACTGCTTAACGAGTGTCGCATATCGGCTCGAAGATCATTCCCTTGTTTCACCATATCTCCTTTCAAGTTGATGATTTGACGCTGAAGATTCTGCACCAGCGCGTCATTAGTCCTCATGTAAGTTTCAACCTCGTGATTAAATGCGGTGGGTTGGTTGGAAGGAGGAGCACGGTAGGCAGGTGGTTGATAAGCGGGTTGTTGGTAAACTTGGTTATTTCCTTGAGGTGGATATGGGTTTCTTTGGGTTTGATATTGATTTGGAGCTCGAGTTTGGTGTTGATTGTTTCGATTGAGGTTGTTTTGGTTTTGAGGA
The DNA here is from genome assembly GCA_025667525.1 of Glebionis coronaria. Taxonomy (NCBI): domain Eukaryota; kingdom Viridiplantae; phylum Streptophyta; class Magnoliopsida; order Asterales; family Asteraceae; genus Glebionis; species Glebionis coronaria. The sequence goes on from CM046877.1 coordinate 155,078,563, forward strand.
GGAAAACCGGGTGGTGAAAGGAAGTTGTTTGAATGATAACTGAGCAAATTACGGTCACCTTGAGGACGTGCTTGATAGCCTCCTGTAGAAAAGTTACCGTTAGCGGCATACACATTTTCCGGATTGTCATGAGTCGAAGGACAATCAGTGTATGAATGAGAACCCCCGCATATTTCACATGACTGACTCAAAGCATTAACTTGCGCATTGTTGTTTTTGGCATTGTTAGCGGCTTGTAAAGCAAGTGCTTCAACAACCGAAGTAAGCTTATCAATTCTCTTGTCGGTATCACTAGTACTAGCACTAGCCACATTAGCCCGAACACTCCTAGTTTGCACTCTAGACTTATTCTCAGTAATATCCCATGCGGCATTAGAAGACTTAACCAAAATGTTACCCCCCGAGGCACTATTTAGTGAATCTTGGCCATTCATGCTTAAACCATTGTAAAAAGTATTAATTTGATGCACTTTTGTAAAACCATGTTGTGGACACTTTCTTAAAAGTTCTTTAAAAAGGTCCCAAGATTCACTAAATGTCTCACCGTACTTTTGTTCAAAGTTAATGATTTCATTCCGCAAAGCGGTAGTACGTGAGGATGGGAAAAAGTAGTTGATAAATTTGGTCTCTAAATCCGACCACGTAAGAATACTTCGTGGCGGTTCCTTTGCAAGCCAATACCGGGCTTGTCCCTCTAAGGAGAAAGGAAAAAGTTGCAAGCGAATTACCTCTTGTGAAACCCTATTATACTTGACCGTATTAGTGAGTTGAAGGAACCTTTTGATATGGTCATGAGGATCATCAAGTGTACGCCCCAAGAATGGTTGAGCAGAGATCATTTGAATGACGCCGGATTTGAGCTCAAAGTTGTTGGCTTCAATCTCGGGTATGACAATAGCATCCGTGTTGCCCTCTACGTGCGATTGCAAAAGCTTGATCATTGGTCGATTGTCCATGCCGACAATATGTTGAGTTTCGACTTCAGCTTGAGTTGCTTTCTTCTTACGAGCACGGGTACGCATATACACCGACAATAGGTCAAGTTTATCAACCTGTTTGAAGTCATCAAAAGCAAGTTGCTGTTGAGCATCAACGTCAACAACAAAAGAGTGAAGAACAGCTTCTACCATGCTACCAGACTTGGCTTTTGGTTCAGGAGTAGAAGTATGCTAATAAGTATGTTGAGAAGACAGAGTATTGCTTGGACTACTAGCATAAGACATGGGACTAGATGCCATAGAACTCACAAAGGCAGAGTTAGCAGGAGTAGGAAAAGAATCACTCGAGTATCCCCTCACATGAGGCTCAAAGGTTTTGAGCTTATGAAACAAATCATCAAAATTAAGATAGTCAAGCCCACCTTTTGCTTTGAGAGAGATTACCACCTGATTCCATGAGTAGGGTAAGGCTCTAAGAAACCTTGCATTGATATCACCATCGTCAAGTTTCGACCGAAGTTGATTCAACTGGCTCAATATCTTTTGGAACCTGTCATACCCTTGATGGATACCTTCAGTTTCTGAGATCTTGAATTCTGTGAATTCATCTCTCAGCATGGATCTTCGCATTTTCTTTGACTCCTCATTCCCACCAAACCTTGCTTTTATTCCATTCCAGATCTCTCTAGCATCATCCAGATGATAGAAGTCACCCATGTGATCATCAGGAAGAGACTGAAGCAAAATAGTTTTTGCTTTGATCTCCTTCTGAACAGTTGTGATTTCTTCATGAGTTTTAGGGTCAAGAAGAGTAATATTACCATTCTTGTCTCTTCTAGTCAACTTCTTGTTGTTTCCATTCATAATGATCTTCCAAAGGTCTTGATCAGTCCTGGTGATCCAACATTCCATCTTCATTGCCCAACTATCATACTCGTCCTTTTTCAGAAGAGGAAACTTACCATTTGTGTTGGAAACCCTAGCAATGATCTGCTGAGGTTGTTGTGTTCTAAGAGTACTATCTTCTCCTGTTTGAGTAGAACTTGAGGCAGACATGATTAAACAAAAATGTTAGTAATGAGAAAAATTTATTCTTCTTGTACAGAGACTCTCCCAGGCTCTGATACCACTTGTTGAGTCCACTAGATGTGGATCTTGCAGCCTGTCAGGAACGGTGAACGACTTCTGTAATCACAAGTCTATTCACAGGGAGACTCTATACACAATATAAGTGCAGAATACAAATACTATAAAGAAGAACAGAATAACTATAATGACTTGATCCTTTTCTAAGGATTTCTAATATTAATGATCACTAGAATTATGTTTGATGAAGGTGTATCTAACCCTTCTGCCTAAGGTTCCTTTTATACTACAAGGAAACCCTAATACATCATTAATCAAAACGTCTAAAACTGATATGCATATCCTTTCCTAACATATCTCATGCATATCCTAACAGAATAATAACTAAATAATAAAGTTTGACTTTAAATAAGACCAGGAGCACGACTTGCTCCTACTACTACTATGACCAAGAGGAACTACATACCTCCTAGTCTACCTATTACAAATAACTATTCCAATGGTCCTAATAATCCTCCCCTAAACTTGAATTTGACCTGTTGAGTTTAAGTTTCCTAGTAAATCGTGCAATAAAGTTTGAGGATTGGAACAACAAAAGAAACAGCAGCATCAGCAATAGAAGTAATATAAGAACCGCTGCAACAAGGAACACTAGAAGCTTCTCCAAAGCTTGAAACAAATCAGCATCGTGTTGAATCTTCACAACAACATGAGCAGATTTGATGAGCCTTTACCAAGTAGCTGCTCGCTCTTGGGCTAGCCAGTCTTTCTGGTGGAATAAGCATCACCCTGGGAGACCAGAACCCAGCCCAACTCTTAGAACGTAAATCAATGGTGAGTGGGGGTACCCTGATGATTTTAGGCAAACCATCACAGCCGTCAACGGATTTGATATGTCTTTACCAGAAGCCGTACCCTTCTGGACTCGCCAACTCTTAGCAATGAAGCATCGGTGAGTTGAAAACCCTATAGCTTTGAGCAAGCTATTATAGCTATCAACGGATTTGATAAAATCTTTACCAAGAGCCGTACCCCCTTGGATTAGCCACTTTTCAGTCTAGGACCATGGCAAGTGAAAACCATCCAGTTTTGGGTAACCTGGCAACCATCAACGGATTTGAGAATCACACCAGGAGCCGTACCCTCAAGGTGAATCAACTCTTTCTTGTTTGTGAGACATGGTGAGTTGAGCACCATTTGTTGTGTGGACCACGTCCAACACCAGATGAAACACCAAACCAGCACAAGTGTGAAACCATCAAAAGGAACCAAATGTTTTCGAAAAAGTATAAGCAGATATTATATTATTCACAAGTGTAAAATCCATGATTTGTTTAAAGTATAAGCAGATATTATATAAAAAGTATTTTTTTTACTATCTAAAATGTAAGTCACCAATCACTGTACATATTGGTGAAAAGAATTGCAGTATTAATAGATGAACATAAAACACAAAACATAAAAACTTACAAACCAACCCATCACATACCAGACGCAGCCACCTTCTCAGCTTGCAACCGAGCTTGTATCCCTTCCACCAGTGTAGTCGCCATAGAAGTCTCATTCCCGGAAGGGGCATTGGAAATCTGCAAGTGACAAGCAAGCATGGCCTCCATAGAAGAAATAGTCAACGGATAGTGCAGATCCGTAAGCATGAACACCATTGCACCAGACTCCAACTCTAAAACATGCACTCCAAAGCCAGCACACAACTTCCATCGCTTGATTACTCATCGTGGCTGGTCCTTCCAGACACCAGAACGTGGAGCATGTGGAGGGGAATCAAGCATCATCTTCAAATCAGCCCACATTGTCAGACCAGGCCAGGAGGGCACTTCACTAGGATGAGTAGGCATACCAGCATCCACAAACCCATACAACGACATAAGATACCTACGATCTACCCAAGTCAACACACCTTGCAAACCCGAAGCATAACGAACATAACCATCACTGATGGAGATCTTATGGGTGAAAGTACCAGGAATAGTGGTGGATGGCTTAACCGTCCAAGCTGTAATAAACCCCGTACCCATTGGCAATTCTGAGTCACTATCGGAAGCTGCATCAATAAGATTTTCAGGAGCACGCTTCTCATAAGGAACAGACTTGCCACATCTAGCCATCTTCTTGCGAATGGAACGACGAGGAGTGGGAGCACCAGAAGAGGGTTAAACCTTAACCTTCGCAGCAGGAATAGGATCAGAATAAGTAGAATCAATACCTTATCCAACCAAAGGATCAACGGTAGCTGCACCAGGAGAAGGAGTAGGTTGAGAGCCAGTCACGGGTGGTGAGGGTTGTGCCATAGCAGGAGTAGCAGTGGTGGTGGTAGTGGTAGCATAGGTGGTGGTGGTAGGACCCGAAGATGAAACAGGAGGAGCAACCAAAGGTGTAGAGGTGGTACCTGCAGCAGAGACATCAACAACAGATGGAATACCAGTAGAACCAAGAGGAACATCAGATGAAGAACCAGGAGCAACAGCAGGTTGAGAAGTAGGAACCACTCGTGGAGGAGGACGATAGATGAAACGCTCCGGAACCGGTGTGTTCTGACGCTTGATCATTCGTTCATATAGAGCCTTAAGCTCGTCAAAAGACAATGCCCGAACTCGTTCCCATGTCCAACAACAGTAAAGTGAGCAGCCGACTGATACTTGACATACCTCTGCATTAACTTTTTCTCCTCGGTTCTCGTCAAAGGCCTGTTCTTACGCTTTTCACGCAGTTGAGCAGCAAGCGATAATTGTTGCTTACGCATTAATGCCATAGCTCGAGGAATACAATTCTGCTCATTCACATCAGAACCCAAGAGATCAGTAAACTGCGAATAATCCGAGGTAAGAATAGTGAGCACCCGCATCCAATCGTTATCATCCCAATGCATAGCATCATGCTGCAACTGTTCACGTCTTTGCTTCTAAAGAGCTTCCTCCTCAACCCTTGCTGCTTGGTCAATCTCCGCTTGCATTATTTGCGCAGCCTCCTCACCCAACCGATCCTCCTCAAGTTGTCTGCGAGTACGCTTGCGAGGGGGTGAGGGAGCATCAGTCATAGGGGCTTTCCCCTTAGGATCATGAGACGGTCCAACAGTTGGACCAGCAGTAGTACCATCAACATCTTCCTTTGGTGTAGGGGTAGCAGCAGTAGGAGGGATGCTTAAGGAAGTAGGAGGAATCGGCAGATCATCATATGACTTATCAGCAAACGCAGCCTTCGCCAACAAATTCAAGCCATCCTCCACAAGATCTTCAACCTCCTCATCAGAATCAGACTGAACCACATGCTTCTTCCTCCTCCGCTGCTGTGTCTCCAAAGCTTTAATCCGGTCAGCCATGGGAAGAACAAATTCCTTGGTAAGCTTACGATGTTGATTCAAATCCGCCTCCAAAGAAAGAATCCTTTCATGGTACCTGTGCATGAGATCAAGCAAAGAAGTCAGTGTAGTAGGCTCCTCCGCTTTCCCACCAAGAGGAATTGGGTCTGGGAAGGCTTCATTGGAACCAGAAGCAATAAAGGGGTCATCATTCTGAGCACGAGAACCAGAGGGCTTATCAGAAGAGTGAGGGACAGGACTAGGAGGAGTATCCACAAATGGAGACGAATGTGGCATCGAAGAGGGGGCAGCCTTGGAAGTGGATGGCCTTTCAACCACCACTTCCTCAACTGGCTCTTCCACAACCACATTAGGTGCACCACCAGCAGGATGCTCCTCCTCCATAGGATCATCACCTAATGGAAGTTCCTCCTCGGCTTCGACAGCCAGAGGAACAACATCAGGAGGACCTTGGGCAAGGCCCAGCATTGCATCAGTTAGGGGCCTCCAATCCCCTCTAAACCCAAGAGCCATATTGTAGTAAACTTTAGCAGTAAGCTTGGGGGTCTCATACTCCTCCCTATTACGAGGTAAACACACAAGTATCTGCTGCAAAAACCTTGGATACATTAAGAATTTCTTCCTAGATCCAGTACTAGTCAAGTTGCTAACCATGCCATCAAACAAATAGCGAGAAAAATTAAATACCCTACCCTGTGCTATGCAGATCAGACTAGTAGCCAAAGGAGTGGGAAAAGCATCCCAACTCCCAGACTTGGGGCTTAAACAGTGAATCAAAAAGTTCACTAGAAGCTTCCACTGGGGGGAAAACCTATTCTTTTGGAAGTTAAACTTCCCCCCATGGTTATACCCAATAGCAGCCATCCCCTCCAAAACCTCAGCATTGGGGATGGAAACAACACCACCTTCATCTTGAAGATGAAGGGAACTCCTAATAGAAGCTTCAGTAACCACATAAGAACGTCCATCAATGGTAGCATGGAGTTCACGTGGACGACCAAACACAACCACAAGAGTAGCAGTATCCTAAAACTGGCGAATCACACTATCATACATAATTGGGCAAACAGTAAAAGCATACCTGAGGTTAGAAGCCTCAATAAACTCTAGGATGTCTGTGAATTCATCACGTTTAGGACCATCTCCCAGATATGCTACATTATTGTGAGCAGGTTGGTAGACCAAAGCAGCCATTGATGTTGATTGGAAGTGATGGAAGATGATTGGTTAGGGTTTGAGAGAGTAGGAGCGTGTATGTGTGTGTTATGATTGTGATGAATGAGTCAAGGGGGGTAATTGACCATAAATAATGGTCTAGTAACTGTTCATTGACCCATAATAATGTGGGTTGCCCTTTCAAATTAGGCAGTCAATGCAAAGTAACCACTTGCCCCTTATAGCTTTATTTGCAAATCCCAATTTACCAAAGTTAAATAAGATGATATATACCAGAATTAGCTTGCGTTGACTAAAAGTCAAAACGCATAAGGGTCAACACTAGAAGCCTAATGTGGTCAACAGAAGTCTACGAAGTGAACAGTGACCCAAACCAAGACTAGAAGCCAACCAGCACTTGTCAAAGAAGGATTTTTATCCACTAGAAGCCAACCATAAATGACTAGAAGCCAACCATTAATGAAGACAACCACCAGACGTGAGCAAAATCCTCCACTAGAAGTAACACACACCACAAGAACCTATTCAATCTGTTGTTAAAATCTACCAATATGTTAAGCTGTGCAAGTAAATATGTACACTAAGCCTCCCCTTAGGCTTAGCCTCCCCTCAATCCTAGGTCTCAAGGATTGACCATCCCAATGTGAACCACCAAGTGGTTGAACCGAGGACCATCAAAGGCTTTAGTCAATAGATCAGCAACATTATCATCCGTATGAACCTTAAGAACATGTATCAACTTCTTCTCATTGGCATCCCGGATAAAATGGTGCCGAATTCAATATGTTTTGTACGTTGATGAAAAACAGGATTATTCACAATGCAGATAGTGCTTTGGTTGTCAATGAAAATTTTGGTGTTCATAAAATTGAACCCATAATCCAGCATCTGATTTTGGATCCACAAAACTTGTCCACAACAACTAGCAGCAGCTACGTATTCAGCTTCTGTTGAAGAAGTAGCTACTATCGTCTGTTTCTTGCATTGCCATGAAATAAGTCTTCGACCCAAAAACTGACAACCAGTAGTAGATTTTCTGTCATTATTAGCACCTGCATAGTCACTATCACTATATGCTTCAAGAACAAAAGGTGATTCTCTAGGATACCACAAGCCTAGCTTGGGTTGAGCCTTGATGTACTTGAAAATCTTCTTGACTGCATTCAAGTTAGAAACCGTTGGAGCCACCTGATGTCTAGAATAAGCACTTACTGCAAACATAATATCCGGACGTGATGTAGTCAAATACATGAGTGATCCAATCATGGACCTGTACATATGAACATTTACCGGAGGATCTGGCTCATTCTTGAGTTTGACTTTAGCAACTTCATAAGGTGTTGCTGCTGGTCTAAGAGGATCCATATCATGAACATACTTATCTTGACTTATGAAGATTCCATCCGACTGTTGCTTGACTTGAAGACCAAGGAAAAATGTAAGCTCTCCCATAGCACTCATCTGAAATTCGCCCTTCATCAGTTGTTCAAACTCATCACACCATTCCTTTTTAGTAGAACCAAAAATAATATCGTCCACATACACCTGAACAAGGAGAATATCCTTGGTATTCCTCTTAAGAAATAGTGTTTTGTCAATTGTGCCTCTTCTATAGCCATGTTTCAACAAGAAAGTTGAGAGACGCTCATACCAAGCTCTATGAGCCTGATGAAGTCCATAAAGAGCTTTGACCACTTTGTAAACTTTCTTGGGATGAAGTGGGTCTACAAAGCCCTTAGGTTGAGTGACATAAACTTCCTCATCAATCTTGCCATAGAGAAATGCACTCTTGACATCCATCTGAAAAACTGTAAAGCCCACAAAAGAAGCAAAAGCCAAAAACAGACGAATGGCCTCAATCCTAGCAACAGGAGCAAAAACTTCAATGTAGTCAATGCCTTCAAGTTGTGTATGACCCTGTGCAACCAACCTCGCCTTATTTCTCACCACAATACCCCGTGCATCTTTCTTGTTTTTGAGAATCCATTTGGTACCAATTGCTGTCTTTCCATCCGACAAGTCAACTAGGATCCAAACATTCTGAAACAAGAATTACTGCATTTCCTCCTGCATAGCCTCCACCCAACTTTGATCCTCAAGAGCATGAGAGACTCATCTAGGTTCCACCTGTGAAAGAAAACATGCAAACAAACAATGTTAAAATTCCGTATGATTATTACACTTTTGATGCTCAATATAGCTCACAAGAGCATGATGATCAGACGTGGCCTTCTTATACATTCTGCGAGTCTTGACAGTAGAACCAGGATCTCCAATGATTTGAGTAGTAGGATGGTCTTTGTGTGACTGCAACACTGGATTGGAAGCTACTTCCACGTCTGGTGCCAAGTTATTAAGATCCCCAACAAAGTCATCATCATATGAAGCAGAGTTGAAAATGCCATCTATTGGTTGCTTATGAATATCATCCAGCTTGGTAGAAGACTTCTTTTGATAGTTCCCCAGGTCAAAAGGACTTGAGAATCTAGTATGGGAAGTGGAATCACTAGCCGGACTACCAATAGGTGTTGAACTAGCACTAGGAGTAACAGTTGGAGTACTAGGAGCAACTATGTCAGCAGTCGTGTTCAAAGGAAACTCAAAGCCACCTTGAGCAGCTGCTGTAGTAGCTTCTTGTTGTTGTTTGAGTAATGTGTCAAGAGCTACTTGTGAATCCAATACATCTGATGGAGTTGCATCACTAGGAGGAGTAGGAGAGACTGTGGTGGAATAGGATGGAACAACAAAAATATCATCCTCGTCATCTGTGTCGGAAAGACTAGAATGAGCACCTGTACTAGAAGTTGCAAACACTTGTGGACCTGCATCATGGTTAGTTTTGAAACGAAAATATCCTAATGAATCACTAAGATAATCAAGATTAAAATACCATTCAGGACCCTTGCCTTGGATGTTTGACTTCTCCTCAAAATACCTGAGATTTATAGTTTCAATTACTCGCTTGGCTTGGAGATTGTAGACACGATAAGCTCGAGAGTGAGCTGAATATCCCACAATGTATCCTTCGTCTGCCTTGCCCTCAAATTTCCCCAAATAGTCACTAGTATTCAGAATGGTGACAGGACACCCAAATGGCTTCAAATGAGCAATGTTTGGTACTTTGGATGTTAGTAGCTCATAGGGAGTCTTCTTGTGAGGATTTGTAATAGAAACTCTATTCAAAACATAACTTGTAGTATTGACAGCTTCTGTCCAGAACATGGTTGGAAGCTTGGAATCGGCAAGCATTGTTCTTGCAGCTTCTATTAGAGTCCTGTTCTTTCTATCTGCTACGCCATTCTGTTGAGGAGTTCTTGTTGCACTATAATCTCTTTTGATGCCTTTAGAATTACAAAGTGCTATGAGGTCTGCATTTTTGAATTCTGTTCCATTATCACATCGAATACCTTTAACCTTCTTGGACAACTGATTCTCTATAAGTGTAATAAAATCCTTGAGAATTGAGTAGGTCTCACTCTTGGCAGCCATGAAGAAAACCCACGTAAACCTGCTATACCCGTCAGTTACCACCAGAAAGAATTGTTTGTGGTCAATGCTCCTAATAGAGGTAGGACCAAATAAATCCATGTGTAGTAGCTGCAATGGTTCATTTATAAGGCTGAGAGCAGTAATGGCCTTAAAGGATGCTTTATGTTGTTTGCCTTTGCTGCATGCAAGACAATTAATATCATTTCTGAATGACTTAGGAGGTAAACCAGAGACCAGATTCAGATTCGCTATTCTGTGAATGGTCTTGAAGTTCACATGTCCCATCCTGCGGTGTCATTGAGTGGCTTCATCTTCAGAGGCTTTAGCAACCAAACATGCTAGTTGACCAGTAGGGTTGACTTCATTCAGCTTGATACTATAGAGGTTGTATCCTCTAGGGATTCTGAGTAGAACCTGTGAGTCATCCGGAAGTTTAAAGTCTTTGGATAACACTAGTGCATTAGTATCCGTAAAGAGGACAAACTGCTTCTTGTCACAAATATGGGAGACATATATCAAGTTGAAGTGTTGAAGTGCTTCCACATAGTAGACCTGCTCAAAATTAAGATTAGGCGTCTGAATCGTTCCTTTGCCAGTGATCCTGCCTTCACCTCCTCTAAAATAGAACTTTACGCCTTGAAATGGTACAAAGTTAGATAGAAGACTTTTATTTCCTGTCATGCTCCTAGAGCATCCACTATCAACAATTCCTAGAGTAGGATCTTGGTATGAAGTAACCTACAACAACAAGAAAAGAGAAATACAAAAGTTAGTGTCTTAAGGGGACCCAAACCTTTTCAGGTTTGAGTCTGCCTTTTGGATCTTTAGTAGATAGCCAAGAAGATTGATGAGATCCACTGTTGTTCTTTGGTTGCCTATGCATCATACGGGTGTTACTGTTTTACCAAGAACAACCTGCTGAGGGCTTAACAACAGTTCCTAGATTTCCCAAACCAAAAAACATGTGGTCAAAATTATATGCATAATTTGGATTAAAATTCTGAAAATAGTTACTGGTTGGTCTATTTGATATTAATCCAGTGTTTCTCTAATGATCAGAAGCTAATGGAGAGGTCCTTCTAGAAGAAGAAAAGGATTGAGCACTTGGGTTTAGTCTTCTAGAAGAATATGGAACAACTCCTGGTGGACCAGGAGCAGGAAATGCTTGATGAACAGAAGAATGTTTGTCATAAAAATCACAATCTTTAATCAAATGAAATTCACTCCCACAAAGAAAACATGTTTTAAACGCCTTTTATTAGAATGACATTGTTTCATACTACTAACTTTATTACACATAATTCTAGGAGAAACATTCTTCCTAGGACTCAATAAACCAGGACTAGACACTGTTGAAGTAAAAGCAACTCTCTCTTCACACTTCCTAGCACTAGTAGCAGCATGGTCATTTGTCTTGGAACTTGTAGGTCTCGACTCTTCACTTGAACCACATGATGCAGAGTCACTGGCTTTGTCACTGAAAGTACACGAGACAAAGTCATTAGAATTAGTAGAACTTTTTGGGGACTCATGCATCTGTGATCCATCCAAGTCATTATGCCTAGGAGTGGGCATGAAAGTTCCTGTAAGAGGTGGAGGGACAGCGTGTATTTCTGCTGCTGGTTTAAACCTATTGTAGCTAGGTGTTCCCTCTTCCTCCTTGTCAGGATCAAAGACACTTGAAAAAGATAAATCAAACACATCTTCTGAATCAATATATTTATCAAATCCTAACCCTCTTTTAGTCCTACCAGACATGCTACTATCAATTAATTTTGAAAGATTCTTAGGTGCCTTTTGCCATTTTTCAAATCTCAGAAGTGTAGCATCTAATTTTTCCTTCATCTCTTGTTTTTCTTTGATACTGTCATCTTTTACCTTTTCGGTGTATTTAAACATATTTGTTGTGTTTTCTAAATCAATACTTAGTATCCTAATTTTATCCTCATACTCACGTTGAGTATCTTGAAGCCACCTCTTTTGTTATTCCAATGTTTTTAAAGAAGCCTTATATGCTTGAACCTCTAAAAAATACTTATCATTCTGATCATTTAAGTCATTATATTGGGACAACAATTCTGAATATTTATCATCACAACCAAGAGGACAATGTTGTACCTAAGGTGAGATGCCCATAAGAGCAAACTCTTCTGCTTCCTCGGCATCAGACAGATTCCCAGCAATCATTGCAAACACATCAGTAGAAGGCTCAACTGTTTCTAGGGTAGCATTCTGATGATCATTCCAGTTGACCATAGAGTCAACAGACACCAACGCCTTCTTGTCATCCTTCACCTCCTGAATCTTAAAAGCTGAATATCTGCTCTTCTCTTGGTCATGCTTGTTAGGGCATTCTCTTGCAAAGTGACCTTGCTGCTGGCAGTTATAGCATCGAACCTTGCTTCTGTCAAACCGTGCGGGCTCTCTTGGGTTATAATTAAATTTTCGACTGGCTTTCTTCTCAAACTTGTGAACCCTAAGAGTGAGCATGGCCATCTGCCATTTTAGATCCATTTCATCCAGGTCAAGTTTATCAACCTGTTTGAAGTCATCAAAAGCAAGTTGCTGTTGAGCATCAACGTCAGCAATAAAAGAGTGAAGAACAGCTTCTAACATGCTACCAGACTTGGCTTTTGGTTCAGGAGTAGAAGTATGCTGATAAGTATGTTGAGAAGACACAGTATTGCTTGGACTACTAGCATAAGACATGGGACTAGATCCCATAGAACTCACAAAGGCAGAGTTAGCAGGAGTAGGAAAAGAATCACTCGAGTATCCCCTCACATGAGGCTCAAAGGTTTTGAGCTTATGAAACAAATCATCAAATTAAGATAGTCAAGCCCACCTTTTACTTTGAGAGAGATTACCACCTGATTCCATGAGTAGGGTAAGGCTCTAAGAAACCTTGCATTGATATCACCATCGTCAGGTTTCGACCGAAGTTGATTCAATTGGCTCAATATCTTTTGGAACCTGTCATACCCTTGATGGATACCTTCAGTTTCTGAGATCTTGAATTCTGTGAATTCATCTCTCAGCATGGATCTTCGCATTTTATTTGACTCCTCATTCCCACCAAACCTTGCTTTTATTCCATTCCAGATCTCTCTAGCATCATCCAGATGATAGAAGTCACCCATGTGATCATCAGGAAGAGACTAAAGCAAAATAGTTTTTGCTTTGATCTCCTTCTGAACAGCTGTGATTTCTTCATGAGTTTTAGGGTCAAGAAGAGTAATATTACCATTCTTGTCTCTTCCAGTCAAATTCACGCTGTTTCCATTCAGAATGATCTTCCAAAGGTCTTGATCAGTGTTGGTGATCCAACATTCCATCTTCATTGCCCAACTATCATACTCGTCCTTTTTCAGAAGAGGAAACTTACCATTTGTGTTGGAAACCGTAGCAATGATCTGCTGAGGTTGTTGTGTTCTAGGAGTACTATCTTCTCCTGTTTGAGTAGAACTTGAGGCAGACATGATTAAACAAAAATGTTAGTAATGAGAAAAATTGATTCTTCTTGTACAGAGACTCTCCCAGGCTCTGATACCACTTGTTGAGTCCACTAGATGTGGATCTTACAGCCTGTCAGGAATGGTGAACGACTTCTGTAATCACAAGTCTATTCACAGAGAGACTCTATACACAATATAAGTGCAGAATACAAATACTATAAAGAAGAACAGAATAACTATAATGACTTGATCCTTTTCTAAGGATTTCTAATATTAATGATCACTAGAATTATGTTTGATGAAGGTGTATCTAACCCTTCTGCCTAAGGTTCCTTTTATACTACAAAGAAACCCTAATATATCATTAATCAAAACGTGTAAAACTGATATGCATATCCTTTCCTAACATATCTCATGCATATCCTAACAGAATAATAACTAAATAATAAAGTTTGACTTTAAATAAGACCAGGAGCACGACTTGCTCCTACTACTACTATGACCAAGAGGAACTACATACCTCCTAGTCTACCTATTACAAATAACTATTCCAATGGTCCTAACAAAAATTAACGTTCAAAAGTGAACGGATACCAAAATCCAACGCGTCTCTCACAATAAACCGTTAATCTTCACGAAAAGAGCCGGCAGTGGCGCCATTTGATACAAGGCTTTCACCTCGTATAAAAGTAAACTTCGTGAACCAGTCTTTCGAAATGATTACCAGTTGAAAGTGCGGCTCAGTCGTTCTTGGTGGAAAAATAAAGTGGTGTGATTATCTATTTTAAACTGAAAGTAAAAATGAAAATGTCGTTGAGTAAAAATAAAAGCTTTAAAAGTTATATTAAAAATCAAGAATTGAAATTAGATGACGAAAAATTAAAACTAGATAAAAAGTAATTTTGAAAACCTAAAACTTTAAAAGAATTTAAACTTAAAATTTAACTAAGTGAAAATGGCGGGAAGAATTAAAATTTGAAAGTAATTCGGAATCCAGCAACACAACTAATTCGGAATCCAACTTCCACACGTAATTCGGAATGCAACTGCACTTAAACTAATTCGGAATACATAACAAGAACATAGTTCGGATAATGAATTTCTGACTTAATTCGGGATATTAAATCCCACATGTAATTCGGAATACAATTTGATACTCAATCCTGATCGAGTCACAACGTAATTCGGGAAACCCTTATCATGACCTAATTCGGAATGTTGTCCTTCTGATGTAGTTCGGAATACCGATCCTGAACGTAGTTAGGGAAAATGAAACTGCACCTAGTTAGGGAAAATGAAAACTGCACCTAGTTAGGGAAAATGAAAACTGCACCTAGTTAGGGAAAATGAAAACTGCACCTAGTTAGGGAAAATAGGGTTTTAAAATAATCCGAACTAGATCAAAAATAACAAAAACTAAAAATAAGCTAAAATCAAATAAGCACTTAATCAAAAACTAAACCAAACTAATTTTATGAAAAAGCAAATAAGCCACAATTTAAAAACTTTTAAAAACACTAAATAATGAAAGTATTTAAAATCAACTTTTTATAAAATATTAAACTATCAAAAACAACTTATGTTAAAAAAACTAATAAACATAAAGATTAAGAAAATAAGCACCTTAATCTAAAAACTCTAAACACACCAACTCAATAAGCACAATCAAATAAGCAAAACAATCACATCATCAACAAAATTAAACCAACTACATGATTAATTAAGCAAAATAATAGATTATTAAGAAAGGTAGAATGAGAATTATAAAATAAACTTGATTAAATTGAAGATTAAGATCAAAGATTACAAGATTAAGATGAAGGTTTGATAAGCTTGAAAAACTAGAGAGAAGAAAAATAAAACACACTTAAAAATAAAACTAACTAGAAAAATTAACTAACTCTTCTAATGACTCATTATAAGACTATATATAGGGGAGGTTGTAAGCTTGTTTCTTCTCTTTTCTTCTCGTCTTTCTCGACTTAGGCTCAGGATTAGTCAAATGATAACTTGAACTCGTCTTCTATTTTTCTTCCTTTAATAGACTTGGTTCTTCGACTTCGTTAAACTTGCGTCTTTAGACTTTTTCTTCGATAAATCTTCAGAATAGGCCTTGAACTTCCGTTCTTCTTGCACTTTTGACCTTTTGACTTCATCTTTTGTATTTTTCTTCGATAAAAGCCCGTGATAGCCCGTGTTTTCTCCCTTATTCATATTTTTATCCTTAAACACAATAAAAACACAAACCACGCATAATTCCGACTTTTACGACATAAAATACACGTTTTGGTCTTGTTATTATTGGAAATAAGTGGTAAAAGGATAGGTGTTTTCACACTTATTACGTACCTTTGTGGAACCGTGGTGGTTCCTTTTATACTCGAGAGAGTCCTGGCTGGGCTCCCTATTCTTGCGGCCTAAGGAAGAGATAATGACTCAAAATAGATTGATCCTTATCGCATAACCGAGGTAAGTGTATATCCTCTTTCCTTAGGCGAATATAAGCATAAGATATATTATATTCTTGTCTGATCCTGTCGCAGTGCGACGAGGACACGGTTAAGTAATAAACCGTACGTGCGACAACGACTTTTTGGGGCCCCTGGGCTGTGCGCGCATCGCATAAGTATCAATCCATTCTTGATGGATGCAGGTAGTACCCGTGATTCGGACTATCAAGCCCGACTAGGGACTATACATCATCAAACGGCGCCACCTATGGCGTTGCATCCAAGAGCGGAAAAAGGTAAATCGAGCAAATAGGGTGGGGTACCCAACCGACGCGCGACAAAACGAGAAAAAAGGGGAAAACCTTATCAGAGCGAGGAGTACACAGAGGATGACACGTACAAACTATCCAGCCATACAATAACACGACATTCACACCACCACAAATGGTTTACCCGAATGTCTTTGGCCAATACGACGTCGGTGGTTATTCATCTCAACCTAATTTTGGCATTTGGGGGTCCTCAGCGGAACCTAATGTTGGTGGATCTTCATCTCACCTAACGCTGATGGTGCTTCATCTCCGATCAAACGTTCTAATCTATTTGACGAGGAAATGTACTCCCCTCAGTTTTCAGAAACATATCCTCGTGAACAATCAAGTCAATGAGATACCGGACCCGGTGCCGAAGCCGAATCCAAAGAAAAAACCAAGCACAAGACGTCAAACGGCCCCAAAGAAGACGCAACCCGATAACCAACGTTGTATTCCATGGACCCTTGAAGAAGAGGATGCATTGTGCCGATCTGGGTGCGTATTTCTGAGGACAACAACGTCGGTAACGCCAGAAAGGAGGTCGGTTTTTGGTGTGAAATATTGAAACACGTGCACAAGACTTGTCCAATCACCCAACGTCGGACTTACGACATGATTAACAATAAATGGAAGACCGTGTGTCCGAAGGTATGTTGATTTTGCGGTGTTTACGATAACACTTTTTGGACATACAACAGTGGAGCCAGTAACACTGATTATAGTCATTATACCGAACGAGCAATTTCATACTATAATGTTGAGTATGGTATCCTATTTAAACTAATTCATTGTTGGAAGGAGCTAAAAGATATTTAAAAATGGAATAACGGAGAAGTTGGCCCGTTTATGCATGATGTGAAGGAGAAAAGAATAAGAGGTATAAGTCTACGGGTCGAGTTCTTTTATCATAGAGAATCCGGTTAAGGCGGTATCAATTTGAATACTGAGGCTACAGAAGAAGAAGTGGAGGAAGTTCGACGCTATCGTATAAATGGTAGGGACATGGCAAATAGGAAAAGGAAATCGGGGTCGTCGTCTGAGTCATCTCGTAAATTTGATGTGAAAGCGTTGGCGAAACAACGAGTATGCAATGGCTACCAACTCAATGCACGCTAAAAAGAGTCATGAAATATTCGAGACGTTGCGGATCAAACAGGAGGAGCTGGAAATAAAGAGTGTCGAGCTGGAAATTCGAAGATTGGAAACCTGCCAAAGAGACGAACAAACTTATTTTTAATTTCGTAAGTGCACGTTTTTAATTTTTGTATTTTAAAAATTAATAAAATATTTTTTTTTTGTGAGGGTGTTTTTTGGTGTGATTGTTAAGAGTGAATTATGAGAGAGGGAGAGGGTGAAAAGTAGGAGAAAAAAGCTGATATAACGCTCATGTGTCTAATACGAGGATTTTTTTTTAGTGTGAGTGATAAAAGCTTATCATATCTTTTAAAAAACTTAAGCCCAAAAGTAATGGCAGCCCATGTGAATGCTTTACACAAACAACAGGTGATTCAAATTTGGATGACCTAAACTACAAGGGTTTCATTTCTGCAACGAAATGGTTTCCGGAAGTTCATCAGAGATGGTTACAGCTGATGATAAAGATGGAGAACCCAATAAGCTTATAAAAGGTAACAACAATGAAATCCCTTTGTCAGTAGCTTCTGTTATCTCCAATTATGACCTTTTGGTTGAAATTTTACTCCGATTACCTGTACTCTCACTTCTTCTGTTCAAGTCCGTATCGAAACATTGGTTGTCTCTCATCAATTCCCCTGATTTCATTCATCGCCACCGCACCCAAAACCTTAACATCGATCCTTCTTTCGGCCTCTTTATCCGGCGAACTAATATTAATACGAAAAGGATTTACTATAATTTCGAGTCATTTGATATCCGCATTCCATCTAAAAAGTCAATTCGGTTTCCTTTAGGCTCAAAGGCACTTGGGCATGTTGAGATTGAGCAGTCGTGCAGTGGTTTGCTTTTGTGTTGTGTCAATCCTTTGAAGTATTATTATGTGTACAATCGGACCTCTAGAATGTTTAAGATGCTACCTGGAAAATCATGTGATAGTGGTGGTTGTGCGAGAATGGCTTTTGATCCCACAAAATCACCTCACTACAAAGTCATTCAGCCTTTTGATGATGATGATGATCTTGAGGAGGAGGAGGATTCTACAATTCAAGTGCGCACGTACTCTTCAGAAACAGGCGCTTGGAGTGTTTGTGGGGATCGGTTTCCCGAAGTTAGTTTTGGAGGTTTTAAGGAAGGGGTATATTGGAATGATGCCATTCATTGGCTAACTAGTGTGTTTAGGACTAAGAGTACTTTTCATTTCAAGTTGAATATCGAGAATGAGAAGCCGGTTTTAACCAAATTAGAACTCCCTGCAATCTTTGATGGGAAGTTGCATTTTGAATCAAAACTATTTGAGTCCCGTGGTTGTTTGCTTCTTCTTGGTGAGGATTATCATGCTCATTCTCGAAAACTGAATGTTTTTGAGATGAGGGTTGATAATTCTGAATGGTCGGTGAAGTTTATTGTTGATCTTCACGACATCATTAAGCCCGTACCTAGCACATGGAGGATTCGTCCGTGTGTGTGGTCTATTGTTTTGGGAGAAAGAAAAGAGGATTCTTTTATGATAATCGACTTATTAAAAATGGTTGTACAATACAACCCTGCCTTAAAGACTGTTCGCACGCTTGCTGATTTAGAATCTCCTCGTATGGGTTCTATTGGTGGCAGTGTTGGCTATTTAGAATCATTAAGCTCTTCTCATATGGACTCTATTTTTGACAGTTTTCAGTGCATTGCATCTTTTGCTGAAGTCTAGTTCTGTTTTCTTGTTCTGGTACGATTTTCATACTTACTAATTATCTTCTAACAGTATTACGTATGTCGTTATGTTTTGTGTTTTGTAATTCAAATCTAATCCAAATCTAACCCCAGAAATATTTGTTGCCCGCTGTAACACTTTATGCCTTACAGTTTATATGATAACTCCTCCAAAACTATAACAAAATGATGGCGAAAGCTTATTAGTAATTATCCCGAGCTTATAATTTAAGATATGATGTTGCTTCACTCATTAAGAAGCTATTGTTAAAGGAAATTGTGTGAATGTAAAAGCACTTGATTACGGTTGATATTTGGTTGCATCGATCTATTGCTGAAGTGTATAAAAGTTTCAAACACTTATTATCTGAGCTCTTTTTTTTTTTTTGTGGAAATGATAAAGAAGGGGAAGGTAAATGGCATTTTCAATTATTTTTTACGATGAAAAGGGACGGGATAAGTTGTCGAAAGGGGGTCCTAAGCGTAGTGATAAACTGAATTCCACGAAGGTCACAAAGAGTCTTAATTAAAAACCCCAATACTAAGACTAAGTCTACTAGTGTGTTACTGGTTGAGCACAACAATCAATTAAAGGTGTCATCCTTTATTTGAGTTGTCTGCTAGAAGCTGTGGATAGCTAGGATATTATCATTTCTTTCTGTCAATGTAGAGCCTGCCCACCTCTTAGAAGACGTGGCAGTAATCAGTGTGCCTTTCATGAGTTTCTATATATTTTTATCTCTATGACTGGGTAGAGATCGTTCAGTTAATTTATTGGTTCATTGCATTTCAGGTCATCAACATAAAGGTACATGTAATGTGGAAAAAGTGTCGCCTCTAGAAAGTGCTGTCAAATCTCATTAGTAACGGGGGTTAATCCTAGTCAAAAATGTATCCTGACGGTGATTATATGTCGTATCATTTGTAGCATTGTCTTATCTATCATTGCGCGTTGTTGCTTGTATTACTCAAGGTATTGGGCTGTTGTCTGATATTCAAACTCATGATATAAGTCATATAACCTTTCACTTAATGACAGGCTTATATGCCTGATTCAGTATTTTGTTTTTAAGCAAGTGTCTACACTTGAGCTTTATTTGTTTTTCCAGATTTAGTTTCTAAGTTGAATTTCGGTTGATTGCATTTTATATATGGGTTAACTTATAAAATGCGCTAATTTTATGGTAGGAATGTGTGTCTTGATTTTGTATCTATATGTATATTCGTTGTCAAATAGTCGCAAATGAGATTTTGTTTTTCATACCCCCTGTACTGCTTATTGCATTAAAAGCTTGTATATCAGCCCACAACTCAATTACACAGGCTATACAGCATCAAAGATATTATAATATACTCTGTAATCAGTTTCTTAAATGAGATATAATCATTGTCACTAGTCAAATAAGAATGACATCTCTTACGAGAATGTTGGAATGATGTCTAGATTATCACAGATTTGGAATCCTACCAGTTTCCTAATGAATCACTTTAATTGGGTACTATCCTATAAACAGAGGGGGCTAGTCAACATATCTCATTTGATCCTTTCAAATTACGTAGTATTTACAAGATGCTGCAGCCTGCAGGTCTCCAAATTTCCTGACAAGCCACCTGTTAAGTGTAATATTTTAGGTAATGAAATGGAGGACTTGAGTCACATTGATGCCAATCCTGTTGGCCCTTTATGTTACCTTAGAATCCTATGATGCTTGTTGATAGTCGTGGTCAAAGGTTCACAAGTGATACAGTTGTTCACGTCCATCATATCGACACACGGTGTTCAGTACGTCACTTGTATTATGTTGAATGTACTTAACAGGTGGCTCTCACATGATATCAGGAGAGCTGGAACATCAAATTTAGTTGGTTAGACCATATCTGTTAGGGGTTAGCTCTCTAAACCCAGGTGACGTTCTATATAATCTCATTTGGGTCCTTGGCATTGGTTGTTACTAGATTTACTAATGCGGTTGTTCATATGTAACATTATTGTCACCAACCTCCATGGGCAGTCTTGTACAACAACTTTGCGCCCTTTATCTATTAGTAACTAAAGTAAATAAGTTTGTTGCTTTGTGAGTCATAGACGAATGGTTCCATGAGTAGGAGTCTCAGTCTGACTTAGTCTTTATGTATTGTTGTTTGGCATTTGTTTCTTCTTTTAGTTGCGGTCTTTCTCTGTACTTTTGGCTATTGTTTTGTGTCTCATATAGCTGTTCCATGTTATTTGACTTACACAGATAGCGGCTAAGTATCCCTTTGCTGAATCAAAGTTGTACTTAATTGTTTATTAAAAAGTTTCTTTCTGTTGGTACCATAATGGGGCAAAAGGAAGTGTGCGCTAGCATAACAATGTGCATGTTTGTCAGTATATCTTTGTGGTGTGTCAGAAAGTGGAGAACAAAATGCAATTTCTTTGTAACAAAGAAGATTGACTAAGAATGTAGGTTACAATTCTATCCTACTTTGTCTATTGTTATCAACTGTTTATTATAGATGTTTTTAAGTACTTATTTGAGTTTTAATCACATTGAAAGATTTCCATCATCTAGTCCTGAATCCTAGAGAACATCGCTTTAAGTACTTATTTGAGTTTTAACCATGCTTTATATGATCTTTAAAATTAACGCTTCTTCCTGGAGCCTTTCGCTAGGAACCATGAGTTTAAACTGCTAAAAGCCTGTTGCCAAACAACTAGGGTTGTTAGGGAGAGCCGATAGGTGTGTTAGAGGAGACTCTGCTTTATCAGCTGAGCGTAATGCAAGCTTTGCTTCTGCTGGAGATGAGCTTCGGTCATTGCACCCTGATGATCCAAAGATTGTGGTTTTTTGAAGCAAAATCTTTGACGCCACATACCGGTAATTTCTCAGTTTGATTATTAAAGAGTCAAACACGGTACCTGTAGAATCAGATCTAGCCGATATCTTTGGTTTTTTGGTCCCGTTGTTTCCCTATACTACTTTTTTTGATAGTGCGGAAACAATTTACTTTTTTCACCGTGAACATGAGGGTTCTAGGTGATGTGTATATCATCACAACTCATAAGCAACTCGTTTGACTCCCAAAAGTTAACGGTGGACTCTTTCATCGTGAAACCTTCTTCTCTACAAAACGATATAGTTTATTTGACTTCGAGGAATCCTCTTAAACGTACAAAGTCGAACATGCTACCTTTCAAATGAAATTATAGTCTTTTGGTTAGCTTTTTCTTAGTTGTACTACTTTCCCTAGTAGTTAGAAAACGACTTGCTGTTTACCCTAAGATCACAACAGTTCTCGTCCCTTTATAAGACTAGGTTGGATGCCCGCGCTTCGCCGCGGGTGTTCTGGTTACGTTAGTTCTGCGGGTTTGTATTTTGCTACCAATTGTGGAGGTTCAAGCCTGCGACTATGTTTCGTGCACAAACACAAAACGGTAAATGGATGATAAAAAACCTAACATTTCACTTTCATATGACGACTTCACAAATGGCAACTATAATCATATGTTTACTTGAAATCAAACGATAAACCAAAACATGAAATATACTTGAATAAAAACTTTCCAATTCATAAGAACAACCTAACCTGAACAAAATTGTATACTCAAAAAAGTGCCTACAAAAGTTTTCGCAACACATATATTTTTAACCTTCATTTTTAACAGTTGTGTGAGTGCATACGGTCATAACTCGAAAACAACAAAATAAAACCAACTTTAATACGACAAAACCAATAGACAATATTACAGTTTAGTAAGCTAAAGGAAGAAAGTACCACCAGAACAACAGGTTGTGACCGTATCCGGAGTAATTGTTGTGATCAGCGCACCATGCTGCAACAATCTCCATGCATTTGGTGGCGGCAAGAGTATCTGTAATTCTGTACGACAAAAAGTATATTCTAGATATCAATGTTTAATTTATCGCGGTCAAAAGAATCAGCAGATAGGTGTCTGCTAGTGTAGATGATCGAAAGTTATCATCTAAGTTTCCTTTTTTAAAGGTTACCGCTGTCAGAAACATAACTTAAACACTGATACATTTTACCAACTGAAAATGTTTAAACACTGATACATTTTACCCAAGAAACATTGAAGACCAAGACATACATCCAAATTTTAATCCTTTTCTAGCTATTGCTCTAAACTTCATTTTGCTGCTTTCATTTGAACACGAATTACTGAGAAAATAAGCTGTGGAAAGCCGTTAGGGTGGTGTGTCAAGCTTAGAGAATGAGGTACGAAAAATGAGGTTATATAACGTAAATAAAAAATGGAATTAGTCCAAGAATGTCGGTACCTTCCTACTTAAAATAGAATCGTTGCACCCTTTTTTTTACAAAATGCACGTGAAATTTGAAACATACGCAGAATGTATATTAAACGTGTTTTGCAACTGAAGGAGTGTTTGGTTCCTAGTTTATCAGCAACCAAACGCTCCTTCTGCAGCAGGAGGGTGTTTGGATCCTAGTTTATCAGCAGCCAAACACCCCTTCTGCAGCAGAAGGGTGTTTTTTTACAGTAGAAGAGGTATTTGGCGAGATGATCCCTAACACATTCTATTTATGTATTTTTCCAAAACAAATTTGGTTATGGTAAATTAACGTTTTAATCAAATAGTGGCATACCTTTGATATCCGTTCTCCACCGAAAATAATCGGTGCGTTCGAAGAATCTACGCGGTCTTCGTTATCCATCTTTTGCCCCTGCAACCATCCGAAAGCGATATTTTAAACCCCTTTCATACATTCCTACAATATAGGTAACCCAAATCGATTATTCATTGTATGTCGCTATGAAAAAGATACAACGGCAATAGAAGGATTCGTCGTAAATGGGATCTAAACAAATTTCACCCCTTTTACTTATGAACAGACCCATTAATTTCTTTTAGCTAAATCCCCGCGTTATTTCTGGTCTATCCAACTTGGTCAGAAGCCATTTTCATCCCGTACCAAACGATGACGTGTTTTAACTTTAACCCGTCCAATATGCGATAACCTATGTTAGAGTTCAAAATAATGTACATATTTGTTTTTGGTCTAATTCTTATGCTTTTCTAAAATATGATAACCTGTGTCACCGGTTCAAAAAAGCAAGTCCCAAATGGCTTACATTGAGCATTTGACTAAATCCTCCACAAATCAGATAAGCCGTTTTACCACTTTCCTTTAGCTTATGGTCCAAATCATTTATTCCATGAGAAAGCCTACAAATTACCAAAGAACATGTGAATAAGGCAAATGCAAGAAACATGCTAAAATAATGTAGTGAGACTGAAATTTCTAGTCGTCTAATAACATTAGTGTAATTAGGCCATTTTCGGTCATAGTGAAGATCTTTATGACCTTTTGGCTAGAAGTGATTTAAACCACGACCAGTTAGAAGTTATAAACAGATGGTATAGGAGGCTCAGATAAATGGACAATCGAACAAAGAGGATACATCCACTATGGCTGCAACCGTAAGGTCACCATGCCAAATTTTAGACAATCTCATCTCTATCGACCCCGTTTAGTGTAACACCCCATTTTGATAAATGGAATGTCACGCGTAATTATGGCGTGTCATCAAAGCATGCAAGGTAAATGTACTAAAACATACATGACCATAGGGAAAACCGGAATCAAACATCGGTTCCCAAACATAAGCCCAAAACATAATAAAGCCAAAAGAAATGAAAGAAAGACTAAACAAGCATAAGTATATGAAGGCAAAAAGGAAAAGAAGTCTCTAGCAGCTTCCATCCTATGCACGTCCTCTAAATGCTCGAGTCTTCCCTAGGGTACCTGCCGTTTTGGGACATGGAAAGGAAAGTAACGGCTGAGCAAAACGCTCAGTGCACGGATATAGACATAGTATGAATGACTAAGCATAATAAAGACTTAATAGCAGCGGAAATGTATAAGTCCTGGAAAACCTGGAACATGTTCATAAAACTGGTTTTATAGTTTGAAAAGCCTTATGTTTATCATATGAAAACTGTTTAGCATATTTTACCATTAGCCAATATAGGTCATGAAAATCCACCGTGCATGAATACTTGGAGGGGTGACCTCATCATGCAAATTAGAGGGGCTGCCTCTAATTTAATATACTGGTTTTTGGGTAGGAAGGATCAGCTCCTTGTGAAGGATGCAAGGCACACACCACATTCACCATGAAATCCTGAATAAAACATGTAACTAGGATGCACCCATACGCCCCACATGATAAATAATATATAAATGGCCAAAAGCTGAAGGGACGCCACGAGCAATCACTCCGCTGTGGTGAAGTCATAACATCAGTGCCTCTAATGTTATGGTTATGGTACCTCCATAACTAGGTGAAACTGGTCATGCATGTATGTAGAATCTTGATAACCTATGAATCTATGAAGTGGGTTGATGTTTTCTAGAGAGAGAAACTAGAGAGAGAAAGTGAGAGAAAACTATGTGATATTTTATTAAGTGGAAACACAAAGTGAACAACAACCAACCCCTTTCCAAGGAGGAAAGGGGTATTTATACTTCCAAGCCACTAATGGACTTGGGCCGGCCCATGACAAGCCCATGGACCGATTCTTACTTAACTAAATAAGTAACTATTAACTACGAGCTATTACAACATTAATTATATTGTGGAGTGACCGATACTTCTAATATACGTAAAAACGTATTTCTAACAATCTCCCCCTAAGGGAGGTCACTCCACGTTACAAAGTTCTAAACCTAGCATACTATACTAAGTCTTCGTTCTTTAGCTCGTAGTCTTTTCTTCTTTTTCTTTTGGTTGTGAATATGTTTATTGATCTTTTAGGTTTTGGCTTGAGAGCATTGTTCTTTTGGCCTTTCACGTGCGATCTTTGCCTTCTTGTGAAACTTGCCTCCTCGTGACTCCATGTTCCACACACTTATGTCTTTTTGTTGAATTCTCGAAAGCTTCAGAGTTTGGTACAGCGGAAGACTTCATCTTGTACTTTCTTGAATTTTAGCTGAACTTTGATGCAGAAAAACATAAGCATGTGGGAACGACTTCTACAGGTACACCGCAACGCCACCGTCTTCAACTGGTACACAGCAACGCCACCGTCTTCAACAGGTACACAGCAACGCCACCATCTTTAGCAGGTACACAGCAACGACACGAATAAAATGGCTTTGACATTTTATTCTAATTCGGTAGCATTTTACCTCCGGTCGGTGAAGACCGTTGGACGATATTAGATATCGTACCCGTGACGGATAGTTTCAATTAAGTAACTTCCTGACAGGATTTCGCGGGTAAACCCGTTCTCTTTATTCGACCGTCCAAAGCTGACTGCGAACATAAAGAGTGAATCACTTGGATAAATTATCCTTGTGATTTGAAGCCGTCAATTCATGAAACCTGAACAAGTGAATTTCAATTAAGATTTTCACCATCGTTGCTTTCCAGTTATCACGAGCTCAATTCATAAAGAATCTTGCACGTCACCTACCAAGTGCTATTTGATGTAACACTAGAAGGATTTCCACTCGTCACTGTGATCAATAAAGAGTCACTCTGAGTGTTCTGGCAAGATCATATGATAATGCGTAGAGGCCTGGAATGAGTTTAAGTTCAATTAAGAATTAAACCACTGTTTCTTTCCAGTTTTTCACAAGATTGGTTCTAAAAGAACCGCACGTGTAACCTACCATGAGCTTGTTTGATGTTGGCTCAAGCAGGATTTCCATCTTCATTGTAATACTTACGTATTACTCGGATGTTCTGGCAATATTACAGGAATATTGCGTAGGACTCATGAAAATCTCTTACTTTTCACAGTGTGTGAGAAAGCAAGGAATAAATGGAAAGTGTCCTAATGAGACTTTTGATGATCTCTTGGCTCTAGACTCGATAGTGCGTTTTGATTTAGTGAGCGATGGCTGGAGAGGAGTGCCACCTTTTCAATACCAGTCTATTCGGAGTGAATAAACCAATAGATAACGTGTTGATCTCCGTGTGATTAAAACAAATACCTTTTGAGAGATATTTGAGTTAGCTGGGAAGGGTTGTGCATTGCATCACTGGGTCCATGATGTCTTTCTTCAATATCGAGAATCATTAACAAAAATGACCTCAATAGCATATGTATTGACCCGGTTTCTGCCTAAAGTTGTAAGGAGGGCTTCTTTCTTTACACCCTTTATCTTTACAATTCTTTTTCATTCTTCAACCCCTTCAATGCTTACCAATACGTCATCACTAGCACCTTGTTGTGATTGTTCCAGTGCTAGCTTAAGTACTTGGTCGGCATTCAGCTACGTTCACAATCTTTCTCCAACTTTCCTAGGACTTCTAATTCTATCTAGGGAATTGTCCTTGGGAAGATTCCATCGGCTCTGATGAATCATTGGACTAAACCTATTCCTACCACCCTTTTGTCACCACATTCGTCGTGAATTAAGCGTGTTTTGGGAAGGAATTGCCACCATGAAAAATCATTGAAAATCACCTAAAGTACTTGTGATATTGAAATCAAAAGTTTCGTACCTTAGGTGTTTTTTATCATCAAAAACGCTCCCCCTTAACACGTGCTTTACACATATTAAGTTGGATAATCGTTAAGTCTTTTTCATCTTTTAGCCAAGTATCATTTAAATCTCCTTAATCCCATTTTCTCCCCTTATCCAAAATGTTAACCATTAATATTTGGGATATTGAATGGATTAACCGGTCTTTGGGTAAAAATGAAATCGATGTTTGGCCATAGAACATGTTCATGCTCCCCCTTAAATTAATAAAGGATATTTGTAGTGCTTTAGTATGATATATTTTGAAAGATTTAGAATCTCGTGAGAAATTCTTGAAAAATTATCATACCTTAACACTACATCAAGCCGTACAAGCACAATATTCACAAATATACATATTCACAATTGAAAACCAATATAAAGTGGACCTGAAATGTACGACCCATTAGATGGATCGTTGCAGTAGCTTGTGGTGCACTAAATATGGTCTACCACCAACGAATCTTTCCAAGCTCCTCATCAATCTACGTTCACGGAGCTTTTGATCAATCTTCTTGATCACATACTTCGCCATCTGCCTATAACCCTGATGCCAATCCTCAGTCATCTCTGGTAGAGTCCCACCCGAATTCAGATGCTCCAACTTTCCTCTGACATATAGAAGAGTCCCATCACTGTACTTATAAAGCTCACCCACCCTCATAAACTTCATTAACCCTCGACTGTTCAAGTAGAAAATGCCGCAATTCGGGACAGAAATGCCGGTATAGGGACATCTATCTACATGTTGAGGTAACACTTGATTCACTGGACGGGTTAGGTTAAGCTTCCTTTGGTAGCTTTCGACTCCCAACTGAAGATCTTCAACTCGTTTCTTGATAACAACGCTTCGTGTGAACATACGAAGTGCTGTATTCAAGGCAATGATGTCTTCACGAGGAATATGTGTGAGTTGATCCCGGGTCATCATAAGCAACATATCTTCAATATCCTCAAGGCGAATGATAGAAAAATCTCCCTGCTGGATTTTGTATTCTCTGTCATCCTCCCTTTTTAGTCGAATCTCCGTCACATGATAATAGCCATTCTTGGCTTCAGTTTTCAGTACTAAAATGCTGGATATGCGAATATCGGATCTAACATTGCTTCCTGAATTGGCTAGACAGCAACCCCTGTACGCCCTTCGGACTCGTTCGTCCCAATGAGATGCACCTATAACAGCATACATATCATAATTACGAGTTACCCTTGGGACCTAGAGTCGGTTTACCTTTTCCTCGATCCAGGGTATTGTCCCCCAGTTGGCAGCTTTCAGCAAGGTCAATGAGGTGGCGTACTTTGATGAACCCTTCAGAAGATACTCAAGATCATAAGTGGCGAAGAAGTCGAGAGCAATCTGATTATCTTGAGTAGGATCAAGTGGAGGTGGAGCTCTTTCTGATTCATGAAGACCTGGCCGTTGAACGGTATTCAGAGCTTTCAGGATCTCATCAACATAATACTCGAACTCCATTCGGGTTAACCGGGTTTTGGCGCGAATTCTCTTATCCTTCAGCGCTCTCTTCACCAACGACGGAGTAACCGAAGTCTTATACTCATGAGCCAGAAATGCACATAAGTCAATCGGACTGCGGATACGGAGATATAAAATATCTCTGTCAGCGTCTGTGATCGGATCATATTGCGCCGCTGCCGTGATCCAAGCCTGTGGCGGTGCAGTCTCGTCAATCTCCAACGTGTCTGCCCAGTCCCGTGTGCTTGATTCAGGAACAGTAGATTGTGGTTCTTGTTGTAGAGGAGTGGAAACGTGAACATCTGCTTTTTCTGATTCAGGCATCTCGGCGGTGTCATGAACGGGTGAGTGTTGTGCAGCTTCAGGTTCAGTTACTGATTCTGCAATCACAGGAGCAACAACAACAGAACTAACAGGGTTAGTGGTAACAGGTATAGACACAACAATAGATGTACCAGGAATTGATGATGCTGTAGTAGCATTCACATCATGACGCCACTTGGTTCGTCTTGATTCCGTGGAAGTAGATTTTTCCTTTGATGCTGCATCTTTCTTTGACTTGGTTCCAGACTTGGCAGGTTTCTTTGAGCTGGCAACCTTATCCCCCTTTTCAGGCTGTTTACCCCCATCATCATCCTCATCGCTGTCCTCGTTGCTCCCCTTAGCACTCTCCTCATCACCGTCACCACCATCATCACCATCATCACCATCATCATCATCATCCTCATCATCATCTCCACCATCGTCATCGTCATCATCCTTTTCTTTTTCTTCTCCTTCTTCTTCCTCTTCTTCTTCACCAGTACCCTCTTCTTCTTCACTTTCTTCCCTTTCTTCCTCAGGCAGAATGTGGTATGGTACCACACTTCCAAACATTTTAAATAACCTATCATCCTCCATGATAGCATCATTCAGGGATTTGTAAAGAGCCCGTTGAATCCTAGATTTATCAAACGATCCAAGTTCCCTCATACGAGCTTTGAGGATCTTCTTCAATTCAAAATCCGTCAAGTCATAGGCAATTTTGTAGGCAGATTCAGAAGGATTGGATGACTTGATCATCAATTTATCAGCCGCGAGTGTCTTCAACTCATCACGCAGTTTTGGCATAATGGACTCAACGATTCTTTCACTCTTTCTTCAAAAGAAGCTTCAAGTGCTTCTTTCTGCTCCTTGTATTTATCCCTCATCGCTTGAAGTCTGGTGATTCGTGCAGCATGTTTATCAGCTTTAGCCTGCTTAACCTGAGCTAGTTCTTCTGCATGAGCTTTTCGTGTTAACTCCATCTCTGCAGCGAACTTAGCAAGCATCTCTTCTTGGGCTTTCTTAGATGCTTCTTCACTTTGAGCTCGTCTATGTAGCTCTTGGCGAAGTTCATCCATCTCTCTTTTGTGATTATCCGTATGTTTATCCAACATTTCGGCCATTACAAATACAACCATTGAAGAGGTTGCAGAGCTGCTCTAGGTTGAGTGAAGAGGCTCGGTTGTTACTACGGTACTAAGGATGGGAGTTATTGGTGGTGGAAGAAATGGTGTTGAAACCGGTCTGGTTGGTAAGGGTTGTATTGGTGGAGGTTGAGTTGCTAAAGGTTGAGTTACTAAAGGTTGAGTAGACACCATGATTGTAGGAGCAACAGACTCCTTTTCCACACTTGCTGAAACCGGGATGGATGTCTCCTTCGAAGTAGAATACCTTTCAGGTGATCCAAACTCATCAATATCCTCTGGCTCCTCGTACTCTTCTTCAATATTTATCCTTGCACCTGAACCACTACCGCCAGTATCTTTCCTACTCCTTTGAATAGCTATCTTCATCATTTTTCTCTCCGCCTTGTCAAGAGTAGGATCAACAACATCTTCCTCGTCACGTAGAACTAACTCATCAGCCTTACCCTTTCCCTTCTTAACCTCAGTCTTCTTCTTCTTGGTTTCGGGTTCTGGTAAAGCAACTGGTTGCTTGCGTTTACCTTTACTCTTGACCGTAGTAGACGAGTCTTCTACTGTCTGAAGGCTTGCTTTCAGCTTCTTGATTTCTAGCAGCAGTAGCTTGTAATCAGCAGAGCCTTTGATTTTATCCGTCAGAAGATGACCGGGAATAGGACCAGGAATCACACCACCAGATGGTCCTTCATGCCTTAGATCCACCGTATGATCAGCTTCTACAGTGTGATGCCGACTTGCTGCACGACTATCAATAGTAACATCATTCTTCATACAATAATTAATGATAAGCTTGATAAACCGAGGGTAAGGAAAGAAGTTATTCTTCAGCTTCTTGTTTTGGAAGAGTTGAAAGGTGAATTCTTCCCACAACAATAATGCATAATCTACATTTGCGCCTTTATACATTCCATGGAAGATGTTCATAATAGGACTGCGCAAAGCATCATGACCACTTGTTTTCGGTGTAAGACAGCTACTGAGAATACCCAACATTGCTCTCCAAGGTTGTCCTACTTTAGCAGTGGTAAACTCAGACGCAACTCGTATGTCAGGACATCTAAGAGCATCGAACATCTCCACGAGTTCGTCTTTAGTAGGATCCCTCGAAAATGCCATACCTTTGGGTGTATCCCGAATGCCAAATATCTTACGGAAGTCTGAAACATTAAGTGTCTGCTGTTTGTTGTCGAGAGTGAAGGTGATCTTGTTTGAAGTGCTTTCCTTGGTGGCCCAGAACTCATACATGTAATCATAAGGCACCGAGGCACTACTTCTTAAAGCATTCTTGAAATGAGATTGATCAAGGATTGCTATGGCGACTTTAAACCCATGGTGAGTGGACTTTGAAACTTGCTTCAGCCGGTAATTGTTTGGTATGAACTTGAGGGTTCGTGCTTCAACAATTGCGGCTTCTCTAGAGTCTTGGATTGCTTGTACTGTTGGATTAGTCATTGTATCTGCTTAAGATAAGACATGAAAGGTTGATGCACAAAAATATATAGATATATATCATTCTTACTTCTAAGCATAACATATTTCAACAAGTACTTAGAACATGCAAACAACTATCAATCAAACAACTCTTCATCCGGAACTTTCCTTCATTCGGAACTCTTCATTCGGAAGTCCTTCATTCGGAACTTCTTCATTCGGAAGTTCTTCATTCGGAACTTATTCATTCGGAAGTCCTTCATTCGGAACTTCTTCATTCGGAAGTCCTTCATTCGGAACTTCTTCATTCGGAAGTTCTTCATTCGGAACTTATTCATTCGGAACTTATTCATTCGGAAGTCCTTCATTCGGAACTTCTTCATTCGGAAGTCCTTCATTCGGAACTTCTTCATTCGGAAGTCCTTCATTCGGAACTTCTTCATTCGGAAGTCCTTCATTCGGAACTTCTTCATTCGGAAGTCCTTCATTCGGAACTTCTTCATTCGGAAGTTCTTCATTCGGAACTTCTTTCATTCGGAAGTCCTTCATTCGGAACTTCTTCATTCGGAAGTCCTTCATTCGGAACTTCTTCATTCGGAACTTCTTCATTCGGAAGTTTTTCATTCGGAACTTCCTTCATTCGGAAGTTCTTCATTCGGAACTTCCTTCATTCGGAAGTTCTTCATTCGGAACTTCCTTCATTCGGAAGTCCTTCATTCGGAACTTCTTTCATTCGGAAGTCCTTCATCCGGAACTTCCTTCATTCGGAAGTTCGTTCGGAACATTCCTTCATTCGGAAGTTTTCAACTATGTTCATCCGGAACTTCAAAACACACCCTATTCAAGATTAATCTAGGCGCGTTTGTGAGTTTAAAGGCAATCTAAAGCAACTAAACTCATTCTAAATGTATTCCGAGCAAAACCCATCAAAAACCCCTAATCAATTAACCCTTAATTTAACACAAACCCTAACTTGTATTTAATTTGATTAATCGAATCTTTTAGCAGGATATAGTGATGAATTAGACGAATTTTAAATCAAAGAATGATGTTTATTACCTTATAAGTCGAATGAACCGGATTGGGAGATGAAAACAAGAGTTTGTAAAAGCTTAGAGTGTGTGTTAATGGCGGCAGAGTGAAAAGAAATGAATAGTAACAGTGAATGAAGAAAAGATAAGAGGGCGGGGGGTTTGCATTTGAATTAGGTCAAATTTTACCCAACTTTCTCAAATAGTCACTTAAGACCCCTATACTTTTCACTCTTATCCTTTTTTGGATGCTAACTCCTTTTCTTTTCTAGTTACTCTAACCATAGTTAAATTTTGCCAACTTAACCTACACGTAACTTAAGCATCTCAACATGTTAGCATATTTCCAAGATCTAAAGCAATTCCTATCACATTGAACGAGCACAAGTCGTTTTCTAAAGCAAGACCACTCATAACCCATTAATTTTTCACAAACACTTTTGAAAATCGTTTTAATGACGAAGATGAGTTAATATTTTCTCCCCCTTAAACGATGACCCGTTTTCTATTGAAAGAGCTGTAGTCATTGTTTAAAGAGTCAAATATTGATGAAAACATTTCCAATTAATGTCTTGAAAAAGATTGATTCGTGGTGGCAATAAGATTTCTCTTATCTTGACAAATTAATGCACTGAGACGTACACAAATTTGTGTTAGACCAAGTTATAAAGTAAACTTGATCCCTTTGCATGATTTGGCTTGTAAATCATGCCCGAGAAAATTAATTCCCGTTGTGAGCCAACGTTTTCCAAAGAAATACGTGACTTTAATATGAAAACCGGGTTGCAGTCTGAAATAACTACAAGCCATAATGGGCATGTTTTAAAAATGTACAACTTTTATACGGACTCTATTTATGGCACCGTGTCAATATTGATCGACATTTCTAAGGCCGTAAATATTACCGTACTAAAAGACATGCCCGATTTAAAAAAATATTTTTGGTTTTTCTTGATTTTATAATTTTTATGGTTTTTGTAGGTTTTATATTTTTTTATGGTTTTTCTTGGTTTTATATTTTTGTATTTTTCTTTTGTGGTTTATATATGTACTATAATATACATGATCACGAACAAAGGATACGCCTGAATAGTTTACCACCACTATTCAGCTGATTCTTCTGCCAACTCTTTGAGAGTCGCTGGAGTGAATGATTTCATGCCAAGCTTGTCGATCAAAAACTCGATTCGTCCTCGATCTAAGGCTTTGGTGAACATATCTGCCAGCTGGTACTCAGTAGTGACAAAATACAGCTCGATCACTCCGTTCTCCACCTGCTCCTTAATGAAATGGTAGCGAATGTCTATGTGCTTGGCCCGGGAGTGTTGAACATAGTTGCAGCAAAGGGCAATGGCGCTCTTGTTGTCACAATACATCGGGATTTTGTTGAATCCCAAACCGTAGTCAGTTAATTGTGATCTCATCCAAAGGACTTGAGCACAACAACCGGACATGGCGATGTATTCAGCCTCTGTGCTAGAAATTGCAGCGCTTTTCTGCCTTTTTGAAGACCAACTGATCAATCTATCTCCAAGGAGTTGCGCAGATCCAGAAGTGCTACGCCTCGTGTCTTGACACCCAGCATGATCGGCATCTGCGTATGATATTAAAGCAATAGAGGAATCTTTCGGATACCATAGACCATGATGAAGTGTTCCTTTTAGATACCGAAAGATCCTTTTCACAACATGTAGGTGTTTTTCGGTAGGCCGAGCCTGATACCGGGCACACATGCATACGGCAAATTGCAAATCAGGCCTGCTAGCAGTCAGATAGAGAAGGGTGCCGATCATCCCACGGTAAAGTTTTGGATCGACAATAGTCCCATTCCTATCTTCATCTAACTTGGATTTCTCCACCATTGGAGTGTCCACGGGGTCACAATTATCAAAGTTATATTTCTTTAAAGATTCTAGAGCATATTTGGATTGATTAATAAAGATGCCTCTGGGATTCTGAGAAATTTGTAATCCTAAGAAAAATGAAATTTTTCCCATCATTGACATCTGAAAGCATGCGGACATTATCTTCTCCAAGCGATTTGACAATTCTATGTTAGTGGCAGCAAATATTATATCATCAACATAAATTTGTACCAGAATCATGTCGTTGTCCTCCTTGAGAGTGAATAGAGTGGGGTCCACCTTGCCCTTGGAGAAGCCTTCCGAAATGAGATATGTTGAGAGGAGATCATACCACGCGCGTGGAGCTTGTTTCAACCCATAGAGAGCCTTCTTAAGCTTGTACACATGATTAGGAAACTCCGTGCTAACGAACCCATCCGGCTGAATAACAAAGCCTTCTTCCCTTAGTTCACCGTTCAAAAATGCCGTCTTCACATCCATTTGATAGACGATCATATTCATATGAGCAGCATACGCAAGGAATAGTCTAATAGCCTCCAATCTCGCAACAGGAGCAAAAGATTCTTCAAAGTCTATACCCAAGGCTTGTTTATATCCTCTAGCAACCAATCTAGCCTTATTCTTCAATACCGCACCCATCTCATCAAGTTTAACCTTATAAACCCATAACAAGGTAAGGATGTTAACCTTGTCAGGGAGAGGAACTAATTCCCATACTTCAAGTCTTTGGAATTCATTGAGTTCCTCCTGCATGGCCTCAATCCAAGATGATTGAGTCATAGCCTGCTGCCAATTTTTAGGTTCAACTTCATAGAGAAATGCATCAAAGTAGCAATAGAGTGCACTCTCTTGTAATTGATGGCGTGTAGAGACTGGTCGATCGAGATTACCAATGACATTCCTAATTGGGTGATCTTTTGTCCATTTGGTGCTATGTTTTTCAATCCTAGGTGGTCTGGAGTGAACAATAGAAGGAGCTTCTTCTGAGGTAGACGCGGCTGAAGGGTTTTCAGGTATCGCTACACCAAAGAAAGGAAGCTCTTGTAGGTGAGCATATTCCAGGTCGTGATCAATAGAATCCTCTTCCGCATCATTAGGCACAAGTAGGCGTGACGATTCAGGTGTAGTTTGAGAATCACTTAGTGAGGGTGCATCCGGTTCAATGTTAATTGAAGATGCATTAGATAAAGCTTCATTTGCTTGAGCAACAACTTCAGGGATTGGAGCTATCACTACAGGTGCTGGAACTTCATCATTTGGGGGATCAAAGAATTCATCAAACAACGGTTGAAACAGTTTATCCCACTCGGGCCTTATTGGTGGTAAAAATGATGTAGAAGTAGGATTGTTGGGAACTAATCCGGAACTTATAGCACCGGTTCCCATCTCATGAAGCGCGGGTTCAGAGCTGCGTTGCTCAGAAGCCATCGCTGTCAGCTCATCGAAATCTGCGTCCATAGTTTCTACGATCTTACCAAGACGACGGTTGTAAATTCGGTATGCTTTCTTGGACGGTGAGTAACCAATGAAAATACCTATATCGGATTTCGGTTGAAGCTTGCCCAAGTTCTCACTATTAATGTTTGGATAACAAAGAGCACCAAACACATGAAAAAATGAAACATCAGGTTTACGGTCATGTAGAAGCTCGTAAGGTGTTTTTCCATGGCGTTTCCGAATGATAGAACGGTTTTGGGTGAAACATGCAGTAGATATGGCTTCTGCCCACAAGAACAATAGAGCGTTCGCATAAATGAGCATAGTCCTAGCAGCTTCCATAAGCGTACGATTTCGTCTTTCAACGACACCGTTTTGTTGTGGAGTGCGTGCAGCGGATGTTTCATGTGAAATACCAACATCTTCATAGTAAGCACGAAGAATCTGGTTGACGAACTCTGTTCCATTATATGTACGAATACGGCGGACAGTAGTATTCAAACGTACCTGAATGAATTTCAGAAAAGTGATGATAGCCTTCGGAGCTTCATCCTTTGTACGTAGAAATCTAACCCATGTAAACCTGGAGAAATCATCCACAATAACCAGAATGAATTTCTTACCGCTCACTCTTTCAGTTCTCATTGGCCCACAAAGATCCATATGCAAAATATGTAGTTTTTCTTGATTGGTGTCTTCAGCTTTGGGCTTGTATGATTTCTTGGTACTTTTCCCCCTTGAACACGCGGAACATAAATGGTCCTTGTGAAATTTGAGCTTTGGAAGACCACGAACTAATTCATTTTTAGCCAGATGATTAATAGCATCAAAGTTAAGATGAGATGATCTGCGATGCCATAACCATGACTTAGTCTTAGATGCTTTAGAGAGAAGACATACTGGAGAGGCGGCCATCATGTCTTGTAGGGACAACGTATAAAGATTTGCACCACGAGATCCCTTCAACAAGTCTTTTCCTTCCAAGTTGCGGATGAAACAAGTGTGTTGTCGAAAAGCAACCTCTAGGTTGGAATCACAAAACTGTCCTACTGAAAATAAGTTATGACCAAGACCTTCTACATAGTATACCCTTGAAATCGTAACGTTTCCAATCTGATATTCACCATACCCCATTATCTTTGCTATATGATCATTACCGAATTTAACCGTTCCAAGAAACTTGCTGACGAAATTTCGGAGCATCGAGCGATCTCCGGTCATATGCTTTGAACAACCGGAGTCCAAATACCAGAGGATGATTTGGACCACCTGAAAATATCACCACACAAAGACAATGTAGAGGTATCGGAATCTGAATGTTCCTTGTTATTAGCAGGTACAGATTTAATAATATTAGATTTGCTAACTTTAGGTTTCTTAGATTTCCTAGCCTTCTTCTTCCTAGTTGGTGGTTTAGATTCTAGTTGGCTTAAATCCTGTGGTATTTCTTCACTGATAGGCACTATAGTGGGAGCTGACCTAATTAAAGGGCGCTGTTTCCATACTTGAGTGCGAGTGTGCCTAACTAAAGGACGCTCAGACCTAACCTCAATGGATGCATTCCTAGTTAAAGGGCACATTTTTTCATCTAATGTAAAGGTCCTACCAGTGGGACGCCATTGCCAGCCAACTTGGGCACGAGTTCTACCTGTTGGCTTCCATTCAAGACCATTCCTAATGGCATTCATCTCATTCACATGATCAATAAGACACAAATCATGACGTTGGGAAAACATACATTCATTACAATTCCAACAATTCAAATTAGAATTCACGAATGGTTTAAGCTGCTGCACAGGCGCAGAGCTTTTAGTCTTAACATGATTCTTTTTATTTAAAACTGAACTAACATTCCTATGGTGAGCTTCTACGTTCTTCTTGTTGGTACTACTAGTGGAGGGCTTGATCTTATCTTTCTTGAGTGGCGATCCTTTAGCCTTAGTAGACTCTTTTACTCCTGTAGAAGGCAAAGTGGGAACATTAGCAACAGATTTTAAAGGTGCCTTACTTGATGGTGCCAGTGACGGTTTTGATCCTGGAGTCTTATTGAATGGAGTTACAGCAATGGGCCTATTAGTAAGTAGTGCAGAGCCTGGTTTACCTATGTATTGCAAATATGCTAAGCAATATTGAACTCGCTTAATATATTCATGAGCCGAATAATAGTAGCTACTTGAGGGATCTAAGGCATAAAGATCGTCTAAAATATCCCTAACAAGATCTACATGCTTAATGGCATTCCTCATATAATCATCGTAGGTAACCGGGTTTCTCTTATGAAGCGGGTTCTTATAAAGCACTATTGACTTGGTTGTTGGAGCACTAGTGGACGGTGCAGAGTCGGTAGCTAAGTTATCAACAACTTCTTGTCGGGTGAGAAGAAGTGTCTCCTTTAACTCGGCCAAAACCATGTTTTTGTCAATGAGCAGGATGTTTAAGTCAGAGATTTCCTCACACTTTTGGTTCAGTTGTTCAACATAAGATTGTTGCTGTGCCGCATTGAAAGCGAAGCGTTCTTCTAGTGAACCATAAAGAGCGGATAGTCCCTGTCTTGTCCGATCCATCTCCCCTAGAACAGACGAAAGTCTAATTTCTAAGACCTGGTTTTTAGACTCTGCAGCCTCTAGTTCCAATTTTAGTGTTTCATTTGATGACACATCTCTCTTTAATCTCATAATCTCTTCCTCTAATGCCTTAACTATTGCAATCATCTTGTCACTCGTCTCAACACCGTTTTCACAACTATTTGTTATCAAAAGATCCTCATTTTGAGTTTGTTGTTTCAGTTCTAAAGATATACAATGTTGTTCTAGTTGATTAAAGCGTTTTGAAAGTAAATTGTAAGAATCTTGTAGCTTTAAAAACTCAGCGTTAGATTCGTGACAAGAATGATTATCTACCTCATTTACAGTATCAGCAACATTTACAGAGAGATCACAAACATCATCACATATATTCACAGCATCACAATTAATCATAGCGGATGTAAGCTCATTCGAATAATTAACATTTACAGTAGTAAGCACATCACACGAGATTACTTCGGACAAGAATCGGTCATATTCGGATAAAATCTTTTCTTTTTCAATTAGTTGTAGTTCGTAAGCGGTGTCCATTTCATAAAAAACTTTTTGAACTTCTCCAATTTCAAACTCAAGATTTTCCTTAAGAGATGCAAAACTTCCTTTTAGACTTTCGACAAACGGATTGATCTCATTTTTAAACACCTCGTTCATGTGTTCGAAAGCCCATTCTTCGGCGTTTAGGCCATTTGAAGTCGTACATTCCAAAATGACCTTGTCAAAATTAGGAAAGTATTGATTAATCTCTTGCAAGTTTAACCATACAGTGCTAACAGGTGGAAGATCCTTTGGAATTTCCTTAGGACCTTCCATATTGACAAGTGTAGGAAATGTACTAGGGTTTTCTTCATCTAACATGTAGGTTGGTGCTGTGATGAGATCTTTGTCCATATGGAAGCGAATTCTAAAATCCGTTTTTGCAAGCTCCTTATTCATTTTAAAATAATCACACTTGGGATATTTTGCAGAATTGTATGACCGATCCTCATCAACTAGATCCTTACTTGTTCGATCATCGAAAATAACAATCGGGTCTAAGACCAATCCTAATTGGGTTGCATTATAAAGTCTTGGACTATGTCTTAAAGCTTGTTTTGCATACCTTGGGTTAGGGGGAAGGCCTTTTTGACGTGATAAGTTAAATTCTCTAAAGGAAGCATCAAATAAGTGCACTAGTTGAGAAGCAGCGTATTGTCTTAAAAGCAAGTAATCTAGACTTCTAATCTTATTAGCAGCATTAATCTCCATTTCATTCTTCTTAGACTCGAGTAAATCAAAATCCGTTTGAAGTTTTTGAAAATTAGTGACCACTAACTCCTTTTCTTTAAGTTCATTAGAAAGATTTGCTCTTAAGTTTTCAATTTCTTGCAAATGACCCATTTGTTTGTTTCGAAAGTGATCATATTCAGGATTTGTTAGAACACTAGACGAAGGCACTAATTCCAAGGTTTGAACTTTTTCATTGCTTAAGACAAGCTCATCAGACAAATTCTTATTCTTAGCTAGGGTTTCTAAGAGTGCAGCATTCATTTGGCTAAGTAATGTAGCAGGAACCATGACCAAATCTTGTTGAGCAGGAGTATGCGTATGCGAAATGGCTCCCGGTTGTGATTCACTCAAAGTCTGGGGACTCACATTGATATTACTATCATTGATTGTCTCCTCATTTGAAAGACTCACCACCGAAGATTCATTCGAATCAGCACGCTCTTGCACAACTTGATGTGGTTGAATACTAGCATCAGTGGTATTATCAGTGGTATTAATAAGTACCTTTGATCTCTTTTCTGGCCCTAAGCTGGAGATAGTTGCCATAAGAGCTGCCTTTGCAGATTGAAATTCATCACAGTCTGAGTCATACGCATCAAGATCGTCTGCTTGGTATGCTGCATTCTGTGTGGTGACAACGTCTTGTTCAGCAATCCCTGGATCAACAAGAAACGCAAGCTCCTCTTCATCAAGTTCCCTTCCTTGTGCCTGAGCATTCACCAGATAAATCTTCTCTGCAAACCATTGACCATCCCTTCTCCTCTTGGGTTTCTTACAATCCCTGGACATGTGACATTCTTCCTTGCAGTTGTAGCATGTAATCATTCTCAACTTGCCTGTGGAATTAGCCCGTGGAGGAGTGTTGACCATTGGAGCAGGATTGACCGTGCGTGCATTGGTAGTTGATGTAGTAGGTCTCCCCTGATATGGTTGAATGGGTTGAACCATTACCCTGCCATTCTCAATAGTAGCTTGTTGGCGAGAATTGGATGAATTCCTCAACTGATTGTTAGTAGGAGCTGATCCCCTAAATCCTCGTTTGCTTAATGTCCTTGTGAGATAAGCAGACATAGTGGTTAACACTTCAACTGGGTCAGCTCCTTGTTTGAACACAGGAATGGGGACTTCATCATCATCACAATACATTGCTTGGTCTTGATGAGCTGCATAATCACTAGAAGGAATACTCATGTGGTCAGGGTAGCTTGTTGGATATGATGCATTCTCTTGATAAGAAGAATATGAAGATTGAGCATAAGGTGCAATACTTGCTGAGTGATGTTGTGAAGCATAGTGTGGTGAAGGTGCATTAAACCGATATTGTTGCTGATGTGAGGTGGGTGGTTGCGGTAGAATCGAGTATTGGGGGAAGGTTGGTGTCATGTAAGGTGATGGATGATAGGCTTGATGTCCCAAGATATAAGGAGTGTTGTTGTGTGACAAGCTTGGTTGATTCGCCATCAAAGCTAATGAATCAGGGTACATACCTCGTGGAGAACGGTGCATGATCACATGTTTCTCATGCTGCTGAAGAAAAGCATATAGTTGATCCAAATTGCACTTATGCAAATCCCTGGTTAACTTAACATCGGTAATATACTCACCCCATTCAGCTTGAGGTAAAGTATTCAAGAATTTGGTGTTAACCTGGAATGGAGCAATCACGAGATTATATACATTCAGATCATTCATGAGTGTGGTGAATCTGAAGTAATAATCGTGAAGCGTTTCCCCTGGGTTGTACGTGAATCTATCAAACAGATCATACAACTGACATTCCCTTTCCTGTTTGGTGAGAGACGTACCTTGTAGCAACACCTTAAGACGTTCCCATAAATCCTTTGCCACCGTATACTGACTTACCATTCGATAGATGTCATGTGGAAGGGCTTGGAGAATGGTTTGAAGAGCCTTTTCGTCTGCATCGGCAACGAGTTGTTGAGCTGGTGTAAGTTCTTCAAACTCCCTTGGTCGAGTCACGTTGTTAACCACGATGGTACCATAGTCAAGTGGACCATTTAAAATTGACTTGACCATAAGCCTCCCATATACCGGTTTTCCCTTAAGGTAACACATCATCCGGCCTTGCCATGCTTCAAAAACTTATTTGATGAGCATTGGCGGGCGATTATCCGTTCCCGTAATGACGGAAATATCCGTAAGTGATGTCATCTGAGGCATTACTGAATTCGGATTCATTTTGTTCACTTCAAAGAGACAAAGATTATCGGTTGATCGAGCGGTGAAGTAAAGCTTGTGAATTGTGTTGAGTTTTTGTTGTAAGAAACCAAGATTAAATCCTCTAAAAAATCGTCGAAAAAACAAGTAAAATAATCCTTGATTCGGAACTTTTTGTTGATTCGGAAGTTTGATTCGGAAGATTTTGGCTTGGAATACCTTGATTCGGAACTTTTGGTTCGGAAGATTTGATCCGGAACTTTCCCTTGATCCGGAACTTTTCCCTTGATCCGGAACTTTCCTTGATCCGGAACTTTTCCTTGATCCGAAACTTTTCCCTTGATCCGGAACTTTCCTTGATCCAGAACTTTTGGTTCGGAACTTCTTGATCCGGA
This sequence comes from Glebionis coronaria, assembly GCA_025667525.1. Lineage (NCBI taxonomy): Eukaryota > Viridiplantae > Streptophyta > Magnoliopsida > Asterales > Asteraceae > Glebionis > Glebionis coronaria. The sequence goes on from CM046877.1 coordinate 155,121,252, forward strand.
ACTTTTGTTGATCCGGAACTTTTCGTTCGGAACTTTTGGTTCGGAACTTTTGTTGATCCGGAACTTTTCGTTCGGAACTTTTGGTTCGGAACTTTCCTTGATCCGGAACTTTGGTTGATCCGGAACTTTTTGATGCGGAACTTTTTGGTCCGGAACTTTTTGGTTCGGAACTTTGCTGGGTAATCAGAAACTTTGTTCGAGTATGAACAGTCGATCAAAAAGAAGATTTAAACCCAGATTTTTTACCAAATAACCCAAAAAGTTTTGTGATTTCTACAATAATAAGTAAAAACTAATACTTATTTACTAATCCCAATCACAAAAACATCAAAAACACCAAGAATCAAGATGAATCTTCTTAAAGAACACTAATACAATCAAAAACTAAAAAACCACACAAATCATTACCTTAAATCACCCCATAGCTCTTGATACCAAATGTAGAATCTTGATAACCTATGAATCTATGAAGTGGGTTGATGTTTTCTAGAGAGATAAACTAGAGAGAGAAAGTGAGAGAAAACTATGTGATATTTTATTAAGTGGAAACACAAAGTGAACAACAACCAACCCCTTTTCAAGGAGGAAAGGGGTATTTATACTTCCAAGCCACTAATGGACTTGGGCCGGCCCATGACAAGCCCGTGGACCGGTTCTTACTTAACTAAATAAGTAACTATTAACTAGGAGCTATTACAACATTAATTATATTGTGGAGTGACCGATACTTCTAATATACGTAAAAACGTATTTCTAACAATGTATATGGCTATAGGTAATCGTATTTAAAACATAAGCAATCAAACTCATACTTATACTACGGGAAAACAGTTGGCTGCATACGGGGAAATCCTAATAAGGAAAGAATGTCCATACTGAAAGGACGGGAATCCGTACCTTATGTCTAGTGAACGAGAAAGACGAACTGCGTGAATCCTACTTCCGAATCACTAGTGCTACATAAATACGTACATGAAATAAGTATCTGCTTACTAAATACATAGCTGGTTCTATGTCATGTCTTAGCTTATTTTATGTGTCCTTACTATGTTTTACTATTTAAAGCCTTAAACTGTATTAAATCTTATATTCTATTTAATCTGATTAAGTATTTCTGGTATTTCAGGTATTATTATACTTACTGTGTAATAATAAGTAACTTTCCAAAAATAGCAGGTTTCCTAAAATAGAAAGTTTCCAAAAATAGAAAGTTTCCAAAAATAGAAAGTTACCAAAAATAGAAAGTTTTCAAAAATAGAAAGTTTCCAAAAATAGAAAGTTTCCAAAAATAGAAAGTTTCCAAAAATAGAAAGTTTCCAAAAATAGATTTACTGCTTAAAATAGATAAGTTTCTAAAAATAGAAAGTTTCCATAAATAGATTAGCTGCCTTAATTAAATAAGTTTCCATAAATAGATTAGCTGCCTTAAATAAATAAGTTTCTAAAAATAGCTGGTTTCCATAAATAAATTAGCTGCCTTATTTAATTAAGTTTCTAAAAATAGAAAGTTTCCATAATTAGAAATAAGCTGGTTAAATAAGCTAAGTATATAAGCCTAAGTGTTTTCATGATTATTTTCTAAGTCATATGATATAATGTATAGTTTAATAATTATCTCATGTAATTAAATTAAACTATAGGTTAAAATATTTAATTAAAGTATAACATGTTTTTAATTAAATAAGTTAAATACTTAGGTTAAAATATATATTATTATATATTAATAATATAACCTAAGTCATGTTAATTAATTAATTATATCCATGGTTTTAAAATAATTAATTAATTATAAGTCTTAAATATACAAATACTTAGGTAAATTAATTTCATGATTATAATAATTAAAATAACCTAAGTCATGTTATTAAATTAATCATATCATTTTATTAATTTAATTTTAACATAAGATCATAAACATAAAAAAAACTAAACATACACCATGAACCGGATCTAAGCTAAAACAATGAACCGGACATGAAATCGACGCCGTACCCCGAACCAACTCGGGGTACCCCGTGTTTTACTGCTGCCGTGGGACCCACACGCACCAACCAAGACCGTATGGTCTTGGTGGTGGTCGGCTTGGCCAAACCGAGACCCCTTCGGGTTCGGTGCAGCCTGCGGCAAAAAACAAACACCCCTTAAAACACCCTTTGATTTAATTAATCATCAAAACATGTTAGATCTATGATTAATTAATATGTTTTTATAAAAACATCACATGTTCATAATTAATAAAAAGATTAAATTAAAAGAAAAGGTTTAAAAAGGTTTTACCGAATTCGTGGATCAAGAGAACGAAGAACAAACACGAACAATCAACAAATCTTCAAGATCAAAGATCAAAGAATCACCATGTATGGCGATTGTAGGGTGGCGGCACAAAAGACAAGGAAGGAGGAGGTTTTAGGGTTTTTTCTAAAATCTTCTGTGAATGAAAAATGAGTAGTGAAAAACCCTTTTAGTGAAAAATTGATGGGCTAAGCCCATCCTCCCTCCTAATTTTCGTGGGAATGGGGCCCACAAGGGGTAACCCGATCATTTTCCGTGTCTAATTAATAAGTGTGTTCTCGTGTTCGTGTTTTACGTGTTTGGTCGTGTTTATTTGTGTTCGCGTTTTGTGTGTTCTCGTTAAATAATTACCGTGACCTAATATATTTAATTACGCTCGTAATAAATATATATACGTAATTAATAATAGTTCATGTTTTAATTACGTTCATGATTTCATGATCGCATGTTCGTGCCGTTAAATAATTATTACGTGATTGTGCGTAGTAAATACTTATCGTGTTCTAACACGTACGTAATACGTAAAATCCTAACACGTAATCGTAATCATGCTATATTAAGAAAGTTTAAATATAGTATGTACGATCTTAAGGGTACTATTCATGGTAAAAGCATGCGGGTTTTACAACTCTTCCCCCCTAAAAAGAATAATTCGTCCCCGAATTATAGATAACGTAACTGAAAGAGAAACATACCTGAATCAAACTGAGAGGGTATGTAAGATAAATTAATGTGCAGGTGACCTGGCAGAAAGAACGCGGAACGTGACATGTCTAAAAAGGACATGGAACGTGACGTGGCTGAAAGGACATATCTAATTGATAAGAGAAAACGGATAAGAAGTCCGGATGAACTTGTCCGTTTCCAAGTGGCTTCCCTCTTGGAACGGTTCCTTTATAAGATCTTGACACGAATGATAAGTCTTGGTCCTCCTGACCTTGACTTGGAATACGAAGAAGTTCTTGGTTATCAACGTAAGGTAGATCCCCTAAATTCGATCGAGGGAATAAGAATTAACGTGTAAGAGTAACTGAAACATTATGGTGCGAAACAATCCAACTTAACTGTTAGCTAAAAACGATGCGCGAGACATAAAGAAACGTAGTACGTGAAAAATTTTGAACGTTATACGTGAAAATTTTTGAACGTGCTACGTGGAGATATGGCGAGTGTAGTATGAGTAAACATATCGTGATCCCTGATACGTGTAACATATCTTGATCATGATATGAGGAACATGGAATGAACATGACATGTGAAACATATCGTGATCATAGCATATAATGACGGTAACGACAAACGCTAGAAGGTGCGGCATAGATTATGACGAGAAACGTCTATCTGAGGATAGGCAGTTATACTAAACTTGGGTCTGGTCTCTCAAGTTCTTGCAAACTTCTTAGAATGAGAAGAAAATGAACGTAAAATCGTAAGCCAAAATACGATCATGAACGTGAATAGTGTCATGAACGCGAGCGCGAAAGCAAGTCGTGGAAGTAATTTTAGGAGTACAATTGCGAATCTTTGTCTGACCCGATAGCTGAGGGATTACCAAGTGATCGGATGAGTCTTGGCGTGGAATGTGTCCGATCAATCCGTTGATTTTGAAATCCGTACGGATGTAAGGATTTTGCAGACTTGATCAAACTGTTGGCAATAACACAAATATCATCTTGCTTTTTCTGAGCTTGCTTTAATCTGGTAACCAAAATCCGTGGAGATCTTGTCCCATTTCAATTCACAATTTCAGATGATGAAAACATCCTAGTCTGTTGGTGTCCTATCTTAGCCTGTTTGTATGTCAGGTACAAAGATATGAACGTAACTGTATCTTGCTTCATCGAACTTGATACATAGGAGTTTGCGAAACCCTGAGTCTCTAAATCTATACTTCTCCCAGCGTAGGATTTCCTAGAACACCTAATGTAGTGTAGGGTTCTCTCCTTTACGCATAAGCCGAGTCATGGTAAGATTAACCATAAAACCCATATGATTCAGTGTGTTACTGTAATCAAACAGAATTGATATTGGAAAAATTTCCAGGGTAGAATTTCTCTTGTCATAGAGTTAGGCTTAGAGGAAATCAGGTTATCCTTAATGAAAACGCTGATGAATTTGTTTAGGAGTTCATGGAAACTCAATTTATTAAGTCCATAATGCTGTTGGAGCATTGATGAGACTAAATCAAAATCATAAATCTAGCATGACCGAGTCGTGCACGAATAGCAGTCACGGACATGTCCTGCTTTTTCACTCGTCACTGTTGGCAGCATAATCATGAGTTCGATCTTGGGAAAGTGATTAACACTATACGGTTGATTGGACATGTCGTCAATACGTGGAGGAGAATAACGGTCATGAATGGTGATTTGTTTAAGTCGACGGTAGTCGACACATAATCTCATGGTACCATCCTTCTCCTTGTAGATTCTTTTGGAATGTATGGGAAGACTTTGGAATAATCAACTGGTTATGCGTAAAAGGACTTAAGTGGTCGTGTCTTACTGACAGCTAGAAAATTTTAGCGACCATGGCTAACAACGCACATGCTTGTAAGCATAGATAATTTGTACAGATTTTCCCGATGGAAATCAAGCTGAATGTATTCAGGAGCCTGAACATTACTGTACATAATTATGAATCGTAGCATGGTGTGTTGTTCATAGTACATAATTAGGATAAAATTCATCTCGTGTCTGTCCGAGGAAATGCGTTAGCAGCTTGGATCTCATCACTAAGCTGAAGGAAAACCTTCGTATACGTGGGAATACGAAAGGCGTCCTTCATGGTCATGAATCAATGATTTATGGTTACAAGAATAAAAGTGACATCGGCAACGTGACAGTTCTCACTGATGCGCCGGTAATGGTAGTGAAATTCTTGTGGCCTGATTAATACATGGCACAACAAAATGGATATACCCTTGGAGGGTACCCTGAATTTCTTAGAAATGTTCCATAGTTGGACGTGAGTCATGTGTCTTGACTCGTTTCTTGGAACTATAAGCATGACATATGTCTTGACTGGTGTCTTGACATGTGTCTTCAGGAGGTATACGTGAGACATGTGTCTTGACTGATGTCTTGACATGTGTCTCGAGATGTGAAACATATATAACCACAATATAAGGTTATTATGCCAGAATTGGCGGATCGATTGGACTACTAATCCTTGTATTTCTGATCACGTCCGTGGCCAGAGTTTCGGTTGCGATTTCTAGGTTAGTTGCTGTCATAGTAGTGATTACTACCATCATGTCTGTCAGTTCCATGATGGTCATTCTCATGACCGTGATTCATGTAACTATTCAGCTGAGTGTCCGGCTGGTACCGGTTTGCACTCATATGGCTGAAATGACAGCCGAATGACGTGTGACATGTAACTAAGAATTAGGTACAATGATTGATGGAAATCGTCTGATGGTGAAGCATCTTCTCGTCCGATTGCTTTGCTCCGATGCCTTTGTCTTCGTCTTGTAGGATCTCCAGGTTGTGAACAGCATCCGCATCTCGTAGCGTCTCCGAACGTCAGCAGCATCAACCTTTAGTAACATCTCCCAGTTATGAGCGGCATCAACAATCTTCTAGAATATCAGCAATTGAAAATACGCCTGAGGTGATTCAGAATCGACTAGCGAATACTCGTGAAGTATTGCAAGTGAAATACACAAGGATTAAGGTACGTGTAATACACATGAAATACGGTACGTGGAGTACACGTGGAATGCACATGAAATGATCGGTATGGGGTCGACCATTTATCATGATTTAAGGAAAGTATATCGGTTAAACGGTTAGGAAAACCATCATGATAACCTGGCAATGCCAGTATATACCTCATTCTGGTTGCATAGAGAAACGCTAAAGTGTGGTTACACAAAATTCAACGATGATTTGCCTGACAGCATGATCAATGAAAACCAACCATGACTATCATGAAAGCAAAATTCAATGAAATCCAACAATGTCTTGCGTGAAAGCATAAATAACAAAAGCGGCGTAAGACGTAATCCATATGAAGACGGAATTATCATGAAGAAACACGAAACGATTTAACATGGAGGATTGTATAACATAATCAGCATGAAACTGAGTTTAACCATGACAGTATGAAAACATACTTGACATAAAAACATAATAACTTATGAGGGGACATGAAAAAAATTTATGCCAATTTAAATCATGAGAAAAAAATTTATGCATGAAAAACAGTGCATGAATGCGTAATGTAGTTTATAAAACCTTTATATGTGCGAGGGAACGCCTATGGGTCGGTTCCAAAACAAAAGACATGGCGAGGGGACGCCTATGGGTCGGTCCCAAAGTTAAAAGTTTCGATAAAAGCACATGCGACTAAATAGGGCCAGTCCTGTACCAACCATTACTTAGTCATAATCCTTGCAACAATGATACATGAAACATAAATAAATGAAACTCATATGTCAAAACTTATCAGAAAAAAATTTATGTGACTAATTATGAACTACTGGGGTTCAGTCCACATAGCCACAGTTCACGAGGAACATTATGCATGAAACAATGACACATAACTAAATATGAATGACGGTTGTCCATCCATATTAGTAAAACAATATCGATGAAAACGTCAAGGTTAAAACCTCAAGGTGCTGAAAACATCATGGTTAAAACAACAATGCGTGAAAACATCAATACGTAGAATAACAGACGTTGGCTTAGGAAGCTCCTGGTGACTACCCACTAGTCACAGGTCGAGTTTTAGAGCCTACAGGTCGAAGCCTTGGCTCTGATACCATAATTGTAACACCCTATTTTGATAAATGGAATGTCACGCGTAATTATGGCGTGTCATCAAAGCATGCAAGGTAAATGTACTAAAACATACATGACCATAGGGAAAACCGGAATCAAACATCGGTTCCCAAACATAAGCCCAAAACATAATAAAGCCAAAAGAAATGAAAGAAAGACTAAACAAGCATAAGTATATGAAGGCAAAAAGGAAAAGAAGTCTCTAGCAGCTTCCATCCTATGCACGTCCTCCAAATGCTCGAGTCTTCCCTATGGTACCTGCCGTTTTGGGACATGGAAAGGAAAGTAACGGCTGAGCAAAACGCTCAGCGCACGGATATAGAAATAGTATGAATGACTAAGCATAATAAAGACTTAATAGCAGCGGAAATGTATAAGTCCTGGAAAACCTGGAACATGTTCATAAAACTGGTTTTATAGTTTGAAAAGCCTTATGTTTATCATATGAAAACTGTTTAGCATATTTTACCATTAGCCAATATAGGTCATGAAAATCCACCGTGCATGAATACTTGGAGGGGTGACCTCATCATGCAAATTAGAGGGGCTGCCTCTAATATAATATACTGGTTTTTGGATAGGAGGGATCAGCTCCTTGTGAAGGATGCAAGGCACACACCACATTCACCATGAAATCCTGAATAAAACATGTAACTAGGATGCACCCATACGCCCCACATGATAAATAATATAAAAATGGCCAAAAGCTGAAGGGACGCCACGAGCAATCACTCCGCCGTGGTGAAGTCATAACATCAGTGCCTCTAATGTTATGGTTATGGTACCTCCATAACTAGGTGAAACTGGTCATGCATGTATATGGCTATAGGTAATCGTATTTAAAACATAAGCAATCAAACTCATACTTATACTACGGGAAAACAGTTGGCTGCATACGGGGAAATCCTAATAAGGAAAGAATGTCCATACTGAAAGGACGGGAATCCGTACCTTATGTCCAGTGAACGAGAAAGACGAACTACGAGAATCCTACTTCCGAATCACTAGTGCTACATAAATACGTACATGAAATAAGTATCTGCGTACTAAATACATAGCTGGTTCTATGTCATGTCTTAGCTTATTTTATGTGTCCTTACTATGTTTTACTGTTTAGAGCCTTAAACTGTATTAAATCTTATATTCTATTTAATCTGATTAAGTATTTCTGGTATTTCATGTATTATTATACTTACTGTGTAATAATAAGTAACTTTCCAAAAATAGCAGGTTTCCTAAAATAGAAAGTTTCCAAAAATAGAAAGTTACCAAAAATAGAAAGTTTCCAAAAATAGAAAGTTTCCAAAAATAGAAAGTTTTCAAAAATAGAAAGTTTCCAAAAATAGATTTACTGCTTAAAATAGATAAGTTTCTAAAAATAGAAAGTTTCCATAAATAGATTAGCTGCCTTAATTAAATAAGTTTCCATAAATAGATTAGCTGCCTTAAATAAATAAGTTTCTAAAAATAGCTGGTTTCCATAAATAAATTAGCTGCCTTATTTAATTAAGTTTCTAAAAATAGAAAGTTTCCATAATTAGAAATAAGCTGGTTAAATAAGCTAAGTATATAAGCCTAAGTGTTTTCATGATTATTTTCTAAGTCATATGATATAATGTATAGTTTAATAATTATTTCATGTAATTAAATTAAACTATAGGTTAAAATATTTAATTAAAGTATAACATGTTTTTAATTAAATAAGTTAAATACTTAGGTTAAAATATATATTATTATATATTAATAATATAACCTAAGTCATGTTAATTAATTAATTATATCCATGGTTTTAAAATAATTAATTAATTATAAGTCTTAAATATACAAATACTTAGGTAAATTAATTTCATGATTATAATAATTAAAATAACCTAAGTCATGTTATTAAATTAATCATATCATTTTATTAATTTAATTTTAACATAAGATCATAAACATAAAAAAAAACTAAACATACACCATGAACCGGATCTAAGCTAAAACAATGAACCGGACATGAAATCGACGCCGTACCCCGAACCAACTCGGGGTACCCCGTGTTTTACTGCTGCTGTGGGACCCACACGCACCAACCAAGACCGTATGGTCTTGGTGGTGGTCGGCTTGGCCAAACCGAGACCCCTTCGGGTTCGGTGCAGCCTGCGGCAAAAAACAAACACCCCTTAAAACACCCTTTGATTTAATTAATCATCAAAACATGTTAGATCTATGATTAATTAATATGTTTTTATAAAAACATCACATGTTCATAATTAATAAAAAGATTAAATTAAAAGAAAAGGTTTAAAAAGGTTTTACCGAATTCGTGGATCAAGAGAACGAAGAACAAACACGAACAATCAACAAATCTTCAAGATCAAAGATCAAAGAATCAGCATGTATGGTGATTGTAGGGTGGCGGCACAAAAGACAAGGAAGGAGGAGGTTTTAGGGTTTTTTCTAAAATCTTCTGTGAATGAAAAATGAGTAGTGAAAAACCCTTTTAGTGAAAAATTGATGGGCTAAGCCCATCCTCCCTCCTAATTTTCGTGGGAATGGGGCCCACAAGGGGTAACCCGATCATTTTCCGTGTCTAATTAATAAGTGTGTTCTCGTGTTCGTGTTTTACGTGTTTGTTCGTGTTTATTTGTGTTCGCGTTTTGTGTGTTCTCGTTAAATAATTACCGTGACCTAATATATTTAATTACGCTCGTAATAAATATATATAAGTAATTAATAATAGTTCGTGTTTTAATTACGTTCATGATTTCATGATCGCATGTTCGTGATTAATTATCGTTAAATAATTATTACGTGATTGTGCGTAGTAAATACTTATCGTGTTCTAACACGTACGTAATACGTAAAATTCTAACATGTAATCGTAATCATGCTATCTTAAGAAAGTTTAAATCTAGTACGTACGATCTTAAGGGTACTATTCATGGTAAAATCATGCGGGTTTTACATTTAGAGTCATCATCGCCTCTTAAAACGGATACCATAGAGCGATTATTTGCTTACTTTTTCAAACACAAATCACATATGCTGCCCGACATATATAGCGACAACAAACGGTTCGCTACCCAGCATATATAACGGCAACGAATGGACTGGTGGCCTAGATGAAATCAGTCATTCAAAAGCATCACGACCTTCTACAACGTATACCACCACAGGTAAGTATCACAAAGCTAACCGCCAGTCAATCATGAAAAAGTCGTGCTATAATAATTAGCAATTGATGTCATAAACATACTAAACCAGAATTCAACATCATAAGATTTATCTTATGTAACTTAAGCCCAAAAACAAAGTATAAGCAATCCCAAACTATAATCCTTGATTTTAAGCAGAAACAATAACAAAGCAAGGAACCCACATCAAAAAAGAAGGGCCAACCCGCCATGGCTGCAAACGAACAATTTGCCCCACCAAGATACGGATAACCTCAACTCTTTATGCCAGTTCACGGATTTTTAGCTACAATAACAACAACCTGACTAATAAAACATCAATAAGGGACATATGTTATGCCATCGAAATCGATACAAATGATAAAAAAATGGGTTTCTAGCAAACCAAAATAAAAGGGGCTTTAAACCAACCGTGTCGAGAACTACCAACTCATATGGCGACAATAAAAAACCAACCATTTTTACAATCCAGCATCAACTTTCTTTGTATCCCCAACAAATCAAGGCAACCCATAGAACAAACCACGCAACCCACGTCACCAGCCGACCAGCCGACCTCCGACGCCACATATCATGGATGGCGGCAACAAAGAGAACGGCGGCATCGAAAGGTATCGTCTAATATTTATATGTAAATAATGGAGATGAAAATAGAGAAATATAAAAGAGATAAGATGGTGAGTATATATCAATGACACACATAGATATCACTCGATTTATGGCTAGGATCAAACTAAACACTGTGAATCTTCCTCACGCACAAATAAGAAGTAAAAGCGTACTAATCCCAGAAGCAACCATCATCTTTAGAAAACCAAATTCATCATCATCACACGATCTGAACACCATAGGAAGCTGAAAATAACAAAACCACCCTTGTTGATCTATTTTAGAGAAAAATAGCCTCCGATCAAAAGTAGATCTGAGAGACAGATCTGTTGATAATAGAGAGAGAGAGAGAGCGAGTGGTATTAGACAGAGAGGAAACAGACCAGTTTTTCAAACCAAGAGTTACCCCGACAAAAGGGTATGGGCTAAAATAGGATCTACGGTTATAAAAGAGTTTCCCCAACTATTTTGAACGGTGGATGTCCTTTTTTCAATTCTTATGAATGAATAAAGGGAGTAATAAAATGTACTAGCTTGTTTGACTCCCAGGAGTCAACTGCGACTCTTTTATCTGCGTATAACTAGTTTTAGTTTCACGTTTCAAGATCCAACGGTGATGCAAATCTAAAGAAAGCCAAGATCAGTTGAGAACATTTATTGGCAAAATTTAGGCTCTCGAATTTCATACCGATACTAAATCCAGAGCCATCACTGTTCATACACAAACTAAAACCCTACGGATCAGTTTCTCATATTTGCTTCTGATGGTGTACGAGAGCATCTTAGCAATGAGGAAGCAGTTAGCTTTTTGTTTATAGTTGATATGTTTTGATCCAAGTACAATTTTAGTCTGACTTGTAATATTATTTTCAACTTTGACAACGGTGACATACCGCGTTAGAATTATAAGTTAGAAGAATCAAGAATCCCTCTCTTTACAACCCCAGAAGAATCAGAAATATATGCTCATACTCAGCCAGGTGACATCAGTGCTATTATACTACACTATTACCATATGAGAGACTACTGAAGCAACTCGACGCCCATTAAGCATCTTTGTTTAATCAACCCTAAGAAGAAAACAGGACAAGAACAAACTTGCTTCGTTTATTATGAAATAAGCATATATATTATATATATATATTGATATATAGATTCTTAATACAATAACAGACATTCCTTCCATTCATGTGAACATCAACTGATGAAAACTTGGTGCACGGTACCTCTCTTCCTCTTCCTCTTCCTCTCCTCCTTCTACATCTTTTACTTAATAGCATATACCAATTAAGCACTGATTGGATAGAGCTTATAAATCATCATGGAAGAAAGTTGACATCAGCAGGCCTTGCACAAACTCACTTTGTCGGGTCTTCTCCTCCTGATCTTCACCAGAAAGTGTAGCACTTTGCTGCTGTTTCTCACTCCTGAAAAAAAAAATGACACCATCAAATGAGAACCAATTAAAAATATACGTAAGGCTCACCTTAAAATTTTGTCAAAAACTACTATGAAAAGATAACTCGAAGCATGCGAGCAAGAGTAGCAGCAAGCATCTTTTAGAGCAAGTAAAGAAATTTATATACTGTAATTATTAGTGGGTAAAAAATAAGCAAAGACGGATTATCAAAGATCACTAGCAGTTTTGAGTTTTGACCCATTCACTATAAATCGGTCAATCTTGGTTTTTTAATTAAATCTTAAAACAGGTGAAATAAATATATAGCTACGTTGTCAGAGGTCAAACAAGATGGGCTGCAAGCCACCCAACGCCTACTTTATTGTGTAGATCCTAAACGGAGTGCAGCTGTCAGCTAAGCCGAAGGCAGGAAGGTCTATGGCCCAGCATTTTTACCTTCAAATATATGGATTACTATTGTAATAAAACTGCTTTGTAATAATAATAAAATGATATAAATACTCATACAATGAATGGACAAAAAAGTGTCGGCTGTTAAAGCTAACCCGGCCTGACCATTTAGAAATCTTGTTATATCTGACACGTTTGCACCTGAACCCATTTTGACATGTTGCCCAACCCGCCTATTCTTGCCCACCTTTATCAAAATAAAGTTTACCACCATCTACCAGCATTTCTCTAAGTGTTGAACAAAGGATCAAGATTTGCAACTAAAATAACCTACTTTTAGTGCATGATTTGACATAACTCTAACCTTGCCATGAAATCTGTATTTGAGGTTTCTACCACCGACATTGCTTCAGCAGAGAAAGGAGTTTGATCTTGTGATATTTCAGCAACACTATTGTACATGAAAGAAGATAACAACGGATCAGCCTCTGTGTTGGTGGATGGCGGAACCAAGAATGAAGAACCCCCAAGAAGAGACTGTAGGTTTCCTTCCCGTGACTCTTTCTTTAACATGGAAAGACTAGAATTAGATCCACCTCTACGGAATCTCCTCTTGCGTCGAACGTAAAATCAGTCAAGGATTACCAATATATTAAGACTCCAAGAGGATATAAAAATAATAATAATTACAATTAAAGCACCCAAAATTATACTAATAAAAAGGATATCTTCAGAAGGCTTCCATGTTGCATGGTAATATGACTGACCAAACCACTTCCCTCCCTATTTGCACATATCGGGCATACCTACATGTACAGTTTAAACGTGTTCAACAAGACATTTAAGAGATGATATCAGCTCAAATATTATGATAATATGCATGCCCGAACCAAAGAAATAGAAGAATATCCATATCATACTCGTTTAAGGAAGATAATTTAGACATTGAGTTCAATATATTTTACCTCCCATACCCAATGTAAACTAAAAAAAAACTGAATGATGGAAACTAGAGATTGAATAACATATCAAAGATTGTTGAATTGTGGAAATAAAAAATGGTAAAAGGATAATGATACCCCATTCTTTGCTTGGACCGGATGCTCTTCCTCAATATGACAACACAGGCCAACTATATCAAAATCCTCTGCACAAAATGGGCACAAGTACTCGGGCCTCGATTCATCACCATCGGCTTCTTCCACGAAATGAAACGCATCTGTGAGGAACATGTATGTGAGATTCCAAACTAGTTTCATAGCATCAAATTATAATTAAGGAAAAACAAATCATACCCATACATAAAGTAACCTAATTTCTAAAAATTTTATCAAGAGACACATAACAGCACCATAAACAATATTGTTCTAGATGAAAATTTCTCCATTGTTAACTATATCATCACACACATGTCTCCTAAAGTCTGTTCTGTTGTGAGTTAATGAAAGGTTTTGAACTAAACTAACCATTTGTTATCATTTCGGCATGAACAACTGGATGCAACAATGCAAGTAGTAATATAAGGCAATATGCAAAAAAAGTGAAGGCATTAGAAAAGCTGTCACATGATTATTATCTCACAACTATTCAGTAGAAATTTACACTGTTAAATCTACCAACGAACTCGAACTTAAGATAGCATTGCCACGTGATATTTTTAACATTGGGCCTACGTGAACTGTCCCTTTGACAGAAATAGCATCATGGGCTCACGGTTTCTAAAGCGCGTGACATTTAGGAATTTCAATTTCTAAAAGTAGTTCAGATTTCTTACACTCAAACTTTCCATATTTTCACAATTATTGATGAAGTCTCAAACTTTTCCCCATTTTCAATTTCTTTGATAAAGTATACAATCAAAAGATTACCCTATGACGCCTAATCACTATATTAATCACTTACCTAATAAAACATATATGATCAAAGTATTTGATAACACCCTTAGGCCTTAGCTTAGAATCACGCTAATCAAAGTAAATTAAAGCAAGAAATACCTAAACCACTTCAAAGCCACATAAAATTTCAAATAATCAAACTAAAAAAACTTGATAAAGAATAAAACTTTAAGCTCTAAAAAGTATTTCACAACACCATGCCTAAACCTTGATAAAATCTCACATCATTATACCAAATGAATACAAAGACATAACAAAGTTCAAAAATCTTAGGAGGGCTCTGCTTATTATACTTTGCTTTAAAAGAAGCACTTATAAACTGCTTATCAGAATGTACCTAAAAATAAGCTGAAGCAATTTCCATAACGCCAAACTGCTTACTAAAAATTATACTTAATAATAAGATTTACAATTATTTAAGTTATTATAACATTAAAAGTAAGTAAAAGAAACCCACAACTTTTACTTACTCTTATTCATACTAAAAAAGAGTCATTAAAAGTTTTACACTTTTGCTTACTCTTTTTTAGTAAGAATAGACTTTTAGTGTTGCCCTCTATTACTTGCTCTTTTTCTAAAGAGATAAAAATAACTTTTGGCGACTCTTTTTAGTAGAAATTGATATAAAATACTTTTAGCGCCCCCTTAATCCTTACTCTTAGCACATTTAATTTAGTAAGCAAATGTCATAAATTTTGTAGTGTCGGCTTGAAAAAAAGCAATCCAAAACACCATATACAAATATCACAAGAATCCAAGTAATTTAAACTAATAATTTAATCCAAGTAATTTAAACCAATAATATTTAATCCAAGTAACTTAAACCAATAATTTTATCCAAATAATTTAAGCGAATAAATTCCAAAAAGATATGAACCCCATATACAATTTCCTACTTAATTAGCACTAAAAAACCAAATCATTTCAAACCAACATAAAATTTCACAAAATCACATCAAATTAACATTAAAAAAAACATTTCACAACAATTAAACTAAATTAACAGACTAAAAACCCCCCATTAATTCGAAACCCACATAAAATTTGACAAACCTGATCTTGATTGATAGCGTCTTGATGAAGAAAAATTAAGAGTAGTAGAAAAAAGATTCCATGAACTGTCCATTTTCTTTATTGAAATTTAATTATTGGGGAATAGATACAGATTCTGGTGTATGTATTTTTGGGGATAAAGTGGTTCTTTTTAGAAAGAAAGAGAGAGAGTGTGTGATGAGGAACAAGAACTCACCACCAAACTCTCATTTGCTAATGTGTCATCTGTTGTGTTGTTTATTCTTTCTAATTATTGGTTTTTGGTCCTTTGTGTTTGATGTTCTTGACATGGGTAATATGAAATTCGATCTAAAACCGACACGAAATTTAATAGATTTAGATTTGGTGTAAATAGATTTCGGGTTGGGTTTTGGTCAACTTATATTACTTGTTTATTAAACAGATCTACCCGTTAACCCAGTTAAGATTTTTTTTTGTTAAATTAAAACACGTTATGACTACAAAAACTCAAGCCAAGTGTTATTACACTTAAACCTTTCTATCTAAACCTCGAGCTTGAAACTCAATCGGTCTCATTTACCTCAACATTTTAATCTCGAACTAGATAAACACTAACTTATTAAACTCAATTCGACTCGATCTTATGCATAATCAAGAAATAACATGTACATAAAAGAGATAAGATAGTATATTGTTACAATTTCAATAAAGCTCGCGAGTCTCACGAGCCGGGTATTTTGAAGCTCGAAAGTATACTCAAGTAATTCGAGCTCGACTCCTTTAAGTCGAATTGATATCCTTATTTTACCAAATGATATCGAATAACTTGTGATTTGTCTTGTCTCATTCGTACCCTTAAGTTCTATTAGTAAGATAATGCGTTTGGAGTGTTTTTTTTCAACATTTTTATCTTTTGAAGAAACTGAGATTTTGGGATTAATGAAAGGGTTAATGGACAAATAAGGTAGTGCATTATTTTTTTGCTTATTTGATTTTCGATTTGAAACTGATTAATCTTAGAACGACTATAATTTTTTAGCTCGAATGCGCCCAAGAGAAGTTCTATGGCTACATTACGATTAGTTTTTTCACTTGGAATAACTTTCAACAACAATGTTTTTCTCCATGAGGTATGTGTCATTCATTCATACATCCCAACCAAATGCAAGAGATGTTTAGAATAACAAATTTGGACCCATGAGATATTGGGGACCAAATGTTTGATTTCTTGTGTTGTTACCTAGATATGCTTGGGGATTGATTTAGAGCCTGAGTAGTGGATTAAGGATAGTGGTTGTTCTAAACACACGACGAGAAATCAAAGTCTCTTCTCTACTTACAAATCATATAATGGAGGTAACGTCACATTCGATAGTAAACTACGTGGTAACATCATTGGCAAATGCACGGTTTCTCTTGACTCTATGGCCATTGAAAATGTTGAACATGTAGATAACTTAGGGTTTAATTTACTTAGTGCGGGTCAAATTTGTGACAGTAAGTGTGAGGTCATCTTTTCCGAACATGATAGCGAAATCATGAAAGATGGAAAGGTCATCGAAAAAGGTGTTAGAAAGCATAGGCTTTATGTCATGAAGATTAGTAGGAAGTCTAAAGACAACATATGTCTTGCGACTTTAGATAAGAGTTCTACTCTTTGGCATAGGAGATTAGGTCAAGCTAATATGCGTTAATTAAATCCTTAGCTTCTAAGGAATTAGTTAGACAACTCTCCCTAAGATTAAGTTCTATAGTCACTTTTGTGATGTTTGAAAAGTTGGAAAACAAGCTCACACACGTCACAAAGCCAAGAACCTAGTGTCCACCTCTCGGTGCTTGGAGCTCCTACATATGGACCTCTTTAGACCATCTACCATACGGAGTTATGGAGGTAACCTTTACACCATAGTGATTGTTGACGACTATGCTAGATACACTGATTTTTAGCCAATAAAAACGATGCTTTCGAGCAATTTGAAGTTTTTAGTCGGCGAGTCCAAAATCAACTAGGATGTTCGATTGTATCCATTAGGGCGCATCATGGTCGGGAATTGATAATGAAGTGCAATTTGGTGCCTTTTCTGAAGCTCATGGTATCACCTGTAACTTTTTGGCTCCTCGAACTTCATAATCAAATGGGGTAGTTGAAAAGAAAAACATGAATCTCTAAGAGATGAGTAGGACTATGTTAAACAAACAATCGTTGCCTCAAAATTTTTGGTGCAATGTCGTGGACACGTCGACCTATATTCTTAAACGAATTCTTATTCGACCTTAGGAAAAACCCCCTATGAGATTCTTAAAGGTAAGAATTACCCTTATTAGAATACTTTAAGGTGTTTGGAAGCAAGTGCTTCATTCTCAACTACAATGATTACTGTTGATACAAAAGTTGGATGGACCGAGCTAGACCCGAATTGGGCTTAATTCAGGGTCTTGTGGACTCTGGCTCTTGCACCAAGTGAAACTTTTTTGAAGACCCTGCACACTAAAAAGAGACACCGTTGGGCTTACCGTGGGCGCTTGTCCCACGATTAGACTCCAGCGTAAGATTAAGTAATCGATTTAAGTGTTCTGTGAGGGTTTAGAGTATTGTGTGTATCGTACCTTTGTGGAACCTTGGGGGTTCCTTTTATACTCGAGAGAGTCCTGGTTCGGCTCTCCTATTCTTGCGGCCTAAGGAAGAGATAATGACCCATAATAGCTTGATCCTTATTGCATAACCAAGGTAAGTGTATATCCCTTACCCTTAGGCGAATATATCTATACGATAGATTATATTCTGGTCTGATCCTGTCGCAGTGCAATGAGGACATGGTTAAGTAATGAACCGTATGTGCGACAACGGCTTACCGGGCCTCTTGGGCTGTGCGCGCGCCGTATAAGTATTTGTCCATTCCTAATGGATACGGGTAGTACCCGTGGGTCGGACCATCTAGCTCGACTTACGGATTATACGTCATCATGTCCCCCCAGTCTAGTGGTCGCAGGTTCTAACAGTGGCTACTAGAATATTAATCTCTAAGGCCCCTTTGTAGAAATTCCGCCTGTGAAAAAAAGTTCATGTGCAACACTAATGCAAACAAAATGATTTTGAATGTTCTCGCGAATATGCACCTACATAATACAACACTAGTACCAACCCACTTTGGGAACTGGGAAAGGCAATAACCACGTCAGAGAATCCAACTGGCTAGCACTGTAGGATGAACTAATCCCTTGGACACACGTCGCATGATATCGTGTTGATAAAGTAGATTTAAATACAATACTGTTGACCTTCAATCTTCTTCACATCATTTAAAAAACAACGAGAAACAATCACTCATTCAAAAAAGACCTTCAAATCAACATCCAGCTTAATCATCTTGAGAGCAAAAAATGGTGGCACAGTTATTTGATGTGAAGTCACACATTTCTGAACAGGAACTGTCCAAGTTTTCCACCAAATACCACATATCTGCAGACCTCCATCCGACTGTGCCGGATCCACAAGCACACATAGGAAGCTTCCATGATGGGAAAATTAGCGTATATATAACATTCAGTAGTTTTGGTTAATGTAATATCCATGTTCATAAATAAAAAGGTGATTTTACTTAGAATTTTTTTTGCATTTTCACTATACTACATGACTGACTTATGGATCTCACTATCACAATTGCCACATCAACATATGCCTATATGTTGTAAACACTATGTATATATCAAGTCTGAGTTCTAAAATTTATCATATTAATAAACAATGAATAAGAACAACTCAAATATAACAAGGATACCCTAAATTCCCATAGAAACCCTAGAAATCCCTTATAAACTAATATTTCAAGCAATGTAACCACAAATGACAATTTACTATTATTAAACACTCTACACTACTTCTAATCCACCAAATAAAGAAAATTTATATAATCACAAAACACTTATATTCACTAATCACAAGCTAATTACAAGAAAATGACCTAAAACCAAAATTAGCATATAAAATCCAACATATAATGAATTAGACTCTAATCTTTTGCAACAAAACATAAAACTCAACTAAGTATTATAATATGATCATACATTTATCTTGAACCAAGTTACAAATTATTAAAGCATAAAGTACAAGTTTTCAAAGCATAGAACCTTAATCTTATTTAAATAACCCTAGAATATGATCAACTTATATAAACCCTCAAACTAAGAATGTAGAACCCATAGAAGTCATAAACATACTATATAAGACTTAGAATAAGTGTACATTAAGATATAAACCCTAATTACCCAAGTTATAATATCATTAGGATTAATAACCTAAAAACCCTAATATTAAGAAATCTACATAGAATCATCACATAGTTCTCTTTGGACAAGTCTACAAATACTTATATGACTTCATTAAGATTATAATATTATATTAAGACAATGTACAAGTACCCTAACGCACAAGGTACAAGATTTAAATGTATGACTTGTAAATTAGGTCAAAATAGGTATTTTCACTCTTTAGACATGTTTACCTAAACTAAACCCTTAAAACAAGTGTGAAAACTCATTGTACACTTAAGACACAATTTCTAGGACCTAAATTAAGTTTACATCAGTAGCTAAGAGGAGGATAATCACATTTACTAAGATTAAACCCTAGATCATTAGAAAACCCAAATCTACAAATGTATACTTCCCATTTTCACATCAAACCTTTGTTAAGCTTCAAACCAAGGACCCAAATCTCTTAAATAGGATGTCTAAACCCTAAATAATACCTAATTATTCACTAATCACTTTCCTAAGCCCTTAATCACCAAAAACACAAGACATAAGTTACAAGCCCTAGATTTTGAATCCAGTTTTGTAATTTCCCTCCAAAACACATTTTCAAACAATTTACCTCCATTACAAGTTTTAAAACCTGATATTTATCAATCCTAAGATATTTTAGGAGTGTGACAAGTAGGTGGATCACCTCATTTCTTGCTACACATCATCATTCTTATCTATATGTTGTCGTGACCCATTTTGAACCACAAGGAAGGATTAGGACTAAGCTATAAGCTATAAACTTGTGTAGATCTTCAATAACCTTCATTAGTCACCCCTATATCTATCTTACACGTTTATATGCATAACTTGGAGGCTAAGGGTGAAAACAAGTATAAATACGGGCGTATGTGCTTCATTTGAACTTGCACCCCGTTTCCTTTGTATCTCATACCCATTATCCAATTCCACATCTATATACGTCTTAGGACATCCCACAATACCAAAAACCAGGTCTAGAAGCTAGCCATTGAAGCTCTTGAAGCTTTGATAGCAAGTTGTGTTCATAAGAAGCTATAAGGAGCCATTTTGGAGCTACCTAGGTAAATCTATGTTAACCAAGGATTTAATATTGTTATAACGTTTATTTATACTTGTTATAATTCCAAATTTATTATAGAAATATAATCCAAAAGAAACTAAGTCATTTCATCATTTTAAATGAAAGTTATAAGTTAAAGATGTCTTAAAATCCTAGTTTTGTAATCTACATAAAATAATGAGCAAAAACCCATTTCAAAAGCTATAATTCTTAAGAAATGTTGTTATTATGATTATAAATGTGTTCAAAAACTTTGTTTTCAAATCCTAGATCATTTGGATCATTTTTGAGCTTGTTATGTGATTTTTACAAGTTCATGGACTAAAACTGTCAATTCTGAAACTATTTATCATTTTGGGCCAAAAGTATCATTTTATGAAATTAAAAGCTATAATAATAAATGTTGTAAAGTTTGAGACCCTAAGGTTAAATATTGATGGTTGAAATTGTAATTTATGAAACTATATACTTAAAGGGTAAAAAGTGTAATTACACCAAACTATAACAACAAGAACTATTTTTGCCAACATTGAAACTCAAAATGTAATAAGATATATTGTGTCATGCTAGTAGGGAACTTTGTACAAATATTTTCCATCTCGAAATTACGTTCTGACTGAGTGGTTGGGTTTACGAGTTAAAGTGCCCTCGCTCCCGAACGATGATACTATTACTCCAAATTAATTCAATCAAAGAATGTTAATTAAAGAGAATAAACTCAGAGACTAACACTTGATATATATCCATATTGTGTGTCAGTCCAGATTCCGTGAGGAGGTTGTGGTTGGATAATCAAAAGCCTCGATAGGCTAAGGTGAGTTTATAGCCTCACATTTTAAAAAGTTTACAAACAATTTGAAAACCCGTCAGGGGGATATATGCAAAACTGGAATACAAGTGTTTTTGTATGCTGCCTATATGATTATTGACACTATGTTTGCTTCTTGCCATCAAATTTCCCTTTTTAATCATGAACCGCTAATCATTTAATGAGCGCTAATATCGTGAATAGTACTATTGGAGACCGACATCCTATCTGGGAAAGTCGCACTTGCTAGCAGCTAATGGTCCAATCCTAGGCTAAAATGATATGCTTTATTTTGATAAAACTCAGGATAGCCTGACAATCATCCTGCTTAAGGGCAATTTGTTGGATTTTTCTAATAATGTCTAGTCGCGGGTCATGAGCTAGTGCAATAAGAATCATTGAATTTAAACTGGGTGTATAACACTGTATCCCGAGAGTCATACTTCTATTCAAATGATATTTAAAACCTATAAGTTCACTCAATCTTTGTGTTGACTTTAAGCATATATCTCAGGTGAATGAAGACTGGCGTGCTACAGAGGGTGGTGTCTTGAATAAGTTATGATTCTATCAATAGAACCATCTCTTTGGGAAACCTGTGTTTGTATGTAAAATGTTTTATTAAACTCTAATTTAAATAAATGAATGATAACATTTGTTTTATAAAAATGTATTTTGGTATTTTCTATTATTGTGACTATGGTACTATGAAGCAATACCTCAGATTAGCTTCCGTTGCTATATGTTAAAAATGGGGGTGTTACAGATTGACATCAGAGCTTGCAGTTATAGAGAATAAGGTTTTCCTAAACTATAACTGAGATTTTAAAAATTCAAGACTATCAGCCATCAGCAGCGCCAGCGTAAGATTTTTATCCCTTTAGAAGCATATATTATGTTATTATGTTATAAAAACTACAAGGATGTCTACTTCCACCTATATTCTCATCTCCGACGATGATTAAAGAGAAATTCCGATGTTCAGTCCATCTTCCACAGATGTGCGTATTCCAAATTAGTATTTTTACGATACCCCTGAAGTACAAGAATATTTCTCACATCAATCTAAAGTGATGAATAGTACACCTTCACGTACGTCTCATTTTCTGTTACCTGAGGATCTTTATTCATCTCCCAATCGAAGTCGCGAAGAGCCTTATGAAACTGAAGAGGTCACTAGAGCACGGATTGTGGAAAAGCACGACCGACAATTATCTACAATTGCAAGTCATCTCAATGAAATTTCCTTAGAAGCTTTTAGAAGAGTAGAAAGTAATGTTAGAAATTTAATAAGGGGAAGAAAAGAATTTGAATAGCATTTTACGCAGTTGGAATATAAAATGGACTTTACCCGACGCTATAATATTAAACTGAGTAGAAGAATGCATCATTTCGAAGTAAAAATGGCAAGACTTGATAAGGAGAACGCTGAACTAAGAGAAGGACTCATGAGAACTACGCTTAATTTAGAAACACTCATCGAAGATCTCAACAATCTGACTCCGGATATATATTGGACAGAATTGAGGAGATTAAAATGAGAAACTAAGCTTAGAAATCTGGTCTTAGTTTGTAAAAATGTACAGTTTCCTTTATGTAACAGCGATGCTTATCGTGTAAATATGAACGATAAGTTGTTAATAAATAAAGAAGTGTGCTTTTGTTCTTGAAAACTCTTGTCATTTTGTCTTAATTTTATCATAATTCGTATTATGAATCCTCATATATGAATTTGTTAAGAAATCGTCATTCATATTATGAATCCTCATATATGAAATTCCCAAAAGAATGAGAACTCAATAATGATATATTAAATTTATTCCATACTCCACATATGAAAATTTAATATCAAGTGTTATTATGTGGTAGGATGGCTCCTACAAGAGCATCAACATCTGTGACAATAAGTATGACACCAGAAGAAATAAGGCAATTGGTTGCTGAGAGTGTGACTACAACTTTGCAAGCACAAGCCACCAATGTAGCCGGAGCAAGTAATGGAAATGCTGCTAGAAGAGAAGTTCCTGTTGAAAGAAGATGTACTTACAAGGATTTGATGAATTGTCAGCCTTTTAACTATAAAGGATCTGAAGGAGCTGTTGGACTTATCCATTGGTTTAAGAGAACTGAATTAGTATTTGTTCGCAATGACTGCTTTGAAGATTGTAATGTGAAGTTTGCTACAGGTACGTTAGTGGAAGAAGCTTTGTCTTGGTGGATTGCTTATGTACAACCTATTGGGATAGAACAAGCTTATCGTATTTCATGGAATGAATTTAAAAATCTGCTAACTAAGAAGTATTGTCCTCGCAATGAGATTTAGAAAATGGAGGAGGAATTCTATAATTTAGCAGTGAAGGAGAATAATCTTAAAGCTTATATCCGAAGATTTCAGGAATTAGCATCACTATGTCCTAATATGGTGCCTAATACTGAAAAGTTGATGGAAGCTTTTATTGGAGGATTGCCTAGAAGCATTGAAGGGAATGTTACCGCCTCTAAACCCCAAACTTTAGAGGAAGTTATCACCATTACTCAAAGGTTAATGGATCAAGTGATAAGGTATAATCCTGCACCAATGGCAATTAATAACAAGAGGAAGTTTGATGATAGAAGGAATTTTCCTATTAATCATAATTTCCAGAAGAATAGTTTTTGTAATTATAATCAAGACAATAATCGTTAGCAGCAAAACAAAAGAAATGATGTTTCTAAAGTTTATGTTGTAACTACGAACACTGGTTATAATGGAAGACAACCCTTTTGTTAGAAATGTTCTCTACATCACACAAGGTTTTGCACTATGAAGTGTCATAACTGTGGAAAAACAGGACATCAGACAAGATTCTGCAGAGGTAAAGGACCAGCTACTGGGAGTAATCAAATTCCGGTAACTAAGGTTTGCCATAACTGTGGAGAAAAGGGCATCTGTAAAATGAGTATCGTAAAGAGAGCAATAGCAGAGAAAAAGCTTATTTGCTGAACGATACTCATCAAGATCAGAATACGGTTATGGGTATGTTTCATCTAAATCAACATCTGGTTAAAGTAATATTTGACTCAGGAGCTGATAGAAGTTTCATATATGTTAAAATTGCTGCTAAGTTAGGTATACCGACTATTTCCATGAATACTAAGTACGATGTAGAAATGGCCGATGGAAAAATAGTTAGCACTAATACCTTTATTCAAGGATGTATCATTACTTTATTACGTCAATCCTTTGAAATCGACCGTGGGTTTGCTATATTATAGATCAGGTGGTCTAATAGGGTGGTATATGGTGGTGGCAGCCATTGTTTAGTTTAGAGAGAGGGTTGAAGGTGTTCTAGAGAGAGAAAGGCAAATTTTATAAATGAAAATAGAAAACACAACCAACAACCCTCCTTGGAAGCCTTGGAGGGGTATATATAGTCACTCACGCGCCTACACTATACATAGTTTCCTAGTCTAGTCTTTATGTGAGTGACTATGATAACTAATGTGAATTCTTAAATGTTGTCACATAAAGTGAATTTACAACAATCTTCCCTCATGGGACGACGTGTATAATTCCTTACAATATTTTTCCTAACAAGTACATAATGATTAAGAACAAAAGCTTTCATGAAGCGTCCAATGCTGATGAAGTCTTCTGAAGCCTTTGACTTCAAGTCTTCACTCCAGAGTGACTCATCTTCGTAGTAACTTGTAGTAGAAATACTGTACACGAGCTAAGTAATCCATATACTTCTGGTTAAGGAGAAGCTTCTGAATTAACTTCCCCCTAATTCATGCCACATAATCTTGATGTAGAAGCTTCTAATAGCTTCCCCCTAAACCGACAATCCTCATAAACAGTTTTAAAGCTTTTAATAAAGCTTAGAATGATTAAGCGCACAACGGAATTTAACAAGCAAACCCCATCATATGAAATGATAATGTTGCTATGAGTGATTGAAAGTTTGGGGCACACCAAGTAGATCAACAACGTCTCTTCTCACTCTTGAATAATTCTTCTGATTTTTCTTCCCCTTGAGAGTTAAAGTTATGCATACTAGAAAGAATCAAGACATTTCTTCCCCCACGTAGTTGAAGAAAGTAAACCAATCCCATGTATTAAGCTCAAATACTGAAGTTGACACTTTATCCCATTCATGAAGTTGACATTGTAACACCAGAGTCAATTAAGTTCTGAAAGTGCATATCTCTCCATATAGGATAATGATGACGAATAATTGCAACATCAAAACAATTAAACATCAAACAATAGGGTACCGTTTAGATACTGATAACGCCACGAGTTATAACACTGATTTTCTCTGCGGTTATGACAAATGTTGTAATACACCCAAATTACCACGCAGCAGAATACCACTATGGGGCGCTACCCATAGCACATCACACACAATCATAGACAACGACCTCAAAAGAGACGTTAAAATAATATACAATATTGTCTAAAAGGTTTCCCATCCCAATATATACAAAATCGGAGTAGCGTTTGGTCCGAAAAATCGATACCTATACATCATATTCATCAAAGACTTAAAAGTCATTTATTCATTTCAAAGGATGGAAAAATAATATAAAACTTTAGACAAGTAAGCACTAACTTCCTCCTCGCATGCTCCGCTGCTATCCATCTTGATTACCTGAAATACATACTTAAAATCATCAACACAACGGTTGAGCAAGTCTATAGGTTTTGCAAATCATCATTTGAACACAAGAACTTTTAATCATCTCAAGCTTGTCACACAGACAAGTCAAATATATATCGATAAATGCCTTAAGCTCATGCAATAGAACGTTAACCAACACGTCAAACCGAGTCACTTACGGCGCCCCTACAATAGGTAATATTATCATATACTAGTGACCTTTTATACATAATATCCCTTTCAGGTGATCACAAGGATACATACCCTAGGATAAGGCTGTCAAACCAAATAGATCTGTCATATGTATTAGCATTTACCTCGCAAGGTAATTAACAGTTCATGAAATTCAGGGACTTCATAAGGCAATGGTACTTAGGCATTTATCATCATATTCTGGTCCAGCATACCGAAACAACTTGTGTTCATTTTATAAAACAACATGTATTCCCCCTCACGAGTTAAAAATCATTTACCACATAATATAAAAGCGAGGCTATAGACTCACCTGATATAGCTATCACACATTTATCGAGGAACAAACATCCAATAGTCGATACATGACTTCACGAGATATCAGTCGCTCATTGCTCAAGAACAAGATGCCCAACAGTCGTCATATGACCGAACGAGACCTATAATGACGAGACGCGTCTTAGGATCGAGACTATGCATAATCATATATATATATATGTAAATAGTTCACTTTAGTAAGTTTGGACTGTTGAATCCAAGATCGTTAGACTCAAACAGTAGAAACCGTTTTATCTAGGTTGATCACCATTCATATGATAACATAGCGGAATAAGAACAATGATCATGAATAAGATGTTTAACAAAGATGAATAATTCCCAAAGAGTTTGTATTATTTGATTAACACAAACTACTCTAGGTGTGTGTACATTGAATCCCATACCTAGAGATCAATGTTTACAGTAGGTTACATTGTGAATATGAAAGTGATAAACAAAACCTACGTATGGTTCCTTTTATAACATAAGGAAACCATGATACATGGAAACTAAATAATATATTAATGAATAAATCAAAACAGACTTATTCACTCTTATCACTACTTTGACCAAATCTTTTCTTCTTATCACATATGGCAGGGGAAACATACAGCAGGGGAAAGTTTCTCTAGCAGGGGAAACTTTGTAGTATTTTGTCCACCAGCTTGAAGTTTCACATAATGTCTTATTTGGTCCTTTCTAGTTTCCATGGTGATTTGACTCATCAACTTTTAGCCCAACAATCTTCCCCTAGTTGATGATGTCAAAACACTTCCCCTTAAACATACAACACCAAAGATCAACAGGCTGAACATTCTTTGTAGACAACTTCCCCTTTTTGACATGATCAAATAGGGGTCTTCTATGTGAACAACCTTGATTTTCAACTACTACTAATCAATATCATACATCAAACCTAAGTATTCTACTTTTCAAAATACCCTCCATGAAGCACATAGGGGATAGTGTTCCTAATAAAAAATGATTTTGAGCAGTAGATACTCACACTAGTTGTAGTAATACCAATAAGCAGCAGCAAAAACCTTCACCTCATTGTTGTATGTGAATGACTAACACTTTATCAAATGAGCTTCCCCTAAAATTGTGCTAGTCATTGATGAATCTTCAATTCTGTATGCTTTATGTAATGATTACATATGAAGAATATGAATTATAACTTACTTGATGATGAAGTAGAATAACCCGAACTTGCATTTTATATCTTGCACTAACCACGTGACAAAGCGTTCCCCATACAAAATCCTCATTTACCTTTGAAACAAGACACTGAGCACGATAATGTAACTCCTTCAAGTGATAGAAAATATGTGCATATAGTACCATAAGAAAAATCACACATTCCTAGATCTTGTACCACTTCGTCACTAATCGTTTAAGCATAAAACACATACCCGCGAAAATCTACTTCGTCTTCAAATAAATAATAAAAACTTTTCTTCGTAATCAATAAAATTAAGACGAGCCTTTATACCTTTAAACCAGTTGCTGTGAATAACCCATACTCCAAAACATTGCTGTCCCAAAAACCAAATCTGACAGCAGGGGGAACTTTTCTGGCAGCAGGGGGATTAATGAAGGCAGGGGGATCGTAGCAGGGGCTTCTTTTAATGAAAGCAGGGGGAACTTTTTCACAAGCAGGGGGAACTTCTGTTTTTGTTATTAACTGTGCCAAACCCACTCAAAGTGGGAATGAATTTTATAACAGGGGAAATAAATAACAAAAACAGGTGACAAAGAAAGTACCTACTGTGACTTTCAGATCAAAAGTTCTCTGCTGTTTAATACGCAACACCATATAACCCTTTACTTTTCTTTATACAAGCCGCCTTTTTTTTTCTTGCTAAGGACACGTAATCATCAAAGAGTCCCACAACAATCATCCATTAATTGAACCGACCAATATGTTTATTCAAATCCCACGTGAATAAGAATCAGATTAAGTCAAAAGTTTGTCCAATCAAGTTGTCACGTCCTTTCAATCTCTCCTTTTTCCTTTTCAGTTGTAGAACGAATTGTGCCAAAACTTAAACACATAAATGAGTTGTTTATTGGACCCACACATGACCATGACCAAACTTTTCCAATATACCAACCGTGTGAACACAAGGTTGGTTCCATCATGTGAAAACAAAAGTTTGCCCAACTTCCTCCATGTGAACACAAAATGATGTAAAGTTACCTTTTGTTTCATTCGTGTATAACAGCAACATGTGTATCATGCAAATAATTCGTTCCCAACAGTAGCATTATCGACTGCTAATAGTACAACGATTCCAACATATAAATGTTTATCATTGGCTGCCGACAGTAGCATTATTGAGCAACACTTCTTTATTAACATCACAACTACAATTAATTTTCTAGGGTTTTAACATAAACCCTAGATCTTCACAGCAACAACACGAACATGAAAAACATCTTGATTCCCCTAGATATCGAGCCACCCGCTCTGATACCACTTGTTGAATCCAAGATCGTTAGACTCAAACAGTCGAAACCGTTTTATCTAGGTTGATCACCATTCATATGATAACATAGCGGAATAAGAACAATGATCATGAATAAGATGTTTAACAAAGATGAATAATTCCCAAAGAGTTTGTATTATTTGATTAACACAAACTACTCTAGGTGTGTGTACATTGAATCCCACGCCTAGAGATCAATGTTTACAGTAGGTTACATTGTGAATATGAAAGTGATAAACAAAACCTACGTATGGTTCCTTTTATAACATAAGGAAACCATGATACATGGAAACTAAATAATATATTAATGAATAAATCAAAACAGACTTATTCACTCTTATCACTACTTTGACCAAATCTTTTCTTCTTATCACATATGGCAGGGGAAACATACAGCAGGGGAAAGTTTCTCTAGCAGGGGAAACTTTGTAGTATTTTGTCCACCAGCTTGAAGTTTCACATAATGTCTTATTTGGTCCTTTCTAGTTTCCATAGTGATTTGACTCATCAACTTTTAGCCCAACATGGACATTGCATAATTTTATAAAACTTTTCATAAGACTTTGATAACAATCTATCTTGTATTCATTATGACCTTTAAGCCCATTAAAGCCCATTAGTGGCCCATTACAAGTTATTATGACTTTATTCCATTTTAATCTCAGTACTAAACTATAACCATGTTATAAATTTCAGGCCCAATAATGGCCTAATAGCCATTATAAGTGTATGTTGAGCTTTTGTGGCCCAAATCAACTTTATAAGCTTTATGGGTTCTAAAACGCCTCCAAACGTTGTCGACTTAATATCTTTGGATGGTCGGGTCTCAGGTATATAAATATCAGTATACAAAGAGTCTACAATTCTCGACAAGTGGGTCATACCACTTCGGCTTTTATAAAAATCGTCACGTTTTACCTTAATTTAATATAGTCTAATTCTTACAATTTTCACTACATGTCTCGTTAATTAGACCGTTTCTCTTAAACCGTAAATAATATAGATGAGTTATTTTTACCAAATTCATTCTTAATTTATGTAGTTTACTTATTATAATTTCAATTGCCCCTAATTTATATTTATTATAGCTCATTTACCCATTATATCACTTAGAAGAGTTGGCTGTTTTTCGCAGCCAACTTCTGTTCCATCGTTTTGCCCGCCATTTCTAAACTGTTTATCTGTAGAAATCCACCCGATTCGTGTGTGTTCTAAATATATTTAGCTACAGCTTTCAGTTTTACATATTTAGGGGTCATTATACAAATATTTGGAGTTTTCAGTGCGTTTATACTGCATGTTCAGATTCGATTTCGGCCATATCTAATTCATCGGGTATCGTCACAAGACGAGCGACTCGGCCAAATCACCACAAAACATAGGCCTATATCCTTATATTTTTATCTAACACTCATTACCTGCTGAACTTCCAGAGACCACACGTCTTAGCCACTGACCTAAAATAAAATTTACAACAATTATATAAGGCTTGTCTAGGCTAGTTTTTATACTTTCAAAAATCATATACAATGTCTAACGCTCCTAATTCAAATATTATATCATAAAATCAGTAGTGACATAATTATTACATATTCATAAAAATAATATACAAATAGAAAAATAGAATAAAGCAATTATCCTTACAAAGATGAAGATCAAATGACCACTAGTGATGATCATTCTACCATCCAAGCTTCTAAAATAGAATAGGAAATAAAACGCATAAGAGCTTTTCATCAAGATATAAACCCTTTAAGTGAACTTCAGTCTCAACCCAAGATCTTTCCAATAACACTTTGATAGAATTCGTCTTATGATGATATAACCAAGAACCAATACTAGTACCTTAATCCTTCAACTAAGATGACTTGTATTAGTAAAATAAATGGTTAGTGATTGTGTCATGGCAGCTCACGCATCAAAAAAGACAAAGACGGAGATAAAATACTTTTGTGAGATCCATGTTTTTGCAGCATACGAGGAAAAGTGGGTTGAGGAGATTTAGGCATACTTGAGTATGTTAACATGTGTCTCTAGTTTTTACATTAGCAAGACACGTTGGTAGTTATGTTGTACAAAAGAAAAGCGGGGAAAATGTCCTTATGAAAATGAATTATACGGAGGTTAATACTTTGTTTATATCACAAAATAATAAAGAGGGTATTATCGAAGCCCGATATCTTAAAAGTTATGCGATTTGAAAGATACGCGTGAAACACGAAAAGTAAACTCTCAATAAAAACTAAAAACATTTACATTCGGAGGACGTTGATATTCCAATAAATAAACGAGGGATTAGAAACTAATAAACGTTAACGCGTCATATAAACGAATGACGTCTAAAGACTTAATGTAAATAACGAAGATTTCTCATAAAACGAGAAATTAAAAAGACGACCATAAAAAATATTTATATGTCATAACGAGAATATTTACGGTCGATGACGGACATAAACTTTGCTGATAATTAACAAATGACACGTATTTGATATTTTAAAGCCTTAACCTTGCCGATTAGTCAAGAGTTCAATATCATTCGTCGAACGACAATGACAATTAATAGTCGAATAATAAATATTGATCCAGATACTAAGAATAGTATTAGAACTCAGTATAAATGCTAATTTTAAAGTTCGGGTTACTTAGTGTCTACCCCTTTAGGAAGCGACGTCCTGACGCTTAATTCGTCTCAATAGTCTTCGGTTAAAGGGCGAAGAAGTGAGAGATAGACAAGTCATCGCTGAGGTTTCTAATGAATGTTAAATGAACAAAATTCAAAGAAACGAGTATACATAACAACCATGAATGAACGTTTTAAATGTAGCTTTAACCCTTATAAGTAAAGAATAATACATAACTCGAAGGAGAAGCCATTGAAAGCGAAAAATTAACAAGCCGTCAATTTTTGGAAGTGCCTCAAGGTGATACATCATATTCTTCGTTTAATTCGTCATGCTGGCCCCCAAGAGTTTCGTCATCAAGAAAAGTCTTTGGTGACCCTTCGATAGTAGCACAAGTAAAATTACAAGAGCTTCACATCCACGATAAGTTTTCGTTGGTAAATCGATCCTTAATCAATCCACAAGTACACACATAAATCCTGGTGACGCTTAAACAAGTCGCCTATTCTCGGAACGGTCAACAGTTCTTAACAGTCTGTTTATAAAGCTCGTGATCATCGAGACACATTAGAAATGGTCCATCAAAACAAATCATAACTCGAGAGAAGTCCAACGGGGTACTCGTGCATAGATGATAATCGACGATCATCATAATGACGACAAAACTGAACGATTCATACCAACGAAACACGATCTGAAGGAAGACGTACGCACACCAAAAACTCACAAATCGAGCCAAACATACTTGGGCCCACTCATTTATAACTCCTTGTCTACATCAAAAGGCGTCCCCTTTCATGTATACAAGAATTTATAAATTTACAGTTCGAGAACTTATAACTTTCTTATTCAAATGAAAAGGCGTCTCAATACATTTCAACAAGACGATTATAAGTCATCCTACTCAAGTATTACTATCTCTCAACATGATGTCATATCCAAATTACATAACATAGTAATTACAAGGTGTCAATAAACTTACATCATGATTTCCGTATTTAAACGTCCCATTCCATTTGAATAAGGAATACACGACAATCTAAAGTCCAGTGGTTTAAAACTTTCTTATTCAAATGTCCTAATCCATTTAAATAAGACAACCTTAAACGATTCATAGTTGGGCAAGTTAAAATCTCTATATCTAAATGTCCTATTTCATTTAGATACAAGGTATTAAGTCACTCAACCGAATGACTACTACGAGCATATCTTTGTTGTACCCAAATTATATATATTTGATTAGGATATATATATCTTAAGTCCAACATTAGCATCCTCCTTTTCGGCAATAAAACGTAGTCATATAAAATCAAATCACACGTCGC
The DNA here is from genome assembly GCA_025667525.1 of Glebionis coronaria. Classification (NCBI taxonomy): domain Eukaryota; kingdom Viridiplantae; phylum Streptophyta; class Magnoliopsida; order Asterales; family Asteraceae; genus Glebionis; species Glebionis coronaria. The sequence goes on from CM046877.1 coordinate 155,154,578, forward strand.
ATTACATAGAAGATGTCTCCTCGGATAAATGATTCTTCAAAATCATAAAAAGCACTCGGAACACGAATATCACATCAATCAACTATGTTTCGAAAGGAGATGTCCTAAAATGGCACATCACGATACGATGATAACAATCGAACTTAAACAAGTCGATATGCGATAGCTTACGAAACAATATATACATACTCAAAGTATCAAACGAGTTTTACACTCGTATTCAAATAATACATAATCATCAAGATCGATGATTGGCGGTGAGGCAAAATCCTATACAAAACCGTATTATAAAATGTACGACAACCATTCAAGGACCACTACTTCACGTGCAATACCTTTAAATACCATAGTATATTCATACATATACATACTACCATTCTTATATACACATAGGTTCACATAATCACAATCAATCATAAAGTAATACAAGAATAGCCTTACCGGAACCATGCGGAGTAGTTGCGTGCTTAAAACTTTTTAGAACACACCAAAGTTATAGTTTAGGTTTTTCAAAATCGACCTAGTTCTCTATAACTTGTGGCTCTGATACAATTTTGTAACACCCCCAAATTACCACCCAGCGGAATACCACTATGGGGCGCTACTCATAGCACATCACACACAATCATAGACAACGACCTCAAAAGAGAAGTTAAAATAATATACAAAATTGTCTAAAAGGTTTCCCATCCCAATATATACAAAATAAGAGTAGCATTTGGTCCCAAAAATCGTTACCCATTCATCACATTCATCAAAGACTTAAAAGTCATTTGTTCATTTCAAAGGATGGAAAAATAATATAAAGCTTTAGACAAGTAAGCACCAACTTCCTCCTCGTATGCTCCGCTGCTATCCATCTTGATTACCTGAATACATGCTTAAAATCATCAACACAACGGTTGAGCAAGTCTATAGGTTTTGCAAATCATCATTTGAACACAAGAATTTTTAATCATCTCAAGCTTGTCACACAAACAAGTCAAATATATATCGATAAATGCCTTAAGCTCATGCAACTGAACGTTAACCAACACGTCAAACTGAGTCACTTACGGCACCCCTACAACAGGTAATATTGTCATATACCAGCGACCTCTTATACATAATATCCCTTTCAGGTGATCACAAGGATACATACCCTAGGATAAGGCTGTCAAACCAAATAGATCTATCATATGTATTAGCGTTTACCTCGCAAGGTAATTAACAGTTCATGAAATTCAGGGACTTCATAAGATAATGGTACTTAGGCATTTATCATCATATTCAGGTCCAGCATACCGAAACAACTTGTGTTCATTTTATAAAATAGCATGTATTCCCCCTCACGGGTTAAAAATCATTTACCAGATAATATAAAAGCGAGGCTATAGACTCACCTGATATAGCTATCACACGTTTATCGAGGAACAAACATCCAATAGTCGATACAAGACTTCACGAGATATCAATCGCTCATTGCTCGAGAACAAGATGCCCAACGGTCGTCATATGACCGAACGAGACCTATAATGACGAGACGCGTCTTAGGCTCGAGACTATACATAATCATATATATATGTAAATAGTTCATTTTAGTAAGTTTGGACATTGCATAAATTTTATAAAACTTTTCATAAGACTTTGATAACAATCTATCATGTATTCATTATGACCTTTAAGCCCATTAGTGGCCCATTACAAGTTATTATGACTTTTTCCATTTCAATCTCAGTATTAAACTCTAAACATGTTATAAATCTCAGGCCCAATAATGGCCTAATAACCATTATAAGTGTATGTTGAGCTTTTGTGGCCCAAATCAACTTTATAAGCTTTATGGGTTCTAAAACGCCTCCAAACGTTTTCGACTTAATATCTTTGGATGGTCGGGTCTCGGTTATATAAATATCAGTATACAAAGAGTCTACAATTTGAACACAAGAATTTTTAATCATCTCAAGCTTGTCATACAAACAAGTCAAATATATATCGATAAATGCCTTAAGCTCATGCAACTGAACGTTAACCAACACGTCAAACTGAGTCACTTACGGCGCCCCTACAACAGATAATATTGTCATATACCAGCGACCTCTTATAAATAATATCCCTTTCAGGTGATCACAAGGATACATACCCTAGGATAAGGCTGTCAAACCAAATAGATCTATCATATGTATTAGCGTTTACCTCGAAATGTAATTAATAGTTCATGAAATTCAGGGACTTCATAAGATAATGGTACTTAGGCATTTATCATCATATTCAGGTCCAACATACCAAAACAACTTGTGTTCATTTTATAAAATAGCATGTATTCCTCCTCACGGGTTAAAAATCATTTATCAGATAATATAAAAGCGAGGCTATAGACTCACCTGATATAGCTATCACACATTTATCGAGGAACAAACATCCAATAGTCGATACAAGACTTCACGAGATATCAATCGCTCATTGCTCGAGAACGAGATGCCCAACGGTCGTCATATGACCGAACGAGACCTATAATGACGAGACGCGTCTTAGGCTCGAGACTATACATAATCATATATATATGTAAATAGTTCACTTTAGTAAGTTTGGACATTGCATAAATTTTATAAAACTTTTCATAAGACTTTGATAACAATCTATCATGTATTCATTATGACCTTTAAGCCCATTAAAGCCCATTAGTGGCCCATTACAAGTTATTATGACTTTTTCCATTTCAATCTCAGTATTAAACTCTAAACATGTTATAAATCTCAGGCCCAATAATGGCCTAATAGCCATTATAAGTGTATGTTAAGCTTTTGTGGCCCAAATCAACATTATAAGCTTTATGGGTTCTAAAACGCCTCTAAACGTTGTCGACTTAATATCTTTGGATGTTCGGGTCTCGTGTATATAAATATCAGTATACAAAGAGTCTACAATTCTCGACAAGTGGGTCATACCACTTCGGTTTTTATAAAAATTGTCACGTTTTACCTTAATTTAATATAGTCTAATTCTTACAATTTTCACGACATGTCTCGTTAATTAGACCGTTTCTCCTAAACCGTAATTAATATAGATGAGTTATTTTTACCAAATTCATTCTTAACTTATGTAGTTTACTTATTATAATTTCAATTGCCCCTAATTTATATTTATTATAGCTCATTTACCCATTATATCACTTAGAAGAGTTGGCTGTTTTTCGCAGCCAACTTTAGTTCTACCGTTTTGCCCGCTATTTCTAAACCGTTTATCTGTAAAAAATCACCCGATTCATGTGTGTTCTACATATATTTTGTAGGATATTGTAAATCTTGCTTATGTTTAGAGATAGAAAGAGATATAAAGATGGTGAGAACACACACACACTTTTAGAGAGAGAAAGTGTAGAAAACACACTTTTACTATGTGTAATAATAAGTGAACCACACCCTCTCCATCTATAGAGAGGGTTTATATACCAAGCCCATAAGATGGGCTTGGGCTTACATATTGGGCCATCCATAAAATCCATGGACTAGTCCTTTCTATGTTTACTTAATATAAAATAACTAAACTACGAGCTACTACTTAATATATTGTCGGAGTGACCGAACCTTCCTAAATACGTAACACGTATTTCCAACAATCTCCCCCTAAGGGAGGTCACTCCAAACAAGGGCGTTACCAAAGTTACAATAATAAAATAAACTTAGCATACTATGCTTGTCTTGAGCTCGTAGTCTTCGTCTTTCATTTCATTTTTTTAGGTGAACATGTTGATGTGATCTTTGATATCAATCTTGAGCATTAATCTCTTGCCCTGATCTTGTGCATCCATCACTTGTGATCTTCGCCTCTTCATGACTTCATGTCCCACATACTTATACCTTCGTAATTCTTGAAAGCTTCAGAGTTCGATACAGCGGAAGACTTGTCTTTTAGGCTTTCTAGAATTAGATGAAGTATTAAGTGCATAAAGTATAAGCATGCGGAGACGACTTCTTCTCAGGTTCCGCAACGCCACCGTCTTCAAATGCCGCAACATAAGTAGACACGAACGTAATGGCTTTGAACATTTCATTCTAATTCAGTAGCATTTTACCTCCGGTAGGTGAAGACCGTTGGACGATATAAAATATCGTACTTGTGGCAGGTAGATTTAATTAAAAATCTCCTTGACAAGATTTCGCGGGTAAACCCGTTCTCTTTACTCGACCGTTCAAAGCTGACTGCGAACGTAAAGAGGGAATAATTTGGATTAAATTATCCACATGATTGAAGCTGTCAATTCTGATTCCTGGAACAAGTTTGATTCATTAAAGAATCTCACCATCGTTGCTTTCCAGTTGTCACGAGCTTGATTCATATTGAATCTTGCAAGTTACATACCAAGTGCTGTTTGAGGTGAACACTAGAAGAATTTCCACTCATCACCGTGAACACTAGGGTGTCACTCTGAGTGTTCTGACAAGATCAGTGAGATATTGCGTAGAGGCCTGGAACGTGTTTAAATTCAGTTAAGAATTAAACCACTGTTGCTTTCTAGTTATCAAAGGCTTGATTCATAAAGAATCGCACAAGTCACCTACCATGAGCTTTTTGATATTCGCTAAAGAAGGATTTCCATCTTCATTGTAAATACTTTCGTATTACTCGGATGTTCAGGCAAGATCATGAAGATATTGTGTAGGACTCTTAAAATGTTTCTTACTTTTCACATAGTGTGAAGAAGCAAGGAAATATGGAAGTGTGTCCTAATGAGATATTTGATGATCTCAAATGGATCTAGACTCGATTGTGCACTTTGGATTTTAGTGAACGGAGGCTGGAGAGGAGTGCCACCTTTTCAATACCAATTTACTCGGAGTGAATAAATCGATAGATAACATGTTGATCTCCGTGTGATTAAAACAAATATCTTTTAAGAGATATATGAGTTAGCTAGGATGGGTTGTGCATTGCATCACTGGGTCCATGATGTCTATCTTCAATATCGAGCATCATTGAAATGATCTCAATAGCATATGTGTTGACCTGGTTTTCGCCTAAAGTTGTAAGTAGGGCTTCTTTCTTTACACCCTTTATCTTTACAATTCTTTTTCATTCTTCAACCCCTTCAATGCTTACCAATACGTCATAACTAGCACCTTGTTGTGATTGTTCCAGTGCTAACTTAAGTACTTGCTCGGCATTCAACTACGTTCACAATCTTTCCCCATCTTTCCTAAGGACTACTATTTCTAGCTATGGAATGTCCTTGGGAAGATTCCTCCTGTTTTGGAAGAATCATTGGAGTTAACCTATCCTACCATCCTTATGTCACCACAATCTTCATCGTCGTGAAATAAATGGGTTTAGGGTAAGTATATGTCACCATGAAATCCATTTTGATATAGCAAATCCACTTTGCTCCCCCTTAACATATGCCACGATATTCGAAAACATTTTGCACATGGCAGGATGAGCCATCATGTTAATTCAAACCATTTGTGATAATTTCCCATTTTAAATCACATTTTCTCCCCCATATTAAAAATATTAACCCAATCGATGTTTTTAATATCAGTTGATTTAATGAAGTTTTAACAAAGGTTTTGGGAAGAAAAATGCAAGTCCGTTTAATCTTCATGAGACCAATTTGTGAGAAATGATACCGATTTGTAACATGATCACATATTCACCATATTAGAATGAATTGAAAAGGTTGGACCTGATTGATGAGAACATCATATGATAAGATCAAATGGTTCTTGTCGGCAAACGTTGGTCGCCTCGTCATGTCTGAAGTCATCTCTTGACACCACATGTACGATTGGTATTGTTGTCTTGACACCAATTAGTGAACTTGGCACTTTCGGCATCAAAGATTCTGAATTTTGGACAATTGCTCCCCCTCAATTGTTGACCCGTGTTCTATTGAAAGAGCTTTAGTCGTCGTTTGAGTAGTCGCATCGTCGAGTATGTAGATACCAATTGTAGATAGCTATGGTTGTAGAGATAATAGCTTCATAAAAACAAGATTTCTCTTGTTGTAACAAATAAATGCACTGATGCGTAGATATATCCGTGTTAGATTGTGTTATAACGTAAGCACAATCCCTTACATGGTTATAAAGTAAACCATGCCCGAGAAAATTAATTCCCGTTGTGAGCCAAGGCTTTCATAAGAAATACTTGACTTTAATATGAAAAGCGGGTTGTAGTCTGAAATAACTGCAAGCCATATAGGCATGTTTTATGAAATATTTACAACTTTTGTACGAACTCTATTTATGGCGCCGTGTCAATATTAATCGACATTTCTAAGGCCGTAAATATTATCGTACCAAAATACATGCCTTTGAAAAATAAGGTAAAAATATTTTTGGATTTTTCTGAATTTTTCAATTTTTATGGTTTTTATATGGTTTTATATTTTTGTATTTTGCTTTTGTGGATAAAAATATAAACAATATATACAGATGATCACCAAGGATACGGAGAATAGTTACCACCACTATTCTTTCGTTTCATCTGCCAGTCCCTTAAGAGTCTCAGGCGAGAAGTTCTCATTCCTAGTTTGCGGCCAAAAATTCAATTCGAGCGCGATCTAAAACCTTCGTGAAAATATCCGCCAATTGATACTCAGATCGGACAAAGTAAAGCTCGATCACTCTATTTTCCACTTTCTCCTTCATGAAGTGGTAGCAAATGTCAATATGCTTCGACCTGGAAAATTGAACATTGTTGCAGCATAAGGCAATTGCACTCTTGTTGTCACAGTACGTCGGAATTTTGTTGAAACCTAGACCATAGTCGGTTAATTACGATCTCATCCAAATAATTTGAGCACAACAACCGGACATAGCTATGTATTATGCTTCCGTACTTGAAATTGCAACGCTTTTCTGCCTTTTCGATGCCCAACTAATTAGTCGATCTCCTAGTAGTTGCAAAGTTCCACTCCTGCTACGCCTTGTATCTTGACAACCCACGTGATCCGTATCTGCATATGCCATTAGTGCAAAAGAAGAGTCCTTCGAATACCAAAGTCCCCGATTAATGGTTCCTTTAAGATATCAAAAGATCCGTTTCACAGCAGCTAAGTGTAACTCAGTAGGCCGAGTTTGATACCGAGCGCACATACATATAGCAAACTGAAGATCATGTCGACTAGCTGTGATATACAGAAGGGTACCGATCAATTCCACGATAAAGTGTCAGATCAACGGCAATCCCATGTGGATCTGCATCTAGCTTAGTTCGTTCCACCATTGGAGTATCCACGGGGTCGCAAGATTCCATCTTATATTTCTTAAGAGATTCAAGGGCATACTTGGATTGATTGATAAAGATGCCTCTAGGACTCTAAGATATCTGAAGTCCTGATAAGAATGATACCTTGCCCATCATTGATATCTTAAACTTAGAAGACATGAGTGTCCCAAACTCATCCGATAATGTTTGGGTCGAGGCAGCAAATATAATATCATCAACATATATTTGTACCATAATCATATCTTTACCTCGTTTCTGAATGAACAGCATGGGATCCACTTTGCCTTTAGCGAAGCCTTGAAGAATTGTGACAATAGATCATACCACGCGCGTGGAGCTTGCTTCAACCCATAGAGAGCCTTCTTAAAGCTTGTACACGTGGTTAGGATATTTAGAATTCACAAAACCATCAGGTTGTTAGACATAGACCTCTTCCTTGATTTCACCATTAAGAAATGCCGTCTTCACATCCATTTGATAGACGATCATATTCATGTGGGCTGCATAAGCGAGGAATAGTCTAATAGCTTCTAAACGGGCAACAGGTGCAAAGGATTCCATAAAGTCGATGCCCAATAATTGCTTGTATCCACGAGCTACTAGTCGAGCTTTGTTCTTCAATATTCTGCCTAACTCGTCGAGTTTCACCTTGTAAACCCATTTCAAAGTGAGTAACTGTACTTTATCTAGGCATGGGACAAGTTCCCATACATCAAGACGTATAAATTCATTAAGTTCTTCTTGCATAGCTTCTATCCAACAGGATTGAGTAAAAGCTTCTTGCCATGTCTTAGGTTCAACTTCAGTGAGAAAAGCATCAAAATGACAAAACATTGCACTTTCTTGTAACTGACTTCGTGTGGATACCGGACGATTAGGGTCACCAATAATAGAATCTGTAGGATGATCCTTTGTCCACTTGCTATTATGTTCACGAATCCTTGGATTGGAGTAGACTGTAGAAGGAGCTTCCTCTAAGGTGGACGACCCGGCTTGATTATGGTCAGGAATTGGTACACCAAAGAATGGAAGTTTACGCATTTGAGCGAATTCCAAGTCGTGATCATCATCATCCTCTTCATTGTCAATAGGCATGAAATGGGTAGTTGAAACATGTGTTGGTTGAGAATTACTCGTTGAAGGTATATCTTGACCAATTGTAGGTGCAGACGTATCTGATTATGCAACGGTTGCTGGAGCGACAACTTCGGTTACCGGAGCTATTACCTCAGGTTCTGGAGCAACAATACTTGGAGGAGTAAAAAATTCATCAAAGAACGGTTGAAAAAACGTATCCCATTCATTCATAGTGGGTGGTATAAATGATGATGAAGTGGGGTTGTTTGGGACAAGACCAGAGCTAATGTTACTGGGTCCCATTTCATGAAGTGCGGGTTCAGAGCTGCTTTGCTCATAAGCCATTGCTGTCAGCTCATCAAAATCAACATTCATAGTTTCGAGGATCTTGCGAGAGTGACGGTTGTAGATTCGGTATGCCTTCTTTGCGGGTGCGTAACCAATGAAAATACCAATATCAGCCTTTGATTGAAGTTTTCCCAAATTGTCACCATCATTATTTGGATAGCAAAGAGAACCAAATACATGAAGATATGATAAATCTGTTACTTTTCCGTGGAGAAGCTCATAAGGTGTTTTACCATGGCGTTTACGAATTAGTGACCGGTTTTGGGTGAAAACTGCTGTAGATACTACTTCTGCCCATAAAAACAATAGAGCCTTTGCGTAAATTAACATCGTTCGAGCAACTTCCATAAGTGTGCGATTTCGCCTTTCAACGACACCGTTTTATTGTGGAGTGCGAGCAACAGATGTTTCATGAGAAATGCCAACTTCTTCATAGTAATCACGCAAGATTTGATTCACAAATTTGGTTCCATTATCTGTACAAATGCGTCAGATAGTAGTGTTGAGACGCAAGTAAATCATCTTGAGAAATCCAAGATGAATTTAGGTGCCTCATTTTTTGTTGTAAGAAATTTCACCCATGTAAACCGAGAGTAATCATCAACAATGACGAGGATGTACTTTTTTCCACTAAGACTTTCAACACGCATTGGCCCACATAGATCCATATGCAACAAATAAAGTTTCTCTTAGTTGGTGTCTTCAGTCTTGGGTTTGTAAGATTTCTTAGTGCTCTTCCCCATTGTACACACGAAACACAAATGGTCCTTGTAAAATGTAAGTTTAGGAAGACCACAAACAAGTTCGTTTTTCGCCAAATGATTAATAGCGTCAAAGTTAAGATGAGATAACCGTCGATGCCATAACCATGACTTAGTCTTCGATGCTTTGGAGAGAAGACATACGGGAGAAGCGACCATCATATCTTGTAGAGATAGAGTGTATAAATTATTCCCTCGAGTACCTTTCAATAAATCAACCCCTTCCAAATTACGAATGAAGCAGGTATGCTCTCGAAAAGCAACTTCTAGGTTTGCATCACAAAATTATCCCAGAGAAAATAATTTGTGACCGAGACCCTCCACATAATGCACTCTTGAAATTATAACATTCCCAATATGATATTCACCGTAACCATTATCTTTGCAATATGATCATTTCCAAATCGAACCGTACCAAGAAACTTGCTAACGAAATTTCTGAGCTTAAAGCGATCTCCGGTCATATGTTTAGAGCAACCAGAGTCCAAATACCAGAGAACAATTTGGACCACCTGTTTTCAACAACAACAGTAGACAATGCATTGGAAACTATTGGTTCCGGAGTGTTAGCAGATATAGATATATTATTATCAGAATTGCTAACATTTATGTGGCCCTTAGATTTCCTGCATTTTCTAATGTGAGTTTTAGCACTAACAGGTGTTACTGTTCCAACTTTCTGAGGTTTTGGAGTATTAGCGGGCACTACCGTGGGAGTAGACCTATTTAAAGGGCACTTTGTTCCTACAGTAGTGTTGGTGTTCCTAGTTAAAGGACACGCTTGTGTTTTGGTAGCCTTGGTACTCCTAGTTAAAGGGCACACTTTCTTCGATGTAGTGGGAGTGATCCTAGTTAAAGGGCACGCATTTCCTACTATAGTGAAAGTTCTACCAGTGGGACGCCACATCCAGCCAACTTGGGGTAACACTTTCCCAGTCGGTTTCCATTCTAAACCATTTTTACGGGCATTCATCTCATTCACATGGTCAATAAGGCAAGAATCATGACGACTAGAAAACATACATTCATTGGAATCCCAACATTTCAAATTAGAATTCACAATAGGCTTAGAACGCTGCACAACCGCAGAGCCTTTAGGTTTAGCTACATGATTCTTTTTATTCAAAACAGAAATAACATTCCTAGAATGGGCTTCTACTTTCTTCTTCACTTGACTACTAGATGGGGACAAGATCCTATCATTCTTCTTGTTTCTTTTAAGCTTAGATCTTTGAGCCTTAGTAGTGGTGCTTACTCTTGTAGAAGGCAACACGGAAATATTAGAAGCTGGTTTTGATTTTTACTTATTTTTAGTGACCAATGTTTAAGATGGTTTAGTCCTAGGGCCCTTGTTAAATGGTGTGACGGCAATGAGGTTACTTTTGGTTGCACTAGAGGACGGTGCTGAGACAGTGGCTGCGTTATCCACAACATTCTTACCTTTTAGGGTACGAAGTGTTTCCTTTAACTCAGTCAAAGCCATATTTTTATCACAAATTTGTTCCCTCAAATCAGATATTTCCATCTACTTTCAATTCAATTTTTCAATCAATGATTGATTCTGTGTAGTGGTATTAGCACGCACGGGCTTTACTGAATTGAAGAGTCGTGTATTTTTCTGTTTTAAGTTATCAACTTTGAACAAAATCTTGGAAACTCGATTATCTAGATCAAGTTTAAAGTTCTCAGCGGCCTCAAGTACGTTCACACAATGAATCTCCTTAGATTTCTCTATGTCTATCGGCAATGATTTAGCAACCTTGTCACTTGGCTGACGCTGTTTTGATTTGTAAATTCAATTGAAAATTCTTTTGAAAATTTACATCCTCGATATTAACACCTTCGAATGACGTTTCAAAGATTTCTTGAAAAAATTGTTGCTTGCATTCAAGCGAAATACAATGTGTTTGAATCTCACCAAAACGTTTTGAAAGCGAAGAATATGAATCTTGAAGCTTTAAAAATTCAGCGTCAGATTCGTGACAAGTACTATCTACCACATTATCCACAGATTCAACATTATGTACAATAGAATCATTATCAACACTTTTATTCACACAGACAGAAACTATATCATGAGACATCACTTGCTTCAGAAGCTGATCATTTTGGCGTGAAACTCGTTCTATTTCAATTAAACTGTTTTCATAAGCATCGTCCATTTCATTGAAAACACGTCTAACTTCTTCTATTTCCAAAAGCAAATCTTGATCAATATTACTAAGAGAAGCTTTAACATTCTTTACAAACGGAACAATTTTGTCTCGAAACGCAGTTCTAGTGTGCTCAAAATTCCATTCACCTTCCGTTATGGCCGAAGCCGTCGTACGTTCCAGAATGACCTTATCAAAATCGGCTAAGTGTTGGTGCACCACATTTAAGCTATCTGATACCTTACTTACCGGTGGAATTAACTTAATTAAATCCTTTTTGACAAGTGTAGGAGACGTACTAAGAAGGTTTTCCGTTGACAAACTTTGGGGCACAAAAGCTGATAATTGAGCTAATTCCTTTTGTAAGCGAATGCGGGTCTTTTTAGAAAATTGATCTTTATTATGCTTATCATAATCAATCTTATGGAATTTTGAAAGCATTTTAGAATGAGTTTCGTCTGCAAGTGATTGTGTCTCCTCAGTACTACGAACATAAGGTGCTTCTTTCGATTTGCCAATTAGGGTCACATCATAAAGACAAGGAATATATTCTTGATCTTGTTTTGCATAACCGGGATTAGGTGGTAAATCTTGAAGACGCTTAAGTTCGAGTTCTTTAAACGATTTAGTTAAAAATGAACCTTTTCTGTGGAAGCGTATTGTTTTAAAAGCTGTTGTTCTTTGAATTTAAGACGTTTCGTAGCATTAATTTCCGATTCAAACTTTTTAGACTCGAGAGTTTTGAAATCCATTTTAAGTTTCTGAAAATCATTGACAACCAACTCTTTTGCTTTTAATTCATTGGAAAGATTAGCTTTTAATAATTCTGTTTCTTTTAAGTGTTCAATCTTTTCAAAACGAAATTGGTCAAATTCAGAACACGTTATTTTCTCTACTTGAGGGACCATTTCAAAAGTTTTGACCTTTTCCTTATACAGCGCAAGCTCAGCGGTTAGGTTGGCATTCATATCTATGGTTTGTCGAACAACCACATTCATGTCATCAATAATATGTTTAGGCACCATTACCAAATCACGTTGATCATAAGATTCCATACCCGTCGTAGCATTTGGTTGAGGTTCACTCAAATGTGTTGGATTGGATACCGCATCATTTGAGTTACTAGTTCCCGAATGCTGTTCGAGGTTGTCATTTTCATGCTCAACATGATGTGGATTATCATGAACATTATTAGATGTGGTTGGTACCTCACTGACGAAATCAGAACCGTAGTGAGAGAGATTAGCAACGAGAGCAACTTGGGCAGAGTGAATGTCATCACAATCCAAATCATATGCGTCAAGATCATCTGCTTGATAAGCTGCATTAGAAGTGGAAACGACTGCAATGCCTTCATTGTCTGCTGCCCCTGGGTCTGCAAGAAATGCTAACTCTTCATAATCAAAAATCTTTCCCTTAGACTGAGCATCGACCAAATACATCTTCTCACGAAACCACTTTGCATCCCTTCTCCTTTTTGGCTGAGTGCATTCCCTAGCCATATGACCTTGTCCTCTACAATTGTAGCAAGTCACAACCTTTTGTGGACCAACAATGCTTCCATTTCCATTAGCTTGAGAATTCACAGCTTGAGCATTTACGGTACTTGTAGGAGGTCCATATGAATTTTGCCTTCCCTGAATAGGTTGCACCGTCACTTGACCATCTTGAACAGTGGCTTGTTGTCGAGGATTTGAAGAGGTGCGGAACTGATTGTTCGTTGGTGGAAAACCTCTAGTAGCAACAAGTTTTGACAAGTAGGCAGTGAGATGGTTTAAGACATCAGTAGGCATATCATTTGGAGTAAAGACCGGTGGTTGAATTGGTGGAAGTTCCTTGGAGTAGAAGGCTTGTGCTTGTGGTGCTTCAATTGGAAAATATCCTTGCTGAGGAGTATAACCCATAGGAGAAGTGTTAGCTTGTGAGGGTGATGCCTGATGTGCTGGTAGCTGTGGATAAGGCTGTTGAAGAACACTTTGTTGATGTGCTTGTTGTGGCACCATTAGTGGTTGATAAGATGGTTGCTGTGGTTGTTGATATGTGTGTTGTGGTTGCTGCTGCAAGTATGATTGTTGTTGATAAGTGTAAGCCATGTTTTGTTGGGGGGACATTTGTTGAGAAGCATACATGGAAAGTGGATGACGAACTTGTGGTGTAGACAACCGAGCCTCGATCACATGGCATTCGTGTTGTTGAAGAAAAGCTTGAAGTTGATCCACATTGGTGTTATGCAAGTCCTTAGCCAATTTAACAGCCTTCACGTACTTACGCCATTCTGAAGGAAGGGTGTTCAAATACTTGGTGTTTAATTGAAACGTAGGAATTACCATGCCATAGATATTGAGATCATTCAACAAAAGAGTAAATCTCAAATAGTAATCATTGAGACTCTCCCCGGGAACATAGGCAAACTTATCAAATGTATCATAAAGCTTACACTCTCGTTCTTGTTTACTTAACGAGGTGCCTTGCATTAGAACACGAATTCTATCCCATAACTCTTTGGCAACTTTATGTTTGCTGACGAGTTTGTAGACATCTGAAGGAAGGGCTTGGAGAATGCTGTTTGTAGCATACATCACATTTGTCTTGAATCTTCATATCTCCGGTCAATTCACCTGTTGTGCGAGGACGAGTAACTGTACCTTCCGTCACTGTACCATAATCTAATGGTCCATTAAGCACCGATGCCCAAATGAGATGTCCATTCTCGTTGTTCAACATGTAAAGTTCCATTCGGGAAGTCCACTCCTCGTACATAGACTTCTCCAACATTGGTGGACGATTATCCGTACCCGAGAGGACGGACTTATCCGTAAGAGATGTGTACTCCATTTCGATAAGTTAAGATTTACAAACGATGATCGAACAATGAGAGAAAGTAAATGTGCTTGTTGTCGTGTGTTGAAGTCGAGAAATTATGTTAAAATCCCCTAAAGTTGTCTTCTTGAGAAACCAAAAATTCCACTGCAGAATTAATCACGATACGAAATTTTCTAAATCACGTTTTTCGAAAATCTTGAAAAAATTCCAAAGATTTCGCAATATGAAGCTTAAGTATGATTCTGCAATATTCACTAGTGCAAGATTCCTCAATGAAATAATTTCGCAATCTCACAAACAAATGATTCCGCAATAAAGTCCTAATTTCTCAATAGGGTAAAGATTCCGCTATATTGCTTAATTCCGCAATTAGGCAAAGATTCCGCAATAGAGACCCTAATTCCGCAATGTTCTTAATCTCGCAATGGATTCAATTCCGGAATTATGCCAAGATTCCGCAATGCGCTTAATTTCGCAATGATTGAATTCCGGAATTATGCCAAGATTTGGCAATGTGCTTAATTTCGCAATGATTCAATTCCGGAATTATGCCAAGATTTCTTAATCTTCTGAAGAGATCAATTCCGTAATACCAAGACTTTCAATTCCGCAATTTGGCACACTATATTGCGAAATTATATCAGTTTTTGTGAAATGATGAGAAAAACAAGGAATTCGGATTGTACTTTAATAAAGACGAATCTTTAAGCTAAAATAAATCCAAGCACCCAATTTTTTTTGCGTTTTTGAGCGATCCAAGTAACCCAAATCACTAACACGAATAAGTAGATGATTTTGGTGAAGATCAAACCACAAAAAACACTAAAAAAATTTTTGTACGTGGGTATATAAGATAAAAAACACACGAACTCTATATGAACAAACACATAAACAATACAATCATCCCATGGCTCTTGATACCATTTGTAGGATATTGTAAATCTTGCTTATGTTTAGATAGAGAAAGAGATAGAAAGATGGTGAGAACACACACACTTTTAGAGAAAGAAAGTGTAGAAAACATACTTTTACTATGTGTAATAATAAGTAAACCACACCCTCTCCATCTATGGAGAGGGTTTATATATCAAGCCCATAAGATGGGCTTGGGCTTATATATTGGGCCATCCATATAATCCATCGCCTAGGCCTTTCTATGTTTACTTAATATAAAATACCTAAACTACGAGCTACTACTTAATATATTGTCAGAGTGACCGAATCTTCCTAAATACATAAAACGTATTTCCAATATATTTAGCTACAACTTTTAGTTTTACATATTTAGGGGTCATTATACAAATCTTTGGAGTTTTTAGTCCGTTTATACAACATGTTCAGATTCGGCACTTTTTATCATTTCGGTCATATCTAATTCATCGGGTATCGTCACGAGACGAGCGGCCCGGCCAAATCACCACAAAACATAGGCCTATATCCTTATATTTTTATCTAACACTCATTACCTACTAAACTTCCAGAGACCACACATTTTAGCCACTGACCTAAAATAAAATTCACAACAATTATATAAGGCTTGTCTAGGCTAGTTTTTATATTTCACAAATCATCTACAATGTCCAACGCTCCTAGTTCAAATATTAGATCATAAAATCAGTAGTGACATAACTATTACATATTCATAAAAATAATATACAAATAGAAAAATAGAATAAAACAATTATTCTTACAAAGATGAAGATCAAATGACCACTAGTGATGATCATTCTACCATCCAAGCTTCCAAAATAGAATAGGGAATAAAACCCATAAGAGCTTTTCATCAAGATATAAACCCTTTAAGTGAACTTCAATCTCAACCCAAGAGCTTTCCAATAACACTTTTATAGAATTCGTCTTATGATGATATAACCAAGAACCAATACTAGTACCTTAATCCTTCAACTAAGATGACTTGTATTAGTAAAATAAATGGTTAGTGATTGTGTCATGGCAGTTCACGCATCAAAAAAAGACAAAGATGGAGATAAAATACTTTTGTGAGATCCATGTTTTTGCAACATACGAGGAATAGTGGGTTGAGGAGATTTAGGCATACTTGAGTATGTTAACATGTGTCTCTAGTTTTTACACTAGCAAGACACGTTGGTAGTTATTTGTACAAAAGAAAAGCGGGACAAATGTCCTTATGACAATGAATTATACGGAGGTCAATACATTGTTTATATCACAAAATAATAAAGCGGGTATTATCGAAGCCCGATATCTTAAAAGTTATGCGATTTGAAAGATACGCGTGAAACACGAAAAATAAACTCTCAATATAAAATAAAAACATTTACATTCGGAGTACGTTGATATTCCGATAAATAAACGAGGGATTAGAAATTAATAAACGTTAACACTTTATATAAACGAATGACGTCTAAATACTTAATGCAAATAACGAAGATTTCTCGTAAAATGAGAAATTAAAATGACGACCATAAAGAATATTCTATGTCATAACGAGAATATTTACAGTCGATGACAGACATAAACTTTGCCGATAATTAATAAATGACACGTATTCGATATGTTAAAGCCTTAACCTTGCCGATTAGTCAAGAGTTCAATATCATTCGTCGAACGTCCATGACAATTAATAGTCAAATAATATATATTGATCTGGATACTAAGAATAGTATTAGAACTCAGTATAAATGTTAATTTTAAAGTTTGGGTTACTACAAATGTCTTTAAATCAAAAGAAGGTATGAAGTTAATCACGTGTACTCGTTGTGTGTTCAATATGTCTTCTTCTTCCCCCTTGATGGTTTCGAAACCTCGGAACTAGCAATAAATCGTACGCACATGTACCTGAAATCTCGTGAATATAATAAATAAGATGAATTATATATTTTGTGAGAATTAGCTGCTCATCGAAATTCTCTACTCATAAACTCTCCATGGCTATCTTTACCAACCCCCTTGTAGGCATTTTGAAGTGACCACTGATGGAATGAACCAGATATACCAAACGTGAAACTGAATAAAAATTCCTCGACCTTGTGACTTAAACTTGCACTATTGTTGAATGAGGAACGTTTTAGAAATATCACTGCTGAGAAATTTCTAAGTACCCAATATATTACTGAAGAAGTATATAAGCACAACACCTTTTGAAATTATCCACATCGACTATGCGCGTGACACAGAGTACAATAATGTAGCTCATTAAAGTGATAGTTATCCGGGTCATCAACCAACCACCCCGAACTCGGTAACTAGATAAGCAAGTCTTCATTCTAAGATTAAGCACGAACAAGTTATCTTTCAAAGATTAAATAAGTGCACGCCTTCGAAAAATCCGTCTTCAACTTCAAATAATAATACCCGATCAAAAATCCGTAGCCACTAAATATATAGCCATTTTTTTTGATCTCGTCAAATAAATTTTGTCACGTTGTCTTAATAAGTCCTAAATATAGCCATTAATACCAAAAGTTATACCACATCATCAAGCCATCGTTAATTTATATTTCATAAGCAATACAAAATTCTTGTTATATACCAAAGATGAATCTTCATCCATCACGTGTACATTAACATTTGAAAGTTAATTCATTTTGTTAAATAACAAAACATGAATGCGACCTACATTGCTAGTTCTTATCCACCCATAAGTGATACTTGGTCCACATGTATGGTTAGTGGATAGATATAGTAAAGTAGATAGTAATATCTGTTAACCGACCCATCACACAAGTTGGTAGTACCTAGGATATATAATGCCACCAACCTAATACCCCTCACAGTTAACCCTAATCCATTTCATCTAGATTCTTCCGCCTCCTTCATTCCCTTTTCTCTCAGCCACCAAACCAACAAACACAAAATGATTTAGCCACCAAAACTGATAGATCCCTCTGTCTCTTTCACCACTCAGTCACCAAACTCAAATCTATAATCCATCACCCTCAAAATCATTCGATTTCAATAATAGATATAATCATATCATTCAGATTAAAACCGACACATCCCTACCTATCTTCATCAATTCGAACCACTTAACACCCTAATCTCATCTCAGGAATCCACCTTACACCACATATGATTATTCAATCAGATAATTCACCCACTCAAATGCAACAACCAAGCAAATTAAATGGCTTCAAGATCCAATAAAGGATCTCGGGTAGGTGAGTATGGTGTTGTTTTTTGTTTTGAGTAACCATAACAGATAGATGATGATAAGTTGTTTCTTTGTCTATTAATAAAAAAAATGAATAGATTATAACTTGAGTGTTATTAATCTTTCATGGTTTTTGTATATCAAATAAGCAAAAAGGCTTTACAAAGATCTGTGATGAAAATATCGTTTTAGTGATAGATCTTTAATGGTCTACACATGCATTACGAATATTCTGAGATCATTCATCATATATGTTTCGAGTCTTGGTTTATTTATAGATGGGATAGGTGACGAAGGGATTAGGTTAGATAGATTGGGATTTTATAGTGGAGGGATAAGGGTGTTGGCAAGTTGGTACTGGTCATAATAACATTAAAACATCTCGCAATGTCTTGTAAGAGCACTGTCGCAATGTCTTGTAAGAGCACTGTCGCAATGTCTTGTAAGAGCATTGTCGCAATGTCTTTTAAGAGCACTGTCACAATGTCTTGTAAGAGCACTGTCACAATGTTTTAGAAATCGTATCGCAATATCTGAAATCTTATCTATATGTACTTTTTTCCGTTTTGTGTGGATCTGGTTTTCTGGCCATCTTCATCAAAAAAATGAATACAAAAAGAAACCCCAAAAAATTTATGCCAGATCTCGAAAATGGCACATCCCGAAAAAACTAGATCTTGTAAATCCCAGATCTCAAAAATCGAGAAAACCAGCAAAAGTATTGACTAGAGACAAAAATATAGACCGTGGACATATGAATGATGCTTGAGAATCATGAACCAATGACAAAAACAAGACTGTGACCAAGAGACCAATCAAACGAACCATCGTGACTAGTAAATATTAAAATGTTTGAGACCAGGAACTAAGACCACCAAGGCATCATTTTTGTAACAAAAAATTAAACAGATCGTAAAAATGTTTAACAGATTTTGAGACAGAAACATTTAGACCACCAAAATTGAACAATAAAACACGAACGATCCAAGGATTAAACCATAGCTCTGATGCTAATTGTGGGTTTGCTATATTATAGATCCGATGGTCTAATAGGGTGGTATATGGTGATGACAACCATTGTTAAGTTTAGAGAGAGGGTTGAAGGTGTTCTAGAGAGAGAAAGGCAAATGTTATAAATGAAAATAGAAAACACAACCAACAACCCCTCCTTGGAAGCATTGGAGGGGTATCTATAGTCACTCACGTGCCTACACTATACATAGTTTCATAGTCTAGTCTTTGCGTGAGTAACTATGATAATTAATGGGAATTCTTAAATGTCGTCACATAAAGTGAATTTTCAACATCGACCTTATGCCAATTAAGCTCGGTAGCATTGACGTAGTCATAGGGATGGACTGGTTATCTAAATACCATGCTAAAATCTTATGTGACGAGAAATCATTCATATTCCTATTAACGGTGAAGTTTTGGTTGTCCATGGTGAATAAAGTAAGACTCGACTAAATCTCAAATCATGCTTAAAGATAAATAAGTATGTATCCCGAGGTACTCAATTTTTCTTAGTTCAAGTGATGGAAAAACTACAAGAAGCGAAGCGACTAGATGATATTCCGATAGTTAGAGATTTTCCCGAAGTATTTCCCGAAGAATTACCAGGTTTTCCACCTGAACGTCAAGTTGAATTCCAAATCGATTTGATACCAGGAGCAACACCAATTGCTAAAGCGCCTTATCGATTAGCACCTTCGGAAATGCAAGAATTGTTAAGTCAAATCCAAGACCTAACTGATCGAGGATTTATTAGACCAAGTATATCACCGTGGGGAGCTCTAGTCTTATTTTTGAAAAAGAAAGATGGATCTTTTAGAATGTGTATCGATTATCGTGAGTTAAACAAAGTTACTATAAATCGTTACCCATTACCCAGAATCGACGGCTTATTTGATCAACTTCAAGGATCAAGCATATATTCGAAAATTGATTTATGGTCAGGTTATCATCAATTAAGAGTTAAGGAAGACGATATTCCTAAAACTGCTTTCAGGACACGATATGGACATTATGAATTTTAAGTTATGCCTTTTGGTTTAACCAATGCACCAACTGTTTTCATGGACCTCATGAACAGAGTGTGTAAGCCTTACTTGGACAAATTTGTAATCGTGTTTATCGATGATATTCTTATTTACTCTCGTAACAGAGAAGAACATGCCAAGACTCTTGGTATAATTCTTGAGTTACTTAAGAAGGAGAAGTTGTATGCAAAGTTCTCGAAATGCGAATTCTAGATCAATGTTGTTCAATTCCTACGACATGTCATTGATAGCCAAGGTATCCGTGTGGATCCTGCGAAGATTGAAGCGGTGAAAAATTGGAGTAAGCCTAGTACGCCTACGGAAATTAGACAATTTTTAGGACTTGCTGGGTATTATTAAATATTTATCGAAGGTTTTTCAAAAATTGCTAAAGCTTTGACAGAATTAACTCAGAAAAACAAACCATTTGTCTGGGGAGATAGTCAAGAGACAACTTTTCAATTATTGAAGCAGAAGTTGTGTGAAGCACCTATCCTAGCATTAACAGAAGGTAACGATGACTTTATCATTTACTATGATGCATCTATTCAAGGAATGGGAGCAGTGCTTATGCAAAGGAATATAGTTATTTCTTATGCATCAAGGCAGCTTAAACCGAATGAGAAGAATTATACTACTCAAGATCTAGAATTAGGAGCAGTAATATTTACTCTTAAGATCTGGAGACATTACCTCTATGGTCCGAAGTGTGTAGTATTTACCGATCACTAGAGTCTTCAATATATTCTTCATCAGAAAGAATTAAATATGAGACACCGACGTTGGTTAGAATTACTTGCTGATTACGATTGTGAAATTCGTTATCACTTAGGTAAAGCCAATGTAGTAGATGATGCTTTAAGTCGAAAGGATCGTGTTAAGCCGTTACGAGTTAAATCATTAATGATAACTCTTTTACCAAAGTTACCTACCCAAATTCTCGAAGCGCAAGAAGAAGCACTTAAAGTAGAGAATGTTAGAACAGAGAAATTAAGAGGATGGATAAAGAATTTGAAGTTCGTAAAGATGGAATTCGTTGTATTAAAAATCGTAGTTAGTTACCTGCCTATGGTAATTTACGAGATTTGATTATGCACGAGTCTCATAAATCAAAATATTCTATACATCCTGGTTTCGAAAAGGTGTATCAAGATCTGAAGAAACTCTATTGGTGGCTGAACAAGGCAATCATAACAGAATACGTTGGCAAATATTTAACGTGTACAAGAGTTAAAGCAGAGTATCAAAAACCATCAGGTCTATTGATACAACAAGAGATTCCAATATGGAAGTGGGAAAGAATTACGATGGATTTTGTGACTAATTTACCTAAGACATCAAATAGACATGACACCATCTGGGTTATTGTCGATCGTCTTACAAAATCTGCACGATTTCTTCCTATTAAAGAGACTGATAGTATGGAAACTCCTTCGAGATTGTACATTAAGGAAATAATCTCACAACACGGAGTGCCTGTATCTATTATCTCAGATCGTAATAGTCGTTTTACATCTGTATTTTAGAGATCAATGCAAAGTGACTTAGGTACTTAATTGGATATGAGTACGACATATCATCCACAAACAGATGGACAAAGTGAAAGAACCATTCAAACTCTCGAGGATATGCTTAGAGCTTGTGTGATAGATTTTGGAAAAGGATGGGAGAAACATCTACGTTTAGTAGAATTCTCTTATAACAATAGCTATCATGCTAGTATTAAAGTAGCACTTTCGAAATACTTTATGGAAGAAAGTGTCGATCGCCTGTTTGCTGGGCTGAAGTTGGAGATATTCAACTGACAGGACCATAAATAATACATGAAACTACTGAAAATATTGTTCAAATTTGACAACGATTACAAGCTGCACAAGATAGACAAAGGAGTTACGCTAATACTATACGTAAACCTCTGGAATTTATAGTAGGAGATCATGTTATGTTGAAAGTTTCAACTCGTCAAGGAGTTATTCGATTCGGAAAGAAGAAGAAACTGAATCCAAGGTATATAGGACAGTTCAAAATAACCAAAAGAATTGGCCATGTGACATATAAACTAGAGCTTCCTGAAGAGGTTAGTAATGTTCACAATACTTTTCATGTTTCGAATCTTAAGAAGTGCTTATCTGATGAATCTCTCATGATACCGATGAAAGAACTTCAACTCGATGATAAGCTAAATTTTATAGAAGAGCCGATGGAAATTATGGATAGAGAAGTGAAACGCTTGAAGCAGAGCCGTATCCCAATAGTTAAGGTACGATGGAACTCGAAAAGAGGACCTGAGTATACTTGGGAACGTGAAGACCAAATCCGAGCTAAATATCAACATCTAATTTCTTCTGTTAATTCTAGTTCTAGTTAAATCTCGGGATGCGATTTTAAATAAGGGGGAGAGACTATAACATCCAGTAGTTTTGGTTAATGTAATATCCAAGTTCATAAATAAAAAGGTGATTTTACTTAGAATTTTTTTCCATTTTCACTATACTACATGACTGACTTATGGATCTCACTATCACAACTGTCACATCAACATATGCCTATATGTTGTAAACACTATGTATATATCAAGTCTGAGTTCTAAAGGCTATCATATGAATAAACAATGAATAAGAACAACTCAAATATAACAAGGATACCCTAAATTCCCCTAGAAACCCTAGAAATCCCTTATAAACTAATATTTCAAGCAATGCAACCACAAAATGATAAATTACTATTATTAAACACTCTACACTAATTCTAATCCACCAAATAAAGAAAAGTTAAATAATCACAAAACACTAATATTCACTAATCACTAGTTAATTACAAGAAAATGACCTAAAACCAAGATTAACATGTAAAATCTAACCTATAATGAATTAGACTCTAATATTTTGCAACAAAACATAAAACTCAACTAAGTATCATAATATGTTCATACATTTATCTTTGAACCAAGTTACAAATTATTAAAGCACAAAGTACAAGTATTCGTTATCACCCAGGTAAAGCCAATGTAGTAGATGATGCTTTAAGTCGAAAGGATCGTGTTAAGTCGTTACGAGTTAAATCATTCATGATAACTCTTTTACCAAAGTTACCTACCCAAATTCTTGAAGCGCAAGAAGAAGCACTTAAAGTAGAGAATGTTAGAACAGAGAAATTAAGAGGTTGGATAAAGAATTTGAAGTTCGTAAAGATGGAATTCGTTGTATTAAAAATCGTAGTTGGTTACCTGCCTATGGTAATTTACGAGATTTGATTATGCACGAGTCTCATAAATCAAAATATTCTATACATCCTGGTTCCGAAAAGATGTATCAAGATCTGAAGAAACTCTATTGGCGGCTGAACAAGGCAATCATAACAGAATACGTTGGCAAATGTTAAACGTGTACAAGAGTTAAAGCAGAGTATCAAAAACCATCCGGTCTATTGATACAACAAGAGATTCCAATATGGAAGTGGGAAAGAATTACGATAGATTTTGTGACTAATTTACCTAAGACATCAAATGGACATGACACCATCTAGGTTATTGTCGATCGTCTTACAAAATCTGCACGATTTCTTCCTATTAAAGAGACCGATAGTATGGAAACTCCTTCGAGATTGTACATTAAGGAAATAATCTAACAACACAGAGTGCCTGTACCTATTATCTCAGATCGTGATAGTCGTTTTACATCTGTATTTTGGAGATCAATGCAAAGTGCCTTAGGTACTCAATTGGATATGAGTACGACATATCATCCACAAACAGATGGACAAAGTGAAAGAACCATTCAAACTCTCGAGGATATGCTTAGAGCTTGTGTGATAGATTTTAGAAAAGGATGGGAGAAACATCTACGTTTAGTAGAATTCTCTTATAGCAATAGCTATCATGCTAGTATTAAAGTAGCGCCTTTCGAAATACTTTATGGAAGAAAGTGTCGATCGCCTGTTTGCTGGGCTGAAGTTGGAGATATTCAACTGACAGGACCATAAATAATACATGAAACTACTGAAAAGATTGTTCAAATTTGACAACGATTACAAGCTGCACAAGATAGACAAAGGAGTTACACTAATACTAGACGTAAATCTTTGGAATTTACAGTAGGAGATCGTGTTATGTTGAAAGTTTCAACTCGTCAAGGAGTTATTCTATTCGGAAAGAAGAAGAAACTGAATCCAAGGTATATAGGACAGTTCAAAATAACCAAAAGAATTGGCCATGTGACATATAAACTAGAGCTTCCTGAAGAGGTTAGTAATTTTCACAATACTTTTCATGTTTCGAATCTTAAGAAGTGCTTATCTGATGAATCTCTCATGATACCGATGAAAGAACTTCAACTCGATGATAAGCTAAATCTTATAGAAGAGTCGATGGAAATTATGGATAGAGAAGTGAAACGCTTGAAGCAGAGGCGTATCCCAATAGTTAAGGTACGATGGAACTCGAAAAGAGGACATGAGTATACTTGGGAACGTGAAGATCAAATCCGAGCTAAATATCAACATCTAATTTCTTCAGTTAATCCTAGTTCTAGTTAAATCTCGGGATGTGATTTTAAATAAGGGGGAGAGACTATAACATCCAGTAGTTTTGGTTAATGTAATATCCATGTTCATAAATAAAAAGGTGATTTTACTCAGAATTTTTTTGCATTTATAATACACGACTGACTTATGGATCTCACTATCACAATTGTCACATCAACATATGCCTATATGTTGTAAACACTATGTATATATCAAGTATGAGTTCTAAAAGTTATCATATGAATAAACAATGAATAAGAACAACTCAAATATAACAACGATACCCTAAATTCCCATAGAAACCCTAGAAATCCCTTATAAACTAATATTTCAAGCAATGTTGTTGGGAATTAATTTGATGAGACAAAACAAAGAATAATGAAACAAGAAGGACTTATATGCAAAAATCAAGAAGTACAAGAATATAGAGACCTTCTACACAAAAAGGAGGACTAAAGTGCAAAAGATGGAAGGACTTCTAGAACAATTAGATTTCTTGTAAAGAGGGTTATGTGTATATAAACACACACCCTGCATAGGTTTATTCATTCAACTATTCACAATGTAAACCTAAAGTGTCTTCGCGTTCTAGGCGTGGGATTAAATGTATACACGCCTAGGGGTTACTTGTAATCGTTTAGTGCAAGTAATCGTTTGGAATAAAGTAAACGTTGGAGAGAATTTGTTTGTTGTTAAACACCTTGTTTATGTGTTTTGTTCAATTCCGCTTTGTTAATCACATATGAACAAGATGCATTCCTAGTAAGCTTAATTGATCCGTGAATAATGGTTTCCACAAATGGTATCAGAGCGGATGGCTCTCGATGCTAGCATCAACAAGGTGTTCGAGTCGAAGAATGGCGAATAAGAAGAAAAACTCGTCTAGGGTTTATGGTCGAATCTCACTGCGCAGCAGTTTTCAAACAGCGATAACTCCTTCGTTAACTGTTGGATCGTCACGAAATGTTTGCTGGAGGTTCTCAGTATAGGTTTCTCGGATCTCACCGGAGCGATCGTCGATCTGATTTATTATGGAAGAGTTATACATCGTCAAATTTGGCTGCTGGTGAAGGTATAAAATTTTCTGTTTTGTTTTTATTAAACAAGATTTAGGGTTTTATCCCCTGAACCCTAGATCGACTTGAAAAGCAGAAAAGTAAGGGATTCGTGGCTGTTATATTGCATTATGACACAAGATTCCAGCTATGGTTGATTTACAAACCCTAAGTTAGGGTTTCGGTGCTTAAGTTTCTAAACCCTAGATTGATTTTCATAAACATAAGAGAATATGTTTGTTGATGTGATGTTTGTTTGTGTTCGTGAAGCTTGCTGCTGTGCAGACGATTAAATATGTGATTTTGTGTTATGGTTTTATAGAATCCCAGATATGGTATTAATGAGGAAGTAGGGAATAGATTCCTTGTTGCATCGGTTGTGTGATCTGCTGGTGCTGATAAAGCTGTTGTGGTCCGAAGGATTGACAAAAGCGTTCGTGTATTGGAGTAACAAATCAACGAGTGAAATTTTTTATATTGATCACTTGGATTGGAGTAGTATACACGTGATATAGGCAGTTGTGCAATTCAAGGTTTATCTTTGTATATTCTGCTATGTTCCAAGTTATATGCATCACGTGATGTGTTTTCAATGCAAAGAGATGGTATGGTACATTGCTTTTATTGTTAATATATTAAGGATAGTCACGTGGGATTGATATCTTTAAATAAGAGAAGGCAAAAGTTGAAAGCTACTGCAATCACGTGAAAGTTATGAGATCACTAGGAGTCATCACTCCAAGTGACTACGTTTTGGGGTGCCATGTCAGCGAAACGCACTCACTCACTCACATGAAAAAAACACGGGAGTCATCACTCCGAGTGGGAATACCCATTTTGGGGTACTTTTCCGATCGTTTGTGGTTTAAACTGGTTTCACGCCGAGTGGGAATACCCACGCCCCACCCTCACGCCATGGGTTTTGGGCTTCGCCAGAGTCATCACGCGGCCCACGCCGCGGGTTTGGCACCCCACGGCGCCACCACTCCGTGCCCTCTGAAAAGTGTTTTATGCTATGTTGAGAAAAAGAATGACAGCGATTGGTTGACAATTGAATAAAAGAATCACCTGATGGATTGGTACTAATTCGACAAGGTTTGTTTCACTTACAAGCAATTGTTCACGTGAGATATATAAATATGTTTCTGGTCCAGGATATATGTTCGACTATTATATTGGCCTAAAGTTTACATCACGTGAAAGTATAGCAAAAAGTATTTTGATATAACAAAGTATTCCTATCAAGTGGCCCCAAAGCAAAGTATGTTATAGTTTGATACATTCTTTCATTTGTTGGTGTATGTCATAATATGGGATTGATAAGAAAAGACGTATGTGCAAACTGTGCACACATGAAGGAAAAGATACGGATGCGTTTGTGATGTTACAGTAAAGAAAAAGAAGTGTACGAAGACAAAACAAAAGTGGTACAGTGAGGTTATGTTTTTAACAACAATTGGTGTCAGCAGTTGAGTCGAGCCGCTGACAAGAATAAAACACACGCTGACAGAGAAGACGCTGACACGTTGTATTTTAGACGCTGACAGCGTGTTGTCCGATATATGGTTTTTAAGCGCTGACACGTATCGTCCGATATAGGACAATACATACAGAAGATATATTGGATGACTCAGGATCTCGGACAGAACTATCTGGTTGAATTTTTATGACTCTTTTTTGAAGATTGTGTTGATACAATAAAGTTTTATTTGATTATGTGACAAGGCTAACCTTGCGGTTACGTACCGACTTGGATTAGAAGCAGAACGCCGACAGAGGCAACAGTTGCATAAAAGAAGAGGATGATATTGTACTTAGATATTTTTCATTACAAATTGGAGGTTTCAATGAAGACGA
Source organism: Glebionis coronaria (assembly GCA_025667525.1). Taxonomy (NCBI): domain Eukaryota; kingdom Viridiplantae; phylum Streptophyta; class Magnoliopsida; order Asterales; family Asteraceae; genus Glebionis; species Glebionis coronaria. The sequence continues at coordinate 155,182,556 of CM046877.1, forward strand.
TTGATTATTGCTTATTTGGTGTTGGAGTTTTTTTTCGCAGGTTTTTATTTTATCATATCTTAAAGTCGTGAAGCCATGCACTGACTTTAAAGGTAACTTGTTCGTGCTTACATTGTTGGTGACGAAGACTTGTCATATCTAGCAATTTTCTCTTGCTATCACTTGAAGGAGTTACATTATTGTGCTCAGTGTCTCACAAAGGATGAGGATTTTGACAAGAGATCGAGGTCTGCTTATACTTTAACGTTTTCATATAAGTTCGACGTCACATGGATAGTGCAAGATATAAGGTACAAGCTTAGGAGATTCCACTTCTTTAACAAATAGGTTATATTCGTTTTTCTTCATTCGTAATCTACAATTAGAGTCTACATGGTTCGTGTTTAATTTACATGCACCACTCAAGGGGAAGCGTTTATTAGTTGTTTATCTTTAGAAGACCCCTATTGGATGAGACAAAAAGGGTAAGAAGATTCAAAGATCAAGGTATACAACTTATTTTTATGTGGTGATATGTTTTACAAGAAATCTTACTTTAAGGGGAAACTTGTTTCATTCGTGAAAGATCAAGATTTGAAGATTGTTTTTGTCATCATCAAATAGGGGAAGATTGTTGGGAATTAATTTGATGAGACAAAACAAAGAATAATGAAACAAGAAGGACTTATATGCAAAAATCAAGAAGTACAAGAATATGGATACCTTCTACACAAAAAGGAGGACTAAAGTGCAAAAGATGGAAGGACTTCTAGAACAATTAGATTTCTCGTAAAGAGGGTTATGTGTAGTATATAAACACACACCCTGCATAGGTTTATTCATTCAATTATTCACAATGTAAACCTAAAGTGTCTTCGTGTTCTAGGCGTGGGATTAAATGTATACACGCCTAGGAGTTACTTGTAATCGTTTAGTGCAAGTAATCGTTTGGAATAAAGTAAACGTTGGAGAGAATTCGTTTGTTGTTAAACACCTTGTTTATGTGTTTGGTTCAATTCCGCTATGTTAATCACATATGAACAAGATGCATTCCTAGTAAGCTTAATTGATCCGTGAATAATGGTTTCCACAAGATATTTGTTGATAATAACAGCACTTTATGCATTATTAAGAATCCTGTACATCATTCTAAAACAAAACACATAGAAATTAGACACCATTTTATAAGGGATTGTTTTGAAAAGGGTTTAATACAACCAGATAGGGTTGACACAGAAGAAAATGTGTCAGATTTAATAACTAAACCTTTTGATGCTGGAAGATTTCAATACTTGGTAACAAGTATTGGAATGATCAATTTCACATAATATGTGTTTTGGGGCCTTTTTGTAAAAATATGTACAGGATAATGCATTGTTCTTGGTCTTGTTGAGGATTTAGATTTTCCACTATATTTCTCTAACACTGACAAAGGTTACCTTAACGCTGATAAGTGTTATTGTGATGTTGTCAGCAATATATTTGTCTGACGATGACAAAGGTTCCCTTAACGCTGACAAGTGTTATCGGGACGTTGTCAGCAACAATGTTAGTTTTGTGGTTTTAATCTAAATGTGCAGGTGGTGTTAGCATTATACCATTGGATACAGAGTTGCTTATGGATCCTTGGAGAATCATTTGAGCATGTTTTTATTTATGGATGATGGTTGGAATTTTCTATTCCTATCTTGACATAAATTTTTATGTTCATGCATATTTTTGGCAACATATGTATCAAAGTTTAAGGGGAGGTTTTAGGAACCTTTAGGACTTTTGGGTATCCTTATGATACTCTTATCACAATTCTAGATTGTGTCCACAGGTGAGTATGAGTTAGTTTTACTAAATCATGAGGCACTGTAGCATGTAAAGTTGATATACTATGCATGCTGCCAAGACATTTTTGGCCTAGAATTGGTTGTGGTCTGTTGGGAGACTTGGTAATGATTTTATGATGGGTTTTACCTGGGAGTAACAAGGAATTTTATAAGGTAACTTAGTTGTTAAGAGTTCTGGTTAGCAAGGGACACTAGAGGACTGTTATGTCTATCTTGCATAAGCAAGTGTGCATAACTGGACAGTGCTTGCCGCCCTATAATAATTATCAACTTATAGGTTATCTTCACTAGGATAAATTACTTTGTTAAGGTCCTTTTTCATTTTTAATATTTTTATTTTTAAACGCTGACAAATATTTTTCCAAGCGTTGTTGTGACCAATTTAGACGCTGACATGGCTTTGGCAAACGTTGACAAGAATATAGCCGTTGGGCGTTGATGGGTTATTTTTGACCGTTGACACTCAATGGGACCTACCCAGTTGTTACTTTTTGACGAATTTTTGGGCCGTAATTTTGGGAGCAGATAACTTTCAATTAATGCATGAGATAAACTTATTTCTTTTCAATATTTTCATGATTGCATTTTGAAAATAGTTGCCTCATTTTTGACCAATCACATGCATATTTCTCTCCTATGTATTTGGCTCCTATTTTTAAACAGGGTACCTATCCTTCTTGTCTAACAAATTTTCTCCTATACTTCATCTTTCTAAATCATTCAAACAACTTTCAACAATGGCACAAAAATTTAAACCAAGTGAGTTAGAATTGAGATTCAGGAGTCAACACAATATGATAGCATATTTGGACGCTGATGATACTCTGTTTCCCTAGTACACACAGATGGTGGCGTATTTGAATGCATCCCCAATTAGGTATGCTCTTTCTCATGCTCCTCTCATCCCTGTCACACATATTAAGCAGTTTTGGAACAGTGTTAGTTCCTCAACAGTTAATAATGTGACTACATTATCATCTATTGTTCATGGGCGCACATGGGTGGTTACTGAAGCTTTGGTTCGCCAAGCTTTGCATCTTGATGATGCAGATGGTATAACCACCCTCCCTATTCATGAAATAGAACAAGGACTAAGGGATTTGGGTTATCCTTTCCCTGATGAGGGAACTTTAAACAAATATCATAAACAGGAGTTTCCCCCAGCCTGGAAGTACCTAATACATGTTCTCTTACAATGTTTGAGTCCCAAGTGTACTGCACACAATGAGATCAATAGATCTACTGCTAGTGCTATTGTGTGCATTGCTACTGGGCAAAAGTTTAATTATTCTAAAATGATTTTTGAGGGCATGTGTAAAAACAAAGGAAATAAGATGACATTAGCTTATCCCAGATTTTTACAAATGGTTTTTGATGTCCAAAATTACTGCACAAGGGATCATGATGATTTTTATGAGATCCGTGTGCAAAAGAAAGCTATTTTCACAAAGATGAACTCACCCCCACATCATGATTTACCCCTCACCCCAGCTATGATTGCTGTCATTGAAGCAGCACAACCCCAACCAGACCCACGACCTCAACTTGACCCAATACCTGAACCTTTACCTTCACCACAACACATATAAATTGACCAAGAACCCTTTGACGCTGACACATTAAATGTTGGCGTTGACATGCCTAATCCAAACGTTGACACCAATCCTTCACAGATCCAAACACCCCTTAACCAACCCACATCCACCCAATCCACATCATCTTCTAGCCCACCACAATATAGGTTGCAAAAGCGCCAAAGGACTACTGGAGTGTTCTCCTCTAGTGGTCCTAACCATGTAGTAGAGAGAACCACCACCACAAGTGTGGTTGGTGCTATGGATGAGGCTGGGACTATTGGTTCTGGCTTAAAAGCTGGCCAAGACAGTCTTAACATCTTTAAGACCTCCTCCATGCCCCATGAATCTAACTTGGGAGGTCAAATACCCATTGTATAGGAGGGCAGATTGGAACCAATGACATTAATGGAATTGACGGCTGTCTGCATTAGCTTGCAAAAGCAAAAAGCAGACTTGGTGTAAATTATCAATACACAAGGCCTTGAACTCAAGCAATTGAGGGAGAGGATTGTTATTTTGGAAAATGCTAGCACAAGGCGTAGGATGGAGGAATCTTCCAAAGGGGAGGATGAGCAGATTAATGTGAGTGATAAGGGCTCACATGATGGTGAATCTTTGGGTGTTGCTGAGGCCCTAACTAGTTTGAAGAAACAACCAGGTTTTGATACGTCTCTAGTTACTCCTACAAACTTAAAATTGTCTTATACAGCCATGTTGGAAGAAATTACAAGAGGCGCTGAGACAGGTAACTTGGGCGTTGACAAACAAGATTTGAACGCTGACATGAGTAAATTAGGCGCTGACAAAGCAAATTTGAGCGTTGACAGACCTGCCGATGAGGTTGATGTATTCCAGTCATCATCCATCATCAAAGAAGTTTCTTCACAGGTATTACCATCTTCCTTACCCACCATTGATCCATTAGATAAGGGTAAGGGTATTATGGTACGAGTAGATGTTCCAAAGAATGCATCACAGATTGAGTTTGATAGAAGGTTGGCTGCACAAATTATGGAACAAGAAAGAAAGAAGGTGGGTGAATTACCTTTTGTTGTCACTTCAGAAGAACAAGAAGGAAGTGATGAAGCCAGTTCAAACTCAAGTGTAATGATTATAGAACAACCAGAAAGGATTGAGTATGGTGATGAGTTGGATAGAGAGAAGTTGAATGAGTTGAAATTAAAGTAGATTTTGACATGCCAGAAGTTGTTCAGATGTACCATGCTTGGGAAGATAGGTGTATGGAGAATCCACATTTGACTATTTCAGACCAGATATGGGGTTTGGAGATTCTTCTGAGAGTACAAAAGGACTGCAAGGTCATTCTGAAACACAAAGCTATCAATATTCTCTCAATGTTGAAAAGGGATAGAAGGGAGTTGTACTACATGCTACTCAGATGTCATGGAACAGGATGGACTTATAAGAAATTGATTGGATTGACATTTGAAGAGTTGGAGTTCAAAGCTTATCCCATTTGGGTAAGAGTGCAGGAAGAAAACACTCTAAGACTTCTTTCTGATGAAAGGAATGAAGAACTTGCAGAAGAAATGGAGCTTAAGAAGGCAATGATTGTTCCCAGACCTTTGAAGAAGGGAGTCCCTCTTGAGTTTCCCAAAGATATGGATAGGTTGAATCCAAGTGAAGCTGTTATAAGAAGGAGCCTCAAGCTCTCACCATTGGAAGCTTCAGATATGGTGCAAGTGTTACCTCTTGATTCCAGAAACCCTATTATAAGCTATGAAGAAGATGAATGTGGGTTTTGGAAGATTGGCAGGTATGGGAAAGAGGTTCACACTTTTACCACTCTTATATCTTTGTTTGCAAGTTTTGATAGAGAAGACTTGGTAGACCTTTGGAGGTTGTTAGAAGCCAAGTATGTGACTGAAGCTCCTACTTCATTCAATGGAATAAAACTGTGGTCAACATTCAAGAGAATGTGTGGACCAGGAGATGAAGATCCTGCTGTTTGGAAGGATCTTGAAGATGACCTCAGTGGTATTCAATGGTGTTTGTATTCAGCTGCTGGTGTATATTACTTGAGTTCTATAAAGTTTGCTAAGTATCTTCTTGTAGATGCTCAGTATTCCATGTCCAAGGAAGTCTTGGAGAAGATGAAGACTACACAGCTGGAGATTGATTATTCAAGTGACGTGGCCAAAGATTTGATCAGACATATTTATTACCAATATGATAAGTGTTGTAAGATTCCTCCTAGTTCTTAATGTTTATTCAGAAACTTGATTACTAGAGTAGATATCAAGTTTAGGGGAGGATTGTTGGGAATAAAATATAGCCAGTTCACTTGAGCGCTGACAAGAGTAAAACAAGCGTTGATAGGAAGAAAACAAAGGATGACAGATCAAGCGTTGACAAGAAGAAGTAAAGCGTTGATACATTGAAGACAAGCACTGATGGGAAGATTTAGTCTACGCGTATATTGTTTCTAGTTTGTTTCTATTAAAAGTAAGTTCAACATTGTATTTTCTATAATTATCTTTACCTAGAATAGTTGATACGTAGACTCTTGTACAAGGCTTCTTATGTCTATAAAAGAAGACCTTTAAGTTATTGTTCAATATAAGTTTTCATACGTTAAACACTTTCATTGTAAGCAAGTCTGTTATCATTAATCAAGTGAAAGTTTGTTTACATCTTTGTGTGTTCTTGTTTAAGTATTAATTCCGCATAACACTTAGATTACCATATACATATACAAAGGTTTCTCTACGTGTATAACTTGATCTAATCTCGTATACATAAAGCTAAATCGATCTAAGTTTGGGATCAACAAATGTAACCACAAAATGATAATTTACTATTATTAAACACTCTACACTAATTCTAATCCACCAAATAAAGAAAAATTAAATAATCACAAAGCACTAATATTCACTAATCACTAGTTAATTACAAGAAAATGACCTAAAACCAAGATTAACATATAAAATCTAACCTATAATAAATTAGACTCTAATATTTTGCAACAGAACATAAAACTCAACTAAGTATCATAATATGTTCATACATTTATCTTTGAACCAAGTTACAAATTATTAAAGCACAAAGTATAAGTATTCAAAGCATAGAACCTTAATCTTATTTAAATAACCCTAGAATATGATCGACTTATATAAACCCTCAAACTAAGAATGTAGAACCCATAGATGTCGTAAACATACTATATAAGACTTAGAATAAGTGTACATTAAGATATAAACCCTAATTACCCATGTTAGAAAATCATTAGGATTAATGACCTAAAAACCTTAATATTAAGAAATCTACATGGAATCATCACATAGTTCTTTTTGGACAAGTATACAAATACTTATAGGAATTAATTAAGATCATAAGATTATATTAAGATAATGTACAAGTACCCTAATGCACAAGGTACAAGATTTAAATGCATGACTTATAAATTAGGTCAAAATAGGTATTTTCACTCTTTAGACATGTTTACCTAAACTAAACCCTTAAACCAAGTGTGAGAACTCATTGGACACTTAAGACAAAATGTATAGGACCTAAATTAAGTTTACATCAGTAGCTAAGAGGAGGATATTCACATTTACTAAGATTAAACCCTAGATCATTAGAAAACCCTAATCTACAAATGTATACTTCCCATTTTCACATCAAACCTTTGTTAAACTTCAAACCAAGGACCCAAATCTCTTAAATAGAATGTCTAAACCCTAATTAAGCCCTAATAATTCACTAATTAATCACCAAAAACACAAAACATAAGTTACAAGCCCTAGATTTTGAATCCAGTTTTGTAATTTCCCTCCAAAACACATTTTCAAACCATTTCCCTCCATTACAAGTTTGAAAACCTGATATTTATCAATCCTAAGATATTTTATTAGTATGACAAGTAGGTGGATCACCTCCTTGCTTGCTACACATCACCATTCTTATCTATATGTTGCCTTGACCTATTTTGAACCACAAGGAAGGATTAAGACTAAGCTATAAGCTATAAACTTATGTAGATCTTTACTACCCTTCATTATTCACCCCTCTATCTATCTTACATGTTTAGATGCATAACTTGGATGCTAAGGGTGAAAACATGTATAAATAGGGGCGTATGTGCTTCATTTGAACTTGCACCCTGTTTCCTTTGTATCTCATACCCATTCTCCATTTACACTTCTATATACATCTTAGGACATCCCACAAGACCAAAAAACAGGTCTAGAAGCTAGCCACTGAAGCTCTTAAAGATTTGATAGCAAGTTGTGTTCATAAGAAGCCATAAGGAGCTACCTAGGTAAATCTATGTTAACCAAGGCTTTGATCTTGTTATAATGTTAATTTAGAATTTTTATAATGCCAAAATTATGTTAGAAAGATAATCCAAAAGAACCTAAGTCATTTCATCATTTTAAATGAAAGTTATAAGTTAAAGTTGTCTTAAAACCCTACTTTTGTAATCTACATAAAATAATGAGCAAAAACCCATTTAAAAGCTATAATTCCGAATAAATGTTGTTATTATGATTATAAATGTGTTCATAAACTTTGTTTTCAAATCCTAGATCATTTGGATCATTTTTTGAGCTTGTTATGTGATTTTTACAAGTTCATGGACTAAAACTGTCAATTCTAAGACTAGTTATCATTTTGGGCCAAAAGTGTCATTTTATGAAAGTAAAAGCTATAAGAATAAATATTGTAAAGTTTGAGACCCTATGGTTAAATATTCAAGGTTGAAATTGCAATTTATGAAACTATATACTTAAAGGGTAAAAAGTGTAATTACACCAAACTATAACAACAAGGACTATTTAGCCAACATTGAAACTCAAAATGTAATAAAATATGTTGTTTCATGTTAGTAGGGAACTTTGTACAAAGATGTTCCATCTTGATATTACGTTCTGACTGAGTGGTTAGGTTTACGAGTTAAAGTGCCCTCGCTCCTCAAACGTTTATAGAATGGCTTCTGAGTATGATGGCCCGAACAATGATGGTATTACTCTAAATTAATTCAATCAAAGAATGTTAATTAAAGAGAATGAACTCAGAGACTAAAACTTGATATATATGCATATTGTGTGTCAGTCTATATTCCGTGAGGAGGTTGTGGTTGGATAATCAAAAGACTCTATAGGCTAAGGTGAGTTTATAGCCTCACATTTTAAGAAGCTTACAAACAATCTGAAAACACGTGAGGGGGATATATGCAAACTAGAATACAAGTATTTTTGTATGCTGCCTATATGATTATTGACACTATGTTTACTTGTTACCATCAAAAGTCCCTTTTTAATCGTGAACCGCTAATCATTTAATAAGCGCTAATATTGTGAATAGTACTATTGGAGACTGACATCTCCTATCTGGGAAAGTCGCACTTGCTAGCAGCTAATGGTCCATTCCTAGGCTAAAAAATATGCTTTATTTTGATAAAACTTAGGATAGTCTGGCAATCATACTGCTTAAGGACAATTTGTTAGATTTTTCTGATAATGTCAAGTCGCGGGTCATGAGCTAGTGCAATAAGAATCGATGAATTTAAAACTGGGTGTATAACACTGTAGCCCGAGAGTCATACTTGTATTCAAATGATGTTTAAAACCTATAAGTTCACTCAACCTTTGTGTTGACTTTAAGCATTTATCTCAGGCGAATGAAGACTAGCGTGCTACGGAGGGTGGTGTCTTGAATAAGTTATCATTCTATCAAAAAAACTAGATCTTTGGGAAACCTGTGTTTGTACAGCGTATGTATAGTTGTTTATTAAACTCTGATTTAAATAAATGAATGATAACATTTGTTTTATAAAAATGTCTTTTTGGAATTTTCTATTATTGTGACTATGGTACTATGAAGTAATACCCCAGATTAGCTTCCGTTGCTATATGTTAAAAATGGGGGTGTTATAGTATACACCATGTTTTTCAAGTTTTCCAACAACCGTATACCACTAAGCCGCTTCCTAATCGACGTGCTAAGCTACTACGGTATACATCTGTCCCAACTGCACTGTATTGGCGCAGCGAAAATCTCGACTTTTGAAATAAACTATTTATTGAAGAATATTGACCCGACCATAAATTTGTTTCGTGCCTTCTATCGCCCCTCCTTGATAAACGGATGGATATCGTTCGTCAAACGCCCCGGCTAATTGAAATGCTACAAAGTTAAGATAGACTCCTTGAAGAAATGGAATGAAAATTTTTCTGGGTAGACAAGGTTGTATTCCCGTTTGACTATGATTTCATTACTCCCGATACCATGATGAAAGATGACCACCCAATTCTGGGTACTTATAACGAGGCATATGCACAGAGAATAGACATCGACCGCATACCAATGCAGGAGTATCCAGAGGTGTTATTATACGCATAAGGGCTGAGTCATCATTCTACTCTACCTGCGAATCACCTTCCACAGTATTTTGACAACTTTGATCATGGTAAAAATCCCTTTCCTTATTTGTTAAGGCTGTAAAATGCAAGTGTTCCATGCGTATGTTCTCACACTTCCTCTTTATTCTAACAGAGTTAAATTATACTCAACTTGTGAAGCGCGAGCACCCATGTGATGTGACCATGCATCCTCGACCTTTTACGCCATTCGAGCTATCTAATGGATGACGCGTTGGTCAACGTACCGTAGCACTTGAGTTTCATTCTCCTACGGCCATCGGAGGTACATAGAGGATGGTCGTACTGAATGCCACTCCTATTCGGAGCATTCTGTGTATATTGGAATCCTCGTTTGAAGAAGCAGATCTGCTAAGTGAGAAAGACCTTAACCTTGAGGATAGCTCGCGCGCCGACACCTTAGAGAATATCATTTCGGTCCCTGTATACAGAAGGTTACCGTGCTCCCCAACAGATCAATTGCCCAAGAGGAGTAGGTCACGGATGATAAGACCGCACGCTGATATCGTCGCATAGGGTATGCTTACAAGGCCACGAGAGCACATTCTTTCTCCAAGGTATGTATATCGCAATTGTGTTTTCGAGCTTCTGATAATGTCAATAAAAAATCACCTCCTAAAGTTATCATGGTATCAAATGTGTAGCTTATGCGTTGTGGTACTCAAAGCTGACGCTAGAACATCCAACTCGGATAAATTCCTTCCCCTGGAAGTGCACACGCTCCTGCGTACTTAATAGCACAACTGACTGTAAGGACTTTCACCAACATTTAACCCCTCCTGGACATGCCCGACTACTTGATGAACTGTCCGACGAAATGCTTATGAGAGAGCTGGTCATAGGCGCGTCGCAGGAGGTGACGTTAGCTACTCATCTAAATAAGAAGATTTTTAATCTATCTCAGCGCCTGGCTCAAGTTTCCTTGAAAATTACTCGAGTTATAGAAGAAAAAGACAACGAGCTTGTGTGTGACCAAGTTAAACTAGCGCGTCTGTGCAGCATGTCTGGTATAAATGCCGGATCCATACAATACTTGGAGGATGAGAAGGCATCTTTATTAGAATCTATAGATCGAGAGCACCGCCTTCGTGCAAGACAAGATGAAGAAAATCGCTGGGTCATGTCCAAGCTTGAGGAGGGTTTGAGATTCCTTACTTCGAATTGCGATAATTTTGTTTCCAACTGTCATCAAGGTATGGTTAAGAAAGCAGAGGTTCTGAAGTGCATGAGTACCGATTTTGATGAGGAGCTATATCTGCACCTTGTTGATTAATAAGTGTGAAAACACTTATCCTTTTACCGCTTATTTCCAATAATAACAAGACCAAAACGTGTATTTTATGTCGTAAAAGTCGGAATTATGCGTGGTTTGTGTTTTTATTGTGTTTTAGGATAAAAATATGAAAAAGGGAGAAAACACGGGCTATCACGGGCTTTTATCGAAGAAAACGAGAAAAGACAAAGTCAAAAGATCAAGAGTGCAAAAAGAACGGAAGTCCTGTTGGGGATAAATTATGGCCAGATCACTTGAGCGCTGACAAGAGGAAATCAAGCGTTGACAAAAGCAAAACAAGCGCTGACAGCTCAAGCGTTGACAAGACAAAGTCAAGCGTTGATACATTGAAGACAAGCACTGATGGGAAGATATACTCTACGTGTTTATTGTATTCTAGATTACTTCTAGTAAAGATAGGAACAACATTGTATTTTCTATATTTATCTTTACCTAGAATAGCTGATACGTAGATTATTGTACAAGGCTTCTTATGTCTATAAAAGAAGACCTTAGGTTTATGTTTCATATAAGTTTTCATTCGTAAACTACTTTCATTGTAAGAAAGTTTGATATCATTAATCAAAGTGAAAGTTTGTTTATATCATTGTGTGTTCTTGTTTAAGTGTTAATTCTGCATAACACTTAGATTATCATAAGCATATACAAAGGTTTCTCTAAGTGTATTACTTGATCTAATCTCGTATACATAAAGCTAAATCGATCTAAGTTTGGGATCAATAAGTGGTATCAGAGCTTGTTGAGGAACTTTTGATCTTAAAGAACACAAGAACCCTAAAAATCACCAAAACCCTAATTTTCTCAAAAACCCTAACAACATCATGTCTGAAACAATAACCTCCTCCTCCTCACCTTTACCAAACATCAAGATTCCCATGCTTGATGCAACCAACTTTGAATTGTGGAAATTCAATTTTGAACAATATCTAGGGATCTATGACTATACACTCTGGGAGATCATTGAATATGGAAACACATTCGATAAAGCCCAAAAGATTGCTGATGCTATTGCTCAAAGATCGGCTGTTGCTGGATATTCTGAAGAGGATAAGAAAGAAAAACCTGAAGATGGTAGAGCTATGGCTGCTGAAGACATAGCAAAGAAAAGGGTTGACATGAAAACCCTAAATATTCTGAAACTCTCGTTGGGACAAGAGAACCAACATAAATATAGAGGTTATGATTCTGCTAAACAGCTTTGGGCAGCTCTTGAAGTTGCATATGGTGGTAATGCAGATACTAGGGAAGAAAAGAAGAAACAGCTCATGCATGATTATGCTGTTTTCAAAGCACAACCCAATGAGAAGCTGAGTAGTGTGAGAAGTAGATTGCTTGACATTACAAGCAAATTGTCCTTCATGGGGACACAAGTTGGTGATGTTGACATCAATGCTACTTTTCTTAAAAGTCTTGGTGAGGCGTGGAAGATTGAGGCAAGATCCATTCTTACCAATAATACCTACAAAAGTTCCACGTTTGATGACATCTACAACAAACTAAGGCTGTTGGAAGATGAAACTCTTTTAGATCATGGAAGCAAGTCTACCAACAATAATATGGCCTTCTTCTCTCACAGTGAAGGTCAATTCAATCAGAAGGACTCTTACATGCATCCAGTTACTGGATCATCATGTGTCAGCGCTGGAACAAGTCCTGTCAACGTCTCCTTTTCAGACGCTGACACATTCAAAAGTGACTCCCCAAGAGTTAAACCTGCTGGTTTAGATTTGGATACTGTATGTGCTTATATTGCTTCTTTGCCCAATGGTTCAGTGATTACATATGAGGACCTTAAGCAGATAAGTGATGAGCACTTGGAAGAGATGGACATTAAGTGGAACATGGCTCTTGCTAGTATAAGAGCAAATAGGTGGAACAGAAGGTTTAAGAAGAAGATGACCTTCAATGCAAAAGACACAGCTGGATTTGATAAATCCAAAGTTGAATGCTACAACTGTCATCGTATGGGGCACTTCATGAGGGAATGCAGATCTCCTAGAAGATCTGATGCTGGTAAACCCTCAAGTCAGGTTGTTAAAGCTCAGGATTCCAAAGCCATGGTTGCAGTTCAAGGAATTGATGGTATGGGATGGGATTGGAGCTTTCTGGCTAAGAATGTTGAAGAGGATAAAGCTTTGGTTGCTGAGGTTGAAGAAGAAGAGCATGTTGAATATGCTCTCATGGCACACTCCTCCTCTTCATCTGATAATAAGGTATACAATGATGCTTTTTGTAGTAAAGGTTGTAGGTTAAACACTGAGAAGCTTAACAAAGATGTGTTAAGATTATTGAGTGATGTGAGTACTGAAAAGTGCAAATTGTCTAATTACCAACTACCTCTCACTCAAACTGAGAAAACTGTTTCTGAATATAAGAAAATGGAATTTGATTTAAAAGATAAAATCAATATTTTAAAACATGAGTTAAATGCTAGTATGGATATTAGAAACATCATGGAAAGGGTTAATGGTGAGTTATAGGCTAAATTAGATGAGGCCATTAAGAATAAAGACAATGTTGGCCTTAAAATTCAAAGATTTGATAGAGCCACTCAAACCCTAGGAGACTGTGTGAGTAAACAAAGAGATCCTAAGGACATGACTGGGATTGGGATGAATGATTACTCTGTGGTTCCACCACCAGCTGGTGACTTCTATGGTGTCCAACAAAAGGACCTATCTTGGACTGGTTTGCCAGAATTCCAAGAGGAGGAATTCATTCCTCCACTAAGAGTTGTCACTCCAGTTGAAGAGTACCAACAAAAGTTGACTGACCTGAATGAATGGAAGAAAGCTAACCCTACTTTGTTTGTTAAGGGTGGCTTACTATGTGAAAGTCCAAATGAGTCAACACCCATTAAGGTTACTAACCCAATCACTGGTAAAGCTGTTGACCTAGGCTCAAACACTGATAGAAAACCTAGCATTAAATATGCAGAGATGTATAGGAATACTAGGTCACCCAAGAGCCAAGTCAGCAATAATGGAACAGGCTTCTTCTCTTCTAGACCTAATGTTGTGTCTAGAAAAGCCTGTTACACTTGTGGTAGCTTTTCACACTTGGCATACAAGTGTGTCAACGCTCCCAAAGCCAGCGCTGACAGGAACAATTTCAGCGCTGACAGGAACAAAGTCAACGTTTTTAGAAAGTCAAACGTTGTCAGAACCAAACCTTGTGTGCAGCAAAGTCCACAAGTTGTTAGTCCTGTCCTATTCTTTAGTAGAGGGTCTAACACTCATGGACAAAGACCATTTCAAAAGAAAAATACTTGGTCTAATAGGCAATGGGTTTCTGTAGCAAACCCTAGGTTCAACGCTGACAAGGGTAATTTCAGCGTTGACAAGACCAATTCCAACGCTGACAGAAACGTGACCAGACCTAAATATTTGCAACCACAGGGTAAGGGGTCCAAAGCTTCTTCAAGCTTAACATGGAGACCCAAGAAAGATCAAAACCCTAATGATAATGGGATTTCAGTGACCTGCAACAGATTTAATTACATTTCAAAGGTCATTTCAAAACCAATTGGGGTTAACTGGGTATTTCATCCTAAGAAGGATGAAAATGAGGTTGTTATAAGAACTAAGTCTGTTCTTATTGAACAACCTAATGAATCCAAGTCTTCTAAGGCTTGGGTTCCCAAAGAAAACTAATTTGTTTTCTTTATGTGCAGGGCATTCAAAAACAGGTCAATGATTATGGATATTGGGATAGTGGATGCTCAAGGCATATGACAGGGAAGGAAGATTATTTGACAAACTTCACTCCCATAAAGGATGGTGATAAGGTTTACTTTGGAGGCGGATCACATGCAAAGGAACCCTTCTCACCAAGAATTTATGTTTTGAAAACGTATTTTTGGTAAAAGAACTTGATTACAATCTTTTTAGTGTAGCACAAGTTTGTGATAACAAAAATAAAGTTCTATTTACTGATACTGAGTGTTTGGTGTTAAGTAAGGATTATAAGATCCCTGATGAGAAATATATTGAGTATAGAACACCTAGGCATAATGATATATACAATGTGAATTTGAATGGGATTAAAATGAATAACAATATGTCTTGTTTTTATGCTAAAGCTTCAGTAGATGAGAGTAATTTGTGGCACAGGAGACTAGGGCACATAAATTTTAAAAATATAAATAGGCTTGTGAGACTTGGTTTGGTTGATGGTTTGCCTGAAAAGGCTTTCCACAATGACCACTCTTGTGTTGCATGTCTTAAAGGCAAGCAGCACAAGGTCTCATTCAGGTCCAAACAGGTGCATACTAGTTCTAGACCTCTTCATATGCTACACATGGACCTTTTTGGTCCAACCAATATAGAAAGCTTGAATGGTAAGTCATATTGCTTTGTCATCACAGATGACTTTTCTAGGTTTACTTGGACATTCTTTCTAGCTATGAAGAGTGACACAGCTGATATTCTAATTGATTTTATCACTCAGATTGAGAAAAGGTCTGGCAATGAAGTTAAAATGCTTAGGAGTGATAATGGAGGTGAATTTAGGAATAAGAAGCTAGATGATTTCTGTGCCAGGAAAGGAATTACCAGGCAATCTAGTATTGCTAGAACCCCACAGCAAAATGGGGCTGCTGAGAGGAAAAATAGAACCCTAATCGAAGCAGCCAGAACAATGTTGGCTGATGCTCACTTTCCTATAGCCTTTTGGACTGAGGCTGTTAATACAGCTTGTTATGTTCAAAATAGAGCATTGGTAACAAAATTCAGAACAAAACACCTTATGAGTTACTTTGGGGAAGAAAACCTAATATTGGTTTTCTCAGACCTTTTGGTTGTCATTTAGTAGTTTTAGATACTAGTGATGCCTTAGGGAAATTTAGTGCCAAAGGTGATGAGGGCTACTTCATAGGGTATTCAGTGCAGAGCAAGGGATATAGGGTTTATCTTAAAGAATAAAAACGTATACTTGAAAGAGTACATGTTAGGTTTTTAGAAAATAAACCTAGTGATCCTGAAAGTGGTCCTAATTGGTTGTTTGACTTGGAACCTTTATCTAGAACTTTAAATTATATGCCTGTCACTAATCCAGACATTGTGAAGGTAACTTCAAATGTTGTGGAGGAACAAGTTGTTGATGTTTCAGGTACACAGGTTCATGAAAAGGTTGGATCACAAGCAGAAGAGACATCTCCTATACAAGAATATGTTACAATTCCCATTTGGATAGATGCTTTTGCTGCTGCTGCTGGTAAAGATAATGGTGGTCTCCAAGTACCACCAGATACAAACATGCATGGTCCATTAGGCGCTGACAAAGGCAAATCTAGCGCTGACAAGACCAATTCAGACAATGATGGTTCAGACGTTGACAACAACAGTTCAAGCGTTGTTAGCCCAAGCGCTGACAAACAAGGTTCAGGTGTTGACAACACTTCTGCACATCTTTTCTCTTCCATTTTTGAACAACGTGAACCTTCTAATATATATGAAGAGGTTCATCCTCATGTTGATGAAAGAGAGTCTGATGAAGAAGATATTGGCAACATGGAGAATGAGGTTGAGGACACCAGACTTTTTGAAGGAAGAGTTCTCACTTCCACTATGAAGAATCACCCCACTTCTCAAATCATTGGTGATATTATGACTCCAGTTCAGACCAGAAGATCTCATCAAGGTCTTGGTGGATTTATTGCCAATATACACAAGAAGGTTGATACCCCTCTTGTGCAAGCATGTTTGTTTGCCTGTTTTCTGTCACAACAGGAACCCAAGAAAATATTTGATGCTCACTTCCACTATGAAGAATCACCCCACTTCTCAAATCATTGGTGATATTATGACTCCAGTTCAGACCAGAAGATCTCATCAAGGTCTTGGTGGATTTATTGCCAATATACACAAGAAGGTTGATACCCCTCTTGTGCAAGCATGTTTGTTTGCCTGTTTTCTGTCACAACAGGAACCCAAGAAAATATTTGATGCTCTCAAAGAACCAAGTTGGGTGGAAGCAATGCAGGATGAGCTTCACCAATTTGCAATTCAAGATGTTTGGGAGCTGGTTGATTGTCCCAGATATGTCAGACCCATAGGGACAAGATGGGTTCTAAGGAACAAGAGAGATGAAAGAGGCATTGTGGTCAGAAACAAGGCAAGGTTAGTGGCTCAGGGATATACACAAGAGGAGGGGATAGACTATGAGGAAGTCTTTGCACCAGTTGCAAGGATTGAAGCTATCAGGATCTTTTTAGCCTATGCATCCTGCATGGGCTTCATTGTGTATCAAATGGATGTCAAGAGTGCCTTCCTCTATTGAACTATTGTTGAGGAGGTGTATGTGATGCAGCCTCCAGGTTTTGAGGATTCAGAGAATCCAGATAAAGTGTATAGAGTCAAGAAGGCTATGTATGGACTTCATCAAGCCCCAAGAGCATGGTATGGTACTTTGTCTACCTATTTGGTGGACAATGGATTCAAGAGGGGCACCATAGATCAGACACTATTTACAAAGAAGAAAGGCAAGGATGTGTTGCTTGTCCAGGTCTATGTTGATGATATCATTTTTGGGTCTACTGATCCAAAGATGAGTGAGGATTTCTCCAAGCTTATGACAGACAAATTCAAGATGAGTGCTATGGGGGAGATGAACTTCTTTCTTGGTTTACAAGTTCAGCAGAAAGAAGATGGTATCTTCATCTCCCAGGATAAATATGTGGCTGAGATCTTGAAGAAGTTTGGCTTTTCTCCACATGAAAAGAGGGCTACTACTCCTATGGATAGAGAACACCCTTTGGGAAAGATTGGAGATGGGAAAGATGTTGATGTCAGGCACTATAGATCCATGATTGGATCCTTGATGTATCTTACAGCCTCCATACCTAACATCATGTTTGCTGTGTGCTTGTGTACGCCATCAAGTGACTCCCAAAGAATGTCACCTTTATGCTGTGAAGAGGATCTTTAGGTGCCTAAGATGCTATCCTAGTCTTGGTTTATGGTACCCAAAGGATTCACCATTGGAGCTGATTGCATACTCAGATAGTGACTATGGAGGTGATAAATTTGATAGGAAATCCACAACTGGTGGATGTCAGTTTCTTAGGAGCAGGTTGATATCTTGGCAATGCAAGAAACAAACAGTGGTGGCAAATTCTACAACTGAAGCTGAGTATGTGGCTGCAGCTGCTTGCTGTGGACAAGTTTTGTGGATTCAGAACCAGCTGTTGGACTATGGGTATAATTTCATGCATACCAAGATATTTGTTGACAATAACAGCACTTTATGCATCATTAAGAATCCTGTACATCATTCTAAAACTAAACACATAGAAATTAGACACCATTTTATAAGAGATTGTTTTGAAAAAGGTTTAATACAACCAGATAGGGTTGACACTGAGGAAAATGTGTCAGATTTACTAACTAAACCTTTTGATGCTGGGAGGTTTCAATACTTGGTGACAAGTATTGGAATGATCAATCTCACATAATATGTGTTTTGAAGTCTTTTTGTAAAAGTATTTACAGGATGATGCATTGTTATTAGTCTTATTGATGATTTAGATTTTCCACTATATTTTTCTAAACACCGACAAAGGTTACTTGAACGCTAATAAGTGTTTTTGTAATGTTGTCAGCAATATAATTGTCTAACGCTGACAAAGCTTCCCTCAACGCTGTCATGTGTTATCGGGGTGTTGTCAGCAACAATGTTAGTTTTGTGGTTTTTAATCTAAATGTGCAGATGGTGTTAGCAGTATACCATTGGAGACAGCGTTGCTTATGGATCAATGGAGACGCATTTGGACAAGTTTTTATTTATGGATGATGGTTGGAATGTTTAATTCCTATCTTGACCTAAATTTTTATGTTCATGCATGTTTTAGAAACTTATGTATTATAATTTAAGGGGAGGTTTTAGGAACCTTAGGATGTTTGGGTATCCATGTGATACTCTTATCACAATTCTAGATTGTGTCCACAGGTGAGTATGCGTTAGTTTTACTAAATCATGAGGCACTGTAGCATGCAAAGTTGATATACTATGCATGCTGCCAAGACATTTTTGGCCTAGAATTGGTTGTGGTCTGTTGGGAGACTTGGGAATAATTTTGTTATGAATTTTACCTGGGAGTAACAAGGAATTTTATAAGGTAACTTGGTTGTTAAGAGTTTTGGTTACCAAGGGACACTAGAGGACTGTTATGTCTATCTTGCTTAAGCAAGTGTGCATAACTGGACAGTGCTTGCCGCCCTATAATAATTATCAGCTCTTTGGTTATCTTCTCTAGGATAAATTACTTTGTTAAGGTCATTTTTCATTTTTAAACATTTTTATTTTTGGACGCTGACAAGAATTTTTCTAAGCGTTGTTGTGACCAATTTAGACGCTGACATGGCTATAGGCAAACGTTGACAAGATAATAGCCGTTGGGCGTTGATATGTTATTTTTGACCGTTGACACTCAATGGGTCCTACCCAGTTGTTACTTTTTGACATATTTTTAGGCCGTAATTTTGGGAGTTGATAGCCTTCATTTAATGCATGAGATAAACTTATACTTTTTCAATATTTTCATGATTGTGTTTTTGAAAATACTTGCCTATTTTTCGGCCAATCACATGCATTTTCTTCTCCTATAAATTTGGCTCCTATTTTTAAACAGGGTATCTATACTTCTTGTCTAACACAATTTT
Organism: Glebionis coronaria; assembly: GCA_025667525.1. Classification (NCBI taxonomy): domain Eukaryota; kingdom Viridiplantae; phylum Streptophyta; class Magnoliopsida; order Asterales; family Asteraceae; genus Glebionis; species Glebionis coronaria. Next base: position 155,202,308 of record CM046877.1, read on the forward strand.
CTCTTATCAATTTCATCTTCATCAATCAATTTTAACAGCTTTCAACAATGGCACCAAAGTTTAATTCATCAGAATTGGAATTGGGGTTCATAACTCAACACAACATGATCGCGTATCTTGAAGCTGATGATGCTCTGTTTCCTCAATACACACAAATGGTGGCGTATTTGAACGCATCCCCTCTACGGTATGCTCTTTCTCATGCACCACTCATTCCAGTCACACATATTAAACAGTTTTGGAACACTGTCAATTCCTCAACAGTTAATAGAGTGACTACATTGACTTCTATTGTTCATGGGAGACCTTGGGTGGTTACTGAGGCTTTGGTACGCCAAGCCTTGCATCTTGATGATGCTGATGGTATAGCCACCCTTCCCATTAATGAAATAGAACAAGGGCTAAGGGCTTTGGGATATCCTTTTCCTGATGAAGGTACTCTAAACAAGTATCATAAACAGGAGTTTCCCCCAGCCTGGAAGTACCTCATACATGTCCTCCTTCAATTTTTGAGTCCCAAATGCACTGCACACAATGAGATCAATAGATCTATTGCTAGTGCTATTGTGTGTATTGCAACTGGGCAAAAATTTAATTATTCAAAAATGATTTTTGAGGGCATGTGTAAAAATAAGGGGAACAAAATGACTTTAGCTTATCCCTGCTTTTTACAAATGGTTTTTGATGTTCAAGGATACTGCAAAAGGGATCATAATGATTTTTATGAGATCCCTGTGCAAAAGAAAGCTATTTTTATGAAGATGAACTCACCACCCCCATCGTGACCTACCCTTAACCCAAGCTATGCTTGTTGTCATTGCAGCAGCTCAACCCCAACCAGATCCCCAACCACATATTGACCCAATACCTGAACCATTACCTTCACCTGAACATATGCAAATTGACCAAGAACCCTTCAACACTGACACATTAAATGTTGGCGTTGATGTGCCTATTTCCCACGCTGACACACAACCTTCACAAACCCAAACACCCCTTAACCAACCCACATCTACCCAATCTTCCACACCATCTTCCACACCCCCTGAATATAGGATGATGAAACACCAAAGGACTACTGGAGTGTTCTCCTCTGGTGGTCTTAGCCATGTAGCAGAGAGAACCACCACCACAAGTGTGGCTGGTGACATGGATGAGACTGGGACTATTGGTTCTGGCTTAGATGCTGGCCAAGGAAGTCCCACCATCATTGAGTCCTCATCCATGCCCAATGAATCTGACTTGGGAGGTCAAATCCCCATTTTAGAAGAGGGCAGACTGGAACCAATGACTCTTATGGAATTGACGGTAGTCTGCATGAGCTTGTAAAAGTAAAATGCAGACTTAGTACAAGTTGTCAGCTCACAAGGCCTTGAACTCAAGCAATTGAGGGAGATGATTGTTGTTTTGGAGACTGCAAGTGCAAGGAGAGGAGTGGAGGAGTCTTCCAAAGGGGAGGAAGATCCAATAAATCTGAGTGATAACGGCAGCCATGATGGTCAATCTTTGGATGTTGCTGAGGCCCTTACAAGTTTGAAGAAACAAACAGGTTTTGATACGTCCTTAGTTTCTCCTATCAACTTGAATTTATCATTTACTGCCATGTTGGAGGAAATTGCAAAAGGCGCTGAGGCAGGAAATTTGGGCGTTGACAAGGAGAATTTGGACGCTGACAGAATTATTTTGGGCGCTGACACAACAAAATTGGGCGTTGACAGACCTGCACATGAGGGTGATGTATCCCAGTCATCATCCATCATCAAGGAGGTTTCTTCACAGGTATCACCATCTACCTTACCAACAATTACTTCATTAGATAAGGGTAAGGGTATTATGGTAGAAGATATTGTTCCAAAGGATGCAGCTCAAGTTGAGTTTGATAGAAGATTGGCTGCACAAATCATGGAACAGGATAGAAAGAAGGTGAAAGAGTCACCATTTATTGTTACTTTAGAAGAAGGAAGTGATGGAGCTAGCTCAGACTCAAGTGTTATGATTATAGAACCTGAAAGACTTGAGTATGGAGATGAGTTGGCTAAGGAGAAATTGAGAGAATTGAAATTGCAGGTTGACTATGATATGCCAGAGGTGGTTCAAATGTATAATGCTTGGGAAGAAAGATGTATGGAGAATCCACACTTGACTGTTTCAGATCAAATATGGGGTTTGGAGATTCTCCTCAGAGTTCAAAAAGATTGCCAGGTTATTTTGAAGCACAAGGCAAGCAATATTCTCTCAGAGTTGAAAAGGGATAGAAGGGAGCTATACTACATGTTGCTCAGATGTCATGGAGTAGGATGGACTTATCAGAAATTGAGGGTATTGACATTTGATGAGTTGGAATGCAAGGCTTATCCCATTTGGGTGAGAGTGCAGGAAGCAAACACTCTCAGACTTCTTTCTGATGAAAGGAAAGAAGAACTTGCAGAAGAAATGGAACTCAAGAAAGCAATGGTTGTTCCCAGACCAGTGAAAAAGGGAATTTCTCTTGAGTTTCCCAAAGATATGGATCCACTATATCCAAGTGAAGCTGTCATAAGAAAGAGCCTCAAGCTCTCACCATTAGAAGCTTCAGATATGGTGCAAGTGTTACCACTAGATTCCAGAAATCCAATTGTGAGCTATGAAGAAGATGAATGTGGGTTTTGGAAAATTGGCAGGTATGGCAAAGAGGTACACACTTTTACCACTCTCATATATTTATTTGCAAGTTGTGATAGAGAAGACTTGGTGGACCTATGGAGGTTGCTAGAGACCAAGTATGAGGCTGAAGCACCAACTTCAGCTAATGGAATAAAACTGTGGTCCACATTCAAGAGAATGTGTGGACCAAAAGATGAGGATCCTGCTATTTGGAAGGATCTTGAAGATGACCTCAGTGGTCTTCAATGGAGGTTATATTCAGCTACTGGTGTTTACCATTTGAGTTCTACAAAGTTTGCTGAGTATCTACTTGTAGATGGTCAGTATTTCATATCCAAGGCTATCTTGGAGAAGATGAAGAACACTCAGCTGGAAATAGATTATTCAAGTAATGTGGCAAAAGACTTGATCAGATTTATTTATTACCAATATGAGAAGGTTTGTAAGATTCCTCCTAGTCCTTAATGTTTATTCAGAAACTTGATCATAAGAGTGGATATCAAGTTTAGGGGAGGATTGTTGGGAATAAATTATGGCCAGATCACTTGAGCGCTGACAAGAGGAAATCAAGCGTTGACAGAAGCAAAACAAGCGCTGACAGATCAAGCGTTGACAAGACAAAGTCAAGCGTTGATACATTGAAGACAAGCACTGATGGGAAGATATACTCTACGTGTTTATTGTATTCTAGATTACTTCTAGTAAAGATAGGAACAACATTGTATTTTCTATATTTATCTTTACCTAGAATAGCTGATACGTAGATTATTGTACAAGGCTTCTTATGTCTATAAAAGAAGACCTTTAGGTTTATGTTTCATATAAGTTTTCATTCGTAAACTACTTTCATTGTAAGCAAGTTTGATATCATTAATCAAAGTGAAATTTTGTTTATATCATTGTGTGTTCTTGTTTAAGTGTTAATTCTGCATAACACTTAGATTATCATAAGCATATACAAAGGTTTCTCTAAGTGTATTACTTGATCTAATCTCGTATACATAAAGCTAAATCGATCTAAGTTTGGGATCAATAAGTCCAAGGCCTATTCTGAAGATTTATCGATGAAAAAGTCTAAAGACGGAAGTTTAATGAAGTCGAAGAACCAAGTCTAATTAAAGAAGAAAATTATAAGACGAGTTCAATTTATATCGACAAATCCCGAGACTACGTCGAGAAAGACAAAGAATTTAAATCGAGTCGAGACGTGAAGGAAGAAAGAAGGAAGCATCAACACTTAGCCTCCCCACCTCCTATATATACCCTCCTAATGACACATTAGGAGGGTGTTAGTTAGTTCATTAGTTAATTTTTCTAGTTTTATTTTTAAGTGTGTTTTATTTTTCTTCTCTCTAGTTTTTCAAGCTTATCAAACATTAATCTTGTAATCTTTTGATCTTAATCTTCAATTTAATCAAGTTTATCTCCTAATTCTCATTCTACCTTTCTTAATAATCTATTGTTTTTGCTTAATTAATCATGTAGTTGGTTTAGTTTTGTTGATGATGTGATTGTTTTGCTTATATGATTGTGCTTATTGAGTTGGTGTGTTTGAGGTTTTTAGATTAAGGTTCTTATTTGCTTAATTTCTATGTTTATTAGTTTTTAAAATAAGTTGATTTTGTTAGTTTAATATTTTTATAAAAAAGTTGATTTTAAATTTTTGCTTATTTAGTGCTTTTAAAAGTTTTTAAATTGTGTCTTATTAGATTTTCTTAAAATTATATTTGGTAAAAGTTTTGGTAAGTGCTTATTTGAATATTACTTATTTTGATCTTATTCGGATTCTTTTAAAACCCTTTTAATTCGAACTAGGTATAGTGTTTAACAGATTTTCCTGAATTACGTTTTGCTTCATATTCCGAACTAGCTTCAAACTTCATTTTCCCGAATTAGGTGGGAAGTTGAGATTCCGAGTTACGTTTGAGTTTTGTTGTCCCGAATTACATGCAACACCCGGATTCCGAATTACATAATGGATTGAATATCCCGAATTAAGTTAGAGTTAGACATTCCGAACTACATCAAGATTAAGGTATTCCAGATTAGGTTCGTGATTGCCTATTCCGAGTTGTGTTCCGAACTACGTCAAGGTCCGTTTATTCCGAATTAGGTCCATCGTGGAGTATTCCGAGTTACATCATAAACCCACATTCCGAACTACTTTCAGCATGGATTCCGAACTACTTGTTGATTTCTGATTCCGAATTATGTTCATTCCGAGTTAGGTTTGTGTTAAAACATTCCGAACTAGAGTAAGTAAAGACGGAATCCGAACTATATACTGAATTTGTATTCCGAACTACGTAAGTGGTTGTGATTCCGAATTAGATCAGATTTTGGGTATTTCGATTTATGTTCAGTTTTTATTTTCCAAATTATTTTCAAACCTTAATTTTTCCCACCATTTTCGCTTAGTTTATTTTTCAAATTATTTCTATTAAAGTTTTCATTTTTACAAAGTTTTTAATTTTCAAATTTACTTTTTAAAGCTTTAACTTTTACTCAACGACATTTTCATTTTTGATTTTTACTTTTAGTTTATAATAGATAATCACTCCACTTTATTTTCCACCAAGAACGACTGAGTCGCACTCTCAACTGTTAATCAATTCGAAAAGACTGGTTTAACGAACTTTCATACGAGAAAATATCTTGTATTAAATGGCATCGCTGCCGGCTCTTTTTGTCAAGATTAACGGTTTTTAGTGAGAGACGCGTTGGATTTTGGGATCCGTTCACTTTTGAACGTTATTTTTCGTGTCAAAAATTTTCAAAAATCCTTAAAATTTAAAATTTTTCAAAAATCCATAAAAATTAAAAATTTTCAAAAATCCGTAAAAATTAAAAATTTTCAAAAATCCAAAAAAAAAAAAATAGAAAAACATAAAAACCAAAAAAATTTATTGTCTATCTTTCTTTTCCTTTTGTAGGTGTGTATGCGTACCCGTGCTCGTAAGAAGAAAGCAACTCAAGCCGAAGTCGAAACTCAACCTATTATCGCCATGGACAATCGACCAATGATCGAGCTTTTGCAATCGCAGGTAGAGGGCAACACTGATGCTATTGTCATACCCGAGATTGGAGCCAACAACTTTGATCTCAAATCCGGTTTCATTCAAATGGTCTCTGCTCAACCATTCTTGGGGCGTACACTTGATGATCCTCATGACCATATCAAAAGGTTCCTTCAACTCACTAACACGGTTAAGTATAATGGGGTTTCACAAGAGGTAATTCACTTGCAACTTTTTCCTTTCTCCTTAGAGGGACAAGCCCAACATTGGCTTGATAAGGAACCGCCACAAACTATTCTTACGTGGTCAGATTTAGAGACCAAATTCATCAACTACTTTTCCCACCCTCACGTACTACCGCTTTGCGGAATGAAATCATTAACTTTTAACAAAAGTACGGTGAGACATTTAGTGAATCTTGGGATCGTTTTAAGGAACTTTTAAGAAAGTGTCCACAACATGTTTTACAAAAGTGCATCAAATTAATACTTTTTACAATGGTTTAAGCATGAATGACCAAGATTCACTAAATAGTGCCTCGGGGGGTAACATTTTGGTTAAGTCTTCTAATGCCGCGTGGGATATTATTGAGAATAAGTCTAGAGTGCAAACTAGGGGTGTTCGGGCTAATGTGGCTAGTGCTAGTACTAGTGACGCCGACAAGATAATTGATAAGCTTACTTCAATTGTTGAAGCACTTGCTCTACATCACTAACAATGCCAAAAACAATAATGCTCAAGTTAATACCCTTAGTGAGTCTTGTGAGACTTGTGATGGACCACACTCTTACTACAATTGTGATAAGGTCTATGACTCCTCTCCCCAAGAAGTGTATGCATATAACACCAATGAGAGGGTGCATTTTAAGCCTAATGTGGATGCTAACAATCTTTCTTATCGATCTACTAATTATTTGGCTCCCCATGTTTTCAATCCCATAATAGACCACCACCACCTCAATTGAACAACACACAATACCCAACAAGGAACCAAGGCCAACGAAGTAACTACCAAGGGGGTTCTTCTAATAATCAAAGGAATTATTACTCAAATCAAGGGAATTTTCATGGTCAAAATCAAGGGGCTTTTAATGGGCAAAACCAAGGGTTTCAAAATAACAACTTTAACCAATGTTTTAATAATAACAACGCTTATCAACAACAATATTCAAACTAAGGTTTTCAAAATCAAGGGAAAAACACGAATACACCTTCCATGGAATTGGTTCTTCAAAAGTTAAGTGATAAGTTGAGTGAACATGAGAAAATCATGTATGCTATGCAAGAATCGAGTGATAAGAAATTTATGCAAATGTATCAAGCCATTAATCCCCAAGGCCCACCCCAAGGTGCTCTCCCTTCTAACACCGTGACCAATCCTAGGGTCAACATTAATGCCATCACTACTAGGAGCGGTAAGACCATTATAAAACCTTCTTCTTCCCCAACTAACCAAGGACCCGAGATTCCTTCTACTTCTACCTCCCGTTCTTCACCTTCTACTTGTGATATACCACCCGTTATGCCTACGTCTACACCTTATGTTCCACCGATGCCTCAAGTTTATACCACACCTTCGGTTCCAAAACCGGTTCCTCCACCTTTCACTTCTACCCCTCCACCACCCAAGGATGTGAGTGAGAATTCCATTCCAAAGCCTTCATCTCAACCTAATATACCTTATCCCTCAAGGTTGAGGAAAGAGAAGTTGAAGAACAAGGATGATTAATGTATGAATTTTGTCAATTCTTTTTATGTCTATTTTTCGTTCCTCGACTCACTTGAATTGATATCCAATTTAAACGTGGATTAATTGTTCTTGGTAAAAATACTTTGTTTGGTATTTTAAAACTAAAGACTATTTAACCTAATTAAAAAGAAAATCTTTAATTAAAAAAAAAACTTTTTCACTATTAAGAATTCTAATTAAACAAATTTAGACAAAACTATTTAAAAATCATAAACTAATTTAAACTATTTAAAATAAAACTATTTAAACTAATTTGAAAACTATTTGAAAATTTAAACAAAACTTAAATCTAATTTAATCTATTTAAAAAGAAACTATCTGAAAAATATAAACTAATTTAAACTATTTAAAACAAATCTTATTTAAACAAAACTTAAAACTACTTTTATAAAAAACTAATTAATTAAAAACTAATTTATTAAAAACAATTTAAATTTCTAAAAGTTATAAAAATATTTTTATTTTATTTTTTATACTTTGAAACTATTTATTAATTTTAAGTCTAAAAGTAAATTTAATTGAAAAATAAAAACTAGTATTATTAAATCTATTAAAACTGACAGCTAACTAAGAATACTATATTAAAACTAAAAGCTGTAATTAAAATCAAAAGGAGAACTAGAACAACTGGTAAACGCGTTAGGCTATTGTACTGAGGTTACGGGTTCGAGTCCCGTAAGTGATAATTTTTTTTTGATTATATTTTTTTAATATTTTTTTATATTGAACAATGAAAATAAAGTCACAGGTTCGAAACTAGACTGCTTGAAAAATTTTGAAAGCTGATCAATCAACTATTATACTCACAAACCAAATGAGTCTGTAAGCTAAACTCACAAATCAAACAAAACAAATCAATCAGCTAAGATGGCCATATCAACAAACAAACTAAAGACTACAAAAACTGATAAAATGAAAATAATACCTAAACAATCAGCAAATCCAAACTAAATAAGCAAGTCTAATAAGCAACAAAAATCAGTAAATCATATATAAGCAAAACTTATCTAAGCTTAATAACGGCAAGCAGATCAGATCAATCGACTAACACAGCAGAATAAACCTTAAACAACAAGACTAGAAATGAAAATCAGATAAGCTAACTATCTAAGCTATATTTCAGCAAGCAATTCAGCAAATCAAATCAGAATAAAAACTCAATAAATCCAAACAGCTTAAATCTAAAACTATGATATCAGAAACTTTAAAATCACTCAAGCATATAAAACTTCATAAAAAGATTAATCAAAATACTCAACTAAATCAAACACAGTAAAATTACTAAACATTAAACACATAAACAGATTATACCAGATAAACTAATAAATCTAAAACTTATAAATAAAAAGAAATAAAACCTGATGATGCAACCTTTGAGCAGATGCGCAACGCTGATCTGGCATAAAAACCGATTCAACACCACTTTAAACAATCATCATCGAAACACCATTCGAAACATAAATCTATTCGAACCAGATTATTTATAAACTTCCTGTTGGGAAGTTTTATCCACTTTTACTTTTTAACTAACCAATTTAAACTATTAATTAGTTTAAATCAACTAAAATTAATTATTATGATAAAATAGATTAAGAATAAATTGCAGTTAAACTTAAACAAAGAAAAAAACAAGACACAAATTAATTTAAATTTAAATAACTTTCATTAATAGTAAAAGATCATTACAATACTGAAGAAAAACTGAAAATACAATTTAACCTAAAACTATTTTACATAATAATAAAATAAAAATAAAAAATGGCACACCAAGATTACCGAATGATGGAGGTTTTATAGGCGAACCCTAAAACTTGTTGAGGAAGGATTGTTGAGCAGAAAGTTAATCTTGACCGCTCTTTCTTCTCTCTCTTTCTTTTGTCTTGATCAAACGGTGGATATGACAACCCTTGCACACGGATTGCCAACGTGTCAAGGGGTGTGTTTGTTGTGCTTCTTCGAATCTGATGTGGACTCATCTAATTGGAGGAGTTTTGGTGGTGAGGTGTTTCCTCCAATCAAAAGAGGGAAGGGTGCCACGTTGATTGAGGACCACCATCTTCAAGCTCCGAAATAATGGGGGATTTAATTCCCATACGTGATTTACACGCGCTGTTAATTGTGAAAGGCCCCAATATTATTTTGTGGCTAGGGTTTGGGTGGTGAATGGTTGCTGCGTTTATTTGGGTGAGGGAAGTGAGAGATGAAAAGTTGTGTTTGCATTGGATATATCGAAATAAGATGGGGTGTGTGGTTGTGGATAAACTTTTGACTGTCTCACAATTTCTTTTCTATCTTGGGCTTGAAGCCCATATTTACTCCAACCGTCTCATGGATTTTTGTTAAGTATTTAGGCTTGGACCCAATTTTATACATGTAACTCCAGCCGTCACACATTAAGGTAAATGGGCCTTTGATGGGTTTTAACCAAAAGATAAATAACTTTAGCTTCCTTATTGGGCTTTTGGGCCCAATACCCAAATGTGGGACCCACAAGGCCCAATTCACCTCATTAAGATTAAATCTGCTAAAAACGAGCTCGATTTCGGCTTCCTTGATCTTTTCCTTTAAACCCGTGTCGATTTTGCCGGTTTTCGTGATCTTTGGTACACTTTTGGTTCTTTGACATTGTCTTTGTCTCTTTCTTGGACTTTTCTTCAACAATTGACTGTGAAATCCCGTATTTTCTTTCCTTTTGATCTTTTGTACATATTTAACACAAAAACACAAAACCACGCGTAATTCCGACTTTTACGATATTAAACACATGATTAGGTCTTGTTTTTCATTGATTTTAGAGGTAAAAGGATAAGTGTTTACACACTTATTAAATCCCCTACACTTGACCATTGCAATGACCCCATGCAATGCATAATTTTAAAGCAGAAAGTTACATTTTCCTTATAATTAACCCATCTTGGCCTTTATTACGATATACTATTACTACTACAATAAAAAGAACTAAAGATAAAAACTTTATTCAAGAAACAAAAGTTATAATAATTTATTAACTTGAAAATTATTTGATGGAAGAAACTCGTAAAGAAATCTAAGACTTAGATTAGGGCTTTGGTGTCATGAATATTAACCACCCTCAAGTTTCACGTTCCCCATACCAAGCTTAAAAACAAGATCATTGTTTACCATAAGTTCTTAAGTTAAAACCACTTATATAAGACAATTGTGTAATACTCTTTCTCCAATTCCTAAGTTGTATATCTAGATTTTAAAGATTGTCATTCACCCGTAGGCTCATTTGACTTATTTAATAATCCTTAGTCCAAAAATTAAGGCAAAACGGTGCAAACCCGACACTCAGAACCTAACCTCGTCCTTAAAAACGTTGTCACTAAAGTAACCCACATCAAGGATAATTTAACACGATTTGGGGAATAAATTCCCGGATCCGAAATTTGGCCAATAGTACTACTTATTATTTATTCTTCCAAAGTCATGTTGATTTTATGTGTAGTTTAGCAAATTCACATCATATACCCTTAGGCTCTTTAAGATGTAAAAATGCTCCTCATCTATTGTCCACACCCTTAGGCTCCTTGAACCATAAACAAGGGAATTGATTTTTTGATCAATTTTTATTCAACACTTACCATGCCATACATCCTAAGGCTCTAATGACAAGGTTCGTGCTACATGCCCCACACCCTAAGGCTCCTTGAGGTCATGTTTTAATCTTATTCTTTCTTTATTTATGATATATATATTAGGCCAAATTCCGCGGTCCCATGGTCTGAATACCTCCTACTTAGTGGTTATGAGCCACCTTAGTCGGAAGTCCACAACGCTGGCACCGTCAATGTGTTCATGCTTTAATTACAATGAGATAAAAGATTTGGCTAAGAGCTAAGATATCGAATCTACACCGCAAAATCCTCATTTATTAAGCAATTAAATATACAAGCGGGAAGAAAGAGCCACAAAAACTCATATAAGCAAGAATTAACCCTTAAACTTATTATCAACTCTATCATCTCTCCGTTCTCCACAATTTAAAATCTCAAGGAATGAGACTCGTGGATGCTTAGCCTAATAAACCAATTAAGGTCCATATGGTTAAGGATACTAGCTAGAGTAAACTTGGATAAGTAAACTCGGGTTGAGTCAAAATATTCACGACGAGCCTAATATATCAAAGACATCTAAACTTGTTAAAACCATTTTATTCATTTATTTATTTTTGACTTTATTCTTGAAATGGAATTTATTCATACGATGCGATGACAAAAGGAAAGAAAATAAATAGAAAATACTACTAGGCCAAAATAGATCAAAAATTTGAAAAACGTTGAAATTTTTTAATTTTTCCGGTTAAATGAGGTCAAATTCATGGAAAAGCCCACTAAAATTCGATAGAAGTCCCCCTACACTTAATATAAACATTGCCCTCAATGTTTAAGCATGTGGGAGAATAAACTCCCCTACACTTAGAACATTGAGTACGTTGTTTAAATCGAGCTAAGGAAGAGACAACTAAAGTGATTACATTTATTCATTTTTATTTATATACATGTATGAATCATAATAGTTTTGATAGAACCGGGTACACGGGAACACGGGATCACGGTCCGCGTCAAAAGCACCAAAAGTGGATCATTAAAGCACATGTCCCTGCACAACATCACAAAACACAACCTACTTGGCTCCCCCCTACAGAAGTATTTGGTACACTACTCGGTATGTGTGCACGCGCGCAAGTGCGCATACAACTAAACTTGAGGAATGAGGTAGGAGACCTCGGTCGACTTTGAGAGGAAAGGGATTATCCCTCTCGAGGTTCAATATGAAAAAGCTACAAAAAATATATACGTAATACTACTTGAGTTGGCAAACCAATAATCGGTCGTCCCTCTCAATATACGCACAAGCAAGCGGGGAAACGAGGTGGCACAAAGCACTTAAAAACCTTTTTCCTTAGACGGCCTTTTATAGCGCGTCGCCTTATACCCACCTTATAGTTTGTATAAATCGAGTACAAACTTTTTACTAGTATTTATCTATTTTGCCTTTTTTTCTCGTTTTGGATTCGAATACAATAGCTAGGTGATGAAATCCCAACTAAGGTCTTATTTGGAAGTAGGTAAATTAATTGTTCTACGTAATACAATACATTAAAAGAAAAATCTTTTTGTATTTTTTTTAGAAAAATATATATTCACAATAAAAAGCGAAAAAAATCGAAATAAGAAAAATAACAATAATACGTAACATTTTTGGTGTAATACTTTAGGAAAAGTATTACTTTTGGATTTTTTTAATTTTTTTGGTGCAAATCTTAGGAAAGAGTTTGCTTTTGTGATTTCTTATTTTTTTTGTATTTTTAAGTTTTTTGATTTTTTTATGTTTTTGATTTTTTAGCAAGAAACGTAACGTTCAAAATTGAACGGATCCCAAAATCCAAAGCTTCTCACGAAAAATCGTCAATCGTAACGAGCGAAGCGGCAGCGGCGCCAATTTAATGTATGAATTTTGTCAATTCTTTTTATGTCTATTTTTCGTTCCTCGACTCACTCGAATTGATATCCAATTTAAACGTGGATTAATTGTTCTTGGTAAAAATACTTTGTTTGGTATTTTAAAACTAAAAACTATTTAACCTAATTAAAAAGAAAATCTTTAATTAAAAAAAATACTTTTTTACTATTAAGAATTCTAATTAAACAAATTTAAACAAAATTATTTAAAAATCATAAACTAATTTAAACTATTTAAAATAAAACTATTTAAACTAATTTGAAAACTATTTGAAAATTTAAACAAGACTTAAATCTAATTTAATCTATTTAAAAAGAAAATATTTGAAAAATATAAACTAATTTAAACTATTTAAAACAAATCTTATTTAAACAAAACTTAAAACTACTTTTATAAAAATAAACTAATTAATTAAAAACTAATTTATTAAAAAAAATTTAAATTTCTAAAAGTTATAAAAATATTTTTATTTTATTTTTTATACTTTGAAACTATTTATTAATTTTAAGTCTAAAAGTAAATTTAATTGAAAAATTAAAACTAGTATTATTAAATCTATTAAAACTGACAGCTAACTAAGAATACTATATTAAAACTAAAAGCTGTAATTAAAATCAAAAGGAGAACTAGAACAACTGGCAAACACGTTAAGCTATTGTACTAGAGGTCACGGGTTCGAGTCCCATAAGTGACAATTTTTGTTTTGATTATATATTTTTATATTTTTTATATTGAACAATATAAAGTCACAGGTTCGAAACTAGACTGCTTGAAAATTTTGAAAGCTGATCAATCAACTATTATACTCATAGACCAAATGAGTCTGTAAGCTAAACTCACAAATCAAACAAAACAAATCAATCAGCTAAGATGGCCATATCAGCAAACAAACTAAAGACTACAAAACTGATAAAATGCAAATAATACCTAAACAATCAGCAAATCTAAACTAAATAAGTAAGTCTAATATGCAACAAAAATCAGTAAATCATATATAAGCAAAACTTATCTAAGCTTAATAACGGCAAGCAGATCAGATCAATCGACTAACACAGCAAAATAAACCTTAAACAACAAGACTAGAAATGAAAATAAGATAAGCTAACTATCTAAGCTATATTTCAGCAAGCAATTCAGCAAATCAAATCAGAATAAAAACTCAATATATCCAAACAGCATAAATCTAAAACTATGATATCAGAAACTTTAAAATCACTCAAGCTTATAAAACTTCATAAAACAGATTAATCAAAATACTCAACTAAATCAAACACAGTAAAATTACTAAACATTAAACACATAAACAGATTATAACAGATAAACTAATAAATCTAAAACTTATAAATAAAAAGAAATAAAACCTGATGACGCAAACTTTGAGCGGATGCGCAACGCTGAGTTGGCATAAAAACCGATTCAACACCACTTTAACCAATCATCATCGAAACACCATTTGAAACATAAATCTATTCGAACCAGATTTGTTATAAACTTCCAGTAGGGAAGTTTATGTACTTTTACTTTTTAATTAACCAATTTAAACTATTAACTAATTTAAATCAACTAAAATTAATTATTATGATAAAATAGAGTAAGAATAAATTGCAGTTAAACTTAAACAAAGAAAAAAACAAGACACAAATTTATTCAAATTTAAATAACTTTCATTAATAGTAAAAGATCATTACAATACTGAAGAAAAATTGGAAATACAATTTAACCTAAAACTATTTTGCATAATAATAAAATAAAAATAAAAAAATGGCACACCAAGATTACAGAAAGATGGGGGTTTTATAGGCAAACCCTAAAACTTGTTTAGGAAGGATTGTTGAGCAGAAAGTTAATCTTGACCGCTATTTCTTCTCTCTCTTTCTTTTGTCTTGATCAAACGATGGATATGACACCCCTTGCACACGGATTGCCAACGTGTCAAGGGGTGTGTTTGTTGTGCTTCTTCAAATCTAATGTGGACTCATCTAATTAGAGGAGTTTTGGTGGTGAGGTGTTTCCTCCAATCAAAAGAGGAAAGGGTGCCACGTTGATTGAGGACCACCATCTTCAAGCTCCGAAATAATGGGGGATTTAATTCCCATACGTGATTTACACGCGCTATTAATTGTGAAAAGCCCCAATATTATTTTGTGGCTAGGGTTTGGGTGGTGAATGGTTGCTGCGTTTATTTGGGTGAGGGAAGTGAGAGATGAAAATTTATGTTTGCATAGGATATATCGAAATAAGATGGGGTGTGTGGTTGTGGATAAACTTTTGACCGTCTCACACTTTCTTTTCTATCTTGGGCTTGAAGCCCATATTTACTCCAACCGTCTCATGGATTTTTGTTAAGTATTTGGGCTTGGACCCAATTTTATACATGTAACTCCATCCGTCACACATTAAGGTAAATGGGCCTTTGATGGGATTTAACCAAAAGATAAATAACTTTAGGTTCCTTATTGGGCTTTTGGGCCCAATACCCAAATTTGGGACCCACAAGGCCCAATTCACCTCATTAAGATTAAATCTGCTAAAAACGAGCTCGATTTTGGCTTCCTTGATCTTTTCCTTTAAACCCATGTCGATTTTGCGGTTTTCGTGATCTTTGGTACACTTTTGGTTCTTTGACTTTGTCTTTGTCTCTTTCTTGGACTTTTCTTCAACAATTGACCGTGAAATCCCGTGTTTTCTTTCCTTTTGATCTTTTGTACCTATTTAACACAAAAACACAAAACCACGTGTAATTCCGAATTTTACGATATTAAACACATGATTAGTTCTTGTTTTTCATTGATTTTAGTGGTAAAAGGATAAGTGTTTACACACTTATTAATGATATTCAGGTTTCTAACTTTCTTAAAATGTTCAAATAATTGAATTTCAACATCTCCTTTGCTGAGGCTCTCGCTTACATGCCTAAATATGCTAAGATGTTTAAGGATCTTTTAAGTGATAAGGAAAAATTGCTCGACATCGCCAATATCCAAATAAATGAGAATTGTTCTGCCGTTCTTTTGAGAAAACTTCCGGTTAAGTTAGGAGATCCCGGTCGATTCCTTATTCCTTGTAATTTTCCGGGTGTAGAGAATTGTATGGCTTTGGCGGATCTCGTTGCGTGTATCAATCTTATGCCATTGTCCGTGTGGAAGCAATTATCTTTACCCGAGCTAGTCCCCACTCGTATGACATTGGAATTAGCTAACCGATCGGTTGCTTATCCGGTGGGGATAGCCGAGGATGTGTTCTTTGGAGTTGACAAATTTACTTTCCCCGCCGATTTCGTTGTTGTCGACTACGAAATGGACCCCCGTGTTCCATTAATCATTGGACGTCCATTCTTGAGGACCGGTCGCACTCTCATTGATGTAGTCGCGGGCGAATTTATCATGAGAGTTGGTGACGACAAAATCGTCTTCAACATGGGTAAGCTTTCTAAGCAACCTTATGAAAACGAGAGCGTTAATTTCATTGACGTTCTTGATGAGGTCTGTGAAGAGCATTTCAAAGACGCTTGCAAAAGTGGTTCTTCTTCTCTACCCATTGTTGAGACCGTTGCCTCTATTGCTCCATCACTGACTCCATTTGGAGAAATTGATTACCTTTTGAAAGAATTTGAAGCAACTTTAGGGGATGTGGACTTACAATATGATGATTCTCCCACCGATTGGGAAGAAGACATTCGTACCATTGAGAAACTTCTCAATGAGGACCATATTTCTCCACTGTCTCCTAAGGAAATCTCTATCGATGATCCGAATTTGAAAACGCCTTCCATCGACAATCCTCCGGATTTAGAGCTTAAGGATTTACCGTCTCATCTCGAATACATTTTCCTTGAAGACAATAAGAAGTTACCCGTCATCATCGCAAAGTATTTGAAAGAAGACGAAAAATCTCGACTTATCGACGTGCTGAAGAATCATAAGAAAGCAATTGCTTGGAAAATTTCCGACATTCGCGGAATTGATCCAAACTTTTGTACTCATAAAATTCTCATGGAGGATGACTTTAAACCCGCAATCCAAAGCCAAAGAAGGGTTAATCCTAAAATTCATGACGTCATCAAGAAAGAGGTTATCAAACTTCTAGATGCCGGAATGATTTACCCTATTTCGGATTCGCCATGGGTTAGTCCCATCCATTGTGTGCCTAAGAAAGGCGGAATAACCGTTGTTCCCAATGAAAACAAGGAGTTGATTCCTACTCGACTTGTCACGGGTTGGCGAGTTTGCATAGACTATCGCAAGCTCAATGATGCCACTCGCAAGGATCATTTCCCTCTCCCGTTCATGGATAAAATGCTCGAGCGTTAGCGGGTAATGACTATTATTTCTTCTTAGGCGGTTTCTCCGGGTATTTTCAAATTCCCATCGATCCTAAAGACCAAGAGAAAACCACATTCACTTGTCCTTATGGAACATTTGCTTACAAAAGAATGCCTTTCGGCTTATGCAATGCTCCTGGGACTATCCAAAGATGTATGATGGCTATCTTCCATGACATGGTTGAAGAAACTATGGAAGTCTTTATGGATGATTTCTCGGTCTATGGTGATTATTTCTCTACTTGCCATGCCAATTTAGAACGTATGCTCAAACGGTGTGAAGACACTCGTCTCGTTCTTAATTGGGAAAAATGCCATTTCATGGTAAAAGAAGGTATTGTTCTTGGTCATAAAATCTCCAAAGCCGGTCGAAGTCGACCGTGCTAAAGTTGAAGTGATTGCTAAATTACCTCCACCTTCAACCGTGAAGGGTGTGAGAAGTTTCCTTGGTCATGCGGGCTTCTATCGTCGTTTCATTCAAGATTTTTCTAAGATCGCTCGCCCGATGACCCACCTCTTGGAAAAAGATACTCCTTTTATCTTTTCTAAAGAGTGTATTGAATCTTTTAATCTTCTTAAGGATAAACTAACTAAGGCACCTGTCTTGGTTACCCCTAATTGGGAGTTACCTTTTGAATTGATGTGTGATGCTAGCGATTTTGCTATTGGAGCGGTTTTGGGCCAAAGAGTGAACAAACACTGCCAACCAATCCATTATGCTAGCAAGACAATGACGGGGGCTCAATTACATTATACCACTACCGAAAAGAGCTTTTAGCTGTAGTGTATGCTTTTGAGAAGTTTCGCCCCTATCTTGTCCTTTCCACCACCATTGTCTATACCGACCATTCCGCGTTGAAGTACTTGTTAACCAAACAAGATTCCAAGCCAAGACTTCTTCGTTGGGTTTTGCTCCTACAAGAATTTAAAATCAAAATCCGTGATAAAAAGGGAGCCGAAAACCTAGCCGCGGATCATCTTAGTAGACTCGAGGATCCTTATCAAGGGGAGCTCCCAAATCAAGAGATTAATGACTTTTTTCCCCTTGAGGCATTGATTTCTATTAACTCCAATTGATGAAACCCCATGGTTTCGGACATTACAAACTATTTGGCTGGTGGAATTTTCAAGGAAGGGTTAACGTCCCAACAAAAGAAAAAGTTCTTTAAAGACATTAAGCACTATTTTTGGGACGACCCTTACCTTTTCAAACAATGTGCGGATCTTGTCATTCGTCGGTGTGTTGATGGGCCGACAGATTTATTAATCCTTGAAGCTTGCCATAAAGGACCCACCGGTGGTCACTTTGGTCCTAATTACACCGCGAAGAAAGTGTTTGACTCTGGATTCTATTGACCCTCCATTTATCATGACGCTCATGAAATGGTTAAACATTATGATGCTTACCAAAGACAAGGCAAGATCACACATAAAGATGAGATGCCTCAAAATTTCATACAAGAATGTGAAATCTTTGACGTATGGGGTATCGACTTTATGTGGCCATTTCCATCATCCAAAGGGAATAAGTACATCCTCGTAGCCGTTGACTATGTATCTAAATGGGTTGAAGCAAAGGCTCTCCCTATGAACGATGCGAGGGTGGTTGTGAACTTTCCGAAGCAACTTTTTGCTCGATTCGGTGTTCCTCGTGCTATCATCAGTGATCGCGGGACTCATTTTTGCAATGATCAATTTTCTCGAGTCATGGCTAAGTATGGTGTCAATCATCGTCTTTCCAGCGCTTATCATCCCCAAACAAATGGTCAAGCCGAGATTTCTAACCGTGGAATAAAGAGAATTTTAGAGAGAACTGGGGGAGAGCATCGTGCCTCGTGGGCTGATAAGTTAGATGATGCTTTGTGGGCTTTTCGTACAGCATATATAACACCTATTGGTTGCACTCCATATCGTCTTGTGTACGGGAAGGCATGCCACCTACCTATTGAGTTGGAGCATAAGGCGTATTGGGCCTTGAAGTGGGCCAATTTTGATATCAACAAAGTCGGTGATCTTCGGATGATTCAACTCAACGAGCTAAATGAACTGAGAAATGAAGCTTATGAGAATTCACTGATCTACAAGGAGAAAACCAAGATCATTCATGATGCTAGGATTAAGAACCGAGAGTTTCACGTTGGTGATCAAGTTTTACTCTTTAACTCTCGGTTGAAGATCTTCTCGGGCAAGCTTAAGAGCCGTTGGTCTGGTCCATTCACCGTCGCCAAAGTCTTCCCTTACGGCACCATTGAACTTTCTCAACCAAATGGGCCTAATTTTAAAGTGAATGGCCAGCGTGTGATGCTGTACTTTGGTGAGTACATCTCTCATGAGATGATTCCATCCCTCACCACGTTTCCCTTGAGTTAGTTATGGGTCGGGTCAGGCTCGTGACTCGGTTAACAAAAACAAGCACTTCTCGAGAGGCAACCCGTTGATCTATCCTTTACCGTTTTCATAATAAGTGTAGGGGGAGCCCCGTAGGTGTTTGTTGTCTTGTTTCTTATGATGTACAGGGATTAAAGCTTCAAAGATCCACTTTTGATGACATTTGACGACCGTGATCCCGTGTACCCGTCTTCCCGGTTCTATCCTAAACTTTCGTGATTCAATATTTCATATCTTATATGTTCACATTGAAATCACTATAGTCGTCCTTTCCTTAGCAAGATTTAAACAACGTGCACAATGTCCTAAGTGTAGGAAGTTTACTCCCACATGCTTAAACATTGAGGACAATGTTTATATCAAGTGTAGGGGGGACTTCTATCGAAGTAAGTGGGATTTTCCATGAATTTGTCCTCATTTTAACCAGAAAATTTGGTTTTTCGACATTTTTCAAAATCTTTAATCTATTTTGGCCTAGTAGTATAGTAGTGTTTTCATTTGTTATCATTATTTACTTTCTTTGCTAAAATAACTCTTACGGGTTAAGAACAAGAACTTTTCGCAAGTTCCTATAATTGATCCTATAAAGTCGTTTATCAAGGGAACTTTAAAATGCGAATTCTAAACTTGAAAAAGTCTAAGAGTTTGCAAGATCCTATAGATGACTTGAAAACCCAAAACTTTGATTTAATTGGCTAAGCATTCACGAGTCTCATTCCTTGGGATTTTAAATTATGGAGAACGAGAGATGATAGAGTCAATTATAAGTTTAGTCTTTCATGAATTTATGTGAGTTGATTATAAGATTTTTCTCCCATCGCTTGTTAATAAATATATTTGCAATAAATAAGGTTGTACGATTTAAAACGTTACTTAGCTTCTAGCCCAAGATCGTTTAAAAGTTTCTAGGTATTAATTAGAGTTCATAGCCAAGGCATAACTTATTGAAGCGGGATGCGAAGATTGGCGAGTCCAAAAAGGCCCTAACAAGGCATGAGGGCTACATTTTGTTGCTAAAGATCCCAAGTGATGTGAAGAATCATTTATCAAAAATCAATATGAAGGATCGAGACACACGACGAAAAGCAAATACTCCCCTAAAGATCATGGAGAAATCTATCCGAAAAGACCCTAGCAAGGTATGAGGATAAATAGATCCAAGTCCTAAAAGGAGGCGGATCGTTGTATATCAAAGTCCAAAATAGAGATTGGAGAATAATGAAGAAGTCGTGATCCAAATATGAAGAATCTCTCAAAACTTCAAGTGAAGAATTCCCTATTATGAAGAGAAGACCATAGTTTCAAGAACGTCTCTCAAGATTCGAAGTATGAAGTCGCTGCCAAATATCGGTCCGAGAAAGGTCTCAAATCGTGAAGCAAGTTATGCCAAGATATGAACTTTAAGAGGTCCCGAGAAGCAGTTTTAAAAGGTTTTGTCCTTTAGCTAACTATTGATTAAATCGTCCCACTTTATTTTCGGCCTAAATAAACTATCGAAATAAGTCAAACAATGTATCCTCGTGATCGTTCAAGACAATTCTAAAATATAAGAGATACACCTAGGAATAAGGGAGTCTAAGTGAATAATTAGGCCACATGAGTTCGTGTTAGTTTGCTAACTTATAATAACAATGATCTCGTTTATAAGCTTGGTGTGAGGAACGTGAAACTTGAGGGTGATAAAAATTCATGACATGCCAAAGCCTAACGTAAGTCTTTGATTTCCTTACTTGTTTTGTATATATTTCTATCTTTTTAGTTTCCTTAATGTTTATTATTTAATAAAGGCCAAGGTGGGTTATTTATGATGAAAATTGTAAAACGTGCTTTGAAATTAATGCATTGCATGAGGGAATTGCAATGGTCAAGTGTAGGGGATTTAATAAGTGTGAAAACACTTATTCTTTTACCGCTTATTTCCAATAATAACAAGACCAAAACGTGTATTTTATGTCGTAAAAGTCGGAATTATGCGTGGTTTGTGTTTTTATTGTGTTTCAGGATAAAAATATGAAAAAGGGAGAAAACACGGGCTATCACGGGCTTTTATCGAAGAAAACGAGAAAAGACGAAGTCAAAAGATCAAGAGTGCAAAAAGAACGGAAGTCCAAGGCCTATTCTGAAGATTTATCGATTAAAAAGTCTAAAGACGGAAATTTAATGAATTCGAAGAACCAAGTCTAATTAAAGAAGAAAATTATAAGACGAGTTCAATTTATATTGACAAATCCCGAGATGACTTCGAGAAAGACAAAGAATTTAAATCGAGTCGAGACGTGAAGGAAGAAAGAAGGAAGCATCAACACTTAGCCTCCCCACCTCCTATATATACCCTCCTAATGACACATTAGGAGGGTGTTAGTTAGTTCATTAGTTAATTTTTCTATTTTTTTTAAGTGTGTTTTATTTTTCTTCTCTCTAGTTTTTCAAGCTTATCAAACATTAATCTTGTAATCTTTTGATCTTAATCTTCAATTTAATCAAGTTTATCTCCTAATTCTTGTTCTACCTTTCTTAATAATCTATT
Source organism: Glebionis coronaria (assembly GCA_025667525.1). Lineage (NCBI taxonomy): Eukaryota > Viridiplantae > Streptophyta > Magnoliopsida > Asterales > Asteraceae > Glebionis > Glebionis coronaria. The sequence continues at coordinate 155,224,441 of CM046877.1, forward strand.
GTTTTTGCTTAATTAATCATGTAGTTAGTTTAATTTTGTTGATGATGTGATTGTTATGCTTATTTGTCTGTGCTTATTGAGTTGGTGTGTTTGAGGTTTTTAGATTAAGGTTCTTATTTGCTTAATTTCTAAGTTTATTAGTTTTTAAAATAAGTTGATTTTGTTAGTTTAATATTTTTATAAAAAAATTGATTTTAAATTTTTGCTTATTTAGTGTTTTTAAAAGTTTTTAAATTGTGTCTTATTAGCTTTTCTTAAAATTAGATTTGGTAAAAGTTTTGGTAAGTGCTTATTTGAATATTGCTTATTTTAATCTTATTCGGATTCTTTTAAAACCCTTTTAATCCGAACTAGGTATAGTGTTTAACAAATTTTCCCGAATTATGTTTTGCTTCATATTCCGAACTAGCTTCAAACTTTATTTTCCCGAATTAGGTGGGAAGTTGAGATTTCGAGTTACGTTTGAGTTTTGTTGTCCCGAATTACATGCAACACCCGGGTTCCGAATTACATAAGGGATTGAATATCCCGAATTAAGTTAGAGTTAGACATTCCGAACTACATCAAGATTAAGGTATTCCGGATTAGGTTCGTGATTGCCTATTCCGAGTTGTGTTCCGAACTACGTCAAGGTCCGTTTATTCCGAATTAGGTCCATCGTGGAGTATTCCGAGTTACATCATAAACCTACATTCTGAACTACTTTCAGCATGGATTCCGAACTACTTGTTGATTTCTGATTCCGAATTATGTTCATTCCGAGTTAGGTTTGTGTTAAAACATTCCGAACTAGATTAAGTAAAGACGGATTCCGAACTATATACTGAATTTGTATTCCGAACTATGTAGGTGGCTGTGATTCCAAATTAGATCAGATTTTGGGTATTTCGATTTATGTTCAGTTTTTATTTTCCAAATTATTTTCAAACCTTAATTTTTCCAACCATTTTCGCTTAGTTAATTATTCAAATTATTTCTATTAAAGTTTTCATTTTTACAAAGTTTTAATTTTCAAATTTACTTTTTAAAGCTTTAACTTTTACTCAACGACATTTTCATTTTCGATTTTTACTTTTAGTTTAAAATAGATAATCACTCCACTTTATTTTCCACCAAGAACGACTGAGTCGCACTTTCAACTGGTAATCATTTCGAAAAGACTGGTTTAACGAACTTTCATACGAGAAAATATCTTGTATTAAATGGCGCCGCTGCCGGCTCTTTTTGTCAAGATTAACGGTTTTTAGTGAGAGACACGTTGGATTTTGGGATCCGTTCACTTTTCAACGTTATTTTTCGTGTCAAAATTTTTCAAAAATCCATAAAAAGCAAATTTTTTCAAAAATCCAAAAAAATAGAAAAACCTAAAAAACCAAAAATACTTCTTGTCTATCTTTCTTTTCCTTTTGTAGGTGTGTATGCGTAGCCGTGCTCGTAAGAAGAAAGAAACTCAAGCCAAAGTCGAAACTCAACCTATTGTCGCCATGGACTATCGACCAATGATCGAGCTTTTGCAATCCCAAGTAGAGGGCAACACTGATGCTATTGTCATACCCGAGATTGGAGCCAACAACTTTGAGCTTAAATCCGGTTTCATTCAAATGGCTCTGCTCAACCATTCTTAAGTCTTCTAATGCTGCGTGGGATATTATTGTGATTAAGTCTAGAGTGCAAACTAGGGGTGTTTGGGCTAATGTGGCTAGTGCTAGTACTAGTGACGCTGACAAGAGAATTGATAAGCTTACTTCAATTGTTGAAGCACTTGCTCTACAAACCATTAACAATGCCAAAAACAACAATGCTCAAGTTAATACCCTTAGTGAGTCTTGTGAGACTTGTGGTGGACCACACTCTTACTAAAATTGTGATAAGGTCTATGACTCCTCTCCCCAAGAAGTGTATGCCTATAACACCAATGAGAGGGTGCATTTTAAGCCTAATGTGGATGCTAACAATCTTTCTTATCGATCTACTAATTATTTGGCTCCCCCCGGTTTTCAATCCCATAATAGACCACCACCACCTCAATTGAACAACACATAGTACCCGCCAAGGAACCAAGTCCAAAGAAGTAACTACCAAGGGGGTTCTTCTAATAATCAAAGGAATTATAACTCAAATCAAGGGAATTTTCATTGTCAAAATCACGGTGCTTTTAATGGGAAAAACCAAGGGTTTCAAAATAACAACTTTAACCAAGGTTTTAATAATAACAACGCTTATCAACAACAATATCCAAACCAAGGTTTTCAAAATCAAGGGAAAAACACGAATACACCTTCAATGGAATTGGTTCTTCAAAAGTTGAGAGATAAGTTGAGTGAACATGAGAAAATCATGTATGCTATGCAAGAATCGAGTGATAAGAAATTTATGCAAATGTATCAAGCCATTAATCCCCAAGGCCCATCCCAAGGTGCTCTCCCTTCTAACACCGTGACCGATCCTAGGGCCAACGTTAATGCCATCACTACTAGGAGCGGTAAGACCATCGTAGAACCTTCTTCTTCCCCAACTAACCAAGGACCCGAGATTGCTTATACTTCTACACCCTGTTCTTCACCTTCTATGTAACACCCCCAAATTTATACAACTCAATACAGCGGAAGACTAGTTGGTGTTACGGGATAGCACATTACTCACATCATAGACAACGCATAAAAATCGCGTCGTTTAGTAATAAATCATTTCCATTCATAAACATTAAAGTTACATCGGTCCCACGTCATTACATTTCATACAAAGTTTTACAAAGTATTTGAATGGAAAATATTGTTTTAAGTGCGGGCCATGAATTCTTGTTGTCTTCCCGAGAATTACCTTCAAGTACCTGAGACAAAACATGTTAAAATAAAAGGTCAGCAATAACGCCGAGTGAATTCATAGAGTTTAAATAAAATACATCAATATAATATCAGTATAAAATTATTACTGAAAATCATTTTGTACAAATCATTTTAATAGGCCATAAAATAGCCAAAGTCATTTTATACAAATCTTTATTGAAAATCATAATATAGGCATTTGCCTCAAAAATCATTATACGAGCCAATGTCATAAAAACATCATACAATACGTCTTATGACGTTGTATAAAAATAAAAACCGTTATATGAATATGGTTATGAAAACCAAAACACAAACATAATATCAATAGTATGACCCTGTATTGCTAGTCAAGCAATACATCGTAATTCGGAGCGTCTATTAGTATTTCGTTAATTTTAGATTATTATAAGCCGCATGACATTGTTACCTTACTAAACCAACAACGGGTAGCTAACTCGATGCCAGTTTTGCCCATCTAAAGTAGCGTGTCGTCACAAAGGTCACGCTATGGAAATCTTCTCATACATAAATTCGCTTACCAATCAATGTGGCACGACGGGGATCAACCGTCAAGGCGCGAACTGGGGTGATCGTCCCCAAATAGTACTATTAAATGCATAAGCGTCTACCAAATCCCGGTAGTTCACAATTCATGCTAATGGGACTTTTAGTGACATAACCTTACTTTAATAATCCATTTAATTTCATCTATCGGGTCCTTTAATCATTTATCGGGTCATACAATCGGGTCATTCAATCATTCGGGTCCAAAATCAATAAACAAACAATCGGGACAAATGGTGTCCTATTTTATAAAAACTAACATGTTATCTCCCTCGCGGGTTTATAAAACATTTCATAAAAACATTTAAAAGAGTGCGAGGCTATGAACTCACGTTGATGTGGGAAAGCGGGTTATCGGCAACTCGGACGTACGGTACGTGCTTCAATCACGGAAACCTAGACAAATAATACTCGTCTTAGACTCATGTCCAATGACTTATAAAAATAAAAATTATGTATACATATTATGATTATATATATATTTGATGATCAAGTGGGTTTACATATTCTCGTTTACTCATTTTAGTGTTATATGTCGATAACGTTTATACCAGTTTACTAGTTTTACCTATTTACGTGTTTTAAGTCCAATAAACTTATTACAAGTTATTTAGCTTGTTTTAATCCATTTTATACTTATATTATCAGTATCTACACTTTACAAGTTGGGCCTAAATGTGTTAAGTCCAATAAGTTCTTTTTATAAGGGTTTAACTTATTTAGTCCAATTATTAGTCCAATATGTTTACTTAGCTCGTTAATGTCCGTATGTCCTATAGTTTGGGTTTTATGGGTTTTTACTTGTTATACATGTTTATATATCAGTATATAAGTTTTATAAAGTTTACATTAGACGGGTCCAACCATCTAAGTTTTATTTAACAAAAACGTTAATTTTACGGTATTAGCCGAAAAAGTCGTAAAAATCATGTTTATAGTTTTATAACTTATAAAACTTAACAAGTTACCATTTTCATAAAATGTCCACTTATTTACCATTGTACATATTTATATAAATGTATTATATAAGTTAGTGGGTTTTAATTTATATTTTATACTATTACATTTTGAGTGCTTATATAATAGTATTATACTTTAATTTCCAAAATCTGATTTTTATCTTCACTTTCACCAAAACTGCCATATCTAGAGTTCTATATGGAGATAGAAGCTCAAATTTTTATCACATAAACTAGATGATATGTGCTCTATTTAACTCTTCTATAGCTACTGTTGAATCATCTTCTAAGTATTTTCTAAAAATCGTCCAAAACAGTGAACTCAGATTTGTACCTTAAACTTGTTTTGATCATATCTCACTCATAACAATGATTCCATTGCATGGACAACTCTCACATGTGTACAAGACATATAGCTTACTGTAAACGGATTCTACTTCATCATTTTATCAGTTCATGATATGTTTCTTTACTGTTTTATACAGCCAACATTTTTAAGCAAGATTTTAGCCTTGTTCTTTATAGTTTTTCACCTTTTTAATCATGTTTATCAACACCAAATCCCCACATAACATTTTTATCATCATATAATCATCATATACATATACAATAGGAAATAAAATACATGTTTACATACTCAAAATAACAAGAAGATGAGGAGGACAATCTTTATACCACCAAGTTGATGTAGGTTATGATTTGGGCATGGATTTTGACGGAGAAACTTGTGCATAACCATGATCATCTTCAAGACCATCATTCTTCATGAAAACCTTGTGGAAAATCAGCCCTACTACTCCATGAAAACTCCTCCTTGGATGTTATAACTTGCACCAATCTTCATCTTTTTAAATGGAGATTAACATATGTGAGTTATAACACATTTGTGTGGTTTTATTTGATCAAATGAGGGTGTTTTGGTTGGGAGTAGGACGGCAAAGAGAGGAGAGATGAGAGGATTTTGGGTGGTTTGCATGAGTTGCAAATGAGTTGTTAGTTTGTGTGAATGGTTTTGTGTTGGAAGTGGCTTACAAATGAAGCTTGGTAAGACATGTGTAAACCTTAAGCTACCATTTTGACACATAAAGGGGTGTGGTGGCAATGTTTAAACCGTCCCATATTGGGGGTGGGGCAAAACTTGTTTTGTCTCATCCCCAATTATTTACGGGTACTCCTCGATTCTAGTTTCCTCGATTTGCGTGCCCTCGGGTCGTTTTACGAAAAACGTTTTTATAAATTATGAATCAACGTCACAAAACGAATCCAATAAAAATTGTCTCATCGGAAACGGAGTTCGAAAACGTAAATACGTAATCCTAAGGTTTCCGGTTTAGTCGTAAAGGACGTTAAAATAAAATCGTAAGTCCTAATCTCTTCTCGTAAATTTGTGAGTTTATTAACCAACACAAATTTAAAACTCCAAAATAATATTCACGGATAAATTTATTTTCTGAAATGTCGGACTGTCACCAAAGACGGTGTATGTAAACGTAAGCACGTAACGTTGAATCCTCCGGTTTAGACGTAGTCGATGCTACTTCAAGACGCAAATCCAAATTTCTTCCCAAAAATAAGTGAGTTCATATTGTAACATTAAAATAATGTTTTCAAATAAATATTGAGAATAAAATATCGACCATAAATTGACGGATTGTCACATTCTACTTGTGATATACCACCCGTTATGCCTTCGTCTACACCTTATGTTCTAACGATGCCTCAAGTTTATACCACACCTTCGGTTCCAAAACCGATTCCCCCACCTTCCACTTCTACCCCTCCACCACCCAAGCATGTGAGTGAGAATTCCATTCCAAAGCCTTCATCTCAACCCAATATACCTTATCCCTCAAGGTTGAGGAAAGAAAAGTTGAAGAACAAGGATGATATTCAGGTTTCTAACTTTCTTAAAATGTTCAAACAATTGAATTTCAACATCTCCTTTGCTGAGGCTCTCGCTCACATGCCTAAATATCCTAAGATGTTTAAGGATCTTTTAAGTTATAAGGAAAAATTGCTCGACATCGCCAATACCCAATTAAATGAGAATTGTTCTACCGTTCTTTTAAGAAAACTTCCGGTTAAGTTAGGAGATCCCGGTCGATTCCTTATTCCTTGTAATTTTCCGGGTGTAGAGAATTGTATGGCTTTGGCGGATCTGGTGTGCGAGTATCAATCTTATGCCATTGTCCGTGTGGAAGCAATTATCTTTACCCGAGCTAGTCCCCACTCGTATGAAATTGGAATTAGCTAACCGATCGGTTGCTTATCCGGTGGGGATAGCCGAGGATGTGTTCGTGAGTTGACAAATTCACTTTCCCCGCCGATTTCGTTGTTATCGACTACGAAATGGACCCCCGTGTTCCATTAATCGTTGGACGTCTATTCTTGAGGACCGGTCGCACTCTCATTGATGTAGCCGCGGGCGAGATAATCATGAGAGTTGGTGACGACAAAATCGTCTTCAACATGGGTAAGCTTTCTAAGCAACCTTATGAAAACGAGAGCGTGAATTTCATTGACGTTATTGATGAGGCATGTGAAGAGCATTTCAAAGACGCTTGCAAAAGTGGTTCTTCTTCTCTACCCATTGTTGAGACCCTTGCCTCTATTGCTCCATCACTGACTCCATTTGGAGAAAGTGATTACCTTTTGAAAGAATTTGAAGCAACTTTAGGGGATGTGGACTTACAATATGAGATTCTCCCACCGATTGGGAAGAAGACATTCGTACCATTGAGAAACTTCTCAATGAGGACCATATTTCTTCACTGTCTCCTAAGGAAATCTCTATCGATGATCTGAATTTGAAAATGCCTTCCATCGACAATCCTCCGGATTTAGAGCTTAAGGATTTACCGTCTCATCTCGAATACGTTTTCCTTGAAGACAATAAGAAGTTACCCGTCATCATCGCAAAGGATTAGAAAGAAGAAGAAAAAACTTGACTTATCGATGTGCTGAAGAATCATAAGAAAGCAATTGCTTGGAAAATTTCCGACATTCGTGGAATTGATCCGAACTTTTGTACTCATAAAATTCTCATGGAGGATGACTTTAAACCCGCAATCCAAAGCCAAAGAAGGGTTAATCCTAAAATTCATGACGTCATCAAGAAAGAGGTTATCAAACTTCTAGATGCCGGAATGATTTACCCTATTTCGGATTCGCCATGGGTTCGTCCCGTCCATTGTGTGCCTAAGAAAGGCGGAATAACCGTTGTTACCAATGAAAACAACGAGTTGATTCCTACTCGACTTGTCACGGGTTGGCGAGTTTGCATAGACTATCGCAAGCTCAATGATGCCACTCGCAAGGATCATTTCCCTCTCCCTTTCATGGATCAAATGCTCGAGCGTTTAGCGGGTAATGAATATTATTGCTTCTTAGACGGTTTATCCAGGTATTTTCAAATTCCCATCGATCCTAAGGACCAAGAGAAAACCACATTCACTTGTCCTTATGGAACATTTGCTTACAAAGAATGACTTTCCGCTTATGCAATGCTCCTGGGAATTTCCAAGGGTGTATGATGGCTATCTTCCATGACATGGTTGAGTAAACTTTGGAAGTCTTTATGGATGATTTCTCGATCTATGGTGATTCTTTCTCTACTTGCCTTGCCAATTTAGAACGTATGCTCAAACGATGTGAAGACACCCGTCTCGTTATTAATTGGGAAAAATGCCATTTCATGGTAAAAGAAGGTATTGTTCTTGGTCATCTCCAAAGCCGGTCTTGAAGTCGACCGTGCTAAAGTTGAAGTGATTGCTAAATTACCTCCACCTTCAACCGTGAAGGGTGTGAGAAGTTTCCTTGGTCATGCAGGCTTCTATCGTCGTTTCATTCAAGATTTTTCTAAGATCGCTCACCCGATGACCACTAATAAGTGTGAAAACACTTATCCTTTTACCACTTATTTCCAATAATAACAAGACCAAAACATGTATTTTATGTCGTAAAAGTCGGCATTATGCGTGGTTTGTGTTTTTATTGTGTTTTAGGACCAAAAGATGCAAAAGGAAGAAAACATGGGCTATCACGGGCTTTTATCGAAGAAAAAGACTAAAGACAAAGTCGAAAGATCGAGAATGCAAAAAGAAACGGAAGTCCAAGGCCTATTCTGAAGATTTATCGAAGAAAAAGTCTAAAGACGGAAGTTTAATGAAGTCGAAGAACTCAAGTCTAATTATAGAAGAAAATTATAATACAAGTTCAACTTATATCGACAAATCCCGAGACGACGTCGAGAAAGACAAAGAAATTAAATCGAGTCGAGACGAGAAGAAAGAAAGAAGAAAGCTTAAGCACTTAATCTCCCCACCTCCTATAAATACCCTCCTAATATGTCATTAGGAGGGTGTTAGGTGGTTAGTTTTTTAGTAGTTGTAGTTAATTTTAAGTGTGTTTTTAATTTCTCTCTAGTTTTCCTTTCAAACTTATTAAGTCTTTACATTAATCTTGTAATCTTTTGATATTAATCTTTACTCAATCAAGCTTATTTCCTTAATTCTCATTCTACCTTTCTTAATCTTTTTCTTACTCTTGATAATCATGTAGTTTTACTTTAATTTTATTGATGGTTTGATTGTGTAGCTTATTTGATTGTGCTTATTTAATTTGGTGATCTTAATAAGTCTTTATTAAAGTGCTTATTTTTCTTAATCTTTATGCTTAATAGTTTTTAGAAATAAGTTGTTTTTGATAAGTTTAAGTTTTTATAAAAAGTGCTTTTTGATTTCTAGCTTATTTAATGTTTAAAAGTTTTTAAATTCTAGCTTATTCACCTTTTTCTAAAATCATTTTGGTTTAGCTTTTGGTAAAGTGCTTATTGATTTTTGGCTTATATTTGCTTATTGCTAAGTTCTTGTTCAGAAATCTGTCAAGTCCCCTTTATTCCGGATAAGAGGTACCAAACCCTCTTTTTCCGGATAACAGTCACTTACACTTTCCGGATAAGCTTCTTAATAGCTTATTCCGGATAAGCTCTTAGTTTATAATATTCCGGATAAGTCACTTAACTTGTATTCCGGATAAGTATCCGGAATTTATTCCGGATAAGCCAGTTATTCAATTTCTCCGGATAAGCCTTAGAATCATTATCCCGGATAAGTCTTTAATTTGTTTTCCTGATAAGCATCTCACGTTATTCAGGATAAGCCCTTAGCATTTTATTCCGGATAAGCGCCAAGATCGAATTCCGGATAAGAGTCCAAAGACATTCCGGATAAACATCATTTCTTCATCATTCCGGATAAGCCTTCATTGTCACTTTTCCCAGATAAGTTGTATCAATTTATTCCGGATAAGCAGCAGAACTGATTCCGGATAAGGATGAGTAATTATTCCGGATAAACCCCAGAATTTTAATATTCCAGATAGCCAGCAGAAGAATTATTCAGGATAAGGTTTTGTTGTTTCTAGTTTTAAATTTAAACTTTATCTTTCCCGCTTTTACTACAAATTATTCTAACTTGTTTTGCTTTAGTTTAATCTTTTTAGTTTACATTTTTATAAGTTTTAATCATCTTCTTTTTAGTCATTTTTAAAGTCTTAATTTTTAGTTTAACTTTTAAAGCTTTTATTTTACTCAACGACATTTTCATTTTTAACTTACAATAGATAATCAAAACCCTTTTATTTTTTCACCAAGAACAATTGAGTCGCACTTTCTACTAGTAATCAATTCGAAAAGATCGGAACAATGAACTTTCATAACTAAGTAAAAACCTACTTATTAAATGGCGCCGCTGCCGGCTCTTTTCGTTAAGATTAACGGTTTTTAGTGAAAGACGCGTTGGATTTTGGGATCCGTTCACTTTTGAACGTTATTTTTCTTGTAAAAAATTTACAAAAATCCTAAAAAATATAAAATTTTCAAAAATCTAAAAAAAAATATAGAAAAACATAAAAAACCAAAAATATTTCTTGTATATTTTTCTTTTCCTTTTGTAGTTGTGTATGCGTACTCGTGCTCATAAGAAGAAAGTAGCTCAAGCCGAAGTCATTACTCCACCTATTGTCACCATGGACAATCAACCAATGATCGAGCTTTTGCAATCGCACGTAGAGGGCAACACCGATGCTATTGTCATACCCGAGATTGGAGCCAACAACTTTGAGCTTAAATCCGACTTTATTCAAATGGTCTCTGCTCAACCTTTCTTGGGGCGTTCGCTTGATGATCCTCATGACCATATAAAAAGGTTTCTTCAACTCACCAATACGGTGAAGTATAACGGGGTTTCGCAAGAAGTGATTCGCTTGCAACTTTTTCCTTTCTCCTTAGAGGGACAATCCCGAAATTGGCTTGATAAGGAACCGCCACAAAGTATTCTTACGTGGACGGATTTAGAGACCAAGTTCATCAACTACTTTTTCCCACCCTCACGTACTACCACTTTGCGGAATGAAATCATTACTTTTGAACAAAAGTACGGTGAGACATTTAGTGAATCTTGGGACCGTTTTAAGGAACTTTTAAGAAAGTGTCCACAACATGGTTTCACAAAAGTACATCAAATAAATACTTTTTACAATAGGTTAAGCATGAATGACCAAGATTCACTAAATAGTGCCTCGGGGGGTAATATTTTAGGTAAGTCTTCTAATGCTGCATGGGACATTATTGAGAACAAGTATAGAGTGCAAACCAAGAGTGTTCGGACTAATGAAGTGCTAGCACTAATAAGAGCGACAAGAGAATTGATAAGCTTACTTTGCTTGTTGAATCACTTGCTCTCCAAACCGCCAACAATGCCAAGCAAATCACTGCCCAAGCTAATGCTTTGAGTCAATCATGTGAAATATGCGGGGGATCTCACTCATACAACGATTGCCCTTCGACTCATGACAATCCGGAAAATGTGTATGCCGCCAACGGTAACTTTGCTATGGGAGGCTATCAAGCACGTCCTCAAGGCGACCGCAATTTGCTCAGCTATCGCTCAAACAACTTTCTTTCACCACCCGGTTTTCCCCCACAAAACCCAAACAACCTCAATCGCAACAATCAAAACCAACCTCGTGCTCCAAATTAATATCAAAACCAAAGAACCCCATATCCACCTCAAAGAAACAACCAAATTACCAACAACCCGCTTATCAACCACCTGCCTACCATGCTTTTCCTCCCAACCAACCCACCGCATTACACCAAGACGTTGAAACTTACATGAGGACTAAGGATGTGATAGTGCAAAATATTCAGCAGGAAATGGCCAACATGAAAGCAGATATGGTGAAACAAGGGAATGATCTTCGAGCCGATATGCGAAACTCTTTGGCAAGTCAAACGAATGACTTAAGGAACATGATGGCTAGTTTCTTCCCAAGTAATCAAGCCTCTGGTTCGGGTTCTCTTCCGAGTAACACCGTTGTTAATCCAAGAGGGGAGATGAAAGCAATCACCACTCGCAGTGGAAAAGGTTTAAAGGAACCCGAGCTTCCTACACCTACACCGGTGATTGTGACAAAGGAAAACGAGTCTACTTTTCCAATTCCTCCACCTTCTATTTCTCCACATCCTCCAACTTCTACTTCTCCAATTCCACCACCTTCTACTTCCACCCTTCCACCACCCAAGGATGTGAGTGAGAATTCCATCCCAAAGCCTTCATCTCAACCCAATATACCTTATCCTTCGAGGTTTAGGAAAGAGAATTGAAGAACAAGGATGATATTCAGGTTTCTAACTTTCTCAAAATGTTTAAACAACTGAATTTAAATATCTCCTTTGCTGAGGCTCTCGCTCACATGCCCAAATATGCTAAAATGTTTAAAGATCTTCTCAGTGATAAGGAGAAACTTCTTGACATCGCTCAGACCCAACTTAATGAGAATTGCTCTGTAGTGCTCTTAAGGAAATTACCCACCAAACTTGGTGATCCGGGTCTTTTTCTCATTCCTTGCAACTTTCTCGGGGTAGAAAATTGTATGGCCCTAGCCGATCTAGGTGCTAGTATCAACTTAATGCCTTTAAGCGTTTGGAAACAATTGTCTCTACCCGAGCTAGTCCCCACACGAATGACTTTGGAATTAGCTAACCATACGGTTGCTTATCCAGTGGGGATAGCCGAAGACGTCTTCGTCGGTGTCGACAAATTCACCTTTTCCGGCGGATTTTGTTGTCGTTGACTACGAGATGGACCCTCGTGTTCCATTAATCGTTGGACGTCCATTCTTGAGGACCGGTCGCACCCTCATTGATGTAGCCGCGGGCGAATTAATCATGAGAGTTGGTGACGATAAAATCGTCCTCAACATGGGTAAACTTTCTAGGAAGCCTTCTGAAAATGAAAGTGTTAATTTCATTGACGTTCTTGATGAGGCTTGTGAAGAACATTTCAAAGATTCTTGTAAAAGTGGTTCTTCTTCTCTACCCATTGTTGAGACCGTTGCCTCTATTGCTCCATCACTAACTCCATTTGGAGAAAGTGATTTCATTTTGAAAGAATTTGAAGCAACTTTGGGAGATGTGGACTTGCAATATGACGATTCTCCCTCCAATTGGGATGAAGACATTCGTACCATTGAGAAACTTCTCAATGAGGACCATATTTCTCCACCATATCCTAAGGATATTTCTATCGATGAACTGAATTTGACTACGCCTTCCATCGAAAATCCTCCGGATTTAGAGCTTAAGGACCTACCGTCTCATCTCGAGTACGTTTTCCTTGACAAAAACAAGAAGTCACCCGTGATCATCACAAAGGACTTGAAAGAGGAAGAAACATCTCGACTTATCGCCGTGCTAAAGAATCATAAGAAAGCGATTGCTTGGAAAATCTCCGATATTCGTGGAATTGATCCTCACTTATGCACACATAAAATTCTCATGGAGGACGACTTTAAACCCACTATTCAAAGCCAAAGAAGGGTGAATCCCAAGATCCATGACGTTATCAAAAAAGAGGTTATCAAACTTCTTGATGCGGGAATGATCTACCCTATCTCGGATTCACCATGGGTTAGTCCCGTCCATTGTATGCCTAAGAAAGGTGAAATCACCGTTGTGCCCAATGCAAACAATGAGTTGATTCCTACTCGTCTCGTTACAGGGTGGGGAGTTTGTATAGACTATCACAAACTCAATGATGTTACGAGAAAGGATCATTTTCCCCTTCCTTTAATGGACCAAATGCTTGAACGTCTAGCGGGTAATGACTATTACTACTTCTTAGACGGTTTCTCCGGGTATTTTCAAATTCCCATCGATCCCAAAGACCAAGAGAAAACCACATTCACTTGTCCTTATGGAACATTTGCTTATAAAAGAATGCCTTTTGGCTTATGCAATGCTCCTGGCACATTCCAAAGGTGTATGATGGCTATCTTCCATGACATGGTTGAAGAAACTATGGAAGTCTTCATGGATGATTTATCGGTCTATGGTGATTCTTTCTCTCATTGCCTTGCCAATTTGGAACGCATGCTTAAGCGGTGTGAAGACACTCGCCTTGTTCTAAATTGGGAAAAATGCCATTTCATAGTAAAAGAAGGCATTGTGCTTGGACATAAAATCTCAAAAGCCGGTCTTGAAGTCGACCGTACTAAAGTGGATGTCATAGCCAAATTACCTCCACCTTCAACTGTGAAGGGTGTGAGAAGTTTCCTTGGTCATGCGGGCTTCTATCGTCGATTCATTCAAGATTTTTCTAAAATCACTCGTCCGATGACCCACCTCTTGGAAAAAGATACTCCTTTTATCTTTTCTAAAGAGTGTCTTGAATCCTTCAATCTTCTTAAAGACAAGCTAACTAGGGCACCGGTCTTGGTTACCCCTAATTGGGAGCTACCTTTTGAATTGATGTGTGATGCTAGCGACTTTGTTATTGGAGCGGTTTTGGGCCAAAGAGTGAAAAAACACTTCCAACCAATCCATTACGCTAGCAAGAGAATTACGGGGGCTCAATTGCATTATACCACTACCGAAAAAGAGCTTTTAGCTATAGTGTATGCTTTTGAAAAGTTCCGCCCCTATCTTGTCCTTTCTACCACCATCGTGTACACCGATCATTCCGCGTTGAAGTACTTGTTAACTAAGCAAGGTTCCAAGCCAAGACTTCTTCGTTGGGTTTTGCTCCTTCAAGAATTTAAAATCGAAATTCGTGACAAAAAGGGAGCGGAAAACCTAGCCGCGGATCATCTAAGTAGACTTGAGGATCCTTATCAAGGGGATCATCCGACCCAAGAGATCAATGACTCTTTTTCCCTTGAGACCTTAATGTATATAAATTCCAATCTTGATGAAACCCTGTGGTTTGCGGACATTGCAAACTACTTAGCGGGTGGAATTCTTAAGGAAGGGTTAACGTCCCAACAAAAGAAAAAGTTCTTTAAAGACATTGAACACTATTTTTGGGACGACCCTTACCTTTTCAAACAATGTGCGGATCTTATCATTCGTCATTGTGTTGATGGGCCATCAGCTTTACAAATCCTTGATGCTTGCCATAAAGGACCCACCGGTGGTCACTTTGGTCCCAATTACACCGCGAAGAAAGTTTTCGACTCTAGATTCTATTGGACCACCATTTATCGTGACGCTCACAAAATGGTTAAACATTGTGATGCTTGCCAAAGACAAGGCAAGATCACACATAAAGATGAGATGCCTCAAAATTTCATACAAGAATGTGAAATCTTTGATGTATGGGGTATCGACTTTATGGGGCCATTTTCATCATCAAAAGGGAAAAAATACATCCTCATAGCCGTTGACTACATTTCTAAATGGGTTGAAGCTAAGGCTCTCCCTACGAACGATGCGAGGGTGGTTGTGAACTTTTTGAAGCAGCTTTTTGCTCGATTCGGTTTTCCTCGTGCTATAATCAGTGACCGCGGGACTCATTTTAGCAATGATCAATTCACAAGAGTCATGGCTAAGTACGGTGTCAATCACCGTCTTTCCACCGCTTATCATCCCCAAACTAATGGGCAAGCCGAGATATCTAACCGGGGATTAAAGTGAATTCTGGAGCGTACTGTGGGAGAGCATCGTGCCTCTTGGGCCGATAAATTAGATGATGCTTTGTGGGCTTTCCGTACCGCTTATAAGACCCGATTGGTTGTACACCTTATCGTCTTGTGTACGGGAAAGCATGCCACCTCCCTATCGAGCTAGAACATAAGGCATACTGGGCCTTAAAGTGGGCTAACTTCGACATCAACAACGCTGGCAATCTTCGGAAGATTCAACTCAATGAGCTAAATGAACTAAGGAATGAAGCTTATGAGAACTCATTGATCTACAAGGAGAAGACCAAGATCATCCATGATGCTAGGATTAAGAATCAAGAGTTCCACGTTGGTGATCAAGTTTTACTCTTTAACTCTCGGTTGAAGATCTTCTCGGGAAAGATGAAGAGCCACTGGTCTGGTCCATTCACCGTCGCCAAAGTCTTCCCATATGGCACCATTAAGCTTTCTCAGCCAAATGGGCCCAATTTTAAGGTGAATGGCCAGCGCGTGAAGTTGTACTTTGGTGAGGACATCTCTCATGAGATGATTCCATCCCTCACCACGTTTCCCTTGAATTAAGTTATGGGTCGAGTCAGGCTTGTGACTCGGTTAACAAAAACAAGCGCTTCACGGGAGGCAACCCGTGATCTATCCTTTACCGTTTTCATAATAAGTGTAGGGGGAGCCCCATATGTGTTTGTTGTCTTGTTTCTTCTTCTGTGCAGGGATTAAACTTCAAAGATCCATTCTCGATGACTTTTGACGAACCGTGATCCCGTGTACCCGTCTTCCCGGTTCTATCCTAAACTGTCGTGATTCAATATTTCATATCTTATATGTTCATATTGAAATCACTATAGTTGTCCTTTCCATAGCAAGATTTAAACAACGTGCACAATGTCATAAGTGTAGGGGAGTTTACTCCCACATGCTTAAACATTGAGGACAATTTTTATATCAAGTGTAGGGGGACTTCTATCGAAGTAAGAGGGCTTTTCCATGAATTTGTCCTCATTTTAACCAGAAAATTTAATTTTTCGACATTTTTCAAAAAATTTTTAATCTATTTTGGCCTAGTTGTATAGTAGTATTTTGCTTTGTTATCGTTATTTTCTTTCTTTGCTAAAATAAATTTTTTAATAAAGTGGTTTTAAATTTTTCAAAGTCGTGAATATTTTGACTCAACCCGAGTTTACTTATCTAAGTTTACTCTAGCTAGTATCCTTAACGTGTTTAAGTCAAGTTTTGCTAGGCTTTTATATAGGGAACTTTAAAACACGAAAGTCTTAACTCTCACGGGTTAAGAACAAGAACTTTTTGCAAGTTCCTATAATTGATCCTAGAGAGTCGTTTATCAAGGGAACTTTAAAATGCGAATTCTAAACTTGAAAAAGTCTAAGTGTTTGCAAGATCCTATAGATGACTCGAAAACCCAAAACTTTGATTTAATTGGCTAAGCATCCACGAGTCTCATTCCTTGAGATTTTAAATTGTGGAGAACGAGAGATGATAGAGTCAATTATAAGTTTGGTATTCTTTCGTGAATTTATGTGAGTTGATTATAAGCCTATTCTCCCATCGCTTGCTAATAAATTTATCTGCAATAAATAAGGTTGTACGATTTGAAAAGTTACTTAGATATTAGCACAAGATCGTTTAAAAGTTGCACGGTATTAATTAGAGTTCATAGCCAAGGCATAACTTATTGAAGCGGGATGCGAAGATTGGCGAGTCCGAAAAGGCCCTAACAAGGCATGAAGGCTACATTTTGTTGCTAAAGATCCAAAAGTGATGTGAAGAATCATTTATCAAAAATCAATATGAAGGATCGAGACATACGACGAAAAGCAAATACTCCCCTAAAGATCATGGAGAAGTCTATCCAAAAAGGCCCTAACAAGGTATGAGGATAAATAGATCCAAGTCCTAAAAGGAGGCGGATCGTTGTATATCAAAGTCCGAAATAAAGATTGGAGAAAAATGAAGAAGTCGTGGTCCAAATATGAAGAATCTCTTGAAACTTCAAGTGATGAAATTCCCATTATGAAGAGAAGACCATAGTTTCAAGAACGTCTCTCAAAGATTTGAAGTATGAAGTCGCTGCCAAATATCGGTCCGAGAAAGGTCTCAAATCGTGAAGTGAGTTATGCCAAGATATGAACTTTATGAGGTCCCGAGAAGCAGTTTTAAAAGATTTTGTCCTTTAGCTAACTATTGATTAAATCGTCCTACTTTATTTTCAGCCTAATAAACTATCGAAATATGTCAAAAAATGCATCCTCGTGGACAATATTAAAATATAAGAGATATACCTAGGAATAAGGGAGTCTAAGTGAATAATTGGGTCACATGAGTTCGTGTTAGTTTGCTAACTTATAATAACAATGATCTCGTTTTTAAGCTTGGTATGGGGAACGTGAAACTTGAGAATGATGAACATTCATGACAACCTAAAACCCCAATCTAAGTCTTTGATTTTTTTACTTGTTTTGATCTTTTAGTTTTCTTAGTGTTTAGTATTAAATAAAGGACAAGGTGGGTTATCTATGATGAAAAATGTAAACCATGCTTAGAAATTAGTGCATTGCATGAGGACATTGCAATGGTCAAGTGTAGGGGAATTAATAAGTGTGAAAACACTTATCCTTTTACCACTTATTTCTAATAATAACAAGACCAAAACGTGTATTTTATGTCGTAAAAGTCGGAATTATGCGTGGTTTGTGTTTTTATTGTGTTTTAGGACCAAAAGATGCAAAAGGAAGAAAACATGGGCTATCACGGGCTTTTATCGAAGAAAAAGACTAAAGACGAAGTCGAAAGATCGAGAATGCAAAAAGAAACGGAAGTCCAAGCCCTATTCTGAAGATTTATCGAAGAAAAAGTCTAAAGACGGAAGTTTAATGAAGTCGAAGAACTCAAGTCTAATTATAGAAGAAAATTATAAGACAAGTTCAACTTATATCGACAAATCCCGAGACGACGTCGAGAAAGACAAAGAAATTAAATCGAGTCGAGACGAGAATAAATAAAGAAGAAAGCTTAAGCACTTAATCTCCCCACCTCCTATAAATACCCTCCTAATATGTCATTAGGAGGGCGTTAGGTAGTTAGTTTTTTTAGTAGTTGTAGTTATATTTAAGTGTGTTTTTAATTTCTCTCTAGTTTTCCTTTCAAACTTATTAAGTCTTTACATTAATCTTGTAATCTTTTGATATTAATCTTTACTCAATCAAGCTTATTTCCTTAATTCTCATTCTACCTTTCTTAATCTTTTTCTTAATCTTGATAATCATGTAGTTTTACTTTAATTTTATTGATGGTTTGATTGTGTAGCTTATTTGATTGTGCTTATTTAATTTGGTGATCTTAAAAAGTCTTTATTAAAGTGCTTATTTTTCTTAATGTTTATGCTTAATAGTTTTTAGAAATAAGTTGTTTTTGATAAGTTTAAGTTTTTATAAAAAGTGCTTTTTGATTTCTAGCTTATTTAATGTTTAAAAGTTTTTAAATTCTAGCTTATTCACCTTTTTCTAAAATTATTTTGGTTTAGCTTTTGGTAAAGTGCTTATTGATTTTTGGCTTATATTTGCTTATTGCTAAGTTCTTGTTCCGAAATCTGTCAAGTCCCCTTTATTCTGGATAAGAGGTACCAAACCCTCTTTTTCTGGATAACTGTCACCTACACTTTCCGGATAAGCTTTTTAATAGCTTATTCCGGATAAGTCACTTAACTTGTATTCCGGATAAGTATCCGGAATTTATTCCGGATAAGCCAGTCATTCAATTTCTCCGGATAAGCCTTAGAATCATAATCCCGGATAAGTCTTCAATTTGTTTTCCGGATAAGCATCTCACATTATTCAGGATAAGCCCTTAGCATTTTATTCCGGATAAGCCCCAAGCCCGGATTCCGGATAAGAGTCCAAAGACATTCCGGATAAGCATCATTTCTTCATCATTCCGGATAAGACTTCATTGTCACTTTTTCCGGATAAGCGGTATCAATTTATTCCGGATAAGCAGCAGAACTGATTCCGGATAAGGATGAGTAATTATTCCGGATAAAACCCAGAATTTTAATATTCCGGATAGCCAACAGAAGAATTATTCAGGATAAGGTTTTGTTGTTTCTAGTTTTAAATTTAAACTTTATCTTTCCCGCTTTTTACTACAAATTATTCTAACTTGTTTTGCTTTAGTTTAATCTTTAGAGTTTACATTTTTATAAGTTTTAATCATCTTCTTTTTAGTCATTTTTAAAGTCTTAGTTTTTAGTTTAACTTTTAAAGCTTTTATTTTACTCAACGACATTTTCATTTTTAACTTACAATAGATAATCAAAACCCTTTTATTTTTCCACCAAGAACAATTGAGTCGCACTTTCAACTAGTAATCAATTCGAAAAGATTGGAACAACAAACTTTCATAACTAAGTAAAAACCTAGTTATTAACCACCTCTTGGAAAAAGATACTCCTTTTATCTTTTCTAAAGAGTGTATTGAATCTTTCAATCTTCTTAAGGATAAACTAACTAAGGCACCTGTCATGGTTACCCCTAATTGGGAGTTACCTTTTGAATTGATGTGTTATGCTAGCGATTTTGCTATTGGAGCGGTTTTGGGCCAAAGAGTGAACAAACACTTCCAACCAATCCATTATGCTAGCAAGACAATGACGGGGCTCAATTGCATTATACCACTACCGAAAAAGAGCTTTTAGCTGTAGTGTATGTTTTTGAGAAGTTCCGCCCCTATCTTGTCCTTTCCACCACCATTGTCTATACCGACCATTCTGCGTTGAAGTACTTGTTAACCAAACAAGATTCCAAGCCAAGACTTCTTCGTTGGGTTTTGCTCCTACAAGAATTTAAAATCGAAATTCGTGATAAAAAGGGAGCGGAAAACCTAGCCGCGGATCATCTTAGTAGACTCGAGGATCCTTATCAAGGGGATCTCCCAAATCAAGAGATTAATGACCTTTTTCCCCTTGAGGCCTTGATGTCTATTAACTCCTCTTGATGAAACCCCATGGTTTGCGGACATTGCAAACTATTTGGCGGGTGGAATTCTCAAGGAAGGGTTAACGTCCCAACAAAAGAAAAAGTTCTTTAAAGACATTAAGAACTATTTTTGGGACGACCCTTACCTTTTCAAACAATGTGCGGATCTTGTCATTCATCGGTGTGTTGATGGGCCGACAACTTTATTAATCCTTGAAGCTTGCCATAAAGGACCCACCGGTGGTCACTTTGGTCCTAATTACACCGCGAAGAAAGTGTTCAACTCTGGATTCTATTAGCCCTCCATTTATCATGACGCTCATGAAATGGATAAACAATATGATGCTTGCCAAAGACAAGGCAAGATCACACATAAAGATGAGATGCCTCAAAATTTCATACAAGAATGTGAAATCTTTGACGTATGGGGTATCGACTTTATGGGGCAATTTCCATCATCCAAAGGGAACAAGTACATCCTCGTAGCCGTTGACTACGTATCTAAATGGGTTGAAGAAAAGGCTCTCCCTACGAACGATGCGAGGGTGGTTGTGAACTTTCTGAAGCAAATTTTTGCTCGATTCGGTGTTCCTCGTGCTATCATCAATGACCGCGGGACTCATTTTTGCAATGATCAATTTGCTCGAGTCATGGCTAAGTATGGTGTCAATCACCGTCTTTCCACCGCTTATCATACCCAAACAAATGGTCAAGCCGAGATTTCTAACCGTGGATTGAAGAGAATTTTAGAGAGAACTGTAGGAGAGCATCGTGCCTCGTGGGCCGATAAGTTAGATGATGCTTTGTGGGCTTTCCATACCGCATATAAGACACCTATTGGTTGCACTCCATATCGTCTTGTGTACGGGAAGGCATGCCACCTCCCTATTGAGTTGGAGCATAAGGCGTATTGGGCCTTGAAGTGGGCCAATTTTGATATCAACAAAGCCGGTGATCTTCTGAAGATTCAACTCAACGAGCTAAATAAACTAAGGAATGAAACTTATGAGAATTCATTGATCTACAAGGATAAAACCAAGATCATTCATGATGCTAGGATTAAGAACCGAGAGTTTCACGTTGGTGATCAAGTTTTACTCTTTAACTCTCGGTTGAAGATCTTCTCGGGTAAGCTTAAGAGCCGTTGGTCTGGTCCATTCACCGTCGCCAAAGTCTTCCCTTACGGCACCATTGAACTTTCTCAACCAAATGAGCCTAATTTTAAAGTGAATGGCCAGCGTGTGAAGCTGTACTTTGGTGAGGACATCTCTCATGAGATGATTCCATCCCTCACCACGTTTCCCTTGAATTAGTTCTGGGTCGAGTCAGGCTCGTGACTCGGTTAACAAAAACAAGCGCTTCTCGGGAGGCAACCCGTTGATCTATCCTTTACCGTTTTCATAATAAGTGTAGGGGGAGCCCCGTAGGTGTTTGTTTTCTTGTTTCTTATGATGTATAAGGATTAAAGCTTCAAAGATCCACTTTTGATGACATTTGACGACCGTGATCCCGTGTACCCGTCTTTCCGGTTCTATCCTAAACTGTCGTGATTCAATATTTCATATCTTATATGTTCACATTAAAATCACTACAGTCGTCCTTTCCTTAGCAAGATTTAAACAACATGCACAATGTCCTAAGTGTAGGGGAGTTTACTCCCACATGCTTAAACATTGAGGACAATGTTTATATCAAGTGTAGGGGGACTTCTATCGAAGTAAGTGGGCTTTTCCATGAATTTGTCCTCATTTTAACCGGAAAATTTGATTTTTCGACATTTTTTAAAATTTTTAATCTGTTTTGGCCTAGTAGTATAGTAGTATTTTCATTTCTTATCGTTATTTACTTTCTTTGCTAGAATAAATTTTGAATAAAGTGTTTTAATTTTTCAACGTTGTGAATCTTTTGACTCAACCCGAGTTTACTTATCCAAGTTTACTCTAGCTAGTATCCTTAACGTGTTTAAGTCAAGTTTTGCTAGGCTTTTATATAGGGAGCTTTAAAACGCGAAAGCCTTAACTCTTTTTTTTTACCAAAGGTAAATTGCATTAAAGCAAAAGAAAAGGTACAATGTCAAAAAGCACAAAGACTAAGAAGCAAGGACAAACCCCTAAAATTCTAGCTTTGGTAACAAAAAACAAATGGCCATGGACAATCCCCATGCTCAAATCAATAAGTACTGATACAAATAGCATCTAAATCCAATGTAGACAAAGCTGCTAACTCCTATCAAAACTTAATCCCAAGTCTAAGAGTTTGCAAGATCCTATAGATGACTTGAAAACCCAAAACTTTGATTTAATTGGCTAAGCATTCACGAGTCTCATTCTTAGAGATTTTAAATTGTGGAGAACGAGAGATGATAGAGTCAATTATAAGTTTAGTATTCTTTCATGAATTTATGTGAGTTGATTATAAGCATTTTTTCCCATCGCTTGTTAATAAATATATTTGCAATAAATAAGGTTGTACAATTTGAAAAGTTACTTAGCTTCTAGCCCAAGATCGTTTAAAAGTTTCTAGGTATTAATTAGAGTTCATAGCCAAGGCATACCTTATTGAAGCGGGATGCGAAGATTGGCGAGTCCAAAAAGGCCCTAACAAGGCATGAGGGCTACATTTTGTTGCTAAAGATCCCAAGTGATGTGAAGAATCATTTATCAAAAATCAATATGAAGGATCGAGACACACGACGAAAAGCAAATACTCCCCTAAAGATCATGGAGAAGTCTATCCGAAAAGACCCTTGCAAGGTATGAGGATAAATAGATCCAAGTCCTAAAAGGAGGCGGATCGTTGTATATCAAAGTCCAAAATAAAGATTAGAGAAAAATGAAGAAGTCGTGGTCCAAATATGAAGAATCTCTCAAAACTTCAAGTGAAGAATTCCCTATTATGAAGAGAAGACCATAGTTTCAAGAACGTCTCTCAAGATTCGAAGTATGAAGTCGCTGCCAAATATCGGTCCGAGAAAGGTCTCAAATCGTGAAGCAAGTTATGCCAAGATATGAACTTTAAGAGGTCCCGAGAAGCAGTTTTAAAAGATTTTGTCCTTTAGCTAACTATTGATTAAATCGTCCCACTTTATTTTCGGCCTAAATAAACTTTCGAAATAAGTCAAACAATGTATCCTCGTGATCGTTCAAGACAATCATAAAATATAAGAGATACACCTAGGAATAAGGGAGTCTAAGTGAATAATTGAGCCACATGAGTTCGTGTTAGTTTGCTAACTTATAATAACAATGATCTCGTTTATAAGCTTGGTGTGGGGAACGTGAAACTTGAGGGTGATAAACATTCATGACATGACAAAGCCTAACATAAGTCTTTGATTTCCTTACTTGTTTTGTATATATTTCTATCTTTTTAGTTTCCTTAATGTTTATTATTTAATAAAGGCCAAGGTGGGTTATTTATGATGAAATTGTAAAACGTGCTTTGAAATTAATGCATTGCATGAGGGAATTGCAATGGTCAAGTGTAGGGGATTTAATAAGTGTGAAAACAATTATCCTTTTACCGCTTATTTCCAATAATAACAAGACCAAAACGTGTATTTTATGTCATAAAAGTCGGAATTATGCGTGGTTTGTGTTTTATAAAAATATGAAAAAGGGAGAAAACACGGGCTATCACGGGCTTTTATCGAAGAAAACGAGACAAGACGAAGTCAAAAGATCAAGAGTGCAAAAAGAACGGAAGTCCAAGGCCTATTCTAAAGATTTATCGAAGAAAAAGTCTAAAGACAGAAATTTAATGAAGTCGAAGAACCAAGTCTAATTAAAGAAGAAAATTATAAGACGAGTTCAATTTATATCGACAAATCCCGAGACGACGTCGAGAAAGACAAAGAATTTAAATCGAGTCGAGACGTGAAGGAAGAAACAAGGAAGCATCAACACTTAGCCTCCCCACCTCCTATATATACCCTCCTAATGACACATTAGGAGGGTGTTAGTTAGTTCATTAGTTAATTTTTCTAGTTTTATTTTTAAGTATGTTTTATTTTTCTTCTCTCTAGTTTTTCAAGCTTATCAAACATTAATCTTGTAATCTTTTGATCTTAATCTTCAATTTAATCAAGTTTATCTCCTAATTCTTATTCTACCTTTCTTAATAATCTATTGTTTTTGCTTAATTAATCAGGTAGTTGGTTTAATTTTGTTGATGATGTGATTGTTTTGCTTATTTGATTGTGCTTATTGAGTTGGTGTGTTTGAAGTTTTTAGATTAAGGTTCTTATTTGCTTAATTTCTATGTTTATTAGTTTTTAAAATAAGTTGATTTTGTTAGTTTAATATATTTATAAAAAAGTTGATTTTAAATTTGTGCTTATTTAGTGTTTTTAAAAGTTTTTAAATTGTGTCTTATTAGCTTTTCTTAAAATTAGATTTGGTAAAAGTTTTGGTAAGTGCTTATTTGAATATTGCTTATTTTAATCTTATTCGGATTCTTTTAAAACCCTTTTAATCCGAACTAGGTATAGTGTTTAACAGATTTTCCCGAATTACGTTTTGCTTCATATTCCGAACTAGCTTCAAACTTCATTTTCCCGAATTAGGTGGGAAGTTGAGATTCTGAGTTACGTTTGAGTTTTGTTGTCCCGAATTACATGCAACACCCGGATTCTGAATTACATAAGGGATTGAATATCCCGAATTAAGTTAGAGTTTGACATTCCGAACTACATCAAGATTAAGGTATTCCGGATTAGGTTCGTGATTGCCTATTCCGAGTTGTGTTCCGAACTACGTCATGGTCCGTTTATTCCGAATTAGGTCCATCGTGGAGTATTCCGAGTTACATCATAAACCCACATTCCGAACTACTTTCAGCATGGATTCCGAACTACTTGTTGATTTTTGATTCCGAATTATGTTCATTCCGAGTTAGGTTTGTGTTAAAACATTCCAAACTAGAGTAAGTAAAGACGGATTCCGAACTATATACTGAATTTGTATTCCGAACTACGTAGGTGGTTGTGATTCCGAATTAGATCAGATTTTGGGTATTTCGATTTATGTTCAGTTTTTATTTTCCAAATTATTTTCAAACCTTAATTTTTCCAACCATTTTCGCTTAGTTAATTTTTCAAATTATTTCTATTAAAGTTTTCATTTTTACAAAGTTTTAATTTTCAAATTTACTTTTTAAAGCTTTAACTTTTACTCAACGACATTTTCATTTTCGATTTTTACTTTTAGTTTAAAATAGATAATCACTACACTTTATTTTCCACCAAGAACGACTGAGTCGCACTTTCAACTGGTAATCAATTCGAAAAGACTGGTTTAACGAACTTTCATACGAGAAAATATCTTGTATTAAATGGCGCCGCTGCCGGCTCTTTCGTCAAGATTAACAGTTTTTAGTGAGACACGCGTTGGATTTTGGGATCCGTTCACTTTTCAACGTTATTTTTCGTGTCAAAATTTTTCAAAAATCCATAAAAATCAAATATTTTCAAAAATCTAAAAAAAATAGAAAAACCTAAAAACCCAAAATATTTCTTGTCTATCTTCCTTTTCCTCTTGTAGGTGTGTATGCGTACCCGTGCTCGTAAGAAGAAAGCAACTCAAGCCAAAGTCGAAACTCAACCTATTGTCGCCATGGAGAATCGACCAATGATCGAGCTTTTGCAATCCCAAGTAGAGGGCAACACTGATGCTATTGTCATACCCGAGATTGGAGCCAACAACTTTGGGCTCAAATCCGGTTTCATTCAAATGGTCTCTGCTCAACCATTCTTGGGGCGTACACTTGATGATCCTCATGAACATATCAAAAGGTTCCTTTAACTCACTAATACGGTCAAGTATAATGGGGTTTCACAAGAGGTAATTCGCTTGCAACTTTTTCCTTTCTCCTTAGAGGGACAAGCCCGACATTGGCTTGATAAGGAACCGCCACAAAGTATTCTTACGTAGTCGGATTTAGAGACCAAATTCATCAACTAATTTTTCCCACCCTCACGTACTACCGCTTTGCGGAATGAAATCATTAACTTTGAACAAAAGTACGGTGAGACATTTAGTGAATCTTGGGACCGTTTTAAGGAACTTTTAAGAAAGTGTCCACAACATGGTTTTACAAAAGTGCATCAAATTAATACTTTTTACAATGGTTTAAGCATGAATGACCAAGATTCACTCAATAGTGCCTCGGGGGGTAACATTTTGGTTAAGTCTTCTAATGCCGCATGGGATATTATTGTGAATAAGTCTAGAGTGCAAACTAGGGGTGTTTGGGCTAATGCGGCTAGTGCTAGTACTAGTGACGCCGACAAGAGAATTGATAAGCTTACTTCAATTGTTGAAGCACTTGCTCTACAAACCACTAACAATGCCAAAAACAATAATGATCAAGTTAATACCCTTAGTGAGTCTTGTGAGACTTGTGGTGGACCACACTCTTACTACAATTGTGATAAGGTCTATGACTCCTCTCCCCAAGAAGTGTATGCCTATAACACCAATGAGAGGGTGCATTTTAAGCCTAATGTGGATGCTAACAATCTTTCTTATCGATCTAGTAATTATTTGGCTCCCCCCAGTTTTCAATCCCATAATAGACCACCACCACCTCAATTGAAAAACACACAGTACCCACCAAGTAACCAAGTCCAAAGAAGTAACTACCAAGGGGTTCTTCTAATAATCAAAGGAATTATAACTCAAATAAAGGGAATTTTCATGGTCAAAATCACAGGGGTTTTAATGGGAAAAACCAAGGGTTTCAAAATAACAACTTTAACCAAGGTTTTAATAATAACAACGCTTATCAACAACAATATCCAAACCAAGGTTTTCAAAATCAAGGGAAAAACACGAATACACCTTCAATGGAATTGGTTCTTCAAAAGTTGAGAGATAAGTTGAGTGAACATGAGAAAATCATGTATGCTATGCAAGAATCAAGTGACAAGAAATTTATGCAAATGTATCAAGCCATTAATCCCCACGGCCCACCCCAAGGTGCTCTCCCTTCTAACACCGTGACCAATCCTAGGGCCAACGTTAATGCCATCACTACTAGGAGCGGTAAGACCATCATAGAACCTTCTTCTTCCCCAACTAACCAAGGACCCGAGATTCCTTCTACTTCCACCCCCCGTTCTTCACCTTCTACTTGTGATATACCACCCGTTATGCCTTCGTCTACACCTTATGTTCCAACGATGCCTCAAGTTTATACCACACCTTCGGTTCCAAAACCGGTTCCTCCACCTTCCACTTCTACCCCTCCACCACCCAAGCTTGTGAGTTAGAATTCCATTCCAAAGCCTTCATCTCAACCCAATATACCTTATCCCTCAAGGTTGAGGAAAGAAAAGTTGAAGAACAAGGATGATATTCCGATTTCTAACTTTCTTAAAATGTTCAAACAATTGAATTTCAATATCTCATTTGCTGAGGCTCTCGCTCACATGCCTAAATATGCTAAGATGTTTAAGGATCTTTTAAGTTATAAGGAAAAATTGCTCGACATCACCAATACCCAATTAAATGAGAATTGTTCTGCCGTTCTTTTGAGAAAACTTCCGGTTAAGTTAGGAGATCCCAGTCGATTCCTTATTCCTTGTAATTTTCCGGGTGTAGAGAATTGTATGGCTTTGGTGGATCTCGGTGCGAGTATCAATCTTATGCCATTGTCCGTGTGGAAGCAATTATCTTTACCCGAGCTAGTCCCCACTCGTATGACATTGGAATTGGTTAACCGATCGGTTGCTTATCCGGTGGGGATAGCCGAGGATGTGTTCGTGAGTTGACAAATTCACTTTCCCCGCCGATTTGTTGTTGTCGACTACGAAATGGACCCCCGTGTTCCATTAATCGTTGGACGTCCATTCTTGAGGACCGGTCGCACTCTCATTGATGTAGCCGCGGGCGAATTAATCATGAGAGTTGGTGACGACAAAATCGTCTTCAACATGGGTAAGCTTTCTAAAAAACCTTATGAAAACGAGAGCGTTAATTTCATTGACGTTCTTGATGAGGCATGTGAAGAGCATTTCAAAGACGCTTGCAAAAGTGGTTCTTCTTCTCTACCCATTGTTGAGACCCTTTCCTCTATTGCTCCATCACTGACTCCATTTGGAGAAAGTGATTACCTTTTGAAAGAATTTGAAGCAACTTTAGGGGATGTGGACTTACAATATGAGATTCTCCCACCGATTGGGAAGAAGACATTCGTACCATTGAGAAACTTCTCAATGAGGACCATATTTCTCCACTGTCTCCTAAGGAAATCTCTATCGATGATCCAAATTTGAAAACGACTTCCATCGACAATCCTCCGGATTTAGAGCTTAAGGATTTACCGTCTCATCTCGAATACGTTTTCCTTGAAGACAATAAGAAGTTACCCGTCATCATCGCAAAGGATTTGAAAGAAGACGAAAAATATCGACTTATCGACGTGCTGAAGAATCATAAGAAAGCAATTTCTTGGAAAATTTCCGACATTCGCGGAATTGATCCGAACTTTTGTACTCATAAAATTCTCATAGAGGATGACTTTAAACCCGCAATCCAAAGCCAAAGAAGGGTTAAGGTCATGAAGAAAGAGGTTATCAAACTTCTAGATGCCGGAATGATTTACCCTATTTCGGATTCGCCATGGGTTAGTCCCGTCCATTGTGTGCCTAAGAAAGGCGGAATAACCGTTGTTCCCAATGAAAACAACGAGTTAATTCCTACTCGACTTGTCACGGGTTGGCGAGTTTGCATAGACTATCGCAAGCTCAATGATGCCACTCGCAAGGATCATTTCCCTCTCCCTTTCATGGATCAAATGCTCGAGCGTTTAGCGGGTAATGACTATTATTGCTTCTTAGGCGGTTTCTCCGGGTATTTTCAAATTCCCATCGATCCTAAAGACCAAGAGAAAACCACATTCACTTGTCCTTATGGAACATTTGCTTACAAAAGAATGCCTTTCGGCTTATGCAATGCTCCTAGGACTTTCCAAGGGTGTATGATGGCTATCTTCCATGACATGGTTGAGTAAACTATGGAAGTCTTTATGGATGATTTATCGATCTATGGTGATTCTTTCTCTACTTGCCTTGCCAATTTAGAACGTATGCTCAAACGATGTGAAGACACTCGTCTCGTTCTTAATTGGGAAAAATGCCATTTCATGGTAAAAGAAGGTATTGTTCTTGGTCATCTCCAAAGCCGGTCTTGAAGTCGACCGTGCTAAAGTTGAAGTGATTTCTAAATTACCTCCACCTTCAACCGTGAAGGGTGTGAGAAGTTTCCTTGGTCATGCGGGCTTCTATTGTCGTTTCATTCAAGATTTTTCTAAGATCGCTCACCCGATGACCACTAATAAGTGTGAAAACACTTATCCTTTTACCATTTATTTCCAGTAATAACAAGACCAAAACGTGTATTTTATGTCGTAAAAGTCGGAATTATGCGTGGTTTATGTTTTTATTATGTTTTAGGACCAAAAGATGCAAAAGGAAGAAAACATGGGCTATCACGGGCTTTTATCAAAGAAAAAGACTAAAGACGAAGTCGAAAGATCGAGAATGCAAAAAGAAACGGAAGTCCAAGGCCTATTCTGAAGATTTATCGAAGAAAACGTCTAAAGACGGAAGTTTAATGAAGTCGAAGAACTCAAGTCTAATTATAGAAGAAAATTATAAGAGAAGTTCAACTTATATCGGCAAATCTAGAGACGACGTCGAGAAAGACAAAGAAATTAAATCGAGTCGAGACGAGAAGAAAGAAAGAAGAAAGCTTAAGCACTTAATCTCCCCACCTCCTATAAATACCCTCCTAATATTTCGTTAGGAGGGTGTTAGGTGGTTAGTTTTTTTAGTAGTTGCAGTTAATTTTAAGTGTGTTTTTAATTTCTCTCTAGTTTTCCTTTCAAACTTATTAAGTCTTTACATTAATCTTGTAATATTTTGATATTAATCTTTACTCAATCAAGCTTATTTCCTTAATTCTCATTCTACCTTTCTTAATCTTTTTCTTACTCTTGATAATCATGTAGTTTTACTTTAATTTTATTGATGGTTTGATTGTGTAGCTTATTTGATTGTGCTTATTTAATTTGGTGATCTTAAAAAGTCTTTATTAAAGTGCTTATTTTTCTTAATCTTTATGCTTAATAGTTTTTAGAAATAAGTTGTTTTTGATAAGTTTAAGTTTTTATAAAAAGTGCTTTTTGATTTCTAGCTTATTTAATGTTTAAAAGTTTTTAAATTCTAGCTTATTCACCTTTTTCTAAAATCATTTTGGTTTAGCTTTTGGTAAAGTGCTTATTGATTTTTGGCTTATATTTGCTTATTGCTAAGTTCTTGTTCCGAAATCTGTCAAGTCCCCTTTATTCCGGATAAGAGGTACCTAACCCTCTTTTTCCGGATAACAGTCACCTACACTTTCCGGATAAGCTTCTTAATAGCTTATTCCGGGTAAGCTTTTAGTTTACAATATTCCGGATAAGTCACTTAACTTGTATTTCGAATAAGTATCCGGAATTTATTCCGGATAAGCCAGTCATTCAATTTCTCCGGATAAGCCTTAGAATCATTATCCCGGATAAGTCTTTAATTTGTTTTCCTGATAAGCATCTCACGTTATTCAGGATAAGCCCTTAGCATTTTATTCCAGATAAGCCCCAAGCCCGAATTCTGGATAAGAGTCCAAAGACATTCCGGATAAGCATCATTTCTTCATCATTCCGGATAAGCCTTCATTGTCACTTTTTTCGGATAAGTTGTATCAATTTATTCCGGATAAGCAGCAGAACTGATTCCGGATAAAGATGAGTAATTATTCCGGATAAACCCCAGAATTTTAATATTCCGGATAGCCAGCAGAAGAATTATTCAGGATAAGGTTTTGTTGTTTCTAGTTTTAAATTTAAACTTTATCTTTCCCGCTTTTTACTACAAATTATTCTAACTTGTTTTGCTTTAGTTTAATCTTTAGAGTTTACATTTTTATAAGTTTTAATCATCTTCTTTTTAGTCATTTTTAAAGTCTTAGTTTTTAGTTTAACTTTTAAAGCTTTTATTTTACTCAACGACATTTTCATTTTTAACTTACAATAGATAATCAAAACCCTTTTATTTTTCCACCAAGAACAATTGAGTCGCACTTTCTACTAGTAATCAATTCGAAAAGATCGGAACAACGAACTTTCATAACTAAGTAAAAACCTAGTTATTAACCACCTCTTGGAAAAAGATACTCCTTTTATCTTTTCAAAAGAGTGTATTGAATCTTTCAATTTTCTTAAGGATAAACTAACTAAGGCACCTGTCATGGTTACCCCTAATTGGGAGTTACCTTTTGAATTGATGTGTGATGCTAGCGATTTTGCTATTGGAGCGGTTTTGGGCCAAAGAGTGAACAAACACTTCCAACCAATCCATTATGCTAGCAAGACAATGACGGGGGCTCAATTGCATTATACCATTACTGAAAAAGAGCTTTTAGCTGTAGTGTATGCTTTTGAGAAGTTCCGCCCCTATCTTTTCCTTTCCACCACCATTGTCTATACCGACCATTCCGCGTTGAAGTACTTGTTAACCAAACAAGATTCCAAGCCAAGACTTCTTCGTTGGGTTTTGCTCCTACAAGAATTTAAAATCGAAATTCGTGATAAAAAGGGAGCGAAAAACCTAGCCGCGGATCATCTTAGTAGACTCGAGGATCCTTATCAAGGGGATCTCCCAAATCAAGAGATTAATGACCTTTTTCCCCTTGAGGCCTTGATGTCTATTAACTCCAATATTGATGAAACCCCATGGTTTGCGGACATTGCAAACTATTTGGCGGGTGGAATTCTCAAGGAAGGGTTAACGTCCCAACAAAAGAAAAAGTTCTTTAAAGACATTAAGAACTATTTTTGGGACGACCCTTACCCTTTCAAACAATGTGCGGATCTTGTCATTCATCGGTGTGTTGATGGGCCGGCAGCTTTATTAATCCTTGAAACTTGCCATAAAGGACCCACCGGTGGTCACTTTGGTCCTAATTACACCGCGAAGAAAGTGTTCAACTCTGGATTATATTGGCCCTCCATTTATCATGATGCTCATGAAATGGTTAAACATTGTGATGCTTGCCAAAGACAAGGCAAGATCACACATAAAGATGAGATGCCTCAAAATTTCATACAAGAATGTGAAATCTTTGACGTATGGGGTATCGACTTTATGGGGCCATTTCCATCATCCAAAGGGAACAAGTACATCCTCGTAGCCGTTGACTACGTATCTTAATGGGTTGAAGCAAAGGCTCTCCCTACGAACGATGCGAGGGTGGTTGTGAACTTTCTGAAGCAAATTTTTGCTCGATTCGGTGTTCCTCGTGCTATCATCAGTGACCGCGAGACTCATTTTTGCAATGATCAATTTGCTCGAGTCATGGCTAAGTATGGTGTCAATCACCGTCTTTCCACCGCTTATCATCCCCAAACAAATGGTCAAGCCGAGATTTCTAACCGTGGATTGAAGAGAATTTTAGAGAGAACTGTAGGAGAGCATCGTGCCTCGTGGGCCGATAAGTTAGATGATGCTTTGTGGGCTTTCCGTACCGCATATAAGACACCTATTGGTTGCACTCCATATCGTCTTGTGTACAGGAAGGCATGCCACCTCCCTATTGAGTTGGAGCATAAGGCATATTGGGCCTTGAAGTGGGCCAATTTTGATATCAACAAAGCCGGTGATCTTCGGAAGATTCAACTCAACGAGCTAAATAAACTAAGGAATGAAACTTATAAGAATTCATTGATCTACAAGGATAAAACCAAGATCATTCATGATGCTAGGATTAAGAACCGAGAGTTTCACGTTGGTGATCAAGTTTTACTCTTGAACTCTCGGTTGAAGATCTTCTCAGGCAAGCTTAAGAGCCGTTGGTCTGGTCCATTCACCG
Source organism: Glebionis coronaria (assembly GCA_025667525.1). NCBI lineage: Eukaryota > Viridiplantae > Streptophyta > Magnoliopsida > Asterales > Asteraceae > Glebionis > Glebionis coronaria. The sequence continues at coordinate 155,257,668 of CM046877.1, forward strand.
TCGCCAAAGTCTTCCCTTATGGCACCATTGAACTTTCTCAACCAAATGAGCCTAATTTTAAAGTGAATGGCCAGCGTGTGAAGCTGTACTTTGGTGAGGACATCTCACATGAGATGATGCCATCCCTCACCACGTTTCCCTTGAATTAGTTCTGGGTCGAGTCAGGCTCGTGACTCGGTTAACAAAAACAAGCGCTTCTCGGGAGGCAACCCATTGATCTATCCTTTACCGTTTTCATAATAAGTGTAGGGGAGCCCCGTAGGTGTTTGTTGTCTTGTTTCTTATGATGTGAAGGGATTAAAGCTTCAAAGATCCACTTTTGATGACATTTGACGACCGTGATCCCGTGTACCCGTCTTCCCGGTTATATCCTAAACTGTCGTGATTCAATATTTCATATCTTATATGTTCACATTGAAATCACTATAGTCGTCTTTTTCTTAGAAATATTTAAACAACATGCACAATGTCCTAAGTGTAGGGGAGTTTACTCCCACATGCTTAAACATTGAGGACAATGTTTATATCAAGTGTAGGGGGGACTTCTATCGAAGTAAGTGGGCTTTTCCATGAATTTGTCCTCATTTTAACCGGAAAATTTGATTTTTCGACATTTTTCAAAATTTTTAATCTGTTTTGGCCTAGTAGTATAGTAGTATTTTCATTTGTTATCGTTATTTACTTTCTTTGCTAGAATAAATTTTGAATAAAGTGGTTTTAATTTTTCAACGTTGTGAATCTTTTGACTCAACCCGAGTTTACTTATCCAAGTTTACTCTAGCTAGTATCCTTAACGTGTTTAAGTCAAGTTTTGCTAGGCTTTTATATAGGGAGCTTTAAAACGCGAAAGTCTTAACTCTTTTGTTTTACCAAAGGTAAATTTCATTAAAACAAAAGAAAAGGTACAATGTTAAAAAAGCACAAAGACTAAGAAGCAAGGACAAACCCCTAAACTTCTAGCTTTGGCAAAAAAAACAAATGGCCATGGACAATCCCCATGCTAAAATCAATAAGTACTAATACAAATAGCAACTAAATCCAATGTAGACAAAGCTGCTAACTCCTATCAAAACTTAATCCCAATTGATGAGGACCAAGCTTCTGCTCTTCAATGGCACACCAAAAGAATCCATCACTTAGTTCAAGTAAGAGTCCTACTTCAAAATCCATGGCAGCCCTCAATACAATCCACAAAGGGAAAATACTAAGAGCAACCAATCCATCCCAATAGAACCTCTAACCAAAACTAAGTATAGGGAAAGCAAGCCATAATAAACCTACATAAATCGCCATCTGAACAAGCAGAATCCATAGAGAGGTGCCAGTGTAGCACATCATATCTATTGCCTCCTCAAAACCCCTGTCTATGTAAAACCCAGTGGGAAACCATAAACAGGGGAAAGAGTACAACTAGATATGAATCCTCTCAAGATGCAATAACCAAATATATCTATCAGCTCAACAATAAACAGATACATGGTTAAATAAAGATAACAGGAGGACTAGGCATCAAATTAACAGGTTTTGCAACTAAAAATTGTTCAAATAGGTAGTATACGGGAGAAATGAACCATACCAAGAATAGACGACACATCTTTCAGCACGCTCTAGATGGCATAGTACACTCCCCCAAACACTACCCATAAGCCCACTAGTAGCACATCAAACCTCAAAACAACCAATCCAGAAAGTCCTCCCCCAAGCTCCCTAAAGATAAGAGCTGCATTTCTTATGGGTGACAAGTTCAAGGAAAAGGTGAACCCAACTTCTGTTATAAGCCCATAAACCAGTCCCACCGTGAGACCAGCACCACCGTAAAACAAATAAATCAACTTTCGCCATCAATATCCATATAACAATCCACATCCTCATCCTTTATACCCTCGGCTAAACAGTTAACAGTAAGACCCCAAATATTAGCAGCAATAAGAATATCAGGGGTCTTCCTAAGGCTAAGACTCAACAGCCTATACCTAACACTATTAACAATGATCCTAAAGAGATCCTCTTCATATCTAAACAAATGTTCATTACATCTAATATTACGCTCCTGCCATATGAAATACACAGCAGCACCAAGCATAATCCTTTGAATAACACTCCATATAGTATTCCTAGCCGGGATATTAACAATAAAAGAAATAACCTGGGGCTATGAGTTGGAAACATCCTCTAGCTTAGCCATTCCTTTTAATCTCTCCCATAGTCTTCTAGTATAATCACAATCAAAAAACAAGTGCGCATGAGAGTCCTTACAATTATTGCAGAAAGGACATCTAAGATCAGCAATGTTCAACCACCTTGAAACTCTATCTTGAGTCTTAAGTCTACCTTTGACAGCCAACCAAAGAATAAACGAGTGCCTCGGGATGCATTGAGTAAACCAAATATGGTTATACCATATAACCTTTGCAGCATCACTTTTGATTCCCTTCCAAACTTCATGCACACTAAAATCTTTAATCGGACCCCTCTTATCAATCGAAAGAATTTTATCAGGCAAATCCGGATCTAGATGTGGGACAGTGATATTGCATACCTCTCTATACTTTGTAATCCAACCTCTAGGCCATTTCCAGCAACCATCTTTGATCAAATCAGCTACCTTAGAACATCTAGCAGCCTTGTCGTAAGAAAGATGATTATTTCCAAAAACATCACATAAAGGTTTATTATTCAACCAGTTGTCATACCAAAAGAAGATTCGATCACCATTTCCCATCTTAGAAGCAAAATGACTACGAACTTTACTTCTAATATACATCAGCTGTTTCCAAACCTAAGAAATGTGATCAATACATTTTACAGACCAAAAACTCTCACCTTTAAGACAGTTAGACCTCACCCATCTAACCCAGATAGAATCTCTATTAGATATAACACTCCAAATATGCTTAACCATCAGAGCTTCATTCCATTCATGTAACGACTTCAACCCAAGACCACCCTCATCTTTCTATTTACAAACTTCTTTCCAAGAGACACTATGCATATAACCTCTTTTTCCCTCAACATTCCATAGAAAGACTTGAAGATCTTATCAATCTCTTCACAAACACCCACAGGAAGCACAAAAATAGAAGCCCAAAAAACACTGAGAGAGCTTAAAACAGAAGCAATAAGCTGAAGTCTACCAGCAAACGAGAGGTCTTTATTTCTCCAATCATGAATCTATCTTTTAATCCTATCCAATAACATAGAACAATCTTCTCTAGCAATCCTTTTAGCATCAAGAGGAATACCAAGATATTTCACGGGAAGACTTCCATCTTTAAAAGGCATCACTAATCTAATCTCATCCCTAACCTGATTAGGCACATTGCCAAAAAAACAAGTGCTTTTCGCCATATTGGTTCTAAGACAAGAAACAATGCAGAATTCATCCATGGCCCATCTCAAAACAAAAGCTGAAATAAGGTCACCATGGCTAAACATCATTAAATCATCTACAAAGCACAAGCTAACAATACCTAGCTTCTTACATCCCCAGTGATATCTAAAATTCTTCTCCTGGCTGATTTGTCTTTTCAGCATAAGCGTCAAAACTTCCATTACCATAGTAAAAAGGTAAGGTGATATAGGATCACCTTGCCTAAGACCCCTTTTAGCTTTGAAAAAACCATGCAACTCCCCATTCACACAGATAGAAAACGAAGCAGATCTCAAACAAACCATAATCCAGTTAATCTTAGTTTTATGTAACCCAAATCCCATAAGACACCTTTCTAAGAAAACCCAAGAGACTGTATCATACGCTTTTTGAATGTCAATCTTAAATGTACATCTAGCAGGTTTCTTAATAGCACTATAACCACACATTAATTCCTGGGCTAAAAGAATGTTATCACTAATCTGCCTACCATGAACAAAAGCGCTCTGATTAGCATCTATAAGACCATTAAGCACAATCTTTAGCCTATTCGTAATCACCTTACTAATGCACTTGTAAATAACATTGCAACAAGCGATAGGCCTATAGTCAGTAACTTTTAAAGGAATACTACATTTAGGCACAAGAGAAATCAAGGTAGTGTTAATTTCACCAAGCATTTCACCTGAGATAAAAAACTCCTTAATAGCAGCACAAACATCCTTACCCACAGTAGCCTAAGAAGCCTTGAAATTTTTTGAAGTAAACCCATCAGGGCCTGGAGCTTTATCATCCTTAATATCAAAAAATTCTTCATCAGATACCTCTCTAATTAAATGCAGAGCCATATTCTCATCAACTTTGGTCTTAAATAAGCTCTCCGGCATTTCAATCAGAAAGACTTCATCACAAGTTCCCCAAAAAGACTGAAAATGTTTCACAAATTGGTCAGCAACATCCTCCTCAAAGTATTCCACTCCCACCTTATCTTTTACACTAATAATCCTACTCTTCTTCAATCTACCCTTAATAATGTAATGAAAATATGCTGTATTAAGATCACCCTCCCTTAACCAATCAATCTTCGCCTTTTGTAAAAGAACTCTTTCTTCATCAACCACAGCTTCCCGATAAGCAGAATTAAAGATCATCTCTATTTCTTTCAGCTCCACATTATGAGGATCCCTATCTAACTCAGATTGAACAGACTTAAGCTCAGCTCTAAGCATTTTAGTTTTCTCAAAAACATTGCCATTCTGTTGATTTAATTTATTGAGGTGATATTTCATCCCTTTAAGCCTCTTAGTCAGCACATACATAGCATACCCTTTAACCGGCATATTCCAATTCTCCTTGACCATACAATGAAACTCTTTTTTATGAGCCAAGAAGTTCATAAATCTGAAAGACCTCCTTCTACGTATAGTAACATCAGACAAAACAAGAACAACCGGGCAATGATCAGAGGTCACATACGGAAGAAATTTAGCATTGCAAGACTCAAAAAGATCAATAAAGCTACCATTACCCATAATTCTATCTAATTTCTTTAAAATCCCACTCTCCGGATTATTTCTTTTTTGGACCCAAGTAAAAAATAATCCAGTCATAGGAATATCACCCATATCAAGTTGCTCAACACAACTTCTAAAATCTTTAGTGGCACCATATTTATCATTATCACCCAAAGAATGCTCCTCTGGGTTCAAAATAACATTGAAATCCCCTAGTAAAACCCATGTCTCATGATTAACTAAAGCCATATGACTAACAAGGTTATCCCATAAACTAATTCTATCTTTGGGGTTCACTTCACCATACACAAAGGAAACGAAAAACTTCCTACTATCACTAATTAGGTGAACCTCAAAATGTATAACTTGATCAGACAAAGAAAGTACATTAGCTCGAACAAAACCAGGGTCCCATCCAACAACAATCCTACATCCTTTTTTACTATCACTTGAATTAGATACTCAATCCCATCTATCAAAAACTCTATCACACACCAAGTTAATTTTCTTCTTACTAACTTGAGTTTCTATAACTGCATACATCTTTAGATTATTCTCAGAAATAAGTAACTTAACTTCATCTTGCTTAGTGGTATTACACATACCCCTAATGTTCCACGCAGCTAATTTCATACTCAATGAATATTTAAAGTTGAAGCACTATCTCCCATCCCAGATACACTTACCATTCCTGCATCAATCGGTCCCGAAGCCATATTCTGAACCATGAAATCTGCAAGAGCAGACTTATCATTACTAACCTCTTCAATCATAGCATCAACATAATCCGAAGCATCTTGAGCCTTTCTCTCAACAATTCTAGTTTTATGGTGACTCCTCATCTTATCCGACCAATGTTTTTCATTACCACAAGAGGGAATCAAACCAGTTAAAAGATAAAGGTCAACTTCACAACAATGCTTTTTAAGGACCAATTGATGAATCTCCTCTTTTTTTTACCATACTAGCTTCATTATAGAGACTATCTCTTGCTTGTCTAAAGAAAAACCCGTACTCTCCATAAAAAAAGAAACATTATCCTTAACCATCTGATTAACATCTCTATCCAAATTTTGCTACCTTCTTTTAACATCATCATCAATAGCCTTAATTCTATTATTTACCAATTGAACTTTAACCTTCTTATCTAAACTTTCCCATCTGTTTTTAAAATAATCTTGCATTTCCTTCGGCCACTTCTTAATTTCTTCCTCATCCATTAATAATCCACCCTCAAACGCTGTATCAATGTCAACCTTAATTTGTTGCAACCCTTTATTCACTGCTTCCACATTTTCCTCACCATTGTTATACGCAAGAGCTTCAAAGCTATTTCTAGACACAATGTTATTTTTAGCTATGTGTTTAACCACATTCACCTTTTTCTTCTTAGAATTACCCTCAGAATTGTCCTTTTTCTCCTGATTAATGTTTTGAGTCTTCACATTCTGGCTATTACTGTTACTATTCAAATTTCCATTCATACTCCCTTGCCCACTACTATACCCTCCTCTTCCTATATTCATACCACCCCTTCCATATTGATTTGCTCTTCCTCTACCATTACCTCCTCCTCTACTAAAAAAGTATCCACCTCTACTACCAGCAAAACCACCCCTAACATAGTTAACATTCCCTGAGTTACTCTGATTAGCAGGGGGCTGAGATTGAACAAAGGTCTTAGGCATCGTTTTCTTAACAGGCACAGATTGCCACTCATTCTTTACTTTAGAAGCATTACCCTCCTTATCAGTTTGCTGAGTACCATTACCTTCCACACTCACACCTCCTTTATCATTATTGACATGAAACTTACAAGCCTTCGTATCATGGCCAAAAACCTTACAAAGGCTACAACAGCGAGGTTTCCAAGAATACTCCACCCTAAGTAGCATACTCCTATTAAGTTCTTCATACCATATTTCCACATTATCAGTTAAACCATCCACAACATCAACTTCAATAAGGACTCTAGCAAAACTAGCTCTACCAAAACCTCTTTCACACATAGAAGTAGTTACCTTATCCATAACAACAAGTGTGCCTATTCTACTAGCTATTCTGCTTATTCCCTCCCTATTCCAAGCTTCTAATGGGATGTTAAAAATCTTAACCCACAATGGCACTCTAGAAGGTTCATTCTTATCCAAACAAATACCCGGCGTCCATTTTTGCACAAAAAGAGGCTTCTGATCCACCAACCAAGGACCATTCTCACTAACATTTTGTAATTCATCCTCCGATTTAAACTTGAAAAAATATATCCCCTCATTTACGATAACTTCAGTCAATTGATAGGGCCTCCACATTCTCTTTAAATGCCCCACCATCTCTCTATAACTCATCTTGTAACCCACAAAGTATCCCACAACAGTTAACCCCCACTTCTTACTGCCCTCTGCTATAACAGGGTCCATCTTTACTACTAAACGGCCATCTCTATCCACACAAGGCACTTTCATAAGAGTATTATCATAAGTAGCCTCCTGACCTTGAACATCATTACTAAATGATACTGATTTCTTAAAATTACTACCCCCTTTTTGTGCCTCACACTGAACATCCATAGGTCTAGACCCATTAGGAATATCTTCAGTATTAGAATTACCCTTACTATTATTCTTCAAACTAGTGCTACTCTTAGCACTCATTTCTAACAAAACACTTTTCATACTCTCCACCTTAACAGTCTCGTTAACCTTAACACTAGCTAAGCCAGTATTGACCACTAAACTATCATCCACTATCTTAGACTTAAGCATAGTAGAGTTAAGCTCAGGAAACATAGCATTAAAATTACTTGAATCAATATTCATAGCATCCTTATCAACACTCCTACCATCTTCAACTACACCCTGAGATGCACCCTTACCTATTTCATTACCCACAACATTTTCAACAACATACCCCCTTCCATTATCACCTTAGAACTATTCTGAGAATTACCATCTTTCACATTAACCTGGTTGACTGATTCTCCTAACAAATCATCCGTAGCATGCTTCATGGTGACCCTCGGGTCAGGATTCATCGTTCTAGTAGTTTGCTTGGTTTTGAGAGACTTCGTATTGGATTTCTTCATAGTAGGATTAGCTACCGGAGGTGGTAACATAATACCCGGATCAATCATAGAGTTTGGGGTTAGGTTAGATGTAACACCCCCAAATTTATACAACTCAGTACAGCGGAAGACTAGTTGGTGTTACGGGATAACAAATTACTCACATCATAGACAACGCTTCGCGTCGTTTTAATAATAAAGCATTTCCATTCATAAATATCAAATTTACATAGGTCCCAAGTCATATTATTTCATACAGGTTTTACAAACCATTTGAATGGAAATTATTATTTAAGTGCAGGCCATGAATTCTTGATGTCTTCCCGAGAATTACCTTCAAGTACCTGAGATAAAACATTTTAAAAGAAAAGGTCAGCGATAACGCCGAGTGAATTCATAGAGTTTAATAAAACCATCAATATATCATCGGTATATAATTATTACCGAAAACCATTTTGTACAAATCTTTGTAATAGGCCATAAAATAGCCAAAGTCATTTTATACTAATCTTCATCAAAAATCATAATATAGGCTTTCGCCTTCAAAATCATTATACGAACCATTGTCGTTAAAAACATCATACAATACGTTTTGTAACGTTGTCTAGAGTTAAATAAAAATCGTTATATGAATATGGTTATGTAAACCAAAACACGAACATAATATCAATAATAAGACCCTGTATTGCTAGTCAGGCAATATATCGTATTCAATGCATAAAGCAGTATTTTTGCTATTGGATTATTATAAGCCGCATGACATTGTTACCTTACTATACCAAACAACGGGTAGCTAGCCCGAAACTCAATTTTCCCATCGAAATTAGCGTGTCGTCACAATAATCACGCTTGTGTAAATCTTCTCATACATAAATTCGCTTACCAATCAATGTGGCACGACGGGGATCAACCGTCAAGGCGCGAACTGGGGTGATCGTCCCCAAATATTACTATTATATGCATAAGCGTCTACCAAATCCCGGTAGTTCACAATTCATGCTAATGGGACTTTTAGTGACATAACCTAACTTTAATAATCCATTTCATTTCATCTATCGGGTCATTTAATCATTCATCGGGTCATACAATCATTCAGGTCCAAATCAATAAACAAACAATCGGGACAAATAGTGTCCTATTTGATAAAAACTAACATGTTATCTCCCTCGCGGGTTTATAAAACATTTCATAAAAACATTTAAAAGAGTGCGAGGCTATGAACTCACATTGATTTGGGAAAGGCGGTTATCGGCGATTCGGATGTACGGTACGCGCTTCAATCACAGAAACCTAGACAAATAATACTCGTCTTAGACTTTTGTCCAATGACTTTATCAAAATAACAAATATGTATACATATGATGATGATCAAGTGGGTTTATACATCTTTACTCATTCATTATAGTGTTTATGTGTTGGTAACTTCTTACTAGTTTTACCTATTTACATATTTAAGTCCAATAAACTTATTATAAGTTCTTTAACTTGTATTAATCCATTTTATACGTGTATTATCAGTATTTATACTTTACATGTTGGGCCCAAATGGGTTAAGCCCAATAAGTAAGTTTATAAGTGTTTTACTAACTAGTCGGGTTTATAGTCCAATAATGCTAACTTAGCCCGTTAATGTCCATATGTTATTTAGTTCGGGTTTCATCGGTTTTTACTTGTTATATAAGTTCATATATCAGTATGTGAGTTTATAAAAGTTTATATTAGACGGGTCCGGCCGTCTAAGTTTTATTTGACAAAAACGTTAATCTTTCGGTTTTAGCCGAAAAGACGTAAAACTTAGGATATAGTTTTATAACTTGGAAAAATGTTTATACTTGTAATTTATATAACATGTCCCATTTTAATATCAATATTTATATAAATATTTTATTATAATTATTATCCACTAGTGGGTTTTATATATTTATATATTTTGTATAAATTTTGAGTGCTTATATTATATATTATTTATACAAAATCAGTCCTAAAAATCTAGTTTACTAAAATGGTCATATCTAGAGTTCTACATGGAGATAGAACCCAAAAATTTTATCACAGAAACTATATGATATGTGCTTCATTTTATTCCTTTATAGCTACTGATGAATCAACCTTTAAGTATTTTATAAAATTCGTCCAAAACAGTGTAGTCAGATTTGCACTCTAAACTTGTTTTGATCATACCTCACTCATTATAATGATTCCATTGTATGGCCAACTCTCACATGTGTACAAGACTCATAGATTACTGTATATTAATTTATTCAATCCATTATATCAGTTTATCATAAGATTCTTTACTGTTTCATACAGCCATCATTTTAAGCATGATTTTAACCTTTTTACATATGGTTTTCCATCTTTTTAACCATGTTTATCAACACCAAATCCCCACACAATATTTTTAATCATCATTCATCATCATATACATATACATGAGTAAAAGAAAATACAAGATTACATAATCAAAATAACAAGAAGGATAGGAAGAATGATCCTTATACCACCATAGTGATGAAAATGTGAGGTTGATGAACAAGGCTTGGATTTGGATGGCAAGACTTGTGATATACCAATATCAACTTCAAGATCACCTATCTTCATGAACATCTTGTGGAAAATCAGCCCTTGACTCCTTGAAAACATCTTTCTAGATGTTAAAATCACCACCAATCTATAGAGCTTCAAAAGGGCTTCATCATATGTGTGAATAACATATGATTTCATGGTTTAATTTGATCAAATGAGGGTGTTTAGGGGTGGTTTTTGGACGAAAATGAGAGAGAAATGGAGGATGAGAGAGTGGTTTGCGTGTGTTGGAAGTGAGGAATGGTTTGTGTTGGATGGTTTTGTGGTTTGATAGCTTACAAGTTAAGCTTTCAAGTTAACAAGTGTTAGCTTGTTAAGGAATTTTTGACACCTAAGGGTGTGTGTTAGAGCTTATTTAGCCATACCATATTAGTGGGGTGGGATAAACTTGTTTTGTCTCATCCCACTAATTTACGGGTATTCCTCGATTCTAGTTTCCTCGATTTGCGTACCCTCGGGTCGTTTTACGAAAAACGTTTTTATAAATTATGAATCAACGCCACAAAACGAATCTAATAAAAATTGTCTCATAAAAAACGGAGTTCAAAAACGTAAATACGTAATCCTAAGGTTTTCGGTTTAGTCGTAAAGGACGTTAAATTATTCACGTAAGTCCTAATCTCTTCTCGTAAATTTGTGAGTTTATGAACCAACACAAATTTAAAATATCAAAATAATATTCACTGATAAATTTATTTTATGAAATGTCGGACTGTCACAAAAACGGTGTATATAAACGTAAGCACGTAACGTAGAATCCTCCGGCTTAGACGTAGTCGATGCTACTTCAAGACGTAAATCCAAATTTCTTCCCATAAACAAGTGAGTTCAAAATATAACATTAAAATAATGTTTTTAAATAACACTTGAGAATAAAATATCAACCATAAATTGACGGATTGTCACAACATTTACCCCTAAACATGATCTTTGTCCTCAAAGATCAATTTATCTTACTACTCGCTTCTTATAGAGTTAAAGCCATGTGGGTATATCCTCCACATTCGGTCTTTTCTCACAAGTGTAATTCATTACAATACGCGAGTTTCACCAAACATACCTATGGGAATAAGATCAGGCTTAATGTTGACTTACTTTCTCTATCCATGATGTTCACGGTTTTTTGAGGAATGCAACTTTTTGCCGATCTAAACTTTACTAAGAAACAATCAGATTTTCACTTGATAGACATTTCATCAAGTTCGATATATGAAACATAATTCACGCAGCCCTTGAAGTCCTAGGGTAGATCCAGCTTATATGCCTTTCAAACCAACTTTTACATCATCTCAATGGTCCCATACTACGGGGACTTATTTCCCATGATCTTTCAGATCATCTATTCGTTTTTCCAAAGTAAATTTTTTTGGCATAACTTCGCTACCCATCTGGCACTTCAAGATCTACATTTCATATTCACATAACCTCCTTCCCACTACCGGCAGTCAATAATCAGATCCTAATTTCAACAATCATTTCAGGTCTCGCGGGTCGAGTATTTTGTAAGGTTAGGTTCGCCATCATAGGAAACCTTAAACCTAAAAGACATGTCCAACTCACGGTGGGTGTATGTCGGATGTCTTCATCCCAACTCCTGATTACAGATGCTCTCATATAGATCCTAACAAGATTCGATCTCGATCCTAATACGATAATTATCAATGATAATCTCTCCAAAGGAAGGCGATTATATGATTTATTACCAAAGGTCAATCATTCAAACATAAAACAACACTTCTAGTATTTTGTATCGTTACTTTACCTCGTCCCTTCGATTGGGGTGGTACACAGTACTCTCATCAAGATTCGTTCTCAATGACTTCTGAGCAAATCTGTAGAAATTCGATGCGAAGCGAGGATCTTGATAGAGATTATCGATACAGGCACACCATGTTTACACAACTCCTTTAAATACAAAAGAGTCAATTTCTTCATCGAGAATCTATCATTAACAAGAATGATATTAGCAGATTTGGTCAGTCTGTCGACGATGACCCAAATCGAATCAAATTCAGATGATGACCTTCGCAATAGCTAGACGTTTACTAATGTATGAGGCAATGTCTGCCTTCATAATTTGCCATTAGTACAACTTCTTCAGATAAAGATACATTTAGTCAGAAATGACATGAATGGAATACTTATACTTACGACAATATGACTAAATATCAAAATCCTCTATATTCAGGCAACCACAAGCGGCCTTTTATACATTTAACGCCATCGGCTCCTCAATTCTAATGGTTCATATTAGCCGCGAACCCCTTTTTATTATCTATATTATCCTTCTTACAAGCATTGTTTATTTTTATATTGTTTGACAATTTATTTTGCACCTTCATTATTAAGGAACATGTCCTAATTGGTTCTTTATCCTTTCTATATAATGTGTCAGTATCTATATTCACCTTCCCTGATGAAATAATTATCATGATCGTATTTATTCGAAAATTCTTTCTTCACATTTTCTAAGTTTTAATTTCGTCTCAACTATCATTTTTATCAGTTTTGCTCAATCCGACGTTTAAAGCGTCGATAAACATTTCAAGTAATTAAATAATAAATATTCAATTTTTGTGAAACGTAAATGTAAAAATAATAAATTTCTTAGTTCGACCAATTATATAAAAATATTCAAAATAAATTTGAATTTAATTACAAGATTTTTGTTGATTTATCGAAAATAATTATTAAGATTCGTAAATGTTAGAAAAATCTTGGGTTACACTTTGGTCAAAATTTTCTTAGTTGTAAAGCAAAAATTGCCATTTCAAATTTCAAATCATGGTTCAAATGGTTTCCTCAATCTCTCTTTAGGTTGTCTTGAGGTATACACAAACATTTACCCCTAAACAGGAGTTTAGTTAAATAATTTGGGTATAAGGGAATGATTTCTTAAAAGTTCTTTTGATAAAACATTTGTCAAAACATAATTGCACTTTCTTTTTGGTAAAACCCAAAGTCTCAAATGGCTCAAATTTTTTTAGAGTCAATATATTCCATTATCTATTAATCACACGGTCAAATCATGTACAGGATTAAGCCGTTAATCACATGTTAATTATTCAAGGTACAAGTTTTCATTACTCGGCCAATTCAGGGCAATCTTAAAATAATTATTAACTCATTCTTATTCTTATAAACAAATAGATAGTCCTTAGTGATCACAAGCATGAATTTATCAAATTACAGGCTACACACGTGATTCACCAAATTTATGGATGCTACATGTGTATTAGTAAATCCAAACAACATCACATGAAACACATAATGTTTATTACAAGTTCCGGATGTAGTGATTAGAATAGATAATCTTCTTTACGGATGCGAAGTTGATGATAACCATGCCGTGAATCAAATTTTCGAATATACACTGAAACCTTGTAAATGATCGAACAATCTATCATCTTGGGTAGTGGATATAGATTTTAATCGTCAATTTACTTAGTTCACGGTAATTCAACAAATATAAGGAATAATAACACCATAGCTCTTCATAATGACGAGCTTGGTAGAATAAAAGCTTTCTCCTACAACTCTCTCAGTTGTACGATAATTCTTTTAATTCAGATGGTGCTGAAGTATAGTGCACACGCCACAGATGCAGCACCGAGAATATAATCAATACCAAATTCAACTTGCCTTAATGGCGAAAGTCTAGGTAATTCACTAGCAAATACCTCATAAGGTTTCAGATAACGCAACCATCTTTTAATAAATTCATATTATGTTCTTTCTAGATTATAATATCTATGACTAATTCACAACCATTCACGGTATTATTTCAAGTCTAAATGCAGGATATGGTCATCCATAAAGAATTATTTAGATGACTTTTGATAATCAACATCTTATCATTTAGGGGAATTCTACTCGAGTTCCCATCAATTAAGACAATGTCGTTATGTCATAATCAATCAATCCATTCTACTGGCACTATTAACTTTCCAGTTTCATTGTCGTTGATAAGATGTCAATTTCTCAAAAGACTAATAATAACTCATAATCCTTCACAAATTCAAGGATATATGGAGACATAACTAAACTTAAAAGAGTAAGGTCAACGCATAATCTACGCGAGAGAATTTCAAATCAGATACAAACGAAAACATTTAATGAATATGAATATATCCCATGTTTTCATGAATTGAGTACGCATTCGAAAGCTCCTCGGATCGTTACCCAGGTCATTCAAATGAAATCAAATTAAAAGAAATGATAGGAACGTCGATACATCCAGTCGGGTATCAACATTCGGTAATCAGATACTTTTCCAAAGAATCTCACAACGGGAGAATTGGACAAGGAGGGAATATCAATTGTCAAATAAGACAAATTCCACGGATGAGTAAATTCGACTCATAAGAATAAATAGTATGGGCACATATGTAGGTGTCCCTATCAATATGTCCCTATTTTTTTTGCTTCTTGCAGATCTCATAAAATTTAATCTTTCACAATCTTCAAAGAAAATTTAGTGTTTTTATTAATAATTTCATGGTGACTACTAATCAGCCTTGCATGGTCCCTTCCAAATTGTATGTAGGCGCGCAACTATATACAATTTCAAGATTAACGATGCAATACTCAGTTCGTCAAAATTTTATCATCATGTTTATAATAAAAAAAATTTCATGCTTAATTCTTAAATAAGAATCAAAATGAATTTACAAAGATTTTCTTTGTTATTAAAACAATTAAGTTTTCCAAGGTGTTTTATAAACAAATTCATTTTGATAACAATCACTTATAAATCTCACTTTGAATAATCCTTATATTGATGAAAATTCAATTTTCTCAAAGGATACTGTTTTAACTTTATAAAAACAATGTGTGATCTGCAAAAGAGTGATGAAGAGTTGTTCACCAAAAACTAACTACAATATAATAGGAAATGAGCTTAGCCACTTAATCATGAGGTTCATGACCTCGATGGCACTCAAAAAGAATAATCCACAACGTAACTCAAATCGAGATGAGTACTTGTTCAATGCTTGCATCACTAATGCGAACATTAGGAACAAGCAAGAAAAGATAGATAACATCGATACATGTAGAATTTAGCAATCAAAGGTAGTCTTTTCATTAATCACAAATAAGTCAAAATTGTACCGTAACACATTGTGTGTCACTATGTCATACAATTCTAAGAACTCACCCTACCAACTGATGTCTCAGTTAAGTTAGGGATTTTTAAAATATACCACAATGAATACTAATCTACAAGAGTCATTAGGTGTCCCACCTGTCCCGGAAGATCCATCGGTCCCAATTCAGAAGAAGATTTCATCAATTTATTTATTGGACACTGGGCATCCTCGTCATTGGACAATGGCCTAGGAACAACCCTTAACACGAACCAACAATCATTTAAAACCTTATAATTCAATCACAGAACTTAACGACTTCCTCTTAACAATTTCTTATTCCAAACAAGTTAAATTTTACTTTATTCAAGTTTCAATCAACTTATACTCAATTCGATATCCTACCTCATTTTCCAATACTTTCAATCTCTATTCTTAGACCTTAATAGAGCAATAAAGGCTCGATATAAGCAACACTTAATTTCCAATCATATAGCTCCTTCATCAATAGTTATCAAATGAGTCACTAGCATGAGATGACTGACACATTCAATATTTATCGGAAAGGTACTAGTGGCATGAGGCTTTTGGGTAAAGGTTCCAATGACAGCCTCAAGTGCAACATTCACCCTTTCGATTTCTAAATTTAAGAATTGGGTGACAACGAATCAGATGACGTCTTTCTAGGTGGTAACATTTTGTCAAACTCCACTCTATAAAGAAAGATCGACATGACATCGATATCAGATTTAATCTCGCCAATTCTTCTTCAATATCACAATCAACTAATATTTACATTTATACGAATATCAACCATTTTGTTGGGATCATAAATATCCACAACTTGGTTTAGATCTAGGATAGCTAGAATTCCTACGAGAATAGCTTCGATTAATTTACTAGGGGATTTAGGGTTCCTTGTGACAATCTACGTTGTATAAATAACTCGTATAAATATCAAAATAATCATCAAACAATCATGTAATAAAATTACATCATATATGTATATATAATCCAAGTTATATATATATTAAAATAATACTTCTCAGTCTGGCCTTGTCGGTAACTCGAGAATTCTTCGGCACCGTTATAGTCAAAAGATTTTTAAACATTTTTAGAAAAATGTTTATAGTTAAAAGATTTTGAAATGTTTTATTCAAAACCTTGGTTTTAAAAATCTTTAGTTCTCTATAACGAGAGCTCTGATACCAAACTGTAACACCCCCAAATTTATACAACTCAGTACAGCGGAAGACTAGTTGGTGTTACGGGATACCACATTACTCACATCATAGACAACACTTAAAAGTCGCGTCGTTTTAATAATAAAGCATTTCCATTCATAAATATCAAATTTACATAGGTCCCAAGTCATATTATTTCATACAGGTTTTACAAACCATTTGAACGGAAATTATTATTTAAGTGCGGGCCATGAATTCTTGATGTCTTCCCGAGAATTACCTTCAAGTACCTGAGATAAAACATGTTAAAAGAAAAGGTCAGCGATAACGCCGAGTGAATTCATAGAGTTTAATAAAACCATCAATATATCATCGGTATATAATTATTACCGAAAACCATTTTGTACAAATCTTTGTAATAGGCCATAAAATAGCCAAAGTCATTTTATACTAATCTTCATCAAAAATCATAATATAGGATTTCGCCTTCAAAATCATTATACGAACCATTGTCGTTAAAAACATCATACAATACGTTTTGTAACGTTGTCTAGAGTTAAATAAAAATCGTTATATGAATATGGTTATGTAAACCAAAACACGAACATAATATCAATAATAAGACCCTGTATTGCTAGTCAGGCAATATATCGTATTCAATGCATAAAGCAGTATTTTCGCTATTGGATTATTATAAGCCGCATGACATTGTTACCTTACTATACCAAACAACGGGTAGCTAGCCCGAAACTCAATTTTCCCATCTAAATTAACGTGTCGTCACAATAATCATGCTTGTGTAAATCTTCTCATACATAAATTCGCTTACCAATCAATGTGGCACGACGGGGATCAACCGTCAAGGCGCGAACTGGGGTGATCGTCCCCAAATAGTACTATTATATGCATAAGCGTCTACCAAATACCGGTAGTTCACAATTCATGCTCATAGGACTTTTAGTGACATAACCTAACTTTAATAATCCATTTCATTTCATCTATCGGGTCATTTAATCATTCATCGGGTCATACAATCATTCAGGTCCAAATCAATAAACAAACAATCGGGACAAATAGTGTCCTATTTCATAAAAACTAACATGTTATCTCCCTCGCGGGTTTATAAAACATTTCATAAAAACATTTAAAAGAGTGCGAGGCTATGAACTCATGTTGATTGGGAAAGGCGGTTATCGGCGATTCGGATGTACGGTACGCGCTTCAATCACGGAAACCTAGACAAATAATACTCGTCTTATACTTTTGTCCAATAACTTTATCAAAATAACAAATATGTATACATATGATGATTTTATATATATGATGATGATCAAGTGGGTTTATACATCTTTACTCATTCATTATAGTGTTTATGTGTTGGTAACTTCTTACTAGTTTTACCTATTTACATATTTAAGTCCAATAAACTTATTATAAGTTCTTTAACTTGTATTAATCCATTTTATATGTGTATTATCAATATTTATACTTTACATGTTGGGCCCAAATGGGTTAAGCCCAATAAGTAAGTTTATAAGTGTTTTACTAACTAGTCGGGTTTATAGTCCAATAATGCTAACTTAGCCCGTTAATGTCCATATGTTATTTAGTTCGGGTTTCATCGGTTTTTACTTGTTATATAAGTTCATATATCAGTATGTGAGTTTATAAAAGTTTATATTAGACGGGTCCGACCGTCTAAGTTTTATTTGACAAAAACGTTAATCTTTCGGTTTTAGCCGAAAAGACGTAAAACTTAGGATATAGTTTTATAACTTGGAAAAATATTTATACTTGTAATTTATATAACATGTCCCATTTTAATATCAGTATTTATATAAATCTTTTATTATAATTATTATCCACTAGTGGGTTTTATATATTTATATATTTTATATAAATTTTGAGTGCTTATATTATATATTATTTATACAAAATCAGTTCTAAAAATCTAGTTTACTAAAATGGTCATATCTAGAGTTCTACATGGAGATAGAACCCAAATTTTTTA
This sequence comes from Glebionis coronaria, assembly GCA_025667525.1. Taxonomy (NCBI): domain Eukaryota; kingdom Viridiplantae; phylum Streptophyta; class Magnoliopsida; order Asterales; family Asteraceae; genus Glebionis; species Glebionis coronaria. Next base: position 155,276,481 of record CM046877.1, read on the forward strand.
TCACAGAAACTACATGATATGTGCTTCATTTTATTCCTTAGCTACTGATGAATCAACCTCTAAGTATTTTATAAAATTCGTCCAAAACAGTGTAGTCAGATTTGCACTCTAAACTTGTTTTGATCATATCTCACTCATTATAATGATTCCATTGTATGGCCAACTCTCACATGTGTACAAGACTCATAGATTACTGTATATTAATTTATTCAAGCCATTTTATCAGTTTATCATAAGATTCTTTACTGTTTTATACAGCCATCATTTTAAACATGATTTTAACCTTTTTACATATGGTTTTCCATCTTTTTAACCATGTTTATCAACACCAAATCCCCACACAATATTTTTAATCATCATTCATCATCATATACATATACATGAGTAAAAGAAAATACAAGATTACATAATCAAAATAATAAGAAGGATAGGAAGAATGATCCTTATACCACCATAGTGATGAAAATGTGAGGTTGATGAACAAGGCTTAGATTTGGATGGCAAGACTTATGATATACCAATATCAACTTCAAGATCACCTATCTTCATGAACATCTTGTGGAAAATCAGCCCTTGACTCCTTTGAAAACATCTTTCTAGATGTTAAAATCACCACCAATCTATAGAGCTTTAAAAGGGCTTCATCATATGTGTGAATAACATATGATTTCATGGTTTAATTTGATCAAATGAGGGTGTTTAGGGGTGGTTTTTAGACGAAAATGAGAGAGAGAAATGGGGGATGGGAGAGTGGTTTGCATGTGTTGGAAGTGAGGAATGGTTTGTGTTGGATGGTTTTGTGGTTTGATAGCTTACAAGTTAAGCTTTCAAGTTAACAAGTGTTAGCTTGTTAAGGAATTTTTGACACCTAAGGGTGTGTGTTAGAGCTTATTTAGCCATACCATATTAGTGGGGTGGGGTAAACTTGTTTTGTCTCATCCCACTAATTTACGGGTATTCCTCGATTCTAGTTTCCTTGATTTGCGTGCCCTCGGGTCGTTTTACGAAAAACGTTTTTATAAATTATGAATCAACGCCACAAAACGAATCTAATAAAAATTGTCTCATAAAAAACGGAGTTCAAAAACGTAAATACGTAATCCTAAGGTTTTCGGTTTAGTCGTAAAGGACGTTAAATTATTCACGTAAGTCCTAATCTCTTCTCGTAAATTTGTGAGTTTATGAACCAACAAAAATTTAAAATATCAAAATAATATTCACGGATAAATTTATTTTATGAAATGTCGGACTGTCACAGAAACGGTGTATATAAACGTAAGCACGTAACGTAGAATCCTCCGGCTTAGACGTAGTCGATGCTACTTCAAGACGTAAATCCAAATTTCTTCCCATAAACAAGTGAGTTCATAATATAACATTAAAATAATGTTTTTAAATAACACTTGAGAATAAAATATCAACCATAAATTGACGGATTGTCACATTAGACATGGTGCATGATTGGGAGGGAAAAGGATTAATGAAGAGAGGAAACGGATTAAGGAGAAAGAAAAAGGTTTAAAGGGAAAAGGGGTCCGATGAACAGGAACCCATAAAATTAATAAAATGGATTTAAAAGGTAATAAGATGAAATGATTTATGGTCAAATTTTATATGAATAGAAAGCTAATGATATGGAAAACAAGGATCCAAAATAAAATTTAAGATCCCATGGTTGGATCTAAATTAGATGATGATTCAATGAATAAAATTCAAGGGTTTTTAGAGAGAGAAAGTTTTAGAGAGAGGTCAGAGACTTAACTCTTACGGGTTAAGAACAAGAACTTTTCACAAGTTCCTATAATTGATCCTAGAAAGTCGTTTTATCAAGGGAACTTTAAAATACGAATTCTAAACTTGAAAAAGTCTAAGAGTTTGCAAGATCCTATAGATGACTTGAAAACCCAAAACTTTGATTTAATTGGCTAAGCATTCACGAGTCTCATTCCTTGAGATTTTAAATTGTGGAGAACGAGAGATGATAGAGTCAATTATAAGTTTCATGAATTTATGTGAGTTGATTATAAGCTTTTTCTCCCATCGCTTGTTAATAAATATATTTGCAAGAAATAAGGTTGTACGATTTAAAAAGTTACTTAGCTTCTAGACCAAGATCGTTTAAAAGTTTCTAGGTATTAATTAGAGTTCATAGCCAAGTCATAACTTATTGAAGCAGGATGCGAAGATTGTCGAGTCTGAAAAGGCCCAAACAAGGCATGAGGGCTACATTTTGTTGCTAAAAATCCCAAGTGATGTGAAGAATCATTTATCAAAAATCAATATGAAGGATCGAGACACACGACGAAAAGCAAATACTCCCCTAAAGATCATGGATAAGTCTATCCGAAAAGACCCTAGCAAGGTATGAGGATAAATAGATCCAAGTCCTAAAAGGAGGCGGATCGTTGTATATCAAAGTCCAAAATAAAGATAGGAGAAAAATGAAGAAGTCGTGGTCCAAATATGAAGAATCTCTCAAAACTTCAAGTGAAGAATTCCCTATTATGAAGAGAAGACCATAATTTCAAGAATGTCTCTCAAGATTCGAAGTATGAAGTCGTTGCCAAATATCGGTCCGAGAAAGGTCTCAAATCGTGAAGCAAGTTATGCCAAGATATGAAATTTAAGAGGTCCCGAGAAGCAGTTTTAAAAGATTTTGTCCTTTAGCTAACTATTGATTAAATCGTCCCACTTTATTTTTGGCCTAAATAAACTATCGAAATAAGTCAAACAATGCATCCTCGTGATCATTCAAAACAATCATAAAATATAAGAGATACACCTAGGAATAAGGGAGTCTAAGTGAATAATTGGGCCACATGAGTTCGTGTTAGTTTGCTAACTTATAATAACAATGATCTCGTTCATAAGCTTGGTGTGGGGAACGTGAAACTTGAGGGTGATAAACATTCATGACATGCCAAAGCCCAACGTAAGTCTTTGATTTCCTTACTTGTTTTGTATATATTTCTATCTTTTTAGTTTCCTTAATGTTTATTATTTAATAAAGGCCAAGGTGGGTAATTTATGATGAAAATTGTAAAACGTGATTTGAAATTAAAGCATTTCATGAGGGCATTGCAATGGTCAAGTGTAGGGGATTTAATAAGTGTGAAAACACTTATCCTTTTACCGCTTATTTCCAATAATAACAAGACCAAAACGTGTATTTTATGTCGTAAAAGTCGAAATTATGCGTGGTTTGTGCTTTTAATGTGTTTCCGGATAAAAATAGGAAAAAGGGAGAAAACACGGGCTATCACGGGCTTTTATCGAAGAAAATGAGAAAAGACGAAGTCAAAAGATCAAGAGTGCAAAAAGAACGGAAGTTCAAGGCCTATTCTGAAGATTTATCGAAGAAAAAGTCTAAAGACGGAAGTTTAATGACGTCGAAGAACCAAGTCTAATTAAAGAAGAAAATTATAAGACGAGTTCAATTTATATCGAAAAATCCCAAGACGACGTCAAGAAAGACAAAGAATTTAAATCGAGTCGAGACGTGAAGGAAGAAAGAAGGAAGCATCAACACTTAGCCTCCCCACCTCCTATATATACTCTCCTAATGACACATTAGGAGGGTGTTAGTTAGTTCATTAGTTAATTTTTCTAGTTTTATTTTTAAGTGTGTTTTATTTTTCTTCTCTCTAGTTTTTCAAGCTTATCAAACATTAATCTTGTAATCTTTTGATCTTAATCTTCAATTTAAGCAAGTTTATCTCCTAATTCTCATTCTACCTTTCTTAATAATATATTGTTTTTGCTTAATTAATCATGTAGTTGGTTTAATTTTGTTGATGATGTGATTGTTTTGCTTATTTGATTGTGCTTATTGAGTTGGTATGTTTGAGGTTTTAGATTAAGGTTCTTAATTTCTTAATTTCTATGTTTATTAGTTTTTAAAATAAGTTGATTTTGTTAGTTTAATATTTTTATAAAAAAGTTGATTTTATTTTTGCTTATTTAGTGTTTTTAAAAGTTTTTAAATTGTGTCTTATTAGCTTTTCTTAAAATTAGATTTGGTAAAAGTTTTGGTAAGTGCTTATTTGAATATTGCTTATTTTGATCTTATTCGGATTCTTTTAAAACCCTTTTAATCCGAACTAGGTATAGTGTTTAACAAATTTTCCCGAATTACGTTTTGCTTCATATCCGAACTAGCTTCAAACTTCATCTTCTCGAGTTAGGTGGGAAGTTGAGATTCCGAGTTACGTTTGAGTTTTGTTGTCCCGAATTACATGCAACACCCGGATTCCGAATTACATAAGGGATTGAATATCCCGAATTAAGTTAGAGTTAGACATTTCGAACTAAATCAAGATTAAGGTATTCCGGATTAGGTTCGTGATTGCCTACTCCGAGTTGTGTTCCCAACTACGTCAAGGTCCGTTTATTCCGAATTAGGTCCATCGTGGATTATTCCGAGTTACATCATAAACCCACATTCTGAACTACTTTCAGCATGGATTCCGAACTACTTGTTGATTTCTGATTCCGAATTATGTTCATTCCGAGTTAGGTTTGTGTTAAAACATTCCGAACTAGAGTAAGTAAAGACGGATTCCGAACTATATACTGAATTTGTATTCCGAACTACGTAGGTGGCTGTGATTCCGAATTAGATCAGATTTTGGGTATTTCGATTTATGTTCAGTTTTTATTTTCCAAATTATTTTCAAACCTTAATTTTTCCCACCATTTTCGCTTAGTTTATTTTTCAAATTATTTCTATTAATGTTTCATTTTTACAAAGTTTTAATTTTCAATTTACTTTTTAAAGCTTTAACTTTTACTCAACCACATTTTCATTTTCGATTTTTACTCTTAGTTTAAAATAGATTATCACTCCACTTTATTTTCCACCAAGAACGACTGAGTTACACTTTCAACTGGTAATCAATTCGAAAAGACTGGTTAACGAACTTTCATACGAGAAAATATCTTTTATTATTGATCCCAAACTTAGATCGATTAGCTTTATATTAAACAAGATTGAATCAAGATTAATACTTAGAGAAACTTTGTTGTATTTAACAATCCAAGTGTTATACGGAATTAACACTTAGAATAAAGAACAAACAAACAAGTAAACCAAACTTTCACTTTAGATTGATAAACGAACTTGCTTACAACGAAAGTTGTAAAACAGAATAATATATGTCAATATACTATGAACCCTACGACCTCATTTTATAACATAAGGAGTCGTGTACAAAGGTTTACCAATCAACTATTCCAGGTAAAGATTAATATAGAAAATACAATATTGATCATATCTTTACTTCAAATATAAAACATGTTGACTAAGTATTCCTATCAGTGGTTGATCATCTTGTTGTCAGCGCTTGAATATTTCTTGTCAGTGCTTCATCTGTCAGCGCCTCATTTACTCTTACCGGCGTCTAATTTCCTCTTGTCAGCGTCTGAGTGACTTAGCTCATATTATTCCCAACAATCCTCCCCTAAACTTGATATATACTCTAGTAATCAAGTTTCTAAATAAAAACTAAGCACAAGGAGGATTCTTACAAATACAAACTACTTGTTAATTAGAAAATAAACAAATCTAATTAAATCCTTGCTAACATCACTTGTATAATCCACTTCTAACTATGTAGAGACCATCATCTTCAAAACATCCTTAGACATAGGATATTCAACATCAACCAAAAGGTACTCTAAAAACTTTGATGTGCTAAGATGGCATACACCGGCAGCTGAATGTAGACTCCACTTCAAACCACTAGTATCATCCATATCCAACCAAATTGGATCAGCTTCATTTGGATAAATCATCCTCTTGAATGTTGTCCAAATCTTTATTCCATTTGCTGAAGAAGGCTCTTCAGCATCATACTTGGTCTTCATCAATTTCCATAGATCTACCAAGTCTTCTCTGTCCATGCTGGCAAACAATGAGATCAAGGTAGTAAAAGTATGTACATTGTTACCATATCTGGTGATCACCCAGAAACCACTTGCATCTTCGTCATACTTGATTATTGGGTTTCTGAAATACAAAGGTAATACTTCTACAAAATCTGAAGCCTCCAAAGGTGAAAGCTTTATACTTTTTCTAATCACTGCTTCACTATTCAATCTATCAAGGACTGGAAATTCAATGGGAATTCCCTTCTTCACTGGCCTTGGTACAATTGAAGCCCTCTTAATCTACATGCTTTCTTCAATCTATTCTTTCCTTTCATCAGAAAGATGTCTGATGGTGTTTGCCTCACAAACTCGTTCCCAAATAGGATAAGCATGGAACTCCAACTCCTCAAAAGACAGCCTCCTCAATCTCTCATAGGTCCATCCACCTTTATGACATCTAAGCAGCATATAATAGAGCTCTCTCCTATCCCTTTTGAGCTCATAAAGCACCTTACTAGCTTTGTGCTTCAAGATCACCTATACTAAAACAATCATTTATTACTTCATCAACATCCCCTGATGTCTCAAGATTGCATCAACATGGATACAAGTTTGTGCCCTACGTAAATAATTAAAGGTGTGAACAAACAATCTTTAAATATGTTGATGATCAAAGGAATAATTATTTTTCTTAAACCTTATATTTGTGTTACAAAGTATGTTTACAATGTTGGAAATACGTTTTACGTATTAAGAAGGATCGGTCACTCCAACGATAGTCCATGTAATAGCTCGTAGTTTAGTTAATATCTTTATTAAACAAACAAAGACAAGCCTAGCCTACAACATGTGTAGGCCGGCCCAACATTGTAAGCCCAAGCCCATCACAAGGCTTGGGTATATAAACCCTCTCCTTTGATGGAGAGGGGTGTGGTTTCATATTTTTCATATAGTAAACATAAGTTTCTCTCTCTAGAATTGTGTGTAATCCACCATCTCTCTATCTCTTTCTCTCTCTAAAACATAAGCATAGATTTACAATCCTACAAATGGTATCAAGAGCCATGGGATGATTGCTTGGTTTTTGTGTTTGTGTTCTTGATTTACACGCCTATTTTGATCCTTATTACATACGTCCAAATTTTTTTTGTGTTTTTGATGGTTTTTTCTTGATACAAATCTTCTACATAGTTGTGGTAGGGATTTGGTATAGTTACTTTGGCTAAAAACACAGAATTTTTGGGTGTTTTGATCATTTTTTGGCTTAAAATCACGAATTGGTTGAGTTTTGTCCGAGAAAAGTGGAAATTATTCCGATCTGGTCAAATCGGAAAAGGGTTTATATATTCCAATCTGTATTCCGATTGGTAAGTATTCCGATTGGTAAAGTATTCCGATTGGTAAAGTATTCCGATTGGTAAAGTATTCCGATTGGTAAAGTATTCCGATTGGTAAGGATTCCGATTGGTAAAGTATTCCGATTGGTAAGGTATTCCGATTGGTAAAGTATTCCGATTGGCAAGGATTCCGATTGGTAAGGATTCCGACAGGGCTTTCCGATTGGCAAGTATTCCGATTGGTAAGGATTCCGACAGGTTTCCGATAATTAAGTATTCCGATTAGGTTTTCCGATAACTCATTCCGATCATCATTCCGATCACTATTCCGATCACTATTCCGATAACAAAATTATTCCTTAAAAAATTGTGTGTAATTTTGACTTGGAATTTTTGGTTTATTGAGAACATATTTTAGGGGATTTTAACATTGTTTCTCGACTTCAACTCACAACAACAAACACATTTACTTTCTTTCATTGATCGATCAAAGTTTGTAAATCTTAACTTATTAAAATGGAGTACACATCTCTTACGGATAAGTCCATCCTCTCGGGTACAGATAATCGTCCACCAATGTTGGTGAAGACTATGTATGAGGAATGGGCTTCCCGAATGGAACTTTATATGTTGAACAAGGAGAATGGACATCTAATTTGGGCATCGGTGCTCATGGACCATTAGATTATGGTACAGTGACGGAAGGTACGACTACTCGTCCTCGCACAACGGGTGAGTTGACTGGAGATATGAAGATTCAAGATAAATGTGATAAGTATGCTACAAACATCATTCTCCAAGCCCTTCCTCCAGATGTCTACAAACTCGTCAGCAAACACAAAGTTGCCAAAGAGTTATGGGATAGAATTCGGGTTCTAATGCAAGGCACCTCGTTAACTAAACAAGAATGAGAGTGTAAGCTTTATGATACTTTTGATAAGTTTGCCTATGTGCCAGGGAGACTCTCAATGATTACTATCTGAGATTTACCCTATTGTTGAATGAGCTCAATATATATGGCATGACAATTCCTACCTTTCAATTGAACACCAAGTATTTGAACACTCTTCCTTCATAATGGAAAAAATACGTGACGGATGTTAAATTGGCTAAGGACTTGCATAACACCAATGTGGATCAACTTCAAGCCTTTCTTCAACAACACGAATGCCATGTGATCGAGGCTCGGTTGTCTACACCTCAAGTTCATGATCCACTTGCAATGTATGCTTCTCAACAAAACATGGCTTATACTTATCAGCAACCATCATACTTGCAGCAGACACCACCACACAACTATCAACAACCACAGCAACCATCTTATCCACCACTAGTGATGCCACAGCAAGCATTTCAACAAGGTGTTCATCAACAATCTTTTCCACAGCAACCACCATATCAGACATCACCATCACAAGCCAACACCTCTCCATTGGGCTATACTCCTCAGCAAGGATATTTTCCAATTGAAGCACAACCAGCACAAGCTTTCTACTCTAATGAACTTCCACCAATCGAAGCACCGGTCTTTACACCAAATGATACACCAGCTGATGTTCTAAACCATCTCACAGCCTACTTGTCAAAACTTGTTGCAACTAGAGGATTTCCACCAACAAACAATCAACTCCGCACCTCATCAAATCCTCGACAACAAGCCACTGTTCAAGATGGTCAAGTGATGGTGCAACCTATTCAGGGAAGGCAAAATTCATATGGACCTCCTACAAGGACTGGGAACAATCAAGCTGTGAATTCTCAAGCTAATGGAAATGGAAGTCCTAGTGGTCCTAAAAAGGTTGTGACTTGCTACAATTGCCGAGGACAAGGTCATATGGCTAGGGAATGCACTCAGCCAAAAAGGAGGAGGGATGATGCATGGTTTCGTGAGAAGATGTATTTGGTTGATGCTCAGTCTAAGGGGAAGATTTTGGATTCAGAGGAGTTAGCATTTCTTGCAGACCCAGGGGCAGCAGATACTGAAGGCATTGCAGTCGTCTCCACTTCTAATGCAGCTTATCAAGCGGACGATCTTGATGCATACGATTCGGATTGTGATGACATTCACTCTGCCCAAGCTGCTCTCGTTGCTAATCTCTCTCACTACGGTTCTGATGTCATCAGTGAGGTACCAACCACATCTAATAATATTGATGATAACCAACATCAAGTTGGGCATGAAAATGACAACCTCGAACAGCATTCGGGGACTAGTAACTCAAATGATGTGGTACCCAATCCAACACATTTGAGTGAACCTCAACCAAATGCTACGACGGGTATGGAATCTTATGCTCAACATGATTTGGTCATGGTGCCTAAACATATTATTGATCAAATGCATATGGCCCTCAGACAATCCGTAGATACGAATTCCACCCTAACTGCTGAGCTTGCGTTGCATAAAGAAAAGGTCAAAACTTTTGAAATGGTCCCTCAAAAAGAGAAAATAACATGTTCTGAATTTGACCAATTTCGTTTTGAAAAGATTGAACACTTGAAAGAAATAGAATCATTAAAAGCTAATCTTTCCAATGAATTAAAAGAAAAAGAGTCGGTGGTCAATGATTTTCAGAAACTTAAAATGGATTTCGAAACTCTCGAGTCTAAAAAGGTTGAATCAGAAATTAATGCTACCAAACTTCTTAAATTCAAGGAACAACAACTTTTAAAACAATACGCTTCCACAGAAAAGGTTCATCTTTTAACTAAATCATTTCAAGAATTCGAACTTAAGCGTCTTCAAGATTTACCACCTAATCCCGGTTATGCAAAACAAGCTCAGGAATATATTCCCGGTCTTTATGATATGACTATAATCGGCAAATCCAAAGAAGCACCTTTTGTTCGTAGTTCTGACGCGACACAATCACTTGCGGATGAAACTCATTCTAAAATGCTTTCAAAATTCCATACAATTGATTATGATCAACATAACAAAGATCAATTTTCGAAAAAGACACGCATTCGCTTACAAAAGGAATTAGCAGAATTAACAGTTCTTGTGCCCCAAAGTTTGTCAAATGAAAATCTTCCTAGTACGTCTCCTACACTCGTCAAAAAGGATTCAACGAAGTTAATTCCACCGGTAAGTAAGGCGTCCGTTAACTTAAATACGGTTCACCAACACTTAGCCGATTTTGACAAGGTCATTTTGGAACGTACGACGGCTTCGGCCATAACGGAAGGTGAATGGAACTTTGAGCACACTAGAGCTGCGTTCCGAGACGAAATTATTCCGTTTGTAAAGAATGTTAAAGCTTGTCTTAGTAATCTTGATCAAGATTTGTATTTGGAAATAGAAGAAGTTAAACGTGTTTTCAATGAAATGGATGATGCTTATGAAAACAGTTTACTTGAAATAGAACGAGTTTCACGCCAAAATGATCAGCTTCTGAAGCAAGTGATGTCTCATGATATAGTTTCTGTCTGTGTGAATACAAGTGTTGATAATGATTCTATTGTGCATAATGTTGAATCTGTGGATAATATGGTAGATAGTACTTGTCACGAATCTGACGCTGAATTTTTAAAGCTTCAAGATTCATATTCTTCGCTTTCAAAACGTTTTGATGAGATTCAAACGCATTGTATTTCGCTTGAATGCAAGCAACAATTTATTCAAGAAATCTTTGAAACGTCATTCGAAGGTGTTAATATCGATGATGCAAATTTTGAAAAGAATTTTCGATTGAATTTACAATCAAAACAGCGTCAGCCAAGTGACAAAGTTGCTAACTCTTTGCCGATAGAAATAGAGAAATCTAAGGAGCTTAACTGTGTGAACGTACTTGAGGCCGCTGAAAATTTTAGACTTGATCTAGATAATCGAGTTTCCAAGATTTTGTCCAAAGTTGATAACTTAAAACAGAAAAATACACGACTCTTCGATTCAATACAGCCCGCATGTGTTGATACCACTGCACAGAATCAATCATTGATTGAACAATTGAATCGAAAGTCGGTGGAAATATTTGATTTGAGGGAACAAACTTGTGATAAAAATCTGGTCTTGGCTGAGTTAAAGGAAACACTTCGTACTCTAAAAGGTAAGAATGTTGTGGATAACGCAGCCACTATCTCAGCACCGTCCTCTAGTGCCATCAAAAGGAACCTTATAGCCGTCACACCACTTAACAAGGGCCCTAAGACTAAATCATCTCAAACTTTGGTCACTAAAGATAAGGCGGAATCAAAACCAGCTTCTAATATTCCCGTGTTGCCTTCTACAGGAGTAAGCACCACTACTAAGGCTCAAAGATCTAAGCTTAAAAGAAACAAGAAGAATGATAGGATCTTGCCCCCATCTAGTAGTCAAGTGAAGAAGAAAGTAGAAGCCCATCCTAGGAATGTTATTTCTGTTTTGAATAAAAAGAATCATGTAGCTAAACCTAAAGGCTCTGCGGTTGTGCAGCGTTCTAAGCCTACGGTGAATTCTAATTTAAAATGTTGGAATTGCAATGAATGTATGTTTTCTAGTCGTCATGATTCTTGCCTTATTGACCATGTGAATGAGATGTATGCCCGAAAAAATGGATTAGAATGGAAACCGACTGGGAAAGTGTTAACCCAAGTTGGTTGGATGTGGCGCCCCACTGGTAGAACTTTCACTATAGTAGGAAATACGTGCCCTTTGACTAGGATCACTCCCACTAAAGCGAAGAAAGCGTGCCCTTTAACTAGGAGTACCAAGGCTACCAAAACACAAGCGTGTCCTTTAACTAGGAACACCAACACTACTGTAGGAACAAAGTGCCCTTTAACTAGGTCTACTCCCACTGTAGTGCTCGCGGATAATCCAAAACCTAAGAAAATTGGAACAGTAAAACCTGTTAGTGCTAAGACTCACATTAGAAAATGCAGGAAATCTAAGGATCTAAAAAATGTTAGCAATTCTGATAATTCTATATCTGTATCTGCTAACACTCCGGAACCAATAGTTTCCAATGCATTGTCTACTGTTGTTATTGAAAACAGGTGGTCCAAATTGTTCTCTGGTATTTGGACTCTGGTTGCTCCAAGCATATGACCGGAGATCGCTCTCAGCTCAGAAATTTCGTCAGCAAGATTCTTGGTACGGTTCGATTTGGTAATGATCATATTGCAAAGATAATGGGTTATGGTGAATATCATACTGGGAATGTTATAATTTCAAGAGTGTATTACGTGGAAGGTCTTGGTCACAACTTATTTTCTGTGGGACAATTTTGTGATGCAAACCTAGAAGTTGCTTTTCGAGAGCATACCTGCTTCATTCGTAATTTGGAAGGGGTTGATTTATTGAAAGGTACTCGAGGGAATAATTTGTATACTTTGTCTCTACAAGACATGATGGCCGCTTCTCCCGTATGTCTTCTCTCCAAAGCATCGAAGACTAAGTCATGGTTATGGCATCGACGGTTATCTCATCTTAACTTTGACGCTATCAATCACTTGGCAAAAAACGAACTTGTTCGTGGTCTTCCTAAACTTTCATTTCACAAGGATCATTTGTGTTCCGCGTGTACAATGGGGAAAAGCACTAAGAAATCTTACAAACCCAAGACGGAAGACACCAACCAGGAGAAACTTTATCTTTTGCATATGGATCTTTGTGGGCCAATGCGTGTTGAAAGTCTTAGTGGCAAAAAGTACATCCTCGTCATTGTCGATGATTACTCTCGGTTTACATGGGTGAAATTTCTTAAAGCAAAGAATGAGGCACCTAAATTCATCATCGGATTTCTCAAGATGATTCAAGTGCGTCTCAACACTACTGTCCGACGCATTCGTACAGATAATGGAACCGAATTTGTGAATCAAATTTTGCGTGATTATTATGAAGAAGTTGGCATTTCTCATGAAACATCCGTTGCACGCACTCCACAAGAAAACGGTGTCGTTGAAAGGCGAAATCGCACACTTATGGAAGCTGCTCGAACGATGTTAATTTACGCAAAGGCTCCATTGTTTTTATGGGCAGAAGCAGTATCTACAGCAGTGTACACCCAAAACCGGTCACTAATTCATAAACGCCATGGTAAGACACCTTATGAACTTCTCCATGGAAAAGTACCAGATTTATCATATCTTCATGTATTTAGTTCTCTTTGCTATCCAAATAATGATGGTGATAATTTGGGAAAACTTCAACCAAAGGCTGATATTGGTATTTTCATTGGTTACGCACCCTCAAAGAAGGCATACCGAATCTACAACCGTAACTCTCGCAAGATCCTCGAAACTATGAATGTTGATTTTGATGAGCTGACAGCAATGGCTTCTGAGCAAAGCAGCTCTGAACCCGCACTTCATGAAATGGGACCCAGTAACATTAGTTCTGGTCTTGTCCCAAACAACCCTACTTCATCATCATTTACACCACCTACTAGGAAGGAATGGGATACGTTGTTTCAACCGTTCTTTGATGAATTCTTTACTCCTCCAAGTATTGTTGCTCCAGAACCTGAAGTTATAGCTCCGGTAACCGAAGTTGTCGCTCCAGCAACCGAAGCACAATCAGACACATCTGCACCTACAATGGGTCAAGATATACCTTCAACGAGTAATTCTCAACCAACACATGTTTCAACTACCCATGTCATGCCTATTGATGATGAAGAGGATGATGATGATCACGATTTGGAATTCGCTCAAATGCGTGAACTTCCCTTCTTTGGTGTACATATTCCCGACCCTAATCAAGCCGGGTCGTCCACCACAGAGGAAGCTCCTTCTACAGTTTACTCCAATCCACGAATTCGTGAACATGACAACAAGTGGACAAAGGATCATCCTATAGATTCTATTATTGGTGACCCTAATCGTCCGGTATCCACACGAAGTCAGTTACAAGAAAGTGCATTGTTTTGTCACTTTGATGCTTTTCTCACTGAAGTTGAACCTAAGACATGGCAACAAGCTTTTACTCAATCCTGTTGGATAGAAGCTATGCAAGAAGAACTTAACGAATTCATACGTCTTGATGTTTGGGAACTTGTCCCATGCCCGGATCAAGTGCAGTTACTCACTTTGAAATGGGTTTACAAGGTGAAACTCGATGAGTTAGGCGGAATATTGAAGAACAAAGCTCGTCTAGTAGCTCGTGGATACAAGCAATTATTGGGCATCGACTTTATGGAATCCTTTGCACCTGTCGCCCGTTTGGAAGCTATTAGACTATTCCTCGCTTATGCAGCCCATATGAATATGGTCGTCTATCAGATGGATGTGAAGACGGCATTTCTTAATGGTGAACTCAAGGAAGAGGTCTATGTTCAACAACCGGATGGTTTTGTGAATCCCAATTATCCTAATCATGTGTACAAGCTTAAGAAGGCTCTCTATGGGTTGAAGCAAGCTCCTCGCGCATGGTATGATCTTTTGTCACAATTCCTCATTACCCAAGGCTTCGCTAAAGGCAAGGTGGATCCAACGCTGTTCATTCAGAAACGAGGTAAAGATATGATTATGGTACAAATATATGTTGATGATATTATATTTGCAGCCACGACCCAAACCTTATCCGACGAGTTTGGGACACTCATGTCTTCCAAGTTTAAGATGTCAATGATGGGCAAGGTATCATTCTTCTTAGGTCTTCAGATATCTCAGAGTCCCAGAGGCATCTTTATCAATCAATCCAAGTATGCCCTTGAATCGCTTAAGAAGTATAAGATGGAATCTTGCGACCCCGTAGATACTCCAATGGTGGAACGAACTAAGCTTGATGCAGATCCACATGGAGTTGCCGTTGATCCGACACTTTATCGTGGAATGATCGGTACTCTTCTGTATATCACAGCCAGTCGACCTGATCTTCAGTTTGCTATATGTATGTGTTCCAGGTATCAAACTAGGCCTACTGAGTTACACTTAGCTACTGTTAAAAGGATCTTTCGATATCTTAAAGGAACCATTAATCGGGGACTTTGGTATTCGAAGGACTCTTCTATTGCACTAATGGCATATGCAGATGCGGATCACGCGGGTTGTCAAGATACAAGGCGTAGCACGAGTGGAACTTTGTAACTACTAGGAGATCGATTAATCAGTTGGGCATCGAAAAGGCAGAAAAGCGCTGCAATTTCAAGTACGGAAGCAGAATACATAGCTATGTCCGGTTGCTGTGCTCAAATTCTTTGGATGAGATCGCAATTAACCGACTATGGTCTAGGTTTCAACAAGATTCCGATGTACTGCGACAACAAAAGTGCAATTGCCTTATGCTGCAACAATGTTCAATTCTCCCGGTCGAAGCATATTGACATTCGCTACCACTTCATCAAGGAGCAAGTGGAAAATGGAGTAATCGAGCTTTACTTTGTCCGATCTGAGTATCAATTGGCGGATATTTTCACGAAGGCTTTAGATCGCGCTCGAATTGAATTTTTGGCCGACAAGCTAGGAATGAGAACCTTCTCGCCTGAGACTCTTAAGGAACTAGCAGATGAAGCGAAAGAATAGTGGTGGTAAAACTATTCTCCGTATCCTTGGTGATCATCTGTATATAGTGTTTATATTTTTATCCACAAAAGCAAAATACAAAAATATAAAACCATATAAAAACCATAAAAATTGAAAAATCTAGAAAAATCCAAAAATATTTTTACTTTATTTTTCAAAGGCATGTCTTTTGGTACGATAATATTTACGGCCTTAGAAATGTTGATTAATATCGACACGGCGCCATAAATAGAGTTCGTACAAAAGTTGTAAATATTTCATAAAACATGCCAAAATGGCTTGTAGTTATTTCTGACTGCAACCCGGTTTTCATATTAAAGTCAAGTATTTCTTATGAAAGCTTTGGCTCACAACGGGAATTAATTTTCTCGGGCAAGGTTTACTTTTAAACCTTGTAAGGGATCAAGTTTACTTTATAACTTGGTCTAACACAACTATATGTACGCCTCAGTGCATTTATTTGTTAAAACAAGAGAAGTCTTGTTTATGTGAAGCTATCATCTCTACAACCATGCTATCTATAATTGGTATCTACATCCTCGACGATGCGACTACTCAACCGACGACTACAGCTCTTTCAATAGAACACGGGTCAGCAATTGAGGGGGAGCAATTGTCAAGCATTCAGAATCTTCGATGCCGAAAGTGCCAAGTTTACAAGTTGGTGTCAAGACAACAATACCAATCGTACATGTGGTGTCAAGAGATGACTTCAGACGTGACGAGGCGACTAATATATGCTGAAAAGAACCATTTGATCTTATCATATGATGTTCTCATCTATCAGGTCCAACCTTGTCAATTCTTTTCTAATATGGTGAATATGTGATCATGTTACAAATCGGTATCATATCTCATACGTTTGATATCATGAAGATAAAATGGACTTGCATTTTTCTTCCCAAAACCTTTGTTAAAACTTCATTAAATCAATTGATATTAAAAACATCGATTGGGTTAATATTTTTAATATGGGGGGGAAAATGTGATTTAATATGGGATATTATCACAAATGGTTTGACTTAATGTGCTGGCTCATCTCTAAATATGGGAAATGTTTTCGAATATCGTGGCATATGTTAAGGGGGAGCAAAATGGATTTTCTATATCAAAATGGATTTTCATGGTGACATATACTTACCCAGAACCCATTTATTTCACGACGATGAAGATTGTGGTGACATAAGGATGGTAGGATAGGTTAAGTCCTATGATTCTTCTAGAACCGGAGGAATCTTCCCAAGGACATTCCATAGCTAGAAATAGTAGTCCTTAGGAAAGATGGAGAAAGATTGTGAACGTAGCTGAATGCCGACCAAGTACTTAAGTTAGCACTGGAACAATCACAACAAGGTGCTAGTTATGACGTATTGGTAAGCATTGAAGGGGTTGAAGAATGAAAAAGAATTGTAAAGATAAAGGGTGTAAAGAAAGAAGCCCTCCTTACAACTTTAGGCAGAAACCGGGTCAACACATATGCTATTAAGATCATTGTTTAATGATTCTTAATATTGAAGACAGACATCATGGACCCAGTGATGCAATGCACAACCCATCCCAGCTAACTCAGATATCTCTTAAAAGATATTTGTTTTAATCACACGGAGACAACACGTTATCTATTGATTTATTCACTCCGAATAAATTGGTATTGAAAAGGTGGCACTCCTCTCCAGCCTCCGATCACTAAAATCCAAAGTGCACGATCGAGTCTAGAGCCATTTGAGATCATCAAATATCTCATTAGGACACACTTCCATATTTCCTTGCTTCTTCACACACTGTGAAAAGTAAGAAAGATTTTAAGAGTCCTACGCAAAATCTTCATGATCTTGCTTGAACATCTGAGTAATACGAAAGTATTTACAATGAAGATGGAAATCCTTCTTGAGCGAACATCAAAAAGCTCATGGTAGGTGACTTGTGCGATTCTTTATGAATCAAACTTGTGATAACTGGAAAGCAACAGCTGTTTAATTCTTAACTGAATTTAAACACGTTCCAGACCTCTACGCAATATCTTAGTGATCTTGCCAGAACACTCAGAGTGATACCTTAGTGTTCACAGTGATGAGTGGAAATCCTTCTAGTGTTAACCTCAAACAGCACTTGGTAGGTAACTTGCAAGATTCTATACGAATCAAGCTCGTGACAACTGGAAAGCAACGATGGTGCGGTTCTTAATTGAATTTCACTTGTTCCAGGAACATGAATTGACGGCTTCAAATCATGCGGATATTATTATCCAAATGATTCACTCTTTATGTTCGCAGTCAGCTTTGGACGGTCGAATAAAGAGAACAGGTTTAACCGCGAAATCCTGTCAGGAAGTTACTTAATTGAAACTATCCGTCACGGGTACGATATCTAATATCGTCCAACGGTCTTCACCGACCGGAGGTAAAATGCTACCGATTTAGAATGAAATGTTCAAAGCCATTTCGTTCGTGTCTACTTATGTTGCGGCATTTGAAGACGGTGGCGTTGCGGAATCCAAGAAGAAGTCGTCCCCGCATGCTTATACTTTATGCACTTAATATCTCATCTAATTCAAGAAAGCCTAAAAGTTAAGTCTTCCGCTGTATCGAACTCTGAAGCTTTCAAGAATTACGAAGGTGTAAGTATGTGGGACATGGTGTCACGAAGAGGCGAAGATCACAAGTGAAGGATGCACAAGATCAAGGCAAGAGATTAATGCTCAAAGATTGATATCAAAGATCACATCAGCATGTTCACCAGAAAAGAAAAAAGAAAAAGAAAGACGAAGACTATGAGCTCAAGACAAGCATAGTATGCTAGGTTTATTTTATTATTGTAACTCGGGTGACGCCCTTGTTTGGAGTGACCTCCCTTAGGGGGAGATTGTTGGAAATACGTTTTACGTATTAAGAAGGATCGGTCACTCCAACGATAGTCCATGTAATAGCTCGTAGTTTAGTTAATATCTTTATTAAACAAACAAAGACAAGCCTAGCCTACAACATGTGTAGGCCGGCCCAACATTGTAAGCCCAAGCCCATCACAAGGCTTGGGTATATAAACCCTCTCCTTTGATGGAGAGGGGTGTGGTTTCATATTTTTCATATAGTAAACATAAGTTTCTCTCTCTAGAATTGTGTGTAATCCACCATCTCTCTATCTCTTTCTCTCTCTAAAACATAAGCATAGATTTACAATCCTACATACAAAAAGAATTAGACAACAGGTTTTCTAATTAAAAGAAAAGGTTTATTAAATACATAAATTTGAAATTCAAAATTTGTCCCCTTCCAACCAACTAAAATCTGTTAAAACTGACACAAATAACATCTCCACCGAATAGGACAAAAAAGGAGCGTAGTCTACATTTTAGATCAATCGATGCACTCAACTAGTCAGTCGGTACACTTAGATAATTGCACCTGCTATACAATTAAGTGCCTTGTCAGTACTTTTGGACTGGACCTCTAAGTATAAATACCCCATTGTTTTCTTACTTCAAAACCATCATTTTTACACTGAGCAACCTGATGTTTTATTAGTTTACTTATATTTCCTTTTCCTTTGATCATTTTAACATGTTTAATCTTGTTTAAATGTGATCCAATTTATCCTTCACTTATATGCTAGAGAAGAACACATGTAATGATTAAGATATGATGTGTTGTAGAGTCGTAATCATTCCTCGCCAAGTGCTAGAGAAGAAAACGCGTAATCGTCAAGATGCGTTGTGCTATAGCGTCGTAACACTAGTTAGATATAGATCAAGTTCATGTATTCGAATCTTATGTGTTTGTTAGAATCAAAAATGTGTAAGTACAAAATAGTTGGGTAATCATGTGTGATCTTGGGTGATCTTCTTGGATCTTATGTAGTAGATAGATCCGAAAATGTGTGTAAGTACGAATGGTATGATCATGTGTGATCTTGTTTGATCTTGTGCATTGGGTAGATCTAGTGATCGTGCTAGTATTTCCTAGGTGAGGAAATACGAGGTGTAGATTGGTTCTAGCTAAGATTATGACTCGACATTTAGCTTTGTGTCGGTAAACATTGTAAGCGACATGTGTATGGATTTCTTCGCTTTGAAGGGAGCTTGTTGACTAGTGAAGTAACTCTCGAGTTAGGTACTCGATGAGTGGAGTAGTTCGAAGAGGAGTTTCGTGTCGAACCACTATAAATCTCCGTGTTCGGTTTGCATTTCCTTTACTTACCTATTTATATCTTTACTCGCATTTATCGCTTTATATATATATATATTGCATCTCATAGTCTAAACATCTTAGTAGCGGAAACGTTAAGGCTTAGTACATGTATGCTTTGTGTTTAGACTATCTTTGTGTTCATTATGTTTATGTTAATATGTGCTATATGATTATTATTGTTTGATGAGATGCTTATATTATATATGTAACACTCCATTTGGATAAATGGACCATTACATAGTAATTATGGCGTGTCATCAGAGCATGCAAGGTAAATGTATAAAACATTAAATGACCATAAAGAAAACCAGAGACAAACATCGGTTCCAACATAAGCTCTACACACAAATGCATAAGTATAAAATGTAAGGAAAAGGCCTAAACAATGTCTAGCAAAGCAAAAGTATGTAAATGCATTAAAAGAGAAAGAAGACTAGGCGCCTCCATTCCACGCACGTACTCTTGAATCCTAGCTTTGCCCTTTAGTACCTGCCGTATTGGGACATGGAAAGAAAAATGACTGAGCAATACGCTCAGTGTGCGGATATATGACAATGAAATGTAAAGCATAAACATAAGCAAGTAATGAAATGAAATGAATGACAACGGAATAAGTGTATGTCTTGGAAAACCTGGTTTAAGCTTATAAGAATGGTTTTATATTTCTGAAATGACTTATGTTTAGTTTATTTTTAAAGACTGTATGCCCAGAGCCCATATAGGTCATGTTATATCAACGTGCATGAATACTTAGAGGGGTGACCTCATCATGCAATTAGAGGGGTTGCCTCTAATTATAAAAATATGAGTGGCGGGATCAGCTCCTGTAACGGATGCAAGGCACACACCATAGTTACCATGAAATCTTACTAACTTGTCCTAGGATGCACCCATTCGCCTCACATGATAATAATAACAAAGGCCAAATACTATAAAGGGACGCTGCAAGCAATCACACTCACCACAGAAGAGTCATAACACCGGGTTCTCTAGTGCTATGGTTATGGATCCCCCATAACTAGGTGAAACTGGCATGCATGTATATAGCTCAGGCAATCTAAAATAAACATAACATATACTGGACGTGTTTAAGACACGTAAAATACTGGGGAAAACAGATGGCTACAAACGGAGAATCCTAATATAGGAAAGATGTCCTTATTGAAGGATGGAATATCCATACCTTATGTCCAGTAAATGAAGACAAAAATGAACGCAGAAGATCACTCTGACTTCACGATAGCTACATAATAAAGGGACATGAATAAGTTTCTGTTTTACTTAGACATACTGATTATTTAGTTTACTTGACGTGTTCTTACTTATCATACTTGTTCTTGTTTAATCATGTGATTCTTAATGTTTCATGTGTTTTAGATTAGTGTAATTCATGTTTTAAGTGTCATAGTACTTGTTATAACATAATGAGTAACTTTATAAAAATAGTAGGTTTCTATATATAGTAACTTTCCAAAAATAGCAAGTTTCCATATATAGTAACTTTCTAAAAATAGAAAGTTTCCTTAAATAGTAAGTTTCCAAAAATAGAAAGTTTCCATAATTAGTAAGTTTCCAAATATAGAAAGTTTCCATAATTAGTATGTTCCCATAAATAGCATGTTACCATATTTAGTATGTTTCCATAATTATCATGTTACCATATTTAGTATGTTTCCATAATTACTCCCTCCGTCCCAATTTTATTATCCTCATAACTATTTTAGTGTGTCCCAAAATATTGTCCAATTTCTTAAGTAGGAAGTCAGAGTTAATTAATTTTCTAGTTTTACCCATGCTATTAATTTCTTAAAAGAAAACTATTAATGTATTCAAAGGATAAACTTGTCTTTCTTAGCATAAAATGTCTACATTCAATAAAATTTATCATAAATCACAAAAAATTTGTTGGGGGACAATTAAAATGGGACGGAGGGAGTATCATGTTACCATATTTAGTACATTTCCATATTTAAAAATGTTTCCATAACTAAGGTATTTCTATAATTAATCATAGGCTTATTAAATAATTAAATGATATAACATATAGTTTTAATAAGCTTATAATATGTCATGTATAATTATATTTTAAAGTTTAATAATGATTTAAATACTTAGGCTTAACTTATAATTATTAATTAATAATTATATTACATGTTTTCATAAGTAATTATAAATTAATAATATTTCATGATTAAATAATTAAACTTTACCTTAAAATGATATTAATTAATTGAGCTAAGTTTTTAATTAATTAAAGCACATGAATAATTATGTAATTAATTATTTAATCCTAAGTTTTATTTAAATAAAAATGTACATACATAACTCATGGTTTTATTTAAATAAAACTATATAAAAGTCATGCATATTAATTAATTTAATTAACATGTTTTAATTAAACTAATGAAATAATTATAACATATGTTTTATAAAAGTTTATAAAACACCCCCTTGCGTGTTTTGGTGTTAACCGAACCTCAAATGAAACCCCACCGAGACCATGGTGGTCTCGGTGTTGCCTCGAAGTCCACGCAACATCACAACCATTCGGCTGTGGCTTGCGGTCGAACACCCAACAGCCACCGACAGTGGCGTCAGTGCCGCTGCTGCTGCTTTCGTTCCCCCTGCTGCCCACTGTCGTACCACCGAGACCACCCAAGGTCTCGGTTCCCACTGTTTTACCAAGGTTCCCCCTGTGGAGCCTTGGCTTGCGGCTGACTGAACCCAAACACCACCGCACCCTTTGGGGTTGCGGCTGGTGGACAGAAAAAGACACCGAGAGTCATGAGACTCTCGGTTTGTGTGCGGCCGAACCAAAAACAAACCAAACAAAACCCGAATCTTGTTAAATCTTATTAATTACATGTTTTCCCTTATTTATTTTTTAAAAGATCTTGGGTCATACGTAATTAAAATAAAAAGAAAAGGATTAAGGAATACCAAACGCGTGTGATTAAAAGAATGAAACACGATACCGTTGTTTAATCAAAGATCAAGAGGCAATAAATCGTCCTTGTGGTTGATGTTGATGTCGCGGCCAAAAGAAGGAAGGAGATAGAGTTTCTAGGTTTTTGTAAATTTACTGTATTTATGTTTTATGAAAAATTCCCTAGGATCCTTATTTGGTTAAAACATGAATTTCAATTTGGGTTGGGCCAAATCCCTTTTCTTCCTCCTTGGTTTGGACGCCACATACACATAACACATTCACATTTGTTTTAATTTTTTGTGTCTTAAATTATCATCGTGTGTGTTCGTTTTTAATGTTCGTGTTTTATGTCTTGTATGATTTAAGTATTTTACGTGAATACTTATCGTGCATAAATATTTATGTTTACATATGTAATATTTATAATAATTATATCTAGGAAAACATTGTTGTTTAAAAAGATGATACCTTGGAGTTGCAAGAATCGAATTCGTGTCCGTCTTCGGGTTGATTCATTTAAATGTTTATTAATGCGCATGTAACTGTTTAGTTTGGTACATCATCTCTACCACTATACTATGTTATTATTCGTTGCATATGAGTAGATTTTTCGGCAAACATTTCATTCATAAAAAAATTAGATTACACGAAATTAAAAAAAACATTACATAAAAATAAAAACAGAAAACGTAATCAAATTAACGTTACAATTTATTCATAATGGTTGCTTAGATGCTCCGCAAGGTTTCGTCAAAGATCGTTCCTCGCATGTGTTTCACACCGTTCAATCCAAGTTCGAACCATGTTCGGTTGTGGATTAACGAATATATCTTTTAAACTCGGTACAAATTTTTCATCTTCCAATATCATGTTATGTATTATTATACAAAAATACATGATTCTTCTCAACCAGTTTATTTTGCAACTGAGTGCGGGTTGTCGTATAGTTTCCCAACGACCTTGTAAGACACCGTAAGCACGTTCAATATCTTTTTAAGCAGTTTCTTAAACTCTTTTAAACCCCAAGGTTTGTTCATCCCTGGTAACCGAAAAGGTTTTGACAAACTTAGCCAATTCTAGATAAATATCATTGGCTAGGTAGTAACATTTCTTGTATGTGTGGTTGTTTACCTCAAACAAACATTTTGGAGTTGTATCAGAAAGTACGTCATCAAATAACGGGGATCTATATTACACATTAAGATCATTATCTACCTTTGGAACCCAAAAATATGCATGCCAGATCCAAAGTTGTTGATCCACAACAACTTCTAACATAGTAGTTGGTATTTATGATCATTTATTTTGAAATGAGACTGCACAACCTTTGGATAATTTTTCCAATCATAATGCATACAATCAATACTCTCGAGCATTCCCGAGAGTCCATGTTTCTCTTCGTGCAATGCATATATGTTTTCAGCATCATATGTTGTGGGGTTTTTTAAATATTGTTCAACATATAACATATAGTAAATTTAATTATGTATTCGCGTGAAGTACGTTCCGCAATTTGCAAGTATTCGTCAAATGCATCAAGCAATGACCCGTATGCCACTTGACGGATTGCAAAAGTTATCTTCAAAAAAAGATGAACACCAACACGAACAATAGCATTGCGACTGGATTTAAAATATGCAAAATATTCTGGAAGATGTTCGAATTCATAACTTAAACTAGCGTTGAGTATTTTATTAAAAAGTTTAGAACTCATACGATACCTTCGCCGAAACTACTTTTTTGGGTATTTAGGAGGGGTCTCGGCGTCACCAAAGTAGTCCTCGAGTAGACGTTGTTTCGCCTCTTATATTTGATGAGGTTTGTATCTCCGTGTTTTCTACGACCCCAATCCCGACCTCACACCCCCGCCTTGTTGATTACACAAAGCTAGCTATTTTTCGTATTCCTCGTAACTCCGGGCGTATCGCTCTGCGTCACCTTGAAAGTACGCATCGTAAAAATTGTTGGTGTTACGAGTGTTTGAATCCATAGCCATTTTGTTGAAATAAAATGATATATTTGTGAAGTAGAATGTATAATGAAAGTGTTTGAAGAATATGATGCGATAACGAGGTTTTTATAAATGTTTTAAGGGGTCAAATTTTGAAAAAACGAGGTTTAAATAAAAACGGTTAGTTTTTTAATCACCAAAAGTCAAATTAAAAAAAAATGAAAATAAAAAACGTAATATTTTTATGAACTGGCAAAAATAGCGCGAGAAGCCATTGGGCCAACTCCAAAATGATACGTCGTGACAAAACTGACATCGTAGGCCACCAATCAAGCCATGATGCCACCGTGTCTTATTAGAGTGAAGGGTATGGTGGCTAGACATTCGGGCCCACTAGTTCCGCATCGGCGTCACCTCATTTCAACACAACATAAAAAATACCCCATTCACTCATGACATTCCCTAACTTTTTCATTTGCCCCCCAAAAAGTATCCCTTCACTTACAATCCCAAATTAAAAAAATGTGTTTTTTTATTCTTCTTCGTTTTTAGGCGGCGAATGGAGCAACGAGTATAAGCGCGAGGGTTAGTTATAGTAACGAACCACGACAAGTGGCCACATCAATTTTGACGAGCTACCTTCGCCATTATACCTTTCCCTCAAGAGATATATGTGTAGGACTACTTAGAGCAAACGGTATGACGGCGAAGGGGACCTGGCCGTACCTAGGTGGCGGCTCACCAGTTTACTCCATCACACCGCCCCTCTCTCATTTCACCAGGGCTTCGCCGAATTACGACGAGCGCACGACGAGAGAGAAGTGGGCCAACCTTCTATTTATTCCTTTTTTCTTCATTTCATTTTTTTTCTTTGTGGTAAACTTGTGTGTGTAGTGAGTGTATTTTAGTCGTGTTTATTGAGAAAGAAAAATAAGGAGGTAAAAAGATAAGGTTTTTTGTTTAATAAAAATAATAATTTACAATTTTACTCTTATGGTTGGTGTTTATCATTTTTTTTGTAATTTTTTAAAACAATTTTAGCTTAGGATTGTATTTTTACTTTCGTATTGTATTTTAATTCATGTACATGTATTTTTAATTTAATAAAATAAATTTTAATATGTGTGAGAAATAAAAAATTAAAAAATAAAATTAGTAGGTAAGACCAAAATGAAGAAAAGAAAGAATTATCATGAGAAAGAGAGAGGTGTATATTTTTTTTACTGTTTTGATAAGATGTGATACTCATATGATAACAATCTCTATCTCTACTACTTATCTCTACTACTTATAAAGTGAATTCTCCAATTCTTTGAATGTTGAAAAGCTCTTAAATAAGGAAATATTGAAAAATGACTTAATTATAGAAATGTTGAAAATCATAACACATTAGGAAATGTTGAAAACCTCTACACATTACGTTTCAATCTCTGTGGTAGCCAGCCCATATTTTTAATTTTGGAATGCCAGCTATTACGTTTCAATTTAAGTGGTGGGTTGTTTTCCAGCCCATGTTACGTTTCAATCCCTGTGGTAGCCAACCCATATTTTCTATTTTGGCAATTCTTCATGAAGTCCTTTTATATAATTTAATTGGCACGTGTATTTACATTACCACCGGATCTCCTCTTTTCTTTCTCTCTCAACTAAAAATAATTGTTGCCGCCACAGGCACCAGTGCCAGTGACACCATAGCCACCATCTTCGCCATCTTAGGAGGTTTTGGTGTCTGACTATTTTGTTTAAAAATAAAAGGGGTCTTGAGTTATGATGGATGGTTTCTGTTACTACTGGTTTCGGTTTTGGTTAAAAAAACAAGGTTGAAATTTTTAAGCATATGATTTTCTTTTAGATGTTTTTAAACAACCGGCTATGTTTGAATCGAATCATGTTGGCTTGTAATGTATGGATAACCGTCATAAATTTATAATGTTTGTTTGTTTTTCCAGTTTCGAAAGTCTTTTTTATTG
Organism: Glebionis coronaria; assembly: GCA_025667525.1. NCBI lineage: Eukaryota > Viridiplantae > Streptophyta > Magnoliopsida > Asterales > Asteraceae > Glebionis > Glebionis coronaria. The sequence goes on from CM046877.1 coordinate 155,303,165, forward strand.
ATTTTGTAGATCTTGTAAGAATCTGTATAGATGCCCTCAGAATTTGATTAACCATCATTGGGATCCGTGGTTTGTTTCTTATTTTTAGTTTTGAATGTTTTTAGATATATGTGTCCAGTTGTTTGTTTCAGATCTTGCCGGATATTGGATGTGGTTGTGGGAATAAACAAAAATGTCACATATTATTGGATTCGACAAATTTCACAGATTATTGATTCTTTAATATTTAGTTTGGTTGCTTAGTTCGATGATTTATATATTGTTCAGTTCTTGAAATGTATTATGTAAACCTTACATGATATCTCCTGGATGTGTATCCATTCAAGATTCATTCATTCAATGTCATGTCTCAGAAACATAATCTTCCTCATTATTCTCACTAATATATATTCCGGTCATATATAACAGAGCCTTCCGGACGTTGCTATTGGTGAAGGGGTCATTATGTCTAATAAAGAAGTTGTAAGACCTTATTACAGGGTTGCCTATTTTTTTTGCTGATACAACAACGAAAACGATAATGAGCATGAAGGGGGTAAAAGGTCCCACTATGTATCACCTAAGTCATGTTTTAAGGTATGTAATTACATCCTAGAACTAATATTTTACTCTTGGATTCGGGTAGTTTCACTTTTGGAGTTGGTGGCCTCACTTTTAGCTTTTGGATTTGGACGGTTTCTTTTTCATATTGCTAAACTTAAAAATTTTCAACATCAGTTCTAAGACTACCGCCCTTTGTCCGTCACCACACCACAGTCATGAATCTGCCACCGTCTCACTGCCACAGCTGCTTAGTTATTGTCAATTTTGCTAATGTTGGTCATTCCCTTTCTTTCCAATTACTCCGTATCAATTTGTATATGTATGTATGTCAAATTTTCAATCAATTTGTGCTGATTGGTTGTTTAATTTTAATTAGAAGTTTTTAAAGTTGGTTTTTGTTTTCAACAGTTATGCCATACTAAGAACTCTCATTCTGGTTATAAATTATTGAATCTGGAACTTCACATTTGGTGTCCCAAGTATTTTTGGATCTTGTAACTAGGAAACTGATTTGGGATGTAAGTTACATATTTTTATATATAAAAAAGGATGTAAAATACTAACAATGTGTTAGTATACTTGAAGAAAAAGAAGCTTTCGCCATTATTCTATCATGTTTCGTCATATAATAAGTTTAAAATACCGTTTGCTGCTTGAGATATTCTACTTTGGTTCTAGAAAGACATCCCCTTCAATGTAATGTCTCCAACATGTTCCGGCTGAGATATAGATTTCATTCTTTTAAACACTTGCTTGAATTTTTATTCAATTATCCTAACTTTATATGCCTGTGGTGGGGACTAGATATGAAGATGAATTATGCATTTGGTGAATTTGCATCTTTTTGCTGTCAATATGTTACTTTGCCATCAATATGTAAATGTATCATATATGGTTGAAACATATACTAATATGATCTTTTAAGGAAATCAAAAACTAATTTCTTTGATACATTTTTGGTTACAGGATTTATTGTATGCAAATTTCATATTAGAAATGAAATATCATGCTTTAAACACACCATTGTTCCAAAGACTATCCTGAAGGAGCTAAAACATGCCTAAAAAACACCAATAATTTGTAATTCCTTGTATATTGACTACCGTTTGTAATTGCATTTTTTTCTTTTCACATTTTAATTTGAATGTCAAATAAAGTACTTATCACAATATTGCATATCGTTAATTTTTCGCAGTCATGCGCGGGTATTCGTCTAGTAAAGTAAATACCCCAAAACCTTGAATGTTGAAAAATCTCTAAAAAAGAAAATGTTGAAAAACACAATATTTAAGGAAATATTGAGAAGTTGAATACTTTGTACAAAATGGCTGGACATCACAATTCATTAAACTATATACGTTTCAATTCATTAACTTTAGAATGTCCAAAAGTCAGACTCAAATATACAATTTCAGTAGTGATCTACAAAATACATCCCAAAATTAACATATACTACAAGCGGGAATTAACCTATAATTTTCAAAACATTAAAATTTCTACAGCCTATATAAACAACCCACATCTTTGGTTAAGTCATTCATTCATCATTCATTCATACATAAGCTAATAACCTGATCAAATATGAATGCCCCAAATGTTGATGTTGCTCCTGAGGTAGTATGGTTTTCTTTTCTTCTATGTTCATATTCTGCTACATGAATGCTTTTGTTTTCTTCGACTTTTAATAATTTTTTCTTCTTGAATGGCAGCTTCAGCCTCCTATGGTCCTTGCCCCGCAACAAAATACTAATGTTTTAACACCCCCAATTTACATTGCGCAGCGGAAATACATAATTGGGTGCTAAACATAAGTATCATCACACAAGGTATATTGAACGACTCAAAATTAGACGTTGACACATAAAATATAAATAAGATTTCACACCATTGTCTAAAACATAATTTTCATCCCATGATATAGTACCAAAATAACATCAGAGTAAAGAGTTTAGTCCTCCTTGGATCTCGACCATCAAACCACAAAGTTTTAGTATAGTACACAAACATTAGACAAATTGTTCAAAAGTAAAAGGAAAGAAAATGTTTTAGACTACCAGACTTCAAAAGCAAACCCACAACATCCACAACAATGCTCCACCATCGTTCACTAGAAACACATGCTTAAACGAGTCAACAATAATGTTGAGCGAGTCCATAGGTTTAACAAATCACATTTGAACACAAGAGGAAAATCAATCATAATTATTTAATACAATTGTCGTGCACACAATCTATATCAAGGCAACTCATCTTTTAGCCGAATCTATACAATTGTTTTTAAGCTCATGACACCGAACCCTTAACCAATTAGTCACCCACGCCAAATGCCAGCATGACTAGATAAAACCATTTCCCCTCTAGGGTATTAGTTGCTAGATATATACCCACATCTCATTCATCATAATTACCCCTCCAAGAGATTACTCAACGTACAACTCTTGATCGAGATAGGGTGGTTAACCCAGTAGTACTACCATTTGAATAAGCGGCTATTCCTAACTCACAACATCAAGTCAGAACATAGTTAACGGTTCATAAGATTAGGGTCTTTAGCAACAAGGTACTCAATACAATTCAAGGAAACATTAGGCAACATTCGGGTCCAAACAATCAATCATGACTTGTGTTCATTTTATTTCAAATAGCATGTATCCCCCTTGCGGGTATTAAAACATGTATTAGCTAGCATGAAAGTGAGGATACAGACTCACCTTAGTATAAGAGACGTAGAGAGATGATCCTCGATGATAAGTGATGTCCTTCAAACACGAGAACCGCAACCTATCAAATAAGGCGCGTTCATTAATAATAGACACGAGTAATAAACCATACATAATACCATCAAACTCAAAATCATAAAATCACGACAAAACCGAAAGAAAACAATACAAGTGATACTATTATACTCTTCTACACATTTACTTTATTATTCTATACTCTCGACAAAAATCTGTCGGCACATACCAAATGTACAAGCTCATTTACTCCATTTAGACACGTCAAAAGTTTATGAAACGAATCGAGGAACTCACTTATTATCTATAGAAAGTCCTCCAAAAAGTTTGTAAAAAGATTTTACTTCTAAATCTCCCCTCCCGACACATCTTTGAATTACAAAAATCAGACAGTTTTAAGTCATCGACTCATACAATCATTTTGACTTCTCTAATCAACTTCATTTAGAAAACCGACACTTAGGTTTGAAAATAGACTCACAAACTAGGGTTTACATCTTTAAAATAGCCCTTGAATCATTGTGAAACTCATAGTCCCCGAGATTCGATCCAAATATCGACAACAACGTCAAGTTGTGCCGATACTCGTCTCCCGGTACACGAATAATCAAACTACTATAACTTCTTCCTCGTTTTGAGTTAGAAGCTCTAATTTACGCCAAAACGAAGATAATCAAAATCTCTATAACACTATTTTATTAGTTTAACAATTTTCAAAACATAAGACATCTAAAAACAGTCTTGAACACCCTGCCATAATTTACCCTCTAAAATCTCATATAAAATCATACTTTTGATCAATTCTAACCACTTTTCTAATCATCCTAATCCCCTAGCATCAACATATATCCATCCTAACACTTGTATAAATCATAAAAATAAAAACCCAAAAATCAAAATCAACTTTCTTCCCAAAAATAACATGATCTACACATGATTATCACTAGAAAAACACACACTACAAAAAATGAGGGCTTTTAGAACCCTTTTGTAGGACACCTTTTAAAAGAGGGTCCTAACAAAGCATTAATAGGACCAGTTAAACTTTAATTCCCATTAAGTTGTTTTTAATAATACACTTAATATACGAATCCTAATAAACTAGTTTATAAGACACTTTTTTAGCAAGGTCTAATTATGATGAAACATAACATGACATTTGATTTAAAGGTCCTATCATATTATATCTAATAGACACTAGTTAATTGTGGTTTTATTAAAAAAAATTATAAGACACTTAATAAGTGGGTCCTATTATATTACATTATAGGACGCTTATTTATCGGATGTTTTATTATAATTAAAAGGTATATGAGACTAACGGTTAGCACTTGGACCGTTGAATCGGACCGGAAAACTAAATCGGACCGGACCGAGCAAATTCGGTCCGGTCTTCAGTCCGTGATTTTGGATCATTTAGATTCTCGGTCTGGTTCGGTCTTACCAAAAATTGTTTTATTTTGTCTAATTGGGATCGGATCGAACCGGAGACCGGACTAGACCGGACCATTTCGATTCGGTCTCGGTCCGTGGTTTTGGACTAATTTGGTCCTCGGTCCGTGATTTTAGACCATTTCGGTCCTCGGTCCGGTTCGGTCTTACAAAAAATTCTTTTGTTTTGCCTAAATGGAAGAGCGACGGCTATTTACACTCCAGAACTATTAGCATTGGAGCTCAACGTATATGCACAAAAAAGATTGTACCAAAGTAGTATTAGAAGACCCCCAACGACTCGTACCAGCACATTACGTCAAAAGGAGCGACAAAAGCCATGCCCGGTGCTCATCATCGAGTCTCTCATTGCTCATAGATGACAACCTCATCTCCACAATACCCATGTCGTGTGGCAGTCGATCGAGCTCCTTAGTCGGTGTGCGCAAAGTACCAAGGTTTTATTTTGAATAATCCGGTGAAGGTTTCACCTTAATAGGCCCAAAGGGTGCGACAAGAACTCCCTCCAAAGTTCTTCATGCCCCTTGTTCCCCGATTTTTATGTTTTCCCTTCCACCCGACGAGGAATCTCCTACGTTATCAACCTTTAATCAAAACTATTGTTACTAGTTGAGAAACACACTTAGTGTGTCGATAGATTGAGGAGGCTTAAATAATAAGCCGGCTAAGCTAACTAACTGTATCAAGCCGACCCAGTCATCTCGAGAAGCAAATATGTGCAAGCATCAACGCGCTGCAACAAAAGTATGATCTCTCGGGATTAAAACATATTCATTCGTCGTTTATAATTTTAAATCATGTTAATAATTATTCACACACATAGATGTTATTAAATGTGTAAATTAGAATAAAAATCAGTATACAGTAAAAATAGGACGATAATATAGTAAATACTTGTACAATTATTTATATATTTAGTTAAAAAGTTCATATATATTATAAACGGTTTGATTCTATTAACCGTAAATATGTAAAAACAAAAATAGAAATCGAATCGTTATAAGTAGGTTTTTCAAATTTGGTTTTTTCGGTTTGGGTTTTTAGATTTTAAGTTTTTCGATTTCGGATTGCAAGGTACGACACGGTTCCTCGGTTTTCTTAACACGCTCGGGGTGTAAACGAGACGAGACAACTCGTGAGTTACTCGAGATCGACTCGTAAACTACTCGAGTTCGACTCAATCTAAACGAGTCGAGCTCGAGTTCGAGTTACTCGAGTATACATTCGAGTCAAGCTCGAGCTTTAAAGTACTCGGCTCATGATACTCCCGAGCCTTATCGAGCTTCAATTAAATGACATTTTTTCCTTTTTATAGTCATAAATCGAGCCAAGCTTGATGTGTCAAGTATTTATCGAGTTAAAGTATGAAATACAAAAATAATTGAGCTCGAGCCAAGTTTCGAGCTCGAGTTTTATATGACGAGTCGAGCTCGTGCAAGAAATATAAGCTCCGTCGAGATCGAACTGAGTTTCAAGCTCGAGTTTTAGTATTCGATCCGAGCTTGAGCTTGACAGTAATCGGCTCATTTACACCCCTCATTTAATAATTACACACCTAATATTGTATGTTTTTTTACGAAACAAATCTTAATATAGAATAAAGCATTTGAGACAATTCTAAATTTAGAAAGTTTGAAAATTAAGACATTTAAAATTGCTTGTTATGGAAAGATACATTTTTAACAAGATGTGCATTCTTAATAATCATCTCTTTTGCAACAACTTATTAAATTTTTTAAAAAAAAATAAAATATTTTTTATATATTTATTCTTTTCATAATTTAATTTCATCATATTTCTTAAAATTTCGTGCTTTTTAATCCAACATATTTATTTTATATTTTATTACTTTTAGCTTTTTAGTGGGTTTATTTTGTTTCTACTTAATTTTTTACAATTTCAATTTATTTATGTAAAATTGAAATTAATGAGTAAAAAGTATAATATTTAATTGTCTTATAAATTGTCACTGGGCACCCGTCGCTGCATTGCGCGGGTGGCGTAGTATTTATGTATTGAGTTTAAAGATATTGATATGTGTAAGAAAACGTCAACATGAGGACTTGTCTTGTAAATTACGATTCTCTATAACTCACCAAAATTGAGGGGGGGGGGGGGGGGGGGGGGGGAATATAACCCGTCCATCGATTTAGCCAAATTAATCTGAAATCCAAATAGGTTATTTATTTTGGCGCTACAAAATTAAAGGCTCCACGTTCTTCATTTAAGGTTAATTTCTTTGATCAATTTAAATGTCAGGAGTGGTTTGGGGTGCAAAAATCAATCCTCAATCTCAGTTAATCTAATAACTTTGTCTTCGATATAAGAAGGTAAAATCATCATTTTCAGTTTTGAGTTCATAATATAACCTTCTTTACTTTGTAAGCTTAATCAGTTTGTTGAGAATCAGTTGACTTTCTATTATGTGCTTAGAAATTTTTTTGTGTCTATGATTTTCTTAAGGACATAGCTAACAAGCAAATTTTTAATCTTATAACTTTTGTGTTAAATTATAGTTGAAACATTACCCGATGATGCTTCAATATTTTGTTGAATTGATGAAACAAAAGAATTAGTGCTAACGTTAAATGGGGGTGTGCACCAGCACTCAAGCAAAAGAAAACAGGGTGTGCACCAGGAATAAATCAAAAACAAAAGAATTTGCTGTTATTAATGACTATTCAAATGAGTTTGATAATGCTAAGGTACGACTGGTAATGTATTTTTGAAGATCTTGTAAGCTTTAATTTTAATATCAATATGAATAACGAAAATGTGTAGATGATGGGCTTTCTTATGGTTAGGATATTTTCCTATGCGTTATATAATTATATATTTCATTTTTCTAAGACTTACAATAGTTTGGAAATGTTTTTCTACAACTTTTTTATATACTAGCATTGTAAAAATTGATACTACGTTGTAGATATCATCTAATTGTTTTTTATTTACTTGTTTCTTTTGCGATATAACTTAGGAGTGTCTTCAAGGTTAGATAAGTCAGTTTTTTCTGGTAAAATGTTGGCACACCCAGTGGGACGCGAGGATAGATAAGTCAGTTCACCTCAGAATTAACAACAATAGCCAAAACTTTAAATATGTAACTGAGGTGAATCTCACTAATCGAACAATGCTCAAGGTGTGTAGCGTTTTTCTATAATTTGTATACAATATTTCTATGAGAATTAAAATATTTTGCCCAGCATGACGATGATGTCTGAGCGTGTCATTATACCAATACTCTCATATGCATGGGCGGAACTACTTTGATCTTGCGGGGAGGGGGGGGGGTGGCGCCCCCCATGGCTCGCCAAATAAAATCAAATTTTAGTGTAAAAAAATATTTTTAGGACCATTTTATTAAAGTGAACCCCATTGTAAAATCGGATTTCCCCCCACTCGGAAATAAAACAATGCAAAAACCTTCAAATTGCCCCAAAAGTTAATATTTTTTTCTAAAAGTCTTATATTTGTATGTACATTTTTGTGTATACAACTATTTTTATCTAAATTTTTTTTGCCCCCACTCCGTCAACTTTCTAGTTCCGCCACTGCTCATATGACTAATAGGACTTCATATTCTAAACAACAATCTAACAACTTTACTATATTCTGATGGTTCATTTGTGCATGCATTTCAGCTTCATTAACTAATCGTCAACTTGATATTTGCCTACAACGTTAGAATTCTCTATAGCTACACCGTGCTCAGGGGCAGACCTTACCTTGGGCCATGTGACACATAAAATTTGGCATCGTCATGTAATTTTTTTGTATAAATCATGTGTTACAAGTAAAATAAATCTCATGTGGCACTATATTCGGCTGATACAATTTGGTATAGGATATATATGAGCTAATAGTAAAGAAAGGCCAGTGCGTTTGAAAACATAATAATAGTAAAGAAAGACACTTCTGCTCGATCTTATTTCTGTTTTCTTTTCTGAACATTGTATACACTCAATAATTAGTAGGGCGAAAAACAGAAAGTCCAGTTCGCTTGCTATTGTTACTGCATCTGAAATTAAAATTAGTTAGCCACTGCGTACATGTTGTTTTTGTGTGTCCGTTTCTGCGTTTTTGGCTGAACATGATCACAAATAAGGAGGCGTTAATTTTAGGTAGTTTGACACTGATTTGATATCTTTAATAATATGACACAACCACATATTTTCAAGTTTTCACATATGTTTAGTGTTCTATTTGTAGTATAAATGATTCAGTAGCCTGCTTAGGAATTAAAATTTGCTTGAATGTATTTTTTTTTGTTGGAACAACTAATCTTTTGGGTGAACTAACCAGAACAAGAGTTGTTTTGTACATGCTATTCTAATAAAGTAATTAGATAGATTATTAAAGCTACAAAATGCCGTTGTATGTATACATTTATTTGCTAGAGTAGTTTATCACATACTAAGATGTCATTTTCATTTGAAAGATATTTTTACATTCCAAAGTTATATCATGGTTTATTTTCATTTCTTCCAAGCTGGGTAGTATCAAGACGTCAAATTTCACATAGTTAATATGTTTTATGCATTAACAAATAGTAAATGATTTGACTTCTTAACTTTCAGATGATGAGATGGACAAGCCTAGACCTCAAGATATATGTACGCTAAAGTAACCGGGAAAAATAAATTGATCAACATAAATGTATGGGCTAGGTGTCTGTACGTCAGATATATGGGGTGTAATTCCAAACCGTCCAACTCGTTGTAGTGATAAGCTTTAATGGAAGTCTACTGCAAATCGATTTGTAGCTAATTTAGATCAAGATCATTAGTTTCTACTTTTCTTTCATGTTTTTGAACTAAGCAAGAATCCTGAATGATATTCAAATTTGGTTGGAAAATGTTTTTATGGAAATGCAGCATTTACTTCTTTATTCAATTGTATTCCTTTAGTTATAGAGCTTAGCCTGGTTAACTGTTTGTACTTTCATTTGTTTTATAGTGTTAAATTTGTTACACTACATAAAATTGAATGGTGTCATCTGTTTGGACACTAGTGACACTAGTTAATCAAGTTTATGGAACAAAAAAGGTACTATATTTGAATTCATTTCAGGGCACAAAAATTCGTCCCAAAAGTGCAATCGTTTTTTAGGACCATTTTTTTCGTCCTCAAATAAGAGTTTATCCCCCATGACTTTGTCATGTTAAACCACCTTTTAGGACCTATGATTATGTCCTAAATTATAGTAGAAGAGTAAGCAAATACTGAAACTCCCTAAAGCATCCTATTATATAATCAGTTAGGGCCTTATTTTGGTCGTATAAGACATGTTACGGGACTAATTAACCGGTTTTATAATGTTTGTTGTTATTGAGACTTTTATAAGTGTCCTAAATATCTATTACAACCTCCACCTAGAGGACACGTTTATAATGGTCTTATTAAGTTAAAGGTCCTCTAAACATAATTTATAAGACCCTAACGGGTGTCCTGAAAACCCTTTTTTCTTGTAGTGACATGCATGATCATCTAACCATCATACCAACCCTAGTTCATAACCAAAATAAAAAACTTCATGCATGTTGTAAATTTTTGCATCATATGAACCACCTTTGAATTCTAAGATGTGGTCTTGTTTTATTTTTGGATGGATCAAATTTGAAATCAAGAAAAATCTATGGATTGAGGGGTGTTTTAGGTCACGGTAGAGAGGGAGGAGAGAAAGAGGTGGGAAAAAAATAATTCTAACTTGCATGTATGTGTAAAAGTTAGGTGAAAAGGGTTTATATATGGTGGTGAAAGGGCTACTTTTGCCAATCTTGCATAGTTTTGGACCAAAATGTAAATAGTTAGTTAAAAAGCGGGAAATGACTATTAGTCAATTTTGAAAATATTCACGAGGCTCGGGTTCCATAAAAATACTTCTTAAAAGTTAAAACGTATCATAAATATATAAATATCGTATCCCGACTCGACTAAACACGTCATTAAAAAAAACATTGAATACGACAAACATCGAATAATCGACAATAAAACGTAAAATATTGGACATCCGTTGACATCACACTTGCTAATACTCCTCATATTAATTAAAAGCAAAATATAAGTCTCCTAAAATTGGTTTAATCTTAAACCATCTAAAGCAAAAATCATTCAAGCTCATCAAAAATTTCAAAAATAGTCGTAAAACGAGATTAGGCAATGACCTTGGTTTCAGGTTATCACATCCCCTCCTTCTTAAAGAGAGCGACGTCCCGACGCTTAACCCCTCTCAAAACAAATGAGGATAGTTATCCTTAAAGAATTCCGCACGTTCCCATGTAAACTCAAGTCCACGTCTAGAATTCCATCGCACTTTCAAAATTGGAATCTTAATATGCTTCAATCTTTTAACTTCCCTATCCATAATTTATACATGTTCCTCTATAAAATGAAACTTATCATCAAGTTGAATTTCCCCCAATGGAATAACCAAATCCCTTTCTGCTAAACACTTCTTCAAATTTGACACGTGAAAAGTGTTATGAATAGCCCTAAGTTCATCCGACAATTCTTTTTTATAAGCAACCAATCCAATCCTTTGAATAATCTTAAAAGGTCCAATATATCTCGGGCTCAACTTTCCTATTTTTCCAAAACGAATCACTCCCTTCCATGGCGATACCTTCAGCATAACCATGTCTCCTACTTCAAATTCTAACGGTTTCGTCCTATTGTCAGCATAACTCTTTTGTCTACTTCTGGCAGATAACAAGCGCTTCTTAATTTTCATAATCTTTTCAGTTGTCTCAAAAATCATTTCAGGTCCAGTCAATTGACTCTCTCCTAGATCACTCCAACAAACTGGAGATCTACACTTACGTCCATACAAAGCTTCAATGGTGCAACTTTAATACTAGCATGATAACTATTATTATACGAAAACTCCACCAATGGCAAATTTCTATCCCAACTATTTCCAAAATCAATCACACACGCTCGAAGCATATCCTCTAATGTTTGAATCGTCCTTTCACTTTGTCCATCGGTTTCGGATGATATGTTGTACTCAAACTTAAATCCGTTCCCATCGCTTTCTGCAGAGATTTCCAGAACTCTGAAGTAAACCTACTATCACGATCTCAAATTATCGACAAAGGCACAACATGTCGACAAACAATCTCTTTCACATACACTGTCGTCAATCTTTCCATACTATCCGTCTTCTTCATTGGTAAAAAGTGAGCCGACTTAGTCAATCTATCTACAATCACCCATATCATATCACAACCACTAGAAGTCCTTGGCAAACCTGTCACAAAATCCATAGAAATTATCTCCCATTTCCACTAAGGAATTACAGGTTACACCAATAATCAAGAATTCTTCTTATGTTCAGCCTTTACCTTCGAACAAGTTAAACACTTATTAACGTACTGAGCTATATATGCTTTCATATTTAGCCACCAATACACTTTCTTAAGGTCTTGATACATCTTGTCCGATCCAGGATGTTTTGAATACTTGGACTTATGAGATTCATTCATCACTAAATCTCTCACTCCCAAAGCACTTTCCTTAGACGGACACAATGGTAACCAAATCCTATTCTCAAAATATCTCATTCCATTCGGCCTTACTACAAACAACGGTTTCAACATTCTACCCAGATTCTCTGCCTCAACATTCTCTTCCTTCAAACCATTAGCTTGGGCTTTCAATATCATTTCTGTCAAATAAACACTTTCCATCATTACCAAAGCTCTAACTCTTAAAAACTTCTCTTTTTCCTTTCTACTAAGTGCATCAGCTACCACGTTCGCTTTACCAGGGTGGTAACGAATCTCGCAGTCATAGTCTCTCAGCAATTCTACCCATCTCCTTTGTCTCATATTCAATTCCTTTTGATCCAAAATATGTTGCAGACTCTTATGGTTAGTGAAAACCACACACTTGGTTCCATACAAGTAGTGTCTCCACATCTTCAAAGCAAATATCACCGCTCTAAGTTCTAAATCATGAGTAGTATAATTCTCTTCATTCTTCCTTAATTGTCTCGACGCATAAGCTATCACTTTCTTTCTTTTCATCAACATAGCTCTAAATCCCTTATGAGACGCGTCACAATACACTACAAAATCTTCAGATCCTTCTGTTAAAGACAAAATCGATGGAGAACATAATTTATCCTTCAACGTATTAAAAGCAACTTCCTCTTCTAAACGCCATTCAAACACTCGATTCTTTTCAGTAAGCTTGGTTAATGGTTTAGCAATTAGTGAAAACTTCTCGATAAACCGTCTATAATACCCAGCTAGACCAAGAAATTGGCGAACTTCAGTCGGCGTCGTTGGTACCGACCAATCCCTGATATCCTCAATCTTAGTAGGATCTACACGAACACCTTCACTGCCAATCAAGTGCCCCAAAAATTGCACTGATTTCAACCAAAACTCACATTTAGATAACTTCGCATACAACTTCTCTTTCTTTAACAATTCCAAAATTACCCTTAAATGCTTCTCAAGTTCTTTTTCACTCTAGAATATCATCAATAAATACGATAACAAACTCATCCAAATACGGTTTGCACACTACATTCATCAAATCCATGAATACGGCAGGCGCATTCGTTAAGCCAAAAGGCATCACTTGAAATTCAAAATGTCCATATCGAGTACGGAAAGCTGTTATAGGAATATCCTCTTCCCTAACTCTCAGCTGATGATACCCAGATCTCAAATTGATATTCGAGTATACACTTGACCCTTGCAACTGATCAAACAAATCATCAATCCTCGGCAATGGATACCGATTCATGACAGTCAATTTGTTAAGTTCCCGATAATCAATACACATTCGAAACAATCCATCTTTCTTCTTAACAAACAAAACAGGAGCACCCCACGACAACGAACTCGGTCTAATAAATCCCTATCCATCAATTCCTTCAATTCCTTCAATTGATTAGATAATTCCTTCATTTCAGATGGATCTAAATGATACGGTGCACGAGCAACAGGCGCAGCTCCCGGTACTAAGTCAATACGAAACTCAACATCACGATGCGGCGGTAATCCCGACAAATCTTCAAGAAAAACTTCAGGATACTCTCTAATCACAGCACATCTTCCAGTTTACTCTCATTTACACCATCATTAGTTATATGAGCAAGAAACACATCACAACCCTCTTCCATATACCTCATCATCTTCAAACAAGAAACAACTCTCAAACGAGAAGTACATTCATCACCCTTCACAGTCAATACCCTATTCCTTAGCGGTATCTGAACTATTTTCTCCCCACAAACAATTACTACACCATTCGCAACTAACCAGTCCATACCAATATTTACGTCAAAGGATCTTAATACTAAGGGCATTAAATCAATATTAAACACATAATTCCCTAAATTCAAGGAACAACCTTTCATTATAGAACTAGTGCTAACAATCTTACCATCAGCTAACTCCACATTATAACTAGTTTTCAATCCTACTGGTTCTCTATCCAATAGCTGACTGAATCTAACATCTACGAAACTTCAATCGGATCCAGAATCAAATAACACACTAGCATAACAAGCATCGAGTAAGAACGTACCAGTCACCACATTCGGCCCTTGAGGTTTGTCAGCATCTCCCACAACCTAGGCTGGAGTAGCAGCCACAACGGAAACGGCAACAACATTGCCTCCCTGTCGAGCGCCAACCCTCGGACAATTCCCTTGCTTATGTCCATGTCCTCCACATCTAAAACAGGTAATCACCTAGGCAGCATTGGCTCTAGTGGCCAACTCTTGTTCCTATAGTCTGTCTCCTTATGTCCGTCCTTCCCATACTTGTTGCAAGCAGGTGGAGAATTTCCAATATGATACAGACTGCATCGACCACATTTTGGGTTCACTTTGTTACCTTGAGGTGTAGTAGCAGCACGAACACCATCATTCCTTCTTAAGTTGTACTGCTGATTTTTATTCGGTCTTTGGATATTGTTGTTCTGATAACCTCCTCTATTCTGCCCTTGATTTGACTGTGCAGCTTCCCACTTTCTTTTTTTCCCTTTAGCAATACTAACTTTCTCGTCTTGCAGCTTTACGTCCATCAAAGCATGAGCTATTTGAACAGCTTCATCAAAAGTCTTCGGTTTCGACGAAGTAGTCTCTCCTTTGATATTGTTGGATAAACCTCTGATATACTGCTTCATCTTCTTTCGATCATCAGCAAAAGCATCAGGACACAACAAACACAAATCAGAATACCTCTTCGTATATGCAACAATGTCATTATTCATCAGCACTAAATGTCTCAACTCATCTTCTAACTGACCTAACTCTTCCTCAGGACAAAACTTAGCAGTTAACAGTCCCTTGGTCACAGTCCATTACCTTCCATTTGCTTAAACCAAACCCACAGTAGCTACCTGACTATTCTACCAGCTTAAAGCATCATCTTGAAATGTAGCTGCAACAAAGTTTACCTTACTGGCTTCTAAACATCCACTGATTTCAAAAGTACTTTCTACCTTCTCTATCCACCTTCTCAATTCCAAAGCACCACCAGTACCACAAAATTGGGTAGGTCCACATTTCATGAAACTAGCATATAAACACTCTTTCTGAACTTGCGGAACAACATCATTACCTTCAACTTGTCCAACAACATTTCCTCCATCTGGTTCATCAGTATTACCTCCAACTAGATCTGCAGCATTCCTATTCCTAGTGTCTTGATTCCTCGCAGCACGTTCGACTTCTAGTGCTCTAGCAATAGCTTGCTCAATCATATTGCTCACAGTAGCAGTTGTCAATTTCGGTGGCATGTTTCTGTTGGGAATCTAAGTTTGTTAGATTCACTGTATCATAGATTTAAACACAAATCAAGCTGTTAGATAATCAATTGCCTGTGCCTAGGAGGCAGGCAAGTATCGCAAGACTCACAGAGATCTAAGTCTCTGTGAGCAACCTCAGAGGAGTCCATGTCAGAGACATTGTCAAGGAAGTCTAAGATTACTTGAAGAAATACTCATTGGTTGTGATGGATAACAGCCAAGATGTATCAAGGACTCTGAGGGGTTGAGGGTTAACAGGGGTGGCAATACTCTGTTAACACTCATCACACTTTGGACATACCTTGATGTGTACGAGACTATGAAGAAAAGGGAAACTGTGTCAGCTTTGTTTCCCTAAAGCATTGTGGCAGACTACCAAGAATAGAAGAGCATCTTGTGACAAATGTCTGATAAGTGTCTGTCTTGTGTAGTCACCATCAACTAGTACTTAGGTCAACCTCGTATCACTATAAATAGGATATGTAGCCCAGCATTAACGTTTAACACTTTGATAGATTTTATACATTAATGCTTAGAACTTGAAGAACCAAACAGCTGTGACTGTGTTCTTAAGTTAGGGTTTTAGTTGTTCAAAGTGTGCACAACACATTGTCATCAAACTTTGTTATCCATAACACTTGTAATTCTTTATTATACAATAATAATTATTACGTTTGAAAAGTATTCACGTGTGTCGGTTATTTAAGTTTAGTGTTTCTAGCATAGTTTAGGGACTTTCAATTGGTATCAGAGCGGTGTTTGATATTAAAACCTTCAAAAACATCGTTTTAAGTTTTATAATCAAGATCCACCATGCCGGAAACAACCAATGCACCACCATCGTCTTCTAGGAACACCAACACCAATGCACCACCAACTTCACCAAGACTCACTCCTCCACCTCCAAATGAAGATGATGTACCTCAACTTCTTGACTCAAGAGGCGGATCTCATGTCACCAGTGTACTAGTCTTTGATGAAGAAGATTTTGCTAGTTGGAAGAGTCAATTTCTCGTGTATCTTGATAGACTTGAACCATTTCTTCTAGAAATTCTAGACAATGGTCCTTATGTTCCCATGGCGCTTACCTCTACTGATGAGAACCCTCTTCCCAAACCTCTCAAACAATGGACTCCAACTGATAGGAAATTGGCAAACCAAGCAAACGTCTCAAAAGCATCACCATATCCTGTCTTCCCAAACATATCATGAAGTCTGTCATTCAGTGTCCCACAGCCAAACAAATGTGGATAGACCTTATCCTTGGTCATGAAGGACCCTCTAAAACTAGAGAAACCAAGATTCAAGCACTCAGACTTCAGTTCAATGCTTTCAAGGCACTTGAAGGTGAAAAGGTTCAACAAACATATACAAGGCTGAAGATTCTTCTCAATGACCTTGCTATGAATGACGTCACCATTGGTCAAGCTGAAATTAATGCCACATTTGTCAACAGCCTTCCAAGAAAATGGATGAGTATGAATCAGACTCAGAGAGTCAATAACTCAATCAAGAATGACACCTTAGCTCAGCTGTATGGAAAGTACAATTATGATGAAGGGCTGATTGATACTATATACAAATCAGAGACTGAAAGATTTGTAGTTCAAGGAGCAACTTCCAAAGCTTTGATTTCTACCCCACACCCTCATGACAGCGACTCTGATGTTGAAGAAGACACACGCAGCAGCCAAGAGTTCTTGACAGACCTTAATGCTGAATTTCACGAAAGAGCCTTGCTAGCCAATCAAAGAAGATTCTATAAAAGATCAGGGAGAATAGGATCAGCTAGCAAACTAACCGACAAATCAAAAGAAACTTGTTTTTCCTTTGGAAAACTTGGACACTTCCATAAGGACTATCCTTCCACAAAGACATCATCACCTTCTTATCCATCATCTTTCAACGAACCTTACAAGTTCAAATCACAACATAAAAACTCATCTCACCAATTCAACTCCTCAGACAATGAGAAGAAGGATTACAAGAACAAGTATAAGGCACTTAAAGCTGAGTTAGAACAGATGAATTTGAAGCTTGAAGCTCTGTCTAAGAAGAAAGGGGGTGATAAAAAGACAGAGAAAGGGTTGGTAGCTGAAGCGTATGATTGGAATGATGAGCCGCTGACTTCAGATGAGGAAGATACTACTAGATTCAGGGCTTTTATGGCAATAGCTAAGGATGAACCAGCTGTTGGGAAGGAGATGCAAGATCAGGACAATGGGTTGACATCACAATGAAAAAGGTACACAGGCTTTTATCTATGTCTGATAGTGATGAACGCAAACATGTCCTTGATTACACTATTGTTGATTTGCACTTTGTTGAGGAACAAAGAAAGAACTTGCTTGATAAGTTTCACTCTGTTAAACATGAACTGTTAACTGCTAAGGCTGAATGTGAAACTCTCAAACGGGTTAATTTAGAAAAGATATCTCTTCAAAACGAAGGCAATAGGTTAACCTTGAAGAATAGTGCCTTAAATGATCAAGTATCTGAATTAAACAAGGTTATAGAAAAATGGTTGTGCTGTAGGTTTACTATAGATCAATTGCTTAATGATGAACTACCTGCTGATATTAAAAGGGATATCTCTGCCAAGAAAAATAGGTTGAAAATTCTCACCAAACCCAAAGAGATTGTTTTCAAATCTACAGAGACAATTCATATGTCAGATCCCCTCTTGACTGATGTCCTTGTCTCTGAAGATGTGGTTTATTTACCACCCTTACCTAAACTCTCAGGAGTTGAACCCAGTAGTTCCTCTAGAGGAGCTAAGGCTGAACCCAAAACAAATGTTGAGAAACCACCAGCTAAGGTATTTTTTGTACCTGCTAAACAATCTGTTAAGCAAGTTGCCTTTAAGCCTGTCTCAACAAAATCTGTGAACAAAGTTGATTCCTCAACTAAAGAACGCCTGTTGTCACTAATGAAAGAAGTAGAACTCTTAAAACAACATATTAAGCCTTCCGCTGAATGCTCTACTTCCCATGAACCTAAGTCTATTCTAGGTGAACCCAAAGGTGAAAGGATAGTCAAACCTTACTGCAATATCTATAAAAACTCTCATCACATGACCATAGATCACGATAGACAAATGGCTGTTAAGAAACCTCAGACACCTTCTAGGGAGAGACAACATGCTTCTAAGAGACACATAGGTAAATACAGACCTTATCCTCCCTGTAAATTTTGTGGGTTCACAGGCCATCACTCAGATAAGTGTGGTGACAATCCAGGATGTGATATCTGTGGAAGTTTCACCCATGAGACAACTAACTGTCCTTCCCATCGTCAAAAGTTCTACAAGAACTCAAGAGTTGCTAATCAGCAATTCAGGGAACCCACTGGAAAGTGGGTTCACCATAGGAACTAACTTGTTTCTATGTATCTGTGCAGAAACATCTTAAGGAATCGGTATGGTATCTAGACAATGGCTGTTCTAGACACATGACAGGGATTCGACAATACGTGCACAGATACTCAAAGGAGCCAGGTCCTAAAGTGGTGTTTGGGGATAATTCTTCAGGCGACAAAAAGGGATACGACTCAGTGAACTGCAATGGGATAACTTTTACAAGGGTTGCATATGTGAATGGTCTTAAACACAATCTTATTAGCATCAGCCAATTGTGTGATGCTCACTACAAGGTTTTGTTTAATAAGACTCAGGGAACCATATTCAACAAGAACAATGATGTGGTGCTTATTTCACCAAGAAGGAGAGATGTGTATGTCATCAACATGGCTACTTGCTCTGAAGACAACTCCAATTGTTTTCTAGCTAAAGCCTCTGAAAGTGTCAATTGGGTGTGGCACAAAAGACTGTCTCATCTCAACTTTAAGAACATCAACAAGATAGCCACACAAAACCTGGTTGCTGGTCTACCTTCAGTAATGTTTTCTAAAGACAAGACTTGTTCAGCCTGTGTCAAGGGAAAGCATCACAAGTCTTCTTTTAAGACCATACAATCATTTTATATTGACAAGTGCTTACATCTACTTCACATGGATTTGTTTGGGCATGTCAAACCTCAGACCATTAATCACAACAAATACACCTTGGTCATAGTTGATGAGTTTTCAAGGTATACATGGGTTTTCTTCCTCAGAAGGAAAAGTGATGCTGCTGATACCATCATGTCCTTCATCAGACAGGTTGAAAATATGAATGATGTTAGAGTCAAATCTCTAAGAAGTGATAACGGTACTAAATTCAAGAATCAACAACTTGAATCTTTTTGTGATGAAAAAGGAATATCACAAAACTTCTCATCAGCTGGCACCCCTGAACAAAATGGTGTGGCTGAAAGAAGAAACATGACTTTGATTGAAGCAGCCAGAACTATGTTAAATGGTGCAGCCTTACCTAAGCAATTTTGGGGAGAAGCTGTTCACACTGCTTGCTACACCCAAAATAGATCAATCATTGTCAAAAGACATGGCAAAACTTCCTATGAAGTTTTCAGAAATAGAGCTCTAGATGTCAGCTATTTCCATGTTTTTGGATGTCCTGTGTTCATTTATAACTACAGGGATTAACTTGGAAAATTTGATGAAAAAGCTGATGATGGTTTCTTCTTAGGATACTCTCCCACAGCCAAATCCTTCAGAGCATTCAATACTAGAAGACAAGAAGTAGAAGAAAACTTTCATGTCAGATTCAATGAAGATGATGATGTCATTCAGAAAATAGGAACAGAGGGTGATGAAATTGATTTTAATGAAAACGTGTCCTTTCCAAGTGATGAATTCTCAGAACCAAGGCCTTCCTGTCATCACCATCATCACTCCAACACTCTCACTCCTTATGTTCCTGCTTTTGATCATTTGTTTACACACAACATTGAAGTTCCTACCTCTCAGGAACTTGATGAAGAAGAACCACAGCCTTCTTGTAGTCCTTCATCCTCAACTGCTGTAGATGACTCACCAATTCTTCAAACACTTGAAGACTCTCCTGCTGATAATGAATCTGTACCCTTGAATTGGCTGAAGTTGACACAAACACTAAATTCATCTTTGAAGAAAGCCCTCATATTCAACAGGATGAAACTCAAATTGTGTCAGCTACCCCCACAATTGTCCCTGTCCATGACTCCCCAGCTCCTCAAACTAAGTGGTCAAGAGATCAACACATTCTTCTTGTCAACATTATTGGGGAACCTAATGCAGGGGTTACTACTAGACAGCGAATTCATGACTCATAGTCAGCCTCAGCCAACGAATGTCTATTTGCTGAATTTCTCTCTCAAATTGAACCTAAGAGAGTAGCTGAGGCTCTTGTGGAAGATGGGTGGGTAGCTGCTATGCAGGAAGAAATTAATCAGTTCAAAAGGAACAAGGTATGGACACTAGTGCCAGCTCCACCTGGTAAGAACATCACATGCACTAGATGGATTTATAGAAATAAGATGGATGAAATTGGAAACATCATCAAAAATAAGGCCAGGCTGGTGGCTCAGGGGTATACACAGACTGAAGGGATTGATTATGATGAAACGTTTGCTCTTGTGGCAAGACTTGAAGCCATCAGAATCTTTATGCTGCATATATGAACTTCACTGTGTATCAGATGGATGTTAAGATCGCCTTCCTCAATGGAGATTTGGTGAGGAAGTATATGTTGAACAGCCTAGAGGATTCGAGAAGAGCGAGTTTCCCAATCATGTGTACAGGCTACACAAAGCCATGTATGGGCTGAAACAAACTCCAAGAGCATGGTATGAAACTCTTTCTAATTTCTTAACTGAAAAAAAATTGTCAGGGGTTCTATTGATAAAACACTCTTTACCTTCAAGGATAAGAGTGATTTCATCATTGTGCAGATTTATGTGGATGATATCATCTTTGGGTAAACTAATGTTAATCTTAGTAAACGCTTTGCTAAATTAATGACCAAGAAATATGAGATGAGTATGATGGGTGAATTAACTTACTTTTTAGGTTTTCAAATTAAACAATGTCCTAAGGGAATTTCAATTTGTCAAGAAAAGTATGTTAAAGATTTGCTTAAAAAATATGACTTAGCTGATTGTGCATCAGTGAAATGTCCCATGCTTCCACCCAACAACTTGGGTCCTGATGAGTCAGGGGTCTCTGTTAATGAGACTTTATACAGAGGCATGATTGGGTCACTCATGTATTTAACAGCTAGTCGTCCTGATATCCAATTCTCCACATGTCTCTGTGTAAGGTACCAAGCTAACCCAAAAGAATCCCATCTAGTGGCTGTTAAGAAAATTTTCAGGTATCTCAAAGGAACAACCTCCCTAGGTCTATGGTATCCCAAGGAATCGGGCTTTGATCTCAATGCCTATTCAGATTCAGACTATGCTGGATGCTGTATTGACAGGAAAAGCACCTCAGGTAGCTGTCAAATCCTAGGAGCAAAATTGGTTGGATGGAGTGCTAAGAAGCAAAACTCTGTGGCCATGTCATCAGCTGAAGCAGAATATGTTGCTGCTGCCAGTTGTTGTGCTCAGGTGCTCTGGATGAAGAGTCAATTGGCTAACTATGATGTCACACCCCACCATGGCGGAATATGGGGCGCGACGTATGGATATCATCACAACATGGCGTGTCTATAGAGATAACTAAATGAAATAAGAAATGTCATAAAATGGTGACACAAATGTCATGACAATATCTCAACAAAGCAGGAGTCTAGGCAAGTAGGTAACAGTCCTACCTCTCATCCAAGACAACAATACATAAACAAAGCAAACATATAGGTGCCAACAGTATCACTTATTAAACAAACAAAAGAAACTAAGAAGAAACGAGGATCTCCTTCTATATGCAATCCTAATGCCTCCAAAACTAGCCATTTATATTCTCAAGCTTAACCACATTCTCATCTGAAAGAGACACTAAAACACGTCAACATAAAGTTGGTGAGAGTCATAGGTTTAGACTCCAAGGCCAAAATCAGTTATAAGCTGTGAATAAAAACCACTAACAAATGAACATATGGACTATGTGATACAAACATGCATTAACAACTAATATTCAAGATTTAACAAACCAAACCAAATCCAAGGCTCCCAGCCTTACCAAACACCATGGTACCATAGGCGCCCATACACCTATGTACCAATCGCAAGGCCCCGACTTGTCATTATCCATTGGTCCTATAGATGCTCACACTTCTATGTACCTCCCCAAGGCCCCGCCTTGTCAACATCCCCTTGGTACCAAGTCAAAACATAAAACAATCATGAATCAACTAGCAGTTAATCACATAAGTATGCACAAGTCCATCACCAAACACAAAACATTCACATCATAATTTATAAAAACAAGACAGTCTCTTCCATCCCATCTGGAAGTCAAAATCATTAGTAGACATGAGACTATGAAACTCACCTGATTGAGCTTCTCCAAAAATCCACGCACTAGCAAAAAGCTAACAAACAAAAGCTCATCAACCTATGATAGACATCTAGCCTTCTCCCATATATGTTCCTCATTCATATGTTCTAAACACCCCATTACCCTTCCCTAACAAGTCCTTACCTTGGTTAAGTTTGATACCTATCCCGTTCATATTTTACACAAAACAGTCCCAACTTTTAGGTCTCCAAACTATAAGCCAAACGCCCACCTAACCATACCCATGACCTCTGTAAAGAAAACCCTATTACCTTACATATGTTAGCTAACTCCTTCCCTTTTCCCCAACCTTAAAGCTAATGTTAAGGCCCCGATATTCATATATATACTTTTGTCAATCCGGATTTTATTGATTTTGAACGTACAAAAAGTTTGTTATGATTAGGGGGTCTTACCCTAACCCACAATCTTAGCCCCAATGCAGATACTTCCTATATTATATAAACCAACTCCCATGTTCGTTTGAAAGTTCCAATACAACCCTAAGTACCCCAAACAACCCAAAACATAAAAAGAAAACAGGCTGATGTCAAAACTGTTTTGACCTCCGACTGTTGTAACCTGTTTTTGACCCACTTCCCGACCTCCAATTTAGTTCTCGTTTCTTGCATTTGAAAGCCACTTCAATTACCTTTCCAGGGATACTTGAATCGCAAAATAAGAGTTTGTAGAACTCCCTATATGATCAAAACAATTGACCCTAAATTCTGCCTAGTTTTTAGTGACGAATTTAATTAAACTAACCTAATTAATCACCCATAATTTATTTAATTACAAGCCCTAATTATTCTAATCATTAATGTATCATTAGAATACAGATTTTATAATTAAACCTAACCTAAATACATCATATATTGATTAAGAAACATTAAAAACAATTAAATTGAAAAGGGATTTTAAAAATTTACCTTTGATCTTTGAAAACCAAGATTTTTACTGAAGAACCCTAACTTCTTGTGAAACCCACGACTTTTCTTTGTCTCCAGCAGAAAAATAATGAATTTTTGGTTTAGTATAAACTTTATATAAAGTGTGGGTGAGTCCTAACCTAACCCAAGCCCAACTTCCTTTTTTTTCTTTTTTTTCCTTTTTAAACGTCCCATAACTGACCTATATATATATTTTTATTTATTTTTCTTTTTTTTATTACTTATTATTATGTTATTAATATTAACTTAATTTACCTTAATTTATTTCAGCTCCTAAAACCTCCAAAACCTTAAAACCGTAAAACTAGTCAAATTTACGCGTTTACCGTAAAAGACGTAAAATACACAGTTTTATGAAAATTCTTAAAATATGAAATAAACTTTATAACTAAGTACTAAATGACTTAAAACCATCCCGTAAATTATTCACGTGACTAAATACCTCATCCGAAACCTCGAAATGCTAAACCATAAATCGTAAAAATACGATTTTCTATAATACATATACGTATACGCAAACCACTAAATAACACCATCTCATTTCATAGTCACTACCATGTGAGCTCATGAACATGAATCATCACACATCGTTTCACTCACAAGGTACCCCGTACCGGAAATGATATCCAAACTACAATCTATACACACCAATTAGCACATAAACACGTAAAGACACGTAACTTTCACAAAATAAAACTAAGTGACGAACCTCAAAACCGCGGTTGTCACATCACTCCCTCCTAATAGAAATCTCGTCCCGAGATTTACTTCTTAGGATCAAACATACAACCAACAAATCACATGAGGATACTTGTTCTAAATGAAC
Organism: Glebionis coronaria; assembly: GCA_025667525.1. Classification (NCBI taxonomy): domain Eukaryota; kingdom Viridiplantae; phylum Streptophyta; class Magnoliopsida; order Asterales; family Asteraceae; genus Glebionis; species Glebionis coronaria. The sequence continues at coordinate 155,327,815 of CM046877.1, forward strand.
TCTTCTCATTTCTATGTGTACTTTAGTTCAAGTCTCAAATTACCACATATACTAACTACCAATATTTAAATTCATAGCCAAACTCTTGACCTCACAGTCAATAAATCTCACGAATGACTCTTTGATAAAACAAAGACTCTTATTAACAAAAATCCCGAATAACCGTACATGCAAATATGCATTCTCAAACAACATTTACCAATATCAATACATGAAATATATCATGTATACCACTCATTTTCCCCAGGTAATTCTATACTCATAAGCTACTGGTCTGATCTTTCCAAGGATCATAAATGGACCTACACAACTCTACATCAACTTTTCCATTTTACCAAAACATACCACCCGTTACTATCGGTGAAACTTCCTACATAACTTTGTCACTAAACTCTAGTGGTTTCCTCCTTTTCAAAATAGCATCCCTTGTTGCTATCATCCTTTCCACAAACACCATTACCACCTTAGTAGCCTCTTTTACCAATTCTAGTCCACAATGAGGACAACTCACCCTATCCTTTCATATAGTGCCTTAAATGGCATTTATCGACTTCTAGTATGATAACTATCATTATATGAAAACTCAGCCATCGCTAAAGAGTTTCCTAACTCCTTCTAAGTCAATCACTCATGCCCTCAGTGTAACTCCTAAGGTTGTATAAATATCTCACTTTCCCATCCTTTTCCAGTTAGCTGGATATACTCATATCCAATCATGTTCATCAACTCCCTTTAGTCCGTACCCCAAACTACAAAAAAATTCCAATTTCCTTACAAAGTGACCTATGACGGTCTTTCACATATCCATTAGTTCTTCCAATCCAAATCAACTTATGATCTATAAACATCATCCAAAGGACGGTTATCTCAGTTAGTCTATCAGCTGCCATCCAGACCCATGCTACAACTACTTCCATTAAATTTAGATAGCTCACTAGTAGCACCTATGCACTTCTTTCTCATTTTTCTTCATGATTTTTTTTATATACCCAACACTTCCTTTATACCTACACAATGTCCTACCTTCAAGGTCATATTGCTCCTCATCTTGTCTCAGTTAGACCAAGCCCTTCGTCCCTATGGCACATCACACCTATAACTCTTCATCCATTCAATTATCGATACTAAGCCTCCCAAACAATCAGTATAGGTCAGTGCTATTTCCTTTTCCACACTACGACAATATTAGCCTGCGTCGTGCTTTATTCTACTCATTAAGCTCTACCAAAGTTTTACCTTCGGTTCCTATCTCGACCTATTACATTCATGCTTCGCTTCTATACACACTTCCTTCTTCTTCCTCAACTCCTACCATACATCACGATGTGATGCTTCCCATCGTTTCTTCCCTTTCCATAATCCTTCATAAGGCATTCCATACATATTAGGCTAACTTTTACGCAAAACCCTCTATTCCATCACATCCGTACGCAATCCTTCCAACTTCTCAACTACGTGACTTCTCATTCGTCTTGAAATATGAGATGAATTAGTTAGTCTATCGACTATCACCTAACTCTCGTCGTACTTATTCCTCCACCCCATTATGTATCCCTTTCACCAATTTCGTCCTTACATCGCCCTTTCTAAGCTACTCCTATCTATGTAGGAAGTATAGTCTACATCCCTTTTCTCCATATGATTGGCCAAGCCACGCAACATACATGTTGACGCGTTCTCTGCTTTAGGCAACTCAACTCGTGCAACCTACATCCTTCACCCAAACCACCCTAATACGTCATCCATATAGTTCAAGTTCGTCTCAGCTTCACTTCATTCTTCTTATTCCATGTCTCATCAACCATGCTTGCCTTTCCCAGATGGTACTTGGCCTTGCAATTTTCTTTCGTCACTTTACTCCACCCATCACTTTTTCCAAATGTTCAATCAAGATGATTAAATATGTGTTGGAGACGTTCATGATCTGTATAGATCATTCTCTACGTCTCGTACCCCAAATGCCTCTAGCATTCTAGGCAGATATAACAATCCAGCTCCACTAACTAAGTCTATCTAGTCATCTATACGCCAAAATTTTCCAAATAGCTTCACTTGTTTTTTTTCTCACAACCAGTTCTCCTACTCCCTCCTAATAGGGACACACTAGAGTTTCATGTGATTTCATGCGGATCACACTCTCATCTTATACCCACATTAGTATCCATTTGTCTACTAAGCCATATTTTGAATTCTTATTCAAATCTCATACTTCTACTTTGATCTTGCACCCAACATGAGGTATTTTCAATCATCATCTTCTAGGAATACTTGGTTCTCTCCTTCCATGGTTCTCCCTTATTCCTACACTATCCCGTCCAACAAAAATTCTATACTTCATTCATAAAATCTATGGAAATCACTAGTGCATTGGATAATGCATAGCTGTCTCTTCCAAATATCTTTCATAACACCTTCACAAAACCGACTCTCTAATCACTTCTCCACGAAACTTATTCAGCTGAGCTTCACTTCTCATCCCTCGATATTGATTGCCACAAAATATCTATCCGCGTAGTCACTTGACTCCCCTTGTTACTCCCACGAGTTCTTAATCTCCCATATTATGTATTCACTTCATCATGATCCACTGGTTCAGCTCTTTGTAGCTCCACCCCGGGTACTCGATGGTCTTCCTTCGTCACAAACCATACGGAGATTCCCTTCATAGTGCTTGTCACCTTTCCAGTCCTTGCAAAATCTGTGACTCCTTCCAACTCTCTTGCTTCCTTTAGCAGCCCGCACGTAGTCCTTTCAGCTCCTTTCCTCATGATGTAGCTCTTCACACTCCCCTTCTCGTCTCTATGATGTTACCTAGGAACTTCACACTACCCAATAGCTTCTAACTTCTACTCATCTACCATAATATTTCTAAAAGTACTTCAACCCCTCAATGGCTCACTCTTACTTACTTGTTGTAATCACACATAATCAGCCTCCTACCAATCATTCTTTCACATCCAGGTTTTCCTTCATGTGTCTACCACTACCTCGCCTCCATAACTATACTAATTCCCTTGCGTGTTGTTTGCCCAATCTTTAGTAGAAAATTTCTAATCTACCCTCACATCCGCTGGTACTTTCATCAATCTCCTAATGATACTTCAACCAACTTCTCACAGCATGACATCTCGTTCTCATGACCAGTCAACTAACTTTACTTACTCCCTTATTCCCGTAACCAATCTAAGTTCTAAGACTCCACAAATCTTAATCATTCCTTCAAAACAACCTTTAAACCAAAATACATCTCTCTATTCTAACATCTAACCATAAGTAATACTACCAAACTCTATCCTCTCATCCTAATACTTCCACAACCGCATAACTAAATCAACCATGTACCAAAAGAATTTCCAAACGACCGCGTCCCATAAAAAAATATAGGGTAAACCCAAAGATCAACCATAATGAACCCAAGCCAAAACAACTGAAAACGAAACAATGTAATCCGAAAGATCAATGGAGTGTGCCAACAACGAAAAAAATTTAGACTCGTCATGATTAATATTACCAAATTTCGATACCTTAGAAAATTTTAAACTTTCTCCCCAATTAGTTACTTCTCATAAGAACCAAACTCCCATACTACTAAAATCAATCATACTCATTTTTAACCATAAACTCATCCTTTATCTTCATCATTTTATCAAGATATCAACTAGTTAGTATACTACAGTCTTATTCCAACCATTATCTCGCTTACCCATATTAAATTTATTTCACTTGTTATTATGAAATCAATACATGTTTACAAAATACTGTGTGTTTTTTTTCCAATTAGTTTGGTTATAACTAAACTACTACACGTTACAAGGTGTGGTTTTATTATTATCATTACTATAATAAAATCTCCCCCTTTTTTTTACTCTTTCCGTCTTAGTTAAATTATTCTAAAATTTTAACTCCACTTAAGAAAATTATTGTAAAATTTCTTTACCCCTTTAAAATATATTATCACATGTTACATAGAAGACTAATCCAATTATTTTCAAGACAACTTTTTTTTATATAACTTACTACTACAACTAAAAAAATGTAAGTTACGATATCATACCATACACTTACAAATTATTTTCAAAACCGTTTCCCATAATTAGCCAGACTTATTTGCAAGAAAATTTAGTAGTTCGCACTAATAAAAATACATACCCGAATGTAGACACACATCCAAAAGACTCAAAACGTCGTTGGAACTCCATCAAAATCCAGCACCATAAAACACGAACAAACACAAGGTACGTTCAAGTTATAATAACTAGTGAATGACCAATATACCATAACTTAACACATAGTGGTATATATACATCCGCATATATATACCTATTAAATCACCCAAAACATACTCATAACCATACATGTCAGATCAACCAATCGCGTCATACACTCGTTTTTTTTTCTCTACGAGTAACCACCATCTTACCACAAGGCATAAAACCCATCACTAAAACCAGTCCATATCGTGTGACCCCATAATCACACAACATGACTATAACCCAAAACAATAACACACTAAAAAATATCCATATCGTAGGCAACCGTTACATAAACCCATATACTATACATATACCAATAATCCACATCTCATCATATACAAGCATGTACTAACCCTCTTTCATGCAATCATACTTAGGAACCCATTGAAGTCGTGGTACTTGTATAACTATGTTGGCCACCATACTTATACAATTTGTAAAACCTGTAAATTTCAGGTTTTGACGATGTCAACATTTTGTACGTCACCTCATGATACCTATATATTTATTCTATCACCTTTGCATGAAATTCTTTGAACAATCATATGCATCACATGAGCATGCATCATTGTAATCATCTGAACAGGGAAACAATCACAACTTTTTATTATAACCATGAGTATTTAATCATAAAGGCACGACCACATTTGTATGACTACATTTCAAGAGCATACTGGACAACAAACAATCTATTATGAGGGACTTTTAAGTCACCTGAACATAGAATCACTTGCATACATCCCATTGATTTCTAAAAATCCAACATCATGATCACAATTAATAAATGACTGTTTTAATATAAATTCTTAAGTTTGATTATTTTATGTGTGATTCTCACACTATAACTAACTTTAAACTACAACGACAATTATTTTCATACCTAACTTTACCTTAAATCATTGTGTCTTCTTAACATACTTTTGTTATAATAAAATTCTTACTAATATAAAAAGGACCATACTTTCACCAAAGGCCCTAAACGTAACCAAAATTACCTAAACTCAAACACACTCACATAATATTATAACCCTAACTCTATTAACTCTCACCTAGACACAAAAATTAAACACAAGTATACCCTACACTTTTTATTAGCCGTGTATATTTATATAAATACTTACCCATAACCTTTTAGTACCAAAACCTTTACCTTTTCTTACCAAACATCTAAACTATACACAAAAATATAGCACATATGTGTACACTTTACACAAACCATTTTTCCTTTTACTAGAACCCATAAAACCGCCGGTATCAATAACAAACTATGGGGACTTGTACAAATTGGAGCAATTAAGGATAGTACTAGTTAACTATTTGAGAACCATGTCACACATCCCTTCCTTGTCACCCCTAGACGTGTGATGAGCCAAAGCCACATACCAAAACCTTGTGTACAACTTACCATTTAATGAAAACACTCAAGCTTACCTTTTGTCCCTTTTGAGGCCTTACATGCGATGGCTACTAAGACATAACTAGGAGCTTTGTACATTTTATGCATTAATGGGAAGTCCTTACCTAGTACCATTGTAAATCCTCACAATCTCCTTCCTCTCTCTCTTGGACGTGTATCACACCCTAGCCACAACCCCTAATCTCACTTGGTAAATATCTAGCACCCTCACTTCACTTCTCACCTTAAAACACACGGCTATACCCTCTCATATACTACCTTGATATCTCATAGCATTTATTCTAAGTCTTCCTCAAATCATTTAGTATCCGAATCCTAGTGTATCACATTTAAGACGCATTCAAGAGTCTTCAAGGGAGAACCCGACGTCTAAGATCACCAAAGCTACCATCCCGACCCCATCTTTTGAAAACAAGTAAGTATGCATCCCTTCTAAGACTTTTCCTTAATCATTTCACGCCTCATGCATATTCATGCTAAGTAAATGATGTTAGTAATGCATGCACACGTTGGAAATTCATAATCACACCCTAAACAACATATAAGCTCACGGCTTATATGAAGTTATGGGAGTTCTTACCTTGAAAACCCTTAAAAATGTGGATATATTAACTTATACAAGCCTTAGTACACCCTTTGCCTTAAAAATGTGCATGAAAGTAAAATAAGCCGAAACCATTAAGCATGTATAAGCCCATATTGTTATATAAGCCAAGACATAGGAAAAACTTATAAGCTAGCTCTTTTTAAGCCTCATAGGTTAAATAAGCCAAGGCATGCAAACCTATATAAGCCACGACATTTAAGCTTAAATATCTATATAAGCCGAAAGTAGTACAAGAAATAAGCTAACCTTGAAACCTTAAAAAAATAATATAAGCCGAGACCTAGTTTGGCTTATTTAAGCTCTTAGAAACCTAAGCCATAATCTTATAAGCCTAAATAAATAAGCCCTTAGGATGGTTAATATAAGCCGAAATTACATAAGCTAATAAGCCCTTTTGGTAAATATAAGCCCATTAGTAAAAACTAAGAATTACTTTTACTTACTACATTTACCTAGTAAATATTTATTAGCCCACTAAGCCTAAACAAACTAAGCCGTGACCCATTATGGGCTAGCTAAGCCCACTTAATTAATTTGGGTAACTTTTTGGGCCAGTTTTGTCAATTGGTGAAAGATGTGTCCAAGTTTGTAAATTAAATGAAGTCCATAATTATTTCCGTGACCTTTGGATAGTACAGGGGTCATTTATGTCAAGTTTTAAACTATGAGGTATGTAAAATTCAAACCGTGAGTTAAAGTAAACTACAAGGACCAATTGTGTCACTTTTGAAACTAATATCAAGCCCTAACCCATATTATAAAGTTTCCGTGGGATTTGAGGGGGTGTTTGGTCATTTCTCTAAAGTTTTCCAAGCCCTAGGGGCGTATTCATAAATAGAATTAACTAACAAGGACTAACGATGTAATAAACTTAACGGACGAAAACTTAAAGTTACCTTTGTCAACAATTATATTTACAAGGATTTATTGTAGTTTTATTTAATTAAAAGAAGTAATAAAACATGTCATTTGTTAAATAAATCACTTTAGTTATTTACAAACTCTACGAAATTTGACAAACCCCGTTAACCATCTTCTTTTGAAACCTTAAAACTTAATAAATTGTAATGTATTTCTTTATGATAAATTAAACAAGATAAAAGCTACTTATTTAATTTACGACCCCTCTTTTCTTAAACAAATTAATATATATATATATATATATATATATATATATATATATATATATATATATATATATATATATATATATATATATATATATATATATATATATATATATATATATATATATATATATATATATATATATATATATATATATATATTAGAACAAAAATATGTATATGCTTTCATTTCACTATAAGAACAAACACTTGAACCAACGTAACAACTCATAAAATTGTGATCATGCATTTTCATATGCATCATTCATCATGCATTATTATTGTTGCATTCACTAAGACATTTAAATTACATTGGTAATTTCTCCAGTCCGTGACTATACTGTGACAGTCATACAGTGACCTCATCCTCACTACCTCATTATCACTAAGGTGAGTTCATGGCCCCATCTTTACTGTTTTATAACTGGGGGAGAAAACATACAAAACTATTTATATGCAAGCATGCACAGACAACAACAATTTATTTGCCTACTGTTTGCCCCATTCCCGTGGACTGTATTAGTTAATAGTGTAGCGCGAAATGTATGGATAGATCTATTCGGGTATTAACAACACCCGGCCTGTCGTGATCAGCTGTCACGTATTGCTTAGGCCAAGCAGCATGTTTATGTCATTGACGGATTAAGGGAAACCTCAATCAGGATAGACCCAAATGGGCTTACTGAGAATCATGTCTAGCTTCTATTACAGGGCAGTAGGAACTACTGTAGCGTTGGGCTGTGATGTCCTGCTATCATCGTGGGGCTTGGCATATTGATACTTTATTTAATTAATTAAACCTGTGAATTCACCAACCTCGTGTTGACCCCCACATTTTACTTTTATGTTTTCTCAGGAAAGTAAGCAGGTTCATGCATTGGATTCCAGCATTTTAGGAAGTATCATGTTTACCATCAGGCTGGGATATTTATTTCTGTTTTATAATAAATGTGGTTTTATTTCAGACAAGATACTAAATGTGTACAATTAATTCATGTAATATGTTTCAAAGTGATATTTATGATCATTGCTCTATATGTTATGTGCTATCGATCCACCCAAGTAACACCCCAATTACTATTCCGTTGTATTTGACCAACTTGGGGGTGTTACAGAAATGGTATCAGAGCCTGGTTATAGAGAACCAGATCAAAAACTTAAAAATTTTTAAATAATAAAAATTTTAAACTGGACTATAACTGAACAAAAAAAAATCAGTCTAAAGAAAAATTGATTTTTGGGGAACCTATAAGTTAGGCATATAACATTGTAGAGCATGCATATTATGTGAACTAACTTCACATTGATTTATACCCTCATGGTAAATAAATCACATAAGTATCCATCTATACTTTTGACAAACATGGTTAAAAGCTTTAAAACCACATCGCATATGCATAATAAAACTTTTTAAATTGTGTAAGCTAAAAACTTGCTCAACTTTAAAATGTTACTTTCAGATATCATGACGACGCCCACTATCGTTACTACCTTCGAGGAGCTTATGGTTCCTACCATCACACCCTTGTCACCGACGTCAGTACTCGCTGGACCTGCATCTGACACTAAGTCCATAGATGATCAGCAGGACGGGGTCATCGTACTCACAGATTCACCTACTCCTTCACCACCTACCGTATCCCCTACTACACCACTGCTTGTAGTACCTGCATCCCCTCCTAGAGAGGTGGACCAGGTCGTACCTTCTTTACCACCCTTACCACCACCTTCTGTACCTCGCACTTACCCCACTAGTGTTTTGCCACCTCGTAAGAGGAGTCATGACACTATCCCTGACTCGACCTATGAAATTGGAGAGGGATCGGGAGCCAGGCAGGCTAGACTTAGCGCCCTTCAGGCACAGGTCGATGCACTTACAGCCCGACAGGCACAGGACACCGCCCTTATCCACTCTCTACTACAGGCGGACCAGCAGGGTCGCGCCGTGCTCCAGGAGAGACTTGACTCTCTCTACTGGGCCATAGCCGGCGAGTCATACACCACCCGGGAGACCATACACTGGTTATTGGATGAGGTAGCTTACCTCCGTTACCGCCTAGCTTCGCTAGAGAGTCATTCCTACGAGACTCGAGCTGCCATGTACACGCAGGAGGACACCTTCAGGACCTTCGTGGAGTTGACAGATCTTCGCCACCAGGGGATCACTACAGAGACAGAGCAGTTACGGAGTGCCGACACTGCACGTCAGCATCAGCTACTAGAGGCTATAAGATATACCCGAGAGACCCGGAGTGCCGTGATCCGCATGCAGGATGAGCGTGCACCACCAGCTGGACCATCTGCACCTGCAGGCAGCCATACTAGTGTAGGATAGATTTGTATTTATACATCATGACAAGCATTGAGTTGCATCTCAGCTCGCATGATTTATCTCTTTTGTACTTGTATTCCTTTTCAGTTGTATTCGTAGCACCTAACCTTAGTAGGTAGGTTATCTTTGGTTGTATTACAAACATATGTACCACTATTTCAGACAGGTTGCTATGCCCCTGTCTTAGATCGGTTGTACTTGTACTATATTGTTGTTTGCCAGAAATAGCATGTTACCGTCCACTTGTTTGTTTACATTTATATTATTATGAACTCTTAAGGGATTATCAAATTTGTTGTGAATTCTATGCATAAACATTACCCATGCAGTTTAATATAACCATCTTGTTTATCAGCTAATGAATCTCAGTTTTTCTTATTAATATAGAAAAATGCCACCAAGACGCGCACGCCCAAAACCCGCAGAAACACCTGCGACAACTATATCTGATGCACAACTCAGAGTACTGATTGAGCAAGGCATTACTAACGCCTTAGCTGCCAGGGAAAACCGCCCCAACGGAACCTATGGAGACAGTGAAAACTCTAATAACAGGAACCGCGAAGCTCGAGGATGTACTTACCCTGATTTCCTAAAGTGCAAGCCCAGCTATTACAAGGGCAAGGAAGGGGTAGTCGAGCTCATGCAATGGTTTGAGAGGACTGAGACCGTGTTCCGTATTAGTGACTGTACTGAGGAAAACAAGGTGAAATTCGCCACTTGTACACTCTTGGAAAATGCACTCACGTGGTGGAACTCGCAAGTTGCTACCCTCGGACACGATGGAGCCTATGGGATGACATGGACTGCATTGAAGGAAAAGCTTACCATGAAATACTGTCCACGCAGTGAAATCAAAAAGCTGGAGGTTGAATTATGGAACCTCAAATGCATCAACTTCAATATTATGGGTTACAACCAGAAGTTCCAAGAACTAACTTTGATGTGTACCCGTATGTACCCTAAAGTGTCGGATAAGATAGAGAAGTACGTTAGTGGACTTCCAGACTCTGTTCATGACAGTGTGCTTTTATCTCGACCTACTACCATCGAGAGTGCCATTGAGTTTGCCGCAGAATTAGTGGACAAACGTGGTCGTGATCATTTGGTTAGACAAGCAGAGCACAAGAGGAAAGTCGATGATAACTACCGTCATCATCCCCATACTCAACAGCCCAAGAGGCAAAGTTTAAGTCAAGTCTGCAGTGTTGTTTTCTCAGGATCACCACCGTACGTGGGAAACAAACCAAAATGCTCAAAGTGTAACTTCCATCACTACTCCACTGTTGAATGCCGAAGACCAGAGCAGGTCATCGCATATGCTCCGACCAATAGGAACAACTCCGGTGCCAACTATAAGCCCCACAACGGCAACAGGCAAAACTCCCGTGGGAGTGGATACCAAGGAAGCCGCCAGCTCACTGGCAGTGGAAACATGACTCGTAAGGAGATCTATTGCTTGGTTGTGGAGAGATCGGACATATCAGACCTGACTGCCGAAAGCGTAAGAATGAAAGCCAAGGTGGAGCATCCGCCAGAGTTTATGTCATAGGAGAAAACATGACCAACCCCGACTCCAATGTAGTTACTAGTACGTTTCTTCTGAATAATCGCTATGCAAAAATTTTATTCGATACGGGAGCCGATAGGAGTTTCGTATCCACAGAGTTTAGTAGCTTACTAGGCATTCTACCTACCCCATTAGATAACTGTTACAGAGTCGAATTAGCGGACGGAAAAATCATTGAAACTAATACCATCATACGAGGCTGTACTTTAAACCCTTAGAATCACCCATTTGATATTCAATTAATACCCATAAAATTAAGTAGTTTTGATATCAGTATTGGTATGGACTGGTTGGCAAAATATCATGTAACCATTGTGTGTGATGAGAAACTAGTCCGTATACCATGGGGAAAAGCAGATCTAATTATCCGAGGAGACGGAAATTCAGATAAAACAGACACTAGGTTAAGTGTGATCTCGTGTACCAAAGCCCAGAAATATCTACTAAAAGGATGTCCTATCTTTTTAGCACATATTTCTAAGACAGACAAAGAAGAAGAACCCGAAAAGAAACAAGTCAAGGATGTACCCATCGTCCGTGACTATCCTGAAGTCTTTCCAGACGACTTGCCAGGATTACCTCCGACACGCCAAGTTGAATTTCAAATCGACTTAGTGCCAGGAGCTGCACCTGTAGCTAAAGCACCCTACCGCTTAGCACCTACCGAGATGAAAGAACTCGCGGAACAACTCAAAGAACTGTCAGACAAAGGTTTTATCAGACCCAGTTCCTCACCTTGGGGAGCCCCAGTGTTGTTTGTTAAAAAGAAAGACTGTTCTTTCCGAATGTGTATCGATTACAGAGAACTGAATAAGTTAACTGTGAAAAACCGTTACCCGTTACCACAAATTGACAACCTATTTGATCAGCTACAAGGATCAAGTGTGTACTCCAAGATCGACATACGATCCGGGTATCACCAGTTGAAAGTCAGAGAAGAGGATATACCAAAGACAGCTTTCCGAACACGCTACGGTCATTATGAGTTCCAAGTCATGCCATTTGGACTGACCAATGCACCAGCCATATTCATGGATCTCATGAATCAAGTGTGCATGTGACAATCCGTCAATTTATGGTTGATATTTTATTCTCAGATATTATTTTAAAACATTATTTTAATGTTATATTGTGAACACACTTATTTTTGGGAAGAAATTTGGATTTACGTCTTGAAGTAGCATCGACTACGTCTAAACCGGAGGATTCTACGTTACGTGCTTACGTTTACATACACCGTCTTTGGTGACAGTCCGACATTTCAGAAAATAAATTTATCCGTGAATATTATTTTGGAGTTTTAAATTTGTGTTGGTTCATAAACTCACAAATTTACGAGAAGAGATTAGGACTTACGATTATAATTTAACGTCCTTTACGACTAAACCGGAAACCTTAGGATTACCTATTTACGTTTTCGAACTCCGTTTTTAATGAGACAATTTTTATTAGATTCGTTTTGTGCCGTTGATTCATAATTTATAAAAACGTTTTTCGTAAAACGACCCGAGGGCAAGCAAATCGAGGAAACTAGAATCGAGGAGTACCCGTAAATTAATTGGGATGGGACAAGTTTACACTTGCCCACCCCTATACAAGTGGCTTCCAACATAAGCTTTACCACCCTTTGGTGGCAAGCAAACATGCACTAAATGGACACATGTCCATCTAGTTTCACCAAAACCACAAAACAAGCTCCCAAAACCATTTCTCTCATTCTCATACATGCAAACCACATTATTTTCTCTCTACCCTCTCCTTGAACGTCCCATATACATAAAAAACACCACCATTGATCAAAAATTTTAACCACAAATCATATGTATAAGTTGCATATGATGATAACCCATTGAACACATGATGATTTGAGGTGATCTTAACAACTAAAAAGGAGTTTTCAAGAGGTTCAAGGGCTGATTTCTTGGAGGTGTTCATCCATTCAAAGGACCCAAGAAGTTTCCTTGCTAAAGTTGAAGATTTGGTAACAAGAACCAAGTCTTGTTCATCAAAAACTCATCTTTTCATCACTATTGGTGGTATAGAGATTGTTTCTTCCTATCCTCTTGTTATTTTGATTATGTAATCTTGTAATTTCTTTATTTATGTATATGTATATGATGATGAATGATGATTAAAAATATTACGTGGGGATTTGGTGTTGATAGATTTGATAAACATGGTTAAAAAGATGTAAAACCATAGGTAAAATGGTTAAAATCTTGCTTAATGTGATGGCTGTATAAAAACAGTAAATAACCAAATGTTAAACTGATAAAATGGTAAATTGCAATCAATATACAGTAAGTATTAGGTGTTATACACATGTGAGAGTTGGCCATACAATGGAATCATAAAAATGAGTGAGATATGATCAAAACAAGTTTAAAGTACAAATCTGAGTACACTGTTTTGGACGATTTTTATAAAATACTTAGAGACTGATTCAACAGTAGCCATAGTAGAGTTAAATGGAGCACATATCATCTAGTTTATGCCATAAAAATTTGAGCTTCTATCTCCATATAGAACTCTAGATATGGCTGTTTTGGTGAACATGAAAGTAAAAATCAGATTTTGGGAAATTAAAGTATAATAGTATTATATAAGCACTCAAATAAAAATAGTATAAAATGTGAATTAAAACCCACTAACTTATATAATACATTTATATAAATATGTATAAGGATAAATAAATGGACATTTTATAAAAATGGTAGTTTGATAAGTTTTATAAGTTATAAAACTATAAAAATGATTTTTACGACTTTTTCGGCTATTACCGTAAAATTAACGTTTTTGTTAAATACAACTTAGACGGTTGGACCTGTCTAATGTAAACTTTTATAAACTCATATACTGATATATAAACATATATAACAAGTAAAAACCGATAAAACCCGAACTATAAAACATACGGACATTAACGGGCTAAGCTAACGTTATTGGACTAATAATACAACAAAATGGGCTAAAACACTTATAAACTTATTTATTGGGCTTAACCCATTTGGGCCCAACTTGTAAAGTATAAATACTGATAATACAAGTATGAAATGGATTAATACAAGTTAATAAACTTATAATAGGCTTATTAGACCTAAAACACGTAAATAGGTAAAACTAGTAAACTAGTAAGAAGTTACCAATACATAAACACAAAAATGAGTGAATGAGAATATATAAACCCACTTGATCATCATATATATATAATCATCATATGTATACATAATTGTTATTTTTATAAAGTCATTGGACAAGAGTCTAAGACGAGTATTATTTGTCTAGGTTTCCGTGATTGAAGCACGTACCGTAAATCCGAATTGCCGATAATCCGCTTTCCCACATCAACGTGAGTTCATAGCCTCGCACTCTTTTAAATGTTTTTATGAAATATTTTATAAACCCGCGAGGGAGATAACATGTTAGTTTTTATAAAATAGGACACCATTTGTCCCGATTGTTTGTTTATTGATTTGGACCCGAATGATTGTATGACCCGATTGTATGACCCGATAAATGATTAAATGACCCGATAGATGAAATAAAATGGATTATTAAATTTAGGTTATGTCACTAAAAGTCCCATTAGCATGAATTGTGAACTACCGGGATTTGGTATACGCTTATGCATATAATAGTACTATTTAGGGACGATCACCCCAGTTCGCGCCTTGACGGTTGATCCCTGTCGTGCCACATTGATTGGTAAGCGAATTTATGTATGAGAAGATTTACATAGCGTGACCTTTGTGACGACACGCTAATTTAGATGGGCAAATTGAGTATCGGGTTAGCTACCCGTTGTTTGGTTTAGTAAGGTAACAATGTCATGCGGCTTATAATAATCCAATTAACGAAATACTTCTATACGCACCGAATTACGATATATTGCCTGACTAGCAATATGGGGGTGTTACAGTGCAGACCCTATCTGGATAAGTTCGTGATAGTGTTTATTGATGACATCCTCATCTATTCCAAAAATGAGCAAGAACACGGAGAACATCTGGCCAAGGTACTAAAACTGCTTAAGGAAGAAAAGCTGTACGTAAAGTTCTCAAAGTGTGATTTTTGGATCCCTAAAGTGCACTTTCTCGGTCATGTGATTGATGACAAAGGAATCCAAGTTGACCCCGCGAAAGTCGAATCCGTGAAAGATTGGGAATCTCCCACGTCGCCGAAGGAAATTCGTCAATTCTTAGGTCTTGCCGGTTACTACCGACGATTTATCGAGGGATTTTCTAAGATTGCTAAACCAATGACCAAGCTTACCCAGAAGGGCATAAAGTTTGTGTGGGGAGAAAAAGAGGAGGATGCGTTCCAGACCATCAAACAAAAATTGTGCAGTGCACCTATTTTAGCCCTACCAGAAGGTAACGAAGACTTCGTTGTCTACTGTGACGCCTCGCATAAAGGGTTGGGAGCTGTGTTGATGCAGAGACAGAAAGTTATTGCTTATGATTCGAGACAACTGAAGAAGCACGAGCAGATTTACTCCACCCATGATCTAGAACTTGGATCCATAGTTTTCGCCTTAAAAATCTGGAGGCACTACCTATACGGGACCAAGTGCACAGTTCATACTGATCAGAAGAGCTTGCAACATATCCTAGATCAGAAGGATTAAACATGAGGCAACATCGTTGGATAGAATTACTCAGTGACTACGACTGTGACATCAGATACCACCCAGGAAAAGCAAATGTGGTTGCAGATGCACTAAGCCGAAAGGGAACTGATCCTCCCATGAGAGTTCGAGCCTTAGTCATGACCATTAACTTGGACCTACCCAAACAAATATTGGAGGCTCAACTCCAGGCACAGAAGCCCGAGAATATCGGAAGGGAAGACATAGGAGGAATGCTTAGGACGGACCTGAGCAAGGAAAAATTAGAAGCTAGACCAGACGGAACATTGTGTTTACACGGAAGAAGCTGGCTACCATGTTACAGAGACTTGAGGAACGTAATCATGCACGAATCTCATAAGTCCAAGTACTCCATACATCCCGGATCTGAAAAGATGTACCAAGACGTGAAGAAATTATACTGGTGGCCGAACATGAAAGCAGACATTGCCACCTACATGAAGAAATGTCTGACTTGTGCTAGAGTTAAAACAGAACATCAGCGACCATCAGGTTTGTTAGTCTAACCCGAAATACCAAAATGGAAATGGGACAATATCACCATGGATTTCATTACCAAACTTCCTACATCGTCCCACAGTTACGATACAATTTGGGTAATCGTGGACCGCCTCACAAAATCAGCTCACTTCTTTCCTATCAAGGAAAATGATTCTCTGAGCAAATTAGCCAAAACGTACTTAAAGGAAGTGGTGACGAGACACGGGATACCAGTCTCAATCATCTGCGATAGAGATGGCAGATTTACATCGAACTTCTGGAAAGCTTTTCAACGAGATTTAGGAACGAACCTGGATATGAGTACCGCATACCATCCGCAGACCGACAGTCAGAGTGAACGGAAAATCCAAACGCTAGAAGACATGCTAAGAGCATGCGTAATCGACTTTGGAAAAGGATGGGTCGAACACATTCCATTAGTTGAATTCTCCTACAATAACAGCTACCATGCCAATATTAAGGCAGCACCATTTGAGGCCCTCTACGGCCGCAAATGTCGATCACCAGTATGCTGGGCAGAGGTGGGGGAATTTCAACTGACAGGACCCGAACTGATCCAAGAGACTACTGAGAAGATCGCCCTCATCAAGAAGCGAATTCAGGCTGCCTAGGATAGACAAAAGAGTTATGCCGACAAGAAGCGTAAACCTATGGAGTTTGCTGTAGGTGACCGTGTTATGCTGAAGGTATCACCTTGGAAGGGTGTTGTACGGTTTGGGAAACGGGGGAAGTTAAATCCACGTTACGTAGGACCTTTCAAGGTGATTTCCAGATTTGGAGAGGCCGCCTATCGCTTAGAGTTTCCCCAGCAGTTGAGCCGAGTACACTCTACATTCCACGTCTCAAACTTGAAGAAGTGCTACGCAGATGAACCATTAGCAATGCCATTGGAGGGAGTCCATTTTGACGACAAACTTCAATTCGTAGAAGAACCAGTGGAAGTCGTGGAGAGAGAAGTTAAGAAGTTGAAAAGAAGCCAAATCCCGTTAGTTAAAATACGATGGAACTCTAGGAAAGGTCCCCAGTTTACTTGGGAGCACGAAGACTCGTTTAGAGCTAAGTACCCACACCTTTTCATCTGAGCAGTAACGTCATCTTAAGCTTTGAGGACAAAGCTAAAATAACGGGTTTATGCTGTAAAACCTGTAAATTCCAGGTTTTGACGATGTCAACATTTTGTACGTCACCTCATGATATCTATATATTTATTCTATCACCTTTGTATGAAATTCTTTGAACAATCATATGCATCACATGAGCATAAATCATTGTAATCATCTGAACAGGGAAACAACTATATCACAACTTTTTATTATGACCATGAGTATTTAATCATAAAGGCACGGCCACATTTGTATGACTACATTTCAAGAGCATACTGGACAACAAACAATCTATTATGAGGGACTTTTAAGTCACCTGAACATAGAATCATTTGCATACATCCTATTGATTTCTAAAAATCCAACATCATGATCACAATTAATAAATGACTGTTTTAATATAAATTCTTAAGTTTGATTATTTTATATGTGATTCTCACACTATAACTAACTTTAAACTACAACGACAATTATTTTCATACCTAACTTTACCTTAAATCATTGTGTCTTCTTAACATACTTTTGTTATAATAAAATTCTTACTAATATAAAAAGGACCATACTTTCACCAAAGGCCTTAAACGTAACCAAAATTACCTAAACTCAAACGCACTCACATAATATTATAACCCTAACTCTATTAACTCTCACCTAGACACAAAAATTAAACACAAGTATACCCTAGACTTTTTATTAGCCGTGTATATTTATATAAATACTTACCCATAACCTTTAGTACCAAAACCTTTACCTTTTCTTACCAAACATCTAAACTATACACAAAAATATAGCACATATGTGTACACTTTACACAAACCATTTTTCCTTTGACTAGAACCCATAAAACCGCCGGTATCAATAACAAACTATGGGGACTTGTACAAATTGGAGCAATTAAGGATAGTACTAGTTAACTATTTGAGACCCATGTCACACATCCCTTCCTTGTCACCCCTAGACGTGTGATGAGCCAAAGCCACATACCAAAACCTTGTGTACAACTTACCATTTAATGAAAACACTCAAGCTTACCTTTTGTCCCTTTTGAGGCCTTACATGCGACGACTACTAAGACACAACTAGGAGCTTTGTACATTTTTGGCATTAATGGGAAGTCCTTACCTATTACCATTGTAAATCCTCACAATCTCCTTCCTCTCTTTCTCTTGGACGTGTATCACACCCTAGCCACAACCCCTAATCTCACTTGGTAAATATCTAGCACCCTCACTTCACTTCTCACCTTAAAACACACGGCTATACCCTCTCATATACTACCTTGATATCTCATAGCATTTATTCTAAGTCTTCCTCAAATCATTTAGTATCCGAATCCTAGTGTATCACATTTAAGACGCATTCAAGAGTCTTCAAGGGAGAACCCGACGTCTAAGATCACCAAAGCTACCATCCTTACCCTATCTTTTGAAAACAAGTAAGTATGCATCCCTTCTAAGATTTTTCCTTAATCATTTCACGCCTCATGCATATTCATGCTAAGTAAATGATGTTAGTAATGCATGCACACGTTGGAAATTCATAATCACACCCTAAAAAACATATAAGCTCACGGCTTATATGAAGTTATGGGAGTTATTACCTTGAAAACCCTTAAAAATGTGGATATATGAACTTATACAAGCCTTAGTATACCCCTTGCCTTAAAAATGTGCATGAAAGTAAAATAAGCCGAAACCATTAAGCATGTATAAGCCCATATTGTTATATAAGCCAAGACATAGGAAAAACTTATAAGCTAGCTCTTTTTAAGCCTCATAGGTTAAATAAGCCAAGGCATGCAAACCTATATAAGCCACGACATTTAAGCTTAAATATCTATATAATCCGAAAGTAGTACAAGAAATAAGCTAACCTTGAAACCTTAAAAAAATAATATAAGCCGAGACCTAGTTTGGCTTATTTAAGCTCTTAGAAACCTAAGCCATAATCTTATAAGCCTAAATAAATAAGCCCTTAGGATGGTTAATATAAGCCGAAATTACATAAGCTAATAATCCCTTTTGGTAAATATAAGCCCATTAGTAAAAACTAAGAATTACTTTTACTTACTACATTTACCTAGTAAATATTTATTAGCCCACTAAGCCTAAACAAACTAAGCCGTGACCCATTATGGGCTAGCTAAGCCCACTTAATTAATTTGGGTAACTTTTTGGGCCAGTTTTGTCAATTGGTGAAAGATGTGTCCAAGTTTGTAAATTAAATGAAGTCCATAATTATTTCTGTGACCTTTGGATAGTACAGAGGTCATTTATGTCAAGTTTTAAACTATGAGGTATGTAAAATTCAAACCGTGAGTTAAAGTAAACTACAAGGACCAATTGTGTCACTTTTGAAACTAATATCAAGCCCTAACCCATATTATAAAGTTTCCGTGGGATTTGAGGGGGTGTTTGGTCATTTCTCTAAAGTTTTCCAAGCCCTAGGGGCGTATTCATAAATAGAATTAACTAACAAGGACTAACGATGTAATAAACTTAACGGACGAAAACTTAAAGTTACC
Organism: Glebionis coronaria; assembly: GCA_025667525.1. Taxonomy (NCBI): domain Eukaryota; kingdom Viridiplantae; phylum Streptophyta; class Magnoliopsida; order Asterales; family Asteraceae; genus Glebionis; species Glebionis coronaria. The sequence continues at coordinate 155,347,897 of CM046877.1, forward strand.
TTTGTAAACAATTATACTTACAAGGATTTATTGTAGTTTTATTTAATTAAAAGAAGTAATAAAACATGTCATTTGTTAAATAAATCACTTTAGTTATTTACAAACTCTACGAAATTTGACAAACCCCGTTAACCATCTTCTTTTGAAACCTTAAAACTTAATAAATTGTAATGTATTTATTTATGATAAATTAAACAAGATAAAAGCTACTTATTTAATTTACGACCCCTCTTTTTTTAAACAAATTAATATATATATATATATATATATATATATATATATATATATATATATATATATATATATATATATATATATATATATATATATATATATATATATATATATATATATATATATATATATATATATATATATATATATATATATATATATATTTTTAGAACAAAAATATGTATATGCTTTCATTTCACTATAAGAACAAACACTTGAACCAACGTAACAACTCATAAAATTGTGATCATGCATTTTCATATGCATCATTCATCATGCATTATTATTGTTTCATTCACTGAGACATTTAAATTACTTAGGTAATTTCTCCAGTCCGTGACTATACTGTGACAGTCATTCAGTGACCTCATCCTCACTACCTCATTATCACTAAGGTGAGTTCATGGCCCCATCTTTATTGTTTTATAACTGGGGGAGAAAACATACAAAACTATTTATATGCAAGCCTGCACAGACAACAACAATTTATTTGCCTACTGTTTGCCCCATTCCCGTGGACTGTATTAGTTAATAGTGTAGCGCGAAATGTATGGATAGATCTATTCGGGTATTGACAACACCCGGCCTGTCGTGATCAGCTGTCACGTATTGCTTAGGCCAAGCAGCAGGTTTATGTCATTGTCGGATTAAGGGAGACCTCAATCAGGATAGACCCAAATGGGCTTATTGAGAATCATGTCTAGCTTCTATTACAGGGCAGTAGGAACTACTGTAGCGTTGGGCTGTGATGTCCTGCTATCATCGTGGTGCTTTGCATATTGATACTTTATTTAATTAATTAAACCTGTGAATTCACCAACCTCGTGTTGACCCCCACATTTTACTTTTATGTTTTCTCAGGAAAGTAAGCAGGTTCATGCATTGGATTCTAGCATTTTAGGAAGCATCATGTTTACCATCGGGCTAGGATATTTATTTCTGTTTTATAATAGATGTGGTTTTATTTCAGACAAGATACTAAATGTGTACGATTAATTCATGTAATATGTTTCAAAGTGATATTTATGATCATTGCTCTATATGCTATGTGTTATCGGTCCACCCAAGTAACACCCCAATTACTATTCCGCTGCATTTGACCAACTTGGGGGTGTTACACAACTACCCTTTCCCCAATGCACTCCCTCCTATGATGACACATATAAGAATCAATACAACACATAACACATAAATCCATCAACTCACCTAAGCACATAACCACATAAACAATAAGGTCAAAACTCCAACTAATAAAATTACATAGTCAAACTCTTGGAATGCAGAAATCCATAGTCTAGCTAAAACAGCATAGACAAAATCCAAAACGAAAACATAATCAATTATAAGTCATGTCGCCCATCATAATGGAAACACCTTAAAATCCTTCCTACCCATGTACTCCTAGTAACTCGAACCACCACACGATTCTTAGGGAACATGACTTAAACATCAAAAGAAAAATAACATACCTCAGGTACATAAAATAACTCAACAAAAGATAGAAACTACCTTGTACCAAATTATGTACTATAATGTACAATTTAAGCAAAATACAACAATGACTAGCGTGACGATTATGGTTCAACCCGCACTAGTCACAACCCGAAAAGAAAATAACATGTGGCTAAGTATGAACTACTATGGTTCAACCCATACTAGTCAAAACTTAACAAACATCGCAAGTAAAAACCAATAACATCCAGAAAACTTAAATTAATATAAAATGCACACATACTCCTATGACTCCTATATGCAGGGACCCTTAAGCTATAGGCTAGGTTACTAGACTAGGCAACCTAATTCTCTATAACCATTGTCTCTGATACCATTCTGTCACACCCCACTATGGCGGAATATGGGGCGCGACGTATGGATATCATCACAACATGGCGTGTCTATAGATATAGCCAAATGAAATAAGAAATGTCATAAAATGGTGACACAAATGTCATGACAATATCTCAACAAAGCAGGAGTCTAGGCAAGTAGGTAACAGTCCTACCTCTCACCCAAGACAACAATACATAAACAAAGCAAAAATATAGGTGCCAACAATATCACTTATTAAACAAACAAAAGAAACTAAGAAGGAACGGGGATCTCCTTCTATATGCAATCATAATGCCTCCAAAACTAGCCACTTCTATTCTCAAGCTTAACCACATTCTCACCTGAAAGAGACACTAAAACACGTCAACATAAAGTTGGTGAGAGTCATAGGTTTAGACTCCAAGGCCAAAATCAGTTATAAGCTGTGAATAATAACCACTAACAAATGAACATATGGACTATGTGATACAAACATGCATTAACAACTAATATTCAAGATTTAACAAACCAAACTAAATCCAAGGCTCCCAGCCTTACCAAACACCATGGTACCATAGGCGCCCATACACAATCTTAGCCCCAATGCAGATACTTACTATAGTATAAAAACCAACTCTCATGTTTGTTTTAAAGTCCCAATACAACCCTAAGTACCCCAAACAACCCAAAACATAAAAAGAAAACAGGCTCTTTTCAAAACTGTTTTGACCTCCGACTGTTGTAACCTGTTTTTGACCCACTTCCCGACCTCCAATTTAGTTATCGTTTCTTGCATTTGAAAGCCACTTCAATTAACATTCCAGGAATACTTGGATCACAAAATAAGAGTTTGTAGAACTCCCTATATGATCAAAACAATTGACCATAAATTCCGCCCAGTTTTTAATGACGAATTTAATTAAACTAACCTAATTAATCACCCATAATTTATTTAATTACAAGCCCTATTTATTCTAATCATTAATAAATATCATTATAATATAGATTTTATAATTAAACCTAACCTAAATCCATCATATATTGATTATAAAAACATTAAAAACAATTAAATTGAAAAGGGATTTTAAAGATTTACCTTTGATTTTTGAAAACCAAGATTTTTACTGAAGAACCCTAACTCCTTGTGAAAACCACGACTTTTATTTATCTCCAGGAGAAAAATAATGAATTTTTGGTTTAGTATAAACTTTATATAAGTGTGGGTGAGTCCTAACCCAACCCAAGCCCAACTTCCTTTTTTTTCTTTTTTTTTCCTTTTTAAACTTCCCATAACCGACCTATATATATATATATATATATATATATATATATATATATATATATATATATATATATATATATATATATATATATATATATATATATATATATATATATATATATATATATATATATATATATATATATATATATATATATATATATATATATATATATATTCTTTTTTATATTACTTATTATTATGTTATTAATATTACCTTAATTTACCTTAATTTATTTCAGCTCCTAAAACCTCCAAAACCGTAAAACTAGTCAAATTTACGCGTTTACCGTAAAAGACGTAAAATACACAGTTTTTTGAAAATTCTTAAAATATGAAATAAACTTTATAACTAAGTACTAAATGACTTAAAACCATCCTGTAAATTATTCCGGTGACTAAATACCTCATCCGAAACCTCAAAATGCTAAACCGTAAATCGTAAAAATATGATTTTCTATAATACATATATGTATACGTAAACCACTATATAACACCATCTCATTTCATAGTCACTACCATGTGAGCTCATGAACATGAATCATCACACATCGTTTCACTCACAAGGTACCCCGTACCGGAAATGATATCCAAACCACAATCTATACACACCAATTAGCACATAAACACGTAAAGACACGTAACTTGCACAAAATAAAACTAAGTGACGAACCTCAAAAACCGCGGTTGTCACATATGAGATCTTATATGACAAAGTGCCAATCTTCTGTGACAACACTAGCGCCATTGCCATCTCCAACAACCCTGTTCTTCGCTCGCGTACTAAACACATTGATATCAGGTATCATTTTATCAGGGATCACATAATGAAGGGAGATATTGAGCTGCACTTTGTTCCCACTAAGCTGCAACTAGCTGACATTTTCACTAACCCTTTGGCTGAACCTTCGTTCAATAGGCTAGTTGCTAAGCTAGGGATGCTTAATATGTCAAAGCCTGTGGCTTGATAATAAATGTGTTCAGTAAATATCTGATTAAATATTAAATGTTTTTCAAATGAAACTAGGTAGTTACTTTCCAAGTAAATGCTAAAAAGCATTATGAATATTTAATTATTTCTTTTCCGAATAACGAGGAGACAAACGGTTTTTGAAAGGTCAAGGGACCCACATGTGCAGTCTTTTTCCCACTACGCATTAAATGCGTTTGAATAACTGTTTCAAATTTGAATATAAATATTGTCTCACGTCTCTCCTCACCTACCACTATTCTCATTTCACACAATCTCATCTCTCTCTAAGCTTTCTCTCTCTAAACCCTTCCACCATTTTTGTTTTCTCCAATCTTGAATCCATGGCATTTCCAGTTCCTAAGGCCTCAAATGTCAACTTCGAACTCAATGAAAGCATCCTTGCTTGGAACAACTCGATAGGATGGCTCAAGGCTCCAAACGAATCCTACACAGATCTGGTGAACTTCATGAAGAATTGTGATGCAAGTGAAGCACTCACAAAGACCCCAACCATTTTCTACCAAGAATACCTTAGGGAATTCTGGTACTCTACTGAAGTTGTTGACGATACCATCACTTTTAGCCTCTCATGCAACAAACACCCCTTTGCCTTCTCTCTCAAAGACTTTGCAAGTGTGGCTGGGTTAAGACATGGCGATGAATGCCTGAAGGTGGTCGACAAAAAGGCTGTAAAGGACGCCCTTGCCACACTTAAACCTACTCATGATGTAAACCCTTCTCTTACACCTGCTGAAGTTCTTTCCAAGTCCCCTCTGAAGATCAAGTACTTTTCCCCTATGTGGTGTGTCCTCTTCACTCACATAGTCAAATCCCTAGGAGGTATGCAGGGATCCCAAGATCAAATGTCTTTCAATCACCAATCTATTGCTTATGGGCTGATCTGGGGCACAGACGTTTATGTGGGAAGTCTATTATTCTCCAACCTAGTGGAAAAGCTTAAGGGACCAAACCAGGTCAGGGAGAAAAATATCTGCTACGTTCGCTTTCTTTCTCTTATCTTCAAAAGCGTGTTAGCTGACAGCTATCACAACTCATCACTCACATCCCTGAAGCCCTATTAATAAGTGTGAAAACACTTATCCTTTTACCACTTATTTCCAATAATAACAAGACCAAAACGTGTATTTTATGTCGTAAAAGTCGGAATTATGCGTGGTTTGTGTTTTTATTATGTTTTAGGACCAAAAGATGAAAAAGGAAGAAAACTCGGGCTTTCACGGGCTTTTAGCGAAGAAAACGAGAAAAGACGAAGTCAAAAGATCAAGAGTGTAAAAAGAACGGAAGTCCAAGGCCTATTCTGAAGATTTATCGAAGAAAAAGTCTAAAGACGGAAGTTTATGAAGTCGAAGAACTCAAGTCTAATTATAGAAGAAAATTAGAAGATGAGTTCAATTTACATCGACAAATCCCGAGACGACGTCGACAAAGACAAAGAATTTAAATCGAGTCGAGAAGAAAGAAAGAAGGAAGCACATGCACCTCCCCATCTCCTATAAATACCTTCCTAATGACACATTAGGAGGGTGTTAGCTAGTTTACTTTTCTTTCTTTAGTTTTCATTTTAGAGAGAGAAAGTGTTTAACTTTCTCTCACTAAAACTTCATCTTTTCTTTCAAGTTTAAGCTCTATTTAATCTTTGTATTTGAGTTTCATTAATCAAAAGTTTCAACTTAAGTTTTTTCATCTTAATCTTTTTCTACCTTTCTTGATTTTAAATTGTCCTTGATCCGAAATTTTAATACAAGGTGCTTGATTTAGAGGTTTTTGTGATTAAAAAGTTATCCTTTTATTCTTTTCTAAGTCTTACACGGATTAAGCTTAAAGCTATTCATGCTTATTAGCTTATTTAGTGTTTAGCTTATTGTTTTTAGTTTTCTCAAAAAGTTTAGTCTTTTTAAAAAAAGTTTCTTTTATAAAGTTTACGAATTTAGTATTTCAAAAGTTGTCAAATTTATGCTTATAAGTTAGTTAAGTTTCGGTTTAGTGTTCTTATTTGGAAGTGCTTATTGAGTTCTTAGCTTATTTCACTTTTTCGGATTACTTGTGCTCCATCGCAAAGTTAGGAATTTCACATTCCGACGGCCACATTCAGACGGTTTCATTATATCACAATAACCCTTAGGGTTTTACTTTGAGATCTAGAGTTTTTCCCCCTTATTCCGATCGGGATTGCGATCGCACATTGCAACGGGTCTTAAGGTCTTAGTAAGACGAAACGCTGCCCAATTTTTGCCAGCAACATTCCGATAGAAAACCTTGGATTCCGATCTTATACATTTCGATATTGGATATTCCGATAGACTTGTATTCCGATAGACTTACATTCCGACAGGACTGCATTCCGATAGAGTTAATTTACTTTGATATTCCGATGGTTATTCAGACAGCATTATTCCGACAGCTTTCAGTTTCTATTATTCCGATGGTTTTGTTTTTGCAACATTCCGAAAAAATTGACTTGTTACATTCCGATGGTTTAAGTTTTTAGATTTATTAAGTTTTAATTTCCAAAAATTACACGCTTCCCGAAATCTCTGTTTTTACCAAGTGTTTTTCTAGTAATTTTTAGTTTAATTTTTAAAAAGCTTCAATTTTACTCAACGACATTTTCTTATTTGCTTTTAGTTTAAAAATAGATAATCAAACAACCCATTTTATTTTCCACCAAGAACGACTGAGTCGCACTTTATACTAGTAATCAATTCGAAAAGATCGGATTCAACGAACTTTTTATATACAAAATTTCTTGTATTAAATGGCGCCGCTGCCGGCTCTTTTCGTTAAGATTAACGGTTTTTAGTGAGAGACGCGTTGGATTTTGGGATCCGTTCATTTTTTAAGGTTATTTTTCTTGCTTTAAAATTTTCAAAAATCCTAAAAAAATATAAAATTTTCACAAATCCAAAAAAAATAGAAAAACATAAAAAAACCAAAAATATTTCTTGTCTATTTTTCTTTTCCTTTTGTAGGTGTGTATGCGTACTCGTGCTCGTAAGAAGAAACTAGCTCAAGCCGAAGTCATTACTCCACCTATTGTCACCATGGATAATCAACCAATAATCGAGCTTTTGCAATCGCACGTAGAGGGCAACACCGATGCTATTGTCATACCCGAGATTGGAGCCAACAATTTTGAGCTCAAATCCGGCTTTATTCAAATGGTCTCTGCTCAACCTTTCTTGGGGCCTTCGCTTGATGATCCTCATGACCATATAAAAAGGTTTCTTCAACTCACTAATAAGGTCTAGTATAATGGGGTTTCACAAGAGGTAATTCGCTTACAACTTTTTCATTTCTCCTTAGAGGGACAAGCCCGAAATTGGCTTGATAAGGAACCGCCACAAAGTATTCTTACGTGGACGGATTTAGAGACTAACTTCATCAACTACTTTTTCCCACCCTCACGTACTACTGCTTTGCGGAATGCAATAATTACCTTTGAACAAAAGTACGATGAGACATTTAGTGAATCTTGGGACCGTTTTAAGGAACTTTTAAGAAAGTGTCCACAACATGGTTTCAAAAAATTACACCAAATTAATACTTTTTACAATGTTTTAAGCATGAATGACCAAGATTCACTAAATAGTGCCTCGGGGGAAAATATTTTGGTTAAGTCTTCTAATGTCGCATGGGATATAATTGAGAATAAGTCTAGAGTGCAAACCAAGAGTGTTCGAACTAATTTGGCTAGTGCTAGCACTAATGAGAGCGACAAGAGAATTGATAAGCTTACTTCGCTTGTTGAAACACTTGCTCTCCAAACCGCTAACAACACCAAAGCTATCAATGCTCAAGTTAATGCTATGAGTCAATCATGTGAAATATGCGGGGATCTAACTCATACACCGATTGTCCTTCGACTCATGACAATCCGGAAAATGTGTATGCCGCCAACGGTAACTTTTCTACGGGAGGCTATCAAGTACGTCCTCAAGGTGACCGCAATTTGCTCAGTTATCGTTCAAACAACTTCCTTTCACCACCCGATTTTCCACCTCAAAACCCAAACAATCTCAATCACAACAATCAAAATCAACCTCGAGCTCCAAATCAATATCAAACCCAAAGAAACTCATATCCACCTCAAAGAAACAATCAAGTTCACCAACCACCCGCTTATCAACCACCTGCCTACCATGCTCTTCCTACCACCCAACCCACCACATTTAATCAAGAGGTTGACACTTACATGAGGATTAATGATGTGATAGTGCAAAATCTTCAGCGGGAAATGGCCAACATGAAAGCAGATATGGTGAAACAAGGGAATGATCTTCGAGCCGATATGCGAAACTCTTTGGCAAGTCAAACGAATGACTTAAGGAACATGATGGCTAGTTTCTTCCCAAGTAATCAAGCATCTGGTTCGGGTTCTCTTCCGAGTAACACCGTTGCTAATCCAAGAGGGGAGATGAAAGCAATCACCACTCGAAGTGGAAAAGGTTTAACGGAACCCGAGCTTCCTACACCTACACTGGTGATTGTGACAAAGGAAAACGAGTCCCCTTCTCCAATTCCTCTAACTTCTACTTCTCCAATTCCTCCAACTTCTACTTCTCTAATTCCTCCAACTTCTACTTCTCCAATTCCACCGCCTTCTACTTCCACCCCTCCACCACCCAAGGATGTGAGTGAGAATTCCATTCCAAAGCCTTCATCTCAACCCAACATACCTTATCCTTCGAGGTTGAGGAAAGAGAAATTGAAGAACAAGGATGATATACAGGTTTCTAACTTTCTTAAAATGTTTAAACAACTGAATTTCAATATCTCCTTTGCTGACTCTCGCTCACATGCCCAAATATGCTAAAATGTTTAAAGATCTTCTAAGTGATAAGGAGAAACTTCTTGATATTTCTTAGACCCAACTTAATGAGAATTACTCTGCAGTGCTCTTAAGGAAATTACCCACCAAACTTGGTCATCCGGGTCGTTTTCTCATTCCTTGCAACTTCCCCGGGGTAGAGAATTGTATGGCCCTAGCCGATCTAGGTGCTAGTATAAACTTAATGCCTCTAAGCATTTGGAAACAGTTGTCTCTACCCGAGCTAGTCCCCACACGAATGACTTTGGAATTAGCCAACAGTACGGTTGCTTATCCGGTGGGGATAGCCGAAGACGTCTTCGTTGGTGTCGACAAATTCACCTTTCCGGTGGATTTTGTTGTCGTTGACTACGAGATGGATCCCCGTGTTCCATTAATCGTTGGACGTCCATTCTTGAGGACCGGTCGCACTCTCATTGATGTAGCCGCGGGTGAATTAATCATGAGAGTTGGTGACGATAAAATCGTCTTCAACATGGGTAAACTTTCTAAGCAGCCTTCTGAAAATGAGAGCGTTAATTTCATTGACGTTCTTGATGAGGCTTGTGAATATTATTTAAATACGCTTGTAAAAGTGGTTCTTCTTCTCTCCCCATTGTTGAGACCGTTGCCTCTATTGCTCCATCACTAACTCCATTTGGAGAAAGTGATATCCTTTTGAAAGAATTTGAAGCAACTTTGGGAGATGTGGACTTGCAATATGACGATTCTCCCTCCAATTGGGATGAAGACATTCGTACCATTGAGAAACTTCTTAATGAGGACCATATTTCTCCACCATCTCCTAAGGATATCTCTATCGATGAACCAAATTTGACTACGCCTTCCATCGAAAATCCTCCGGATTTAGAGCTTAAGGACCTACCGTCTCATCTCGAGTACGTTTAACTTGAAGACAACAAGAAGTCACCCGTCATCATCGCAAAGGACTTGAAAGAAGAAGAAAAATCCCGACTTATCGCCGTGCTGAAGAATCATAAGAAAGCGATTGCTTGGAAAATCTCCGATATTCGTGGAATTGATCCTCAATTTTGCACACATAAAATTCTCATGGAGGACGACTTTAAACCCACTATTCAAAGCCAAAGAAGGGTGAATCCCAAGATCCATGACGTTATCAAAAAAGAGGTTATCAAACTTCTTGATGTGGGAATGATCTACCCTATCTCGGATTCACCATGGGTTAGTCCCGTCCATTGTGTGCCTAAGAAAGGCGGAATCACCGTTGTGCCCAATAAAAACAACGAGTTGATTCCTACTCGTCTCGTTACAGGGTGGAGAGTTTGTATAGACTATCGCAAACTCAATGATGCTACGAGAAAGGATCATTTTCCCCTTCCTTTTATGGAACAAATGCTTAAACGTCTAGCGGGTAATGACTATTACTGCTTCTTAGACGGTTTCTCTGGGTATTTTCAAATTCCCATCGATCCCAAAGACCAAGAGGAAACCACATTCACTTGTACTTACGGAACATTTTCTTACAAACGGATGCCTTTCGGCTTATGCAATGCTCCTGGGACTTTCCAAAGGTGTATGATTGCTATCTTCCATGACATGGTTGAAGAAACTATGGAAGTCTTCATGGATGATTTCTCGGTCTATGGTGATTCTTTCTCTCGTTGCCTTGCCAATTTAGAACGCATGCTTAAGCGGTGTGAAGACACTCGCCTTGTTCTAAATTGGGAAAAATGTTATTTCATGGTAAAAGAAGGCATTGTTCTTGGACACAAAATCTCCAAAGCCGGTCTTGAAGTCGACCGTGCTAAAGTCGATGTTATTGCTAAATTGCCTCCACCTTCAACCGTGAAGGGTGTGAGAAGTTTCCTTGGTCATGCGGGCTTCTATCATCGTTTCATTGAAGATTTTTCAAAAATCGCTCGCCCGATGACCCACCTCTTGGAAAAAGATACTCCTTTTATCTTTTCTAAAGAGTGTCTTGAATCCTTCGATCTTCTTAAGGACAAGCTAACTAAGGCACCGGTCTTGGTTACCCCTAATTTGGAGCTACCTTTTGAATTGATGTGTGATGCTAGCGATTTTGCTATTGGAGCGGTTTTGGGCCAAAGAGTGAACAAACACTTCCAACTAATCCATTATGCTAGCAAGACTATGACAGGGGCTCAATTGCATTATACCACTACCGAAAAAGAGCTTTTAGCTGTAGTGTATGCTTTTGAGAAATTCCGCCCCTATCTTGTTCTTTCCACCACAATCGTGTACACCGATCATTCCGTGTTGAAGTACTTGTTGACTAAACAAGATTCCAAGCCAAGACTTCTTCATTGGGTTTGCTCCTTCAAGAATTTAAAATCGAAATTCGTGACAAAAAGGGAGCCGAAAACCTAGCCGCGGATCATCTAAGTAGACTTGAGGATCCTTATCAAGGGGATCATCCGAATCAAGAGATCAATGACTCTTTTCCCATTGAAGCCTTAATGTCTATCAATTCCAATCTTGATTACACCCCGTGGTTTGCGGACATTGCAAACTACTTGGCGGGTGGAATTCTCAAGGAAGGGTTAACGTCTCAACAAAAGAAAAAGTTCTTTAAAGACATTGAACACTATTTTTGGGACGACCCTTACCTTTTCAAACAATGTGCGGATCTTGTCATTCGTAGGTGTGTTGATGGGCCGACAACGTTACTTATCCTTGAAGCTTGCTATAAAGGACCCACCGGTGGTCACTTTGGTCCTAATTACACCGCGAAGAAAGTGTTCGACTCTGGATTTTATTGGCCCACCATTTACCATGATGCTCATGAAATGGTTAAACATTGTGATGCTTCCCAACGCCAAGGCAAGATCACACATAAAGATGAGATGCCTCAAAATTTCATACAAGAATGTGAAATCTTTGATGTATGGGGCATCGACTTTATGGGGCCATTTCCATCATCTAAAGGGAACACATACATCCTCGTAGCCATTGACTACGTATCTAAATGGGTTGAAGCAAAGGCTCTCCCTACGAAAGATACGAGGGTGGTTGTGAACTTTTTGAAACAACTTTTTGCTCGATTCGGTGTTCCTCGTGCTATTATCAGTGACCGCGGGACTCATTTTTGCAATGATCAATTTGCTAGAGTCATGGCAAAGTACGGTGTTAATCATCGTCTTTCCACCGCTTATCATCCTCAAACGAATGGTCAAGCCGAGATATCTAACCGTAGATTAAAGTGAATTCTTGAGCGTACTGTGGGAGAGCATCGTGCCTCGTGGGCCGATAAGTTAGATGATGCTTTGTGGGCTTTCCGTACCACTTATAAGACCCCGATTGGTTGTACACCTTATCGTCTTGTGTACGGGAAGGCGTGCCACCTCCCTATTGAGCTTGAACATAAGGCGTACTGGGCCTTGAAGTAGGCCAATTTTGATATCAACAAAGCCGGTGATCTTTGGAAGATTCAACTCAACGAGCTCAATGAACTGAGGAATCAAGCTTATGAGAACTCATTGATCTACAAGGAGAAGACCAAGATCATTCATGATGCAAGGATAAAGAACCGAGAGTTCCACATTGGTGATCAAGTCTTACTCTTTAAATCTCGGTTGAAGATCTTCTCGAGCAAGCTGAAGAGCCGTTGGTCTGGTCCATTGACCGTTGCCAAAGTCTTCCCCTATGGCACCATTGAGATTTCTCAGCCAAATGGGGCAATTTTTAAAGTGAATGGCCAGCGTGTGAACTTGTACTTTGGTGAGGACATCTCTCATGATATGATCCCATCCCTCACCACGTTTCCCTTGAATTAGTTCTGGGTCGAGTCAGGCTCGTGACTCAGTTAACAAAAACAAGCGCTTCTCGGGAGGCAACCCGTTGATCTATCCTTTACCGTTTTCATAATAAGTGTAGGGGAGCCCCGTATGTGTTTGTTTTCTTGTTTCTTTTGATGTGCTGGGCTTAAAGCTTCAAAGATCTATTCTCGATGACTTTTGACGAACCGTGATCCCGTGTACCTGTCTTCCCGCTTCTATCCTAAACTGTCGTGATTCAATACTTCATATCTTATATGTTCAAATTGAAATCATTTTGGTTGTCCTTTCCTTAGCAAGATTTAAACAAAGTGCACAATGTCCTAAGTGTAGGGGAGTTTACTCTCACATGCCTAAACATTAAGGAAAATGTTTATATCAAGTGTAAGGGGACATCTATCGAAGTAAGTGGGCTTTTCCATGATTTTGTCCTCATTTTCACCAGAAAATTTGATTTTTCGACATTTTCAAAATTTTAATCTATTTTGGCCTAGTTGTATAGTAGTATTTTCCTTTGTTAGCATTATTTACTTTCTTTGCTAAAAATAAAGTTTAATAAAGTGGTTTTAAATTTTTGAAAGTTGTGAAAATTTTGACTCAACCCGAGTTTACTTATCCAAGTTTACTCTAGCTAGTATCCTTAACGTGTTTAAGTCAAGTTTTGCTAGGCTTTTATATAGGGAACTTTAAAACGCAAAAGTCTTAACTCTCACGGGTTAAGAACAAGAACTTTTCTCAAGTTCCTATAATTGATCCTAGAGTCGTTTATCAAGGGAACTTTAAAATGCGATTTCTAAACTTGAAAAAGTCTAAGAGTTTGCAAGATCCTATAGATGACTCGAAAACCCAAAACTTTGATTTAATTGGCTAAGCATCCACGAGTCTCATTCCTTGAGATTTTAAATTGTGGAGAACGAGCGATGATAGAGTCAATTATAAGTTTGGTATTCTTTCGTGAATTTATGTGAGTTGATTATAAGCTTTTTCTCCCATCGCTTGTTAATAAATTTAACTGCAATAAATAAGGTTGTACGATTTGAAAAGTTACTTAGCTTCTAGCACAAGTTCGTTTAAAAGTTGCTCGGTATTAATTAGAGTTCATAGCCAAGGCATAACTTATTGAAGCGGGAAGCGAAGATTGGCGAGTCCGAAAAGGCCCTAACAAGGCATGAGGGCTACATTTTGTTGCTAAAGATCCAAAAGTGATGTGAAGAATCATTTATCGAAAATCAATATGAAGGATCGAGACACACGACGAAAAGCAAATACTCCCCAAAAGATCATGGAGAAGTCTATCCAAAAAGGCCCTAACAAGGTATGAGGATAAATAGATCCAAGTCCTAAAAGGAGGCGGATCGTTGTATATCAAAGTCCAAAATAAAGATTGGAGAAAAATGAAGAAGTCGTGGTCCAAGTATGAAGAATCTCTCAAAAACTTCAAGTGAAGAAATTCCTATTATGAAGAGAAGACCATAATTTCAAAAACGTCTCTCAAAATTTGAAGTATGAAGTCGCTGCCAAATATCGGTCCGAGAAAGGTCTCAAATCGTGAAGCGAGTTATGCCAAGATATGAACTTTAAGAGGTCCCGAGAAGCAGTTTTAAAAGATTTTGTCCTTTAGCTAACTATTGCTTAAATCGTCCCACTTTATTTTTGGCCTAAATACACTATCGAAATAAGTCAAAAATGCATCCTCGTGATCATTCAAGACAAAATTAAAATATAAGAGATACACCTAGGAATAAGGGAGTCTAAGTAAATAATTGGGCCACATGAGTTCGTGTTAGTTTGCTAACTTATAATAACAATGATCTCGTTTTTAAGCTTGGTATGGGGAACGTGAAACTTGAGGATGATGAACATTCATGACAGCCAAAACCCCAATGTAAGTCTTTGATTTCTTTACTTGTTTTGTACATATTTCTATCTTTTTAGTTTCCTTAAAGTTTAGTATTTAATAAAGGCCAAGGTGGGTTATTTATGATGAGAAATGTAATTTGTGCTTTGAAATTAATGCATTGCATGAGGGCATTGCAATGGTCAAGTGTAGGGGATTTAATATGTGTGAAAACACTTATCCTTTTACCACTTATTTCCAATAATAACAAGACCAAAACGTGTATTTTATGTCGTAAAAGTCGGAATTATACGTGATTTGTGTTTTTATTGTGTTTTAGGACCAAAAGATGAAAAAGGAAGAAAACACGGGCTTTCACGGGCTTTTAGCGAAGAAAACGAGAAAAGACGAAGTCAAAAGATCAAGAGTGTAAAAAGAACGGAAGTCCAAGGCCTATTCTGAAGACTTATCGAAGAAAAAGTCTAAAGACGGAAGTTTAATAAAGTCGAAAAACTCAAGTCTAATTATAGAAGAAAATTAGAAGACGAGTTCAATTTACATCGACAAATCCCGAGACGACGTCGAGAAAGACAAAGAATTTAAATCAAGTCGAGAAGAAAGAAAGAAGGAAGCACATGCACCTCCCCATGTCCTATAAATACCCTCCTAATGACACATTAGGAGGGTGTTAGCTAGTTTATTTTTCTTTCTTTAGTTTTCATTTTAGAGAGAGAAAGTGTTTAACTTTCTCTCACTAAAACTTCATCTTTTCTTTCAAGTTTAAGCTTTATTTAATCTTTGTA
The DNA here is from genome assembly GCA_025667525.1 of Glebionis coronaria. Lineage (NCBI taxonomy): Eukaryota > Viridiplantae > Streptophyta > Magnoliopsida > Asterales > Asteraceae > Glebionis > Glebionis coronaria. The sequence goes on from CM046877.1 coordinate 155,363,439, forward strand.
TTTGAGTTTCATTAATCAAAAAGTTCAAGTTAAGTTTTTTCATCTTAATCTTTTTCTACCTTTCTTGATTTTAAATTGTCCTTGATCCGAAATTTTAATACAAGGTGCTTGATTTAGAGGTTTTTGTGATTAAAAAGTTATCCTTTTATTCTTTTCTAAGTCTTACACGGATTAAGCTTTAAACTATTCGTGCTTATTGGCTTATTTAGTGTTTAGCTTATTGTTTTTAGTTTTCTCAAAAAGTTTAGTCTTTTTTAAAAAAGTTTCTTTTATAAAGTTCGTGAATTTAGTATTTCAAAAGTTGTCGAATTTATGCTTATTGAGTTAGTTAAGTTTCGGTTTAGTGTTCTTATTTGGAAGTGCTTATTGAGTTCTTAGCTTATTTCACTTTTTCGGATTACTTGTGCTCCATCGCAAAGTTAGGAATTTCACATTCCGACGGCCACATTCATACGGTTTCATTGTATCGCAATAACCCTTAGGGTTTTACTTTGCGATCTAAAGTTTTTCCCCTTATTCCGATCGTGATTACGATCGCCCATTGCGATCGCACATTGCGACGGGTCTTAAGGTCTTAGTAAGACGAAACGCTGCCCAATTTTTTCCAGCAACATTCCGATAGAAAACCTTGGATTCCGATCTTAAACATTCCGATACTGGATATTCCGATAGACTTGTATTCCGATAGACTTACGTTCCGACAGGACTGCATTCCGATAGAGTTAATTTACTTTGATATTCTGATGGTTATTCAGACAGCATTATTCCTATAGCTTTCATTTTCTATTATTCCGATGGTTTTTTTTTGCAACATTCCGACAGAATTGACTTGTTACATTCCGATGGTTTAAGTTTTTAGATTTATTAAATTTTAATTTCCAAAAATTGCACGCTTCCCGAAATCTCTGTTTTTACCAAGTGTTTTTCTAGTAATTTTTAGTTTAATTTTTAAAAAGCTTTAATTTTACTCAACGACATTTTCTTATTTGCTTTTAGTTTAAAAATAGATAATCAAACAACCCATTTTATTTTCCACCAAGAACGACTGAGTCGCACTTTCTACTAGTAATCAATTCGAAAAGACCGGATTCAACGAACTTTTTATATACAAAATTTCTTGTATTACCTATCGCATTACTAGAGCCATATACAAGGAGATTGGACCTGAAGATGTCCCTGTCACCTCTCACATGATGAACATCGCAAATAAACAACCTTCTGTTGTGAAGTCCTTGCTCCCTTCCTCTGACAAGGTGAATACCTCTGATGTGTCTGGCAAGTCTACGTCTTTGACCTCTGGGCAGCACACCACGACGTCCAAGGAAACAACTGACCAACAACCAAAGAAGAAGAAAACCCCATCTTCTTCCCACACCAAAACTGTTGCAAAGGACAGGGCAAAGAAGAATGTGAACCTCACAACCTCCTCTGTTCCAGAGACTCCTGTGGATTCAGAGACTTCATCTGACCAACAACAAGGGTCTAGTGTCTCGATGTCAGCCGAGACAACAGGGAACCCGCCAAATACTGCTGATATCACACATGTAGTCAGTCTTATAATTTTTAGAGGTCCACAAGCAGCCACTCTCAAATGTCTGTAGGTGAGAGTGGTGAAGTTAGGGTTATCCTCGACCCATAAAAGTCATTGTATGCACTTAGAAATCCTTAAGACTTATGTACACCCTGTCTATACACCAGGGAGTAATTCATTTGTGTTTCTCAAGTACCCCGATGATCCTGCACCCTCTAGATAGTATTCAGGCAAATAACAACCTGATTACATATATGTCTCGACCTAGAGTAGTTGTACCTCACACAGCCTCTTGGTCCCCTCAGAAAAAGAATCCCAAAAGTTTTACTTTTAGGGGAGCGTTACAAGACGACCTTAACCTACATCTTTTTCACACTTAAAAGAATCCCAAAGGATTTATCCTTTCAGGGGGATCTGAATCATCACCCTCAGCTTTCCTAGGGGCAGCGTAACAGGCGATCTTTACCTACCTATGTTTCACACTTAAAAGAGTCCCAAAGGTTTCTTAACCTTTTGGGGGGCTGAATAATCACCCTCAGCCTTCCTAGGGGCAGCGAATGGCGATCCTTAACAACATATGTTTCACAATAAAAAGAGTCCCAAAGGTTTTAACCTTTTGAGGGGGATGAATAATCACACTCAGCTTTCCTAGGGGCAGCGAATGGCGACCATTAACCTCATTCTTTTCACTCTTAAAAGAATCCCAAGGATTTATCCTTTGGAGTGGCTGAATAATCACCCTCAGCCTCTCTGGGACAACGAACTGGCGACCATTCCCCTTATTTATTTCCCTGTTACTAATATAAAACAACTTGTAGGCTGATGTTGTACAGCCAAACATTGAATCCTTGGAGCAGCCAAAAAAAGAAGCTGACACAATGATCCAGGATCAACAAAACAAGGAAGAGCCCATAAATGATGTTGAAGAAGATGTGCTCTCCTTAGTAGATGATTTCGCTGAACCTGAATCAATGCCTGATGATAAGATTCTCCCTGAGGGGATGATTGAAGAGGAGGAGGATGAGGAAGATGACGACCAGCAGTCTCAGTCTCCTCCGAAAGAAATAGCTGTGTCCACACCAGCTGTTGATACCACTCCTCCTCCCAAGGAAGCTGTAGTAACTCCCACCTTTGCTATCTCAGCCACTACAGTCTTCCAAAGACATGTTTATGATCCAACAGCTGAATTCTTATTGTTTGATCATCCTGCCCAAACCAACTTTGATATATTGCCAAGGGAGGATGATTATGCACAACAAAGCCTGAACATCCACAATCTTAAACCTGAACATCATCAATCAGAAATGAAACGCCAATCAAGAAAGCTGGATGTTATAAAATCTGAGATGCATTCTTTCTGTCAACTTTCCAAGGATCATAAATCAGGCGGTTAAGGATGCAGTCACTGAACCTATCAAAGATGGTACAAGAAAGGGAGTGTCCCAAGGACTTAGTCATTTTCCACATGAATCAAAGATGCCATAGTCATAGAGATCCCTGCACTTTTTAATTCTCATGAGTTAACAATGCATAGAGAGTTTGAAGTTGTTCATAACAGGAAACTTCGTCACACCAACTTTATCATTGAAAGTGTTCATCGCAACACAAATGGAAATTGCAACCTACTACTGAAGATTGCCAGAGCTTCAAGGACCAGGCAACGCGATATGGCTGCCTCTGTTGAACAGACTGCAAGGCACTTTCAGGCACGTTCATCCATGCGTCTGAAACGACAGGCTGAACGTGAGGGGGAGAAGGAAAAGGTACTTAACCTTGAATCTGCCAAACAAGGCTCAGACTCTGCTAATAACACTATTCCTTCACCTGTCCCTCTCCAAGTCATCACACCAGTGATCATACCCGATGATGAGGATAAAAGTAAGGGGGAGCAACAGATAAATGATGGAGTTGATTCATCAAAATCCCTGACTCTGGTTAACACCAGCGAGGCTGTGGATGATGGTGAACCAGCTGCCAAGAAACTCAGTTCACTGTTAGCTCCCTACCCAAGGCAATACAAACCCAAGCTCAGTCGACGTTTATCAAAAGAGCTGAAGAGCTAAAAAACATAAGCGTGGCATCCTCTGTCTCAAAGAAAGGAAAGGAAATAGTTATGGTAGACTCAGACGCCAAACTAAAGAAAATAGCTGCGATACTAGAGACAGGAGGATCAACCACAGACCCATCCTAATTTACAACCTGCACACCTTCAAATGAGAATCCTCTAACACCTGAAGAAATTGAGAAACAAGCTGTTGAATTCAAAAGACTGAATGAAATCAAGAAAGCCAAGGAGCTTAATAAGGAAACTCTGAGAAAAATGACTCCACCTCAAAGGGAGAAGCAAAGACAAAGGTTGAGGGAAATGGAAGCCAAACGCACAGAGGCAGTGATTAAGGTAAAAGCTGATTATGATGCCTGCGTCAACAACAGGCATGCACCTGGAAAAAGCACCAAGTTCAAGTATACCATTCACAAGTCTACTAACAGACCACAAATGATTTTGTGGAGAGATAACCAACATACCAATATGGATGTTTTTGAAGACATCAGACTAAAACAACTTGGCTTGTCTGAATGGTTTGAACTTGAGGCTTTGACTGCTAAAAGAACTGGACAGGCAAATTTTACTCTTCTTAAGACCCTCAAAGCAAAGTTTAATTGGGTTAAAGAAACAGCAGTCAAGCTCAAAATAGATCCCCCACCACAGCTTTTTGAACAAGAACCTTCAAAGTCTAGAAAGAAAATAAGAAGGATGACTCAACTTGTTAAGGAAACCTTCGTTAATGATGATGTTTAAGTGGATGGAATGCATAGGGATTTGGTACTACCAAATGGAATCATTGGTCCTATTGATGGTCAGACTTACACAGAGCCTGAAAGATGTATGGCCTTCATGAACAGAGCTTGCCAATATGCATTCCAAAGGGAAGATGAGCTAGGTTTAGCATCAACCATTCAGCTGATTTGTCTCAAAAAGGGACTCAAAATTAACATAGAGTATTCCAAGGTTTTTGCACAAGCTTTGTAGGCCGAATTGGATACTAGGACAGACTTAGCTGAAGCTGAAGAAAGAATAAAAAATGATGACTATTGAAGGATTTCACAACTGAATTTTACCTTCATGTTTTATTTCACTTTTGTATTGTACTTGTAATTTCCTTTAAGTATGAATAAAATCATGAGGTATGTTTGTTTAGATCTGTTATGAGTAAGAAGAAGCTGTTATCTCACTTACCTTAACTTAGATAGATCTAACTGTATTTATGCTTAAATAGGGGGAGATTGTTGGGAATCTAAGTTTGTTAGATTCCCTGTATCATAGATTTAAACACAAATCAAGCTGTTAGATAGTCAATTGCCTGTGCCTAGGAGGAAGGCAAGTATCGCAAGACTCACAGAGATCTAAGTCTCTGTGAGCAACCTCAGAGGAGTCCATGTCTGAGACATTGTCAAGGAAGTCGAAGATTACTTGAAGACATACTCATTGGTTGTGATGGATAACAGCCAAGATGAATCAGGGACTCTGAGGGGTTGAGGGTTAACAGGGGTGGCAATACCCTGTTAACACTCAGCACACTTTAGACATACCTTGGTGTGTACGAGACTATGAAGAAAAGGGAAACTGTGTCAGCTCTGTTTCCCTAAAGCATTGTGGCAAACTACCAAGAATAGAAGAGCATCTTGTGACAGATGTCTAACAAGTGTCTGTCTTGTGTAGTCACCATCAACTAGTACTTAGGTCAACCTCGTATCACTATAAATAGGATATGTATCCCAGCATTAACGTTTAACACTTTGATAGATTTCATACATTAATGCTTAGAACTTGAAAAACCAAACAGTTGTGAATGTGTTCTTAAGTTAGGGTTTTAGTTGTTCAAAGTGTGCACAACACATTGTCATCAAACGGTGTTATCCATAACACTTGTAATTCTTTATTATACAATAATAAGTATTACGTTTGAAAAGTATTTACATGTGTTGATTAGTTAAGTTTAGTGTTTCTAGCATAGTTTAGGGACTTTTAGTTTCTGTCATTCCAAATGAAAGAAAACAACTAAGTATTCATATCAAGATAAGAAGAAGGATTTCTCTATCAAGATATATCATGGATACTACATGCACAAACAACACAATCCATAATGATTCATTAACCAAATCAGAAAAGATCTAAAAAGACAAATCATAGATCATGAAGGTAATTTGGATTGCATTGGAAAATTTCCACAAAATCGTGACAAGTAATTTCACTACAATCCTTTATCACATCAAACTTAAAAGTCATTAAGTTTCATCACAACACTACAGTACCAGTCTAGATAAGTTCTATTACAACAAGGATAATAGAGATAACACAAACAAACTAATCACACGATGATCTACGTGGCTTCTTGTACATCGGTTCGTCATCACTGTTGCAATCTTCCTCCTCAACTCCTCTTCCACTTTTTCCTTTCCCTTACGACTTGCTCATTCAAATGGCTTAACCGACGAATGAGTCTCAGCACGACTTGGCACATCACGGATCCTCACACCCTGACTTGGATAAGATCTCACTTGCACATCCCATACATTCACCATTGCAATCCTTTCTTGATCCTCTATAAACCTTTCAAATTGAGCACTCAGATTCAGCACCATCGATCGAAGACTAGCAACTTCATCCATTTCTCTAACTCTAACAAACTCTGACCTCCTTACACTAGAAACAAACCTAACAAACTACTTCTCGTTCCACTTAAACCTTTTGATCACACGGGTTTCAACTACATACCTTTCAAACAAAGACCTATCAAACTTCTTAAGAAACCAATAAATATCTTCATAAGATCTAGGTCCAGGACAATACACCTTAGCTATGTTCTCATGGATAGATCAGGCACTAGCAGCATTGCTTGATTTAGCAGGGAAATCATCTATAGTATGAGCAATCCCAGGCAAAGTGCTCATGTAAGCATCACAAGTCAGCATAGAAGAACGTACAACAGGTCGCTGATAACTCTGAACAGTCGGTGGCAAAACATTAGCCCTACTGCATCAGGAGCAATCCCATCATCCAGATACTCATAAGGCTCCTCATCATCACTAGCACCAAAATTATCTACTTCCCCATCTCCTATTATGTCATTCATTTCTATCCAATCATCATCACGCGGTATATCAGCCATTTTCTACAATTATAGGAAATTCGAGGATACTTAAGGTCATTGTTTAAAATTATAAATGCCATGCATGAGCATGCAAATGTTATACGGATGCAATGATATGCAATGCAATGCAAATGATGTTTATGCAATGCTCGCAAAAAGAAAATATGATAATGACAAGCACTCAGCGCACTTTCAATAACATCAATACAGTATCATAGTATTTACTTAATAAATACTCAAGAATTCTTTTCAGTTCTAAGGGATACATCTAAAACACAAAACAAAACTAAAAGTGATCTCACCAGAGCGTTTAAGAGAAATTGTTTGCTTTTGAAAAATAAATACTTTCGACACCAAATTTATAGTTTAGGAAATTTTTCAAAATCGACCTAGTTTTCTATAACTTGTAGCTCTGATTACCAATCTTTAACACCCCCCAATTTACATTGTGTAGTGGAAAACACACAATTGGCTGCTAAACACAAGTATCATCACACAAGGTATATTGAACGACTCAAAATGAGACGCTTACACATAAAATATAAATAAGATTTCACACCATTGTCTAAAACATAATTTTCATCCCATGAGATAGTACCAAAACAACATCAGAGTAAAGTGTTTAGTCCCCCTTGGATCTCGACCATCAAACCACAAAGTTTTAGTACAATACACAAACATTAGACAAATTGTTCAAAAGTAAAAGGAAAAAAAAGGTTTTAGACCACCAGACTTCAAAAGCAAACCCACAACATCCATGAAATTGAATATATTAAAGTTCGTTTCTCTCGATTCTTGACCAATTGAAAGTCCTAACAATCTCAAGTTTATTATTGTTCTTGGTTGATAGGGTTTTTTCGATATTCTATGTCTATTTCAAACAACACGTAAAAATGGTGAAAAATATTAAACTACGTATCCGTAAAACAATTTGCAAATACCAAGTTCTTATTCACAAAAGGATAAAATGTAAAAACATAAAAGAAATGTGCCCAAAATGTAAAGAAATTGAAACTACAAAGCTTGAAATGGCTAGAAAGTAAAAGGACCAAAAGTGAAAATTCTAACAAATTAGTAACTAACAATAATAAACTTACAAACTAGCTAACTGAAAATGACAAGTTATTAAAAGATAAAGGATGTAATACTTGCAAACCCTAATTAGTGGAAAGATTAGCAACTATTACAAACAGATTCAAACTCCAAGGACCATTGTGCAAATAATTGGACTTTTTTTTATATCAAAAACGGGTATAAGTCAAGAATAAGCTCGTTTGAGCTTAATACTAAACCAAATAAGCTCAAACAAGTTTTAGAAGACTTGAAATCGAAAATCAACTAGACTTGCATAAGGATATTGCTTGAAACACAGTAAAACTCAAATAAGCTCAAACCAATAAGCCATGAATAAGCAATCTAATAAGCCAGACTTCCACAACTTGCTTTTAATGCATAAACTTGTTAAACAGATTATTAAGAGTAAGGAATGTCTTTTCTTTTTCAAAATGATCCACAGAATAAGCCGGAAATTAGAATTAAGCTGAAACGTAGCTTATTTGACTTTTGTTGACCAAAAATGGAAAAAGCTCAAAATCTCCAAATCTACTCAACACAAGTTCCTAAACAGTTTTATGAAAGAAAATTACCAGTTTTATGAAGTAGATTTTGCTCTACAAGAAAACAGTACACTCAATATTATAGAAACTTGACTTTGCTCAAATGCTTATTTATAAGCTGATTTCTAGCTGAATTCTAAAGACTGTATAATTTCCTTATACATAACTAAACTTTGGATGTTAAGACACAGATAGGAACTTGTTTCAAGGAAATTGGTTGAGAAATGAACAAATGATAAGGAATTGAAAGTAGCTAGTTTTCTGAATGAAAAAAACACAGATTTCAACCCAAATATTTTCTTGACCAATTGCCTGTTTGACTATTGTTATGACTTCAAAATTGAACAAAACTATTACCAAATGCTTACTGAATGATTATGAATAAAACTTGAAAGGTTTAACAAACTTCTTTCACAAAAACCTAGCAGATCCAAACACCAATGATAAAGTCTGTTATGAACTTTAACAAACAAACTTTTAGTAAAAGATTGAAGTAAACCAAGTTTGATATCAAATCATGTTTGATGAGTAAAATGAAGAGTTTTAGAACTAAAATCAATCTTGTAAACAATCTAAACCACAAAATGCACTCAATCAACTATGACTGATGAACACAAAACTAAAATCAAGTAAAAATAGTATTAAGGCTACAATTCAACTAACAAGCTATCAAAACAATCAAGATTACACTAAATCAAACCAAATCACATGATCAGAGAAGCATATTATGTTTACACTAGAATTGAGCATGCAATTGACTTTTGAGGGGAATTTATAAACAGGATGAACAAACTTTTTAGCCAAGGCCTCCTTTGATGGAGGAGTGTGGCGCTAAGCCAACTCAAATCTGCACTAGAACTACACCAAGATCACCATTAACCAATCAACAACCTCAAAACACCATGTCTGATCAAAATTACCCAAAACAGCTACAATCTTCTTAACAGCTACTTGAAATGAACTGAATCAACAACTAACTCTTCACAAAGCTTCCATTGATCAAGAGTGACCAATAGAAACTCAAAGTAACAATAGTAACAGTATTGGAGAATGAATAAGTGAAATGAAGTATAGAGAAAGGAAATGGATATTTTTTGGATTTTATTGATTGAAGAAGGTAAATTTGTTACAACTGTCTAACTGAATCTACAACTAACTCTCAAGAGTGTGTCAAACTCTTGAGAGAAGTTCACTAACTGAATGAATAACAGAAATGGGAGAGAAAATCTAAGGTGTGTATGTTTTTGCACACTTAGCTACTTACTACAAATGAAAGACTAAACCCCTATTTATAGAAGTTGAGATGAAGTGAGGTGAGGAAGAATGACGTGTTGCCACCAATCAAATGCTGCCAGGTGTCCTTTTTCTGGTAAATTGCAAATTCTCATCAAGAACACCAAAAGGGCATTTCTTCTTCTTTAATCCTCAGCTTAATTGACTTGTATATCTGGATTTGTCTTCCAAAGACGAGTATTTTTCATGTAGAAACCTTTTTATGAAATGCCTTGTAGAAGAATCCCCGTTCTGGGCTCGTTTGAAGAAGAAGGTAACACGTGGCCTTATTTTATTCGTCCTCGGTCCTTCACACGGATCATAATCCAAAATGGATAAAATATTTATTGAGTGGCTCATTCTGATTGGCTAAATATTAGAAAGTAGACTACAATGTTTGGATTTGTTTCATTTAATGAATGGGTGAGCTGGCAGTGTAGCTGGCGATCCTTGTTTCCACTTCTAGCATTGTGATTGGTCCATAGCTTGTACACACGGATTGATATCAAATTTAGGGCATTTTTGGCAAGTTTAGCCCTTAGACTTTGGCAGATTATCAAAATGAGCTTAAATCTTCATTCCAATGGCAATTTCAATCTTTCAACTTGCATTCTTGTTTATTTTAGCCCTTTGACTTGGTTGACTTGAGAGTTGATCAGGTTTGACTTTGATCTTGACTTTATCCAAATTGCACTTTAAGTCCCTCAACTTTTGAGTATTGTCAAGATAGGTCCTTCATCTTTAATTGATTTGTCATCTTTGATCCTTCTTTTGTCTTTTCATCATAAATGAGCTTTATTTCTCCTTGTTTGCTTGAAAATGTATCCTAATTACCTATTTAAGCACAAACACACAACATACCACATAATTCCGCTTTTATAGCACAAAAGTTATGTATTTTCCATGTGTTTTAGGGTGATTTGTTGATTAATTGATATGAGATTTTACTCATATCAAATCCCCTACACTTGAACATTGCCATGACCTCATGCAATGCTACATTTTAAAGCACAAATTTACATTTTCCTCATAATTAACCCACCTTGGCCAATATGGAATGCTATTACACTAATCTACTCTATATGACGCATGATTTTGAATTTGTACAATACAATGCAAAGAAAGCAATTCTATTTATATATTTGATTTTCTTGAAATGGTTTTGATGGAAAAAATCATAAAGAAATCAATGACTTAAATTAGGGCTTTGGTACCATGGACACTTATCACCCTCAAGTTTCACTTTCCCCATACCAAGCTTAAAAATGGGATCATTACATTCACAAGTAAAAAGTGCATCAACTTATTCATGACGATTAAATATGGAACCGGTTATTATTTGAGCAAATTGCTTGAAGGCAAATTTGTTATTATTTGAAGGGTGAAATATAAGAAATGTAAAATCCAAAAATAAGGAAGCACGGTTTTAATCCTAAGTAATCCTCTCATCCATTACTTGAAAAACCGCTCACAATTAATATAAGTATGTTTCAAGAGTAATAAGTCATTCGCCTTATGTGTAAAATCCTCATGTCATGCATTAATAAGTAGCGACACACTCGCTAAGGAAAGAAAAATAAAACTCACGCAATAATTTACATCCGTCGCCTTTTTGAGACTTTGGATCTTCAATCCCACAACCCGTCAAGGTAATATTGGATTGGAGCAACTATTAAATCCCCGCAACCCGTCAAGGTGATATTGGAATATAATAATTACTATAATTAACACTTCACTACCCCTCTTGGGAGTCTTGTATAATTATTTTTTTTCTTTTTTTTTAATTTTTTTTCTAGCCACTCATTTTTTTCATAAGCCGCTCTTATTTTTCTTTATTTCTCACAAAGAAAATTGAAAAGAATGAAAGGAAAAACACCCGCTAAGTATTAAGCATGACATAAGTCTAGTACACATAAAACGTTCTAACTTAGAATCTTAAGACGTATTTATACCAACCATGAATGGTTAGACAAAATTGCATAAGAGACTACAAATCAATTAAAACCGTTCTTGATTATTTATTAACATATATACATGCAAAGAAATTAGAGGTAGAGAAGATAAGGGTTTAGCCACAAGTAATCATCATGAAGTTTATCTAGCCCTTTTGTACTTGCTTCAACTCTATCATTTCCCATTCTCCACAAATTTAAAGTCTCAAATAATGAGAGTGGTGGATGCTTAGCCTAATAGACCAATGAAGGACTACATGGTTAAGGATACTAGCTAGAGTAAGCTTAAATAAGTAAACTCGGGTTGAGTCAAAATATCCATGGCGGGCCTAATATGTCAAAGAAGTCTAAATTTGTTAAACCATGTCCTTATTATATATTTTTTTTCTTTTTCATATATTTTTCATAAAGAACAATAGAAGTAATATATACAATGCAAATGTGTTATGCAAATGAAAAATGATTGATGCAAAAATTATGAATGCATATTTTTGGTGGCCAAAGTAGATCAATAATTTGAAAAATGTTTGAAAAATTAATTTTCTAAGTTAAGGTCAATGAAAAAGTCTAGGTAAGGTCACTTCGATAGAAGACCCCCCTACACTTAAGCTAAACATTGTCCTCAATGTTTAAGAGCTTGGAAGTAGAAACTTCCCCTACACTTATGACAATGAATAGACTTTGCTTAACCCAAGTTAAGGAAAGATCAACTAAAGTGAATTCATTTTTAAAGCACAATGTGTCTATGAAAAATCACAATAGTAACGAAGTGGACCGGATACAAGGGCCTCCTCCATAAGCTCCAAAGCACGTGATGAGTGAGAAACCCTACAAACATCATGAAGACAAAAGAAGGTCTCCCCTACACTTCTCATCAACTCTCCATCCTTATTGCTAACCTACAACACTCTAAGTCTAAAACCTCTAAACCTAGTTATTCAAGCTTGATTTAAGGAGTCTCTAGCTCGACTCTTCCTACAATGAATTAATTCATGGGGAAAATGGGGATCTCTTGGACCATTTCCACGGAAATGTCCTCCCCAAAATAGTGTTTAACACGGTGACCATTCACTTTTAAAATACTATATGTACATAAAAACCGAGGAAATCCAATAATATATATTTTTGGGTGCAATCTCTTAGGAAAAAGATTGCTTTTTGAGTTTTTATTTTTTGGTCAATTCTTTAGGAAAAGAATTGTTTTTGTTATTTTTTTAGTTTTTATATATGTTTATATTTTTGATTTTTTTATGTTTTTGATTTATGATACGTAAAAATAACGTTCACGAGGTGAACAAATCCCAAAAGCCAAAGAAAACCGTCAATCGATAGTCTCTCGTAAAGTCAAAGAACCGACAGCGGCGCCATTTGAAATTGAGTATATTGAAGTTCGTTTCTCTCGATTCTTGACCAATTGAAAGTCCTAACAATCTCAAGTTTATTATTGTTCTTGGTTGATAGGGTTTTTTGGATATTCTATGTCTATTTCAAACAACACGTAAAAATGGTGAAAAATATTAAACTACGTATCCATAAAACACTTTGCAAATGCTTATTCACAAAAGGATAAAATGTTAAAACATAAAAGAAATTTGCTCAAAATGTAAAGAAATTGAAACTACAAAGCTTGAAATGTAAATGCTAGAAAGTAAAAGGACCAAAAGTGAAAATTCTAACAAAATAGTAACTAACTATAACAAACTTACAAATAACTAACTGAAAATGACAAGTTATTAAAAGATAAAGGATGTATTACTTGCAAACCCTAATTAGTGGAAAGATTAGCAACTATTACAAACAGATTCAAACTCCAAGGACCATTGTGCAAATAATTGGACTTTTTTTTTATCAAAAATGAGTAAAAGTCAAGAATAAGCTCGTTTGAGCTTAATACTGAACCAAATAAGCTCAAACAAGTTTTAAAAGACTTGAAATAGAAAATCACCTAGACTTGCACAAGGAAATTGCTTGAAACAAAGTAAAACTCAAATAAGCTCAAACCAATAAGCCATGAATAAGCAATCTAATAAGCCAGACTTCCACAACTTGATTTTAATGCACAAACTTGTTAAACAGATTATCAAGAGTAAGGAATGTATTTTCTTTTTCAAAATGATCCTCAGAATAAGCAGGAAATTGGAATTAAGCTGAAACGTAGCTTATTTGACTTTTGTTGACCAAAAATGGAAAAAGCTCAAAATCTCCAAATCTACTCAAAACAAGTTCATAAACAGGTTTATGAAAGAAAATTACCAATTTTATGAAGTAGATTTTGCTCTACAAGAAAAAAGTCCACTCAATATTATAGAAATTTGACTTTGCTCAAATGCTTATTTATAAGCTGATTTCTAGCCGAATTCTAAAGATTGTATAATTTCCTTCTACATAATTAAACTTTGGATGTTAAGACACAGATAGGAACTTGTTTCAAGGAAATTGGTTGAGAAATGAACAAATGATAAGGAATTGAAAGTAGCTAGTTTTCTGAATGAAAAAAACACAGATTTCAACCCAAACATTTTCTTGACCAATTGCCTGTTTGACTATTGTTATGAATTCAAAATTGAACAAAACTATTACCAAATGCTTACTGAATGATTATGAATAAAACTTGAAAGCTTTAACAAACTTCTTTCACAAAAACCTAGCAGATCCAAACACTAATGATAAAGTATGTTATGAACTTTAACAAACAAATTTTTAGTAAAACATTGAAGTAAACCAAGTTTGATATCAAATCATGTTTGATAAGTAAAATGAAGAGTTTTAGAACTAAAATCAAACTTGTAAACAGTCTAAACCACAAAATGCACTCAATCAACTATGACTGATGAACACCAAACTAAAATCAATTAAAAACAGTATTAAGGCTACAATTCTACTAATAAGCTATCAAAACTATCAAGATTACACTAAATCAAACCAAATCACATGATCAGAGCAGCATATTATGTTTACACTAGAATTGAGCATGTAATTGACTTTTGAGGGGAATTTAAAAACAGGATGAACAAACTTTTTAGCCAAGGCCTCCTTTGATGGAGGAGTGTGGCGCTGAGCCAACACAAATTTGCACTAGAACTACACCAAGATCACCATTAACCAATCAACAACCTTCAAAACACCATGTCTGATCAAAATTACCTAACAGTTACAATCTTCTTAACAGCTACTTGAAATGAACTGAATCAGCAACAAACTCTTCACAAAGCTTCCATTGATCCAGAGTGACGAATAGAAACTCAAAGTAACAATAGTAACAATATTAGAGAATGAGTAAGTGAAATAAAGGATAGAGAAAGGAAATGGATATTTTTTTGGATTTGATTGATTGAAGAAGGTAAATTTGTTACAACTGTCTAACTGAATCTACAACTAACTCTCAAGAGTGTGTCAAACTCTTGAGAGAAGTTCACTAACTGAATGAATAACAAAAATGGGAGAGAAAATCTAAGGTGTGTGTGTTTTTGCACACTTAGCTACTTACTACAAATGAAAGACTAAATCCCTATTTATAGAAGTTGAGATGAAGTGAGGTGAGGAAGAATGACGTGTTGCCACCAATCAAATGCTGCCAGGTGTCCTTTTCTGGTAAATTGCAAATTCTCATCAAGAACACCAAAAGGGCTTTTCTTCTTCTTTGATCCCCAACTTAATTGACTTGTATATCTGGATTCGTCTTCCAAATACGAGTATTTTTCATGTAGAAACCTTTTTATGAAATGCATTGTAGAAGAACCCCCTTCTGGGCTCGTTTGAAGAAGAAGGTGACACGTGGCGTTCTTTCATTCGTCCTTGGTCCTTCACACGGATCATAATCCAAAATGGATAAAATATTTATTGAGTGGCTCATTCTGATTGGCTAAATAATAGAAAGTGGACTACACTGTTTGGATTCGTTTCATTTAATGAATGCGTGAGATAGCGTGTAGCTGGCGATCCTTGTTTCCACTTTCTAGCATTGTGATTGGTCCATAGCTTGTACACACGGATTGATATCAAATTTAGGGCATTTTTGGCAAATTCAGCCCTTAGACTTTGGCAGATTATTAAAATGAGCTTAAATCTTCATTCCAATGGAAATTTCAATCCTTCAACTTGCATTCTTGTTTATTTTAGCCCTTTGACTTGGTTGACTTGAGAGTTGACCAGGTTTGACTTTGATCTTGACTTTATCCAAATTGCACTTTAAGTCCCTCAACTTTTAAGTATTGTCAAGATAGGTCCTTCATCTTCAATTGATTTGTCATCTTTGATCCTTCTTTTGTCTTTTCATCATAAATGTGCTTGATTTCTTCTTGTTTGCTTGAAAATGTATCCTTATTACCTATTTAAGCAGAAACACAATACATACCACATAATTCCGCTTTATAGCACAAAAGTTATGTATTTTCCGTGTGTTTTAGGGTGATTTATTGATTAATTGATATGAGATTTTACTCATATCAATCCACAGCAATGCTCCGCCATCGTTCACCTTCGATCACCTAAAAAACATGCTTAAACGAGTCAACAACAATGTTGAGCGAGTCCATAGGTTTTACAAATCACGTTTTAACACAAGAGGAAAATCAATCATAATTATTTAATAAAATTGGCGTGTACACAATCTATATCAAGGAAACTCATCTTATAGCCGAAGCTATACAATTTTACTTAAGCTCATGACACCGATCCCCCTTAACCAATTAGTCACCCACGCCAAATGCCAGCATGACTAGATAAAACCATTGCCCGTCTAAGGTCTTAGTTGCTAGATATATACCCACATCTCATTCATCATAATTACCCCTCCTAGAGATTACTCAATGTACAACTCTTGACCGAGATAGGTTGGTTAACCCAGTATTAGTACCATTTGAATAAGCGACTATTCCCAACTCACAACATCAAGTCAGAACATAGTTAACGGTTCATGAAATTAGGGTCTTTAGCAACAAGGTACTCAATACAATTCAAGGCAACATTAGGCAACATTCAGGTCTAAATAATCAATCATGACTTGTGTTCATTTTATTTCAAATAGCATGTATCCCCCTCGCGGATATTAAAACATTTAGTAGCTAGCACGAAAGCGAGGCCACAGACTCACCTTAGTATAAGAGACCTAGCGAGATGATCGTCGATGATAAGTGATGTCCTTCAAACACGAGAACCGCAACCTATCAAATAAGGCGCGTTCATTAATAATAGACTCGAGTAATAAACCATACATAATAACATCAAACTCAAAAACATAAAATCACGACAAACCCGAAAGAAAACAATACAAGTGATGCTATTATACTCTTCTACACATTTACTTTATTATTCTATACTCTCGATAAAAATATGCCGGCACATACCAAATGTACAAGCTCATTTACCCCATTTAGACACGTCAAAAGTTTATGAAACGACTCGAGGAACTCACTTACTATCTATAGAAAGTCCTCCAAAAAGTTTGTCAAAAGATTTTACTTCTAAATTTCCGTGCCCGACACATCTTTGAATTACAAAAACCGGACAGTTTTACGCCATCGACTCATACAATCATTTTGACTTCTCTAATCAACTTCATTTACAAAACCGACACTTAGGTTTGAAAATAGACTCACCACCTAGGGTTTACATCTTTAAAACAGCCCTTGTCTCATTTTGAAACTCATTCTATAGTCCCCGAGATTCGATCCAAATATCGACAACAACTTCAAATTGTGCCGATACTTGTCTCCCGGTACACGAATAATCAAACTATCATAACTTCTTCCTCGTTTTGAGTTAAAAGCTCTAATTTACGCCAAAACGAAGATAATCAAAATATCTATTACACTATCTTATTAGTTTAACCATTTTCAAAACATAAGACATCTAAAAATATCCTTGAACCCACTGCCCTAATTTACCCTCTAAAATCTCACATAAAATCATACTTTTGATCAATTCTAACAACTTTTCGAATCATCTTAATCCCCTAACATCAACATATATCCATCCTAACACTTGTATAAATCATAAAAATAAAAACTCAAAAATCAAAATCATCTTTCTTCATAAAAACAACATGATCTACACATGATTATCACTAGATAAACACATGCATGATCATCTAACCATCATACCAATCCTAGTTCATAACCAAAATCAAAAACTTCATGCATGTTGTAAATTTTTGCATCATATGAACTACCTTTGAATTCTAAGATGTGGTCTTATTTTATTTTTGGATGGATCAAACTTGAAATCAAGAAAAATCTATGGATTGAGGGTGTTTTAGGTCACGGTAGAGAGGGAGGAGAGAAAGAGGTGGGATAAATTTTTTTCTAACTTGCATGTATGTGTAAAAGTTAGGTGAAAAGGGTTTATATATGGTGGTGGATGGGCTACTTTTGCCAATATTGCATAGTTTTGGACCAAAATATAAATAGTTAGTTAAAAAGCGGGAAATGTGTATTAGTCAATTTTGAAAATATTCACGAGGATCGGGTTTCATAAAAATACTTCTTAAAAGCTAAAACGTATAAAAAATATAATAATATCTTCTCCCGGCTCGACTTAACACGTCATTAAAAGAAAACATCGAAAACAACAAACATCAAACAATCGACAATAAAAAAGCAGAAACTCGCATTGAAATCAATAAGAATGACGTTGAAGGTTTGATGAAGCTTGTGCTACATAAAATGAAAAGTACAAATAATTGGATGGAATGTTTGGAGCCATATTTTATTCAGTAATGTTGGTACTATTTCTTAATCCTTTATGTTGTTTAGTTTTCAAATAAACTTAATAATCATGAATTATATTCATGACACAAACTCATTTTATTTGCTTACACTTCATTGTATTGTTTGATTTTATGTGACATTGTTTGTTCTTATTTATTTACATGTTTTGAATATTTTTGTGTATTAGATTAATGTTAAATATTATTTTCTAGTTTTATTGTTTGTTCTTTTTTTGAATTTCTGTAGAGATAACTACAAAACGTAAATTGTAGTTGACTTATATTCCTCTTAATTATTAAAACAATTCTAAAAATAAAACCAATATAGCCTTCTAAAAATAAAACTCTGACTTTTAATATATTCCTATTAATTGTTAAAACAATTTAAAAAATATAACAAATATAGCCTTCTAAAAATAAAAGTCACACTTACGAACCGTGTTTTCAATATTTACACTTTCTTAATTTTAGAATGTTACATATTTTAATTTCAGAACTTTTAATGTTTGTATTTAGCTTGCTTTTCAGTTGAGGTGATAATATATGTTAATCCTGCTATATAAATTAATCATGCTATATTGTTTTCATTTGTCTACAATACATAAATCACACACATAAAAAAACTTCACTACAACTAAACTGCTATGAGTTCTATAATTCTAAGAAGTAACCTAAGCTATGCTCTAGATGATGACGTCGACGTGCATGATCAACCTACTAGAAATTACCAGGTATTCGTTTTTATGTGAAAACAATTTATTTTTTTTGGATATTCAAATCTATTATTTTATAAAAACTTTGAATACATTCATTTAAATCATTATAATTTATATATCTATATTTCAGGCTCCTCCTAATGTAAAAATGATTTTCAACCCTAATGTTGTCGACAATAGTGTTGAGGTAAATGATATATACTTATTAATTTCAAACTTTATGGATATTCTGACTCTTAATGTTGTTATACATGACAGTGACATCCACCATTTTTGTAGGTACTAGATCAGTACTTTACCATGGACTCTTTCCATTCAATTACTAATCCAAATGCGTGGTACAAGTTAAACAAAGTCCGTGTCAACTTTGTTTGGTTGGAAGACAGAACAAACAAATTGTGCCTCATTTTGCTTGATAAATATGTAAGTTGTTAAATAACTACTGTATATGATAACTCCTAATCAACCCATAACATTGACTACCCTTTTTATCTTAACCATTTATACCAGGGAGGAAAAATGGCAACACAAGTACCCCAAGACCTGGTGACACGTTATATAAACACGGGGCTAGCACAGACTATGGTTTCAATCAACCATTTCCAAGTTGGGTATGTCGACCCAACAAACTACCTGCGGTTTGAAAACTACAGTTTTGTACGCCGGGATTGGATAATCCTGGTCAACAAAAAAACTGAAGTCTAAACTGACGTCAGGTGATGAAAATGGGTTTCAACATCGCCCGTGGATCGTGTCCATTAGGACATGTGTTTCTGATAGAACAATAAGAATGATGTTGATCGGTAAATATTATTTAACAAATAATATTCTTTAATATTATCACTTTCACTATAACACATTGAATAACAAATAATTTTATTTTCCCTACTGTTAGACACTATTGGAAGAGTCATCAATGGAGGCCTACAAAAAGAAAGAGGCCATATCGCATGCGAACTCATCTTGCGAGATGTCACGTAAGTGTGTATGTTAAATGTCTTTTAAGATTTATTTGTTTGAATTCAGAATCTAAATACAATTAGTTGATTTCTTACAGTGGGTTTGAAATAAAGTTGCGTGCGTTCATACTTTGCAAAACGGGCCTATGAGGTTGGCACGAGTTATCAAAGATCAAGGAACAATTTACCTCAAGCGTGTAAAGCTTATTCACGCCTAACCTGGTATATAATATAGTTAATTTTATAGTAAAATTTACATATGCTGGTATGTTTATTCATGTCGGTTATACAAATATAAGTTTCTGCTTTAATTGTCTGTTACTTTTTTTGTAGGAGCAAAAAACTTTTGGTTGACACAGAGGTGACAAGTGTCGAGTTTGACCCGATTACGTAGGAAGCTGAATCTCTTATGAATATGAAGATATAAAACATCTCGACTCATTCAAATGATACTTTTCTAGTTTATTTTCTGACCTGCGGGTTATTTTGGATAATAATTGTAATAAAGTTCGTTTGGTTGTCTTTTCAGCTACTTCTACAATATGCTCATGTCGTGCATGAGCATAATCTTGTTTGATTTAATTAAATACTTTCAACTTTGTTTACTTATTCATACCAAGGGAATCTTCTATTATGTGCTTTTTCCACCATTTAAGACTCCTGTTATATTACTTTAAAAATAAAGCTAATGTCTTTAAGTCACTTAAAGCCAACTATGTTAGTAAAAACTAACATAAATGCTCACATGCTTTAGGTGCATCTAACTGGTACAAAAATTTTATGGACAATAAAATTATGAGTAAAATATGAAATATACATCTAATGAAAAGGACCTAAGCTTATGTCCTTTAGTTTTGTTTTTTGTTTTTTTAAAGATACAACTCCTTAAAAGGACCTACCTTTGGTATTATATATCATATAAAGACAACTATTTTAGTAAAAACTAACCTAACATATTAAGTACTTGTAATTTGTATGTAATTTCATATAATGATCTTGTGGTACAGCTTTCAAAGTTAATTAGTCCAAATCCTTTTCATACATTGCATTTTAACTACAGAATTGACTTTTCGATGTAATATATCATTTACATATATAACATTTTCAAACATATTTTGACATTTCTTTGAACAGATTATGTTATAAAAATTTCAAAGTTGATAAATACAAATCTTCTACATATATAACACTTTTTATTTTTATTTTATACAGATTTTGACTTTTATTTGAAGTATATATCATTTACATATATAATTACTTCAAATCTTCTATCCTTTTTAAAAATTCATGACAAATTGACTTTTCTTAAAGGTATGCATATCATTTACATATATAATTCTTTGAAATATTCTATGTTTTTTAAACATTATTTACAACTTATTCATCCTGGCAAGTCATACACTTTCCTATTTAGTTGTTATTATTTTAAATATATAAAACATACGTATTGACAACAAAAAACACATACCAAAGGCAAAACCTATACATGAATACAGATACAGAGGTTATGGAAAACACCTCAAACCAATATGATCCAAATGCTCATCATGTTGTTCTTGAAGAAACTGTTACCAACTTATTGGCAGGACGTTATCATTTAGTTTATGATTTTCTTTCAAATATATGTTTTTTACATCTGTATAATATACGTTGTACTATTTTATATAGGATGACGACATCTTTAGCGCCTTTGGTCCTATTGAAACCATTTTCAACCCGGCCGATGTGGATAATACTCCTATGGTAATCTCGAAACACGATTTACTTGTATGCATATCTATTCTAAAGAGCACACTTATCATACTGCCAATTAACACTAATCATATTGCCAATTAAGTATGTATTTGTTAACTACTATGCTAATGATAAAGGAAAACAATTCTGCTATAACAAGTATTTGTTCATTATTATTTACTATAAAAAACATATATGTGGCCTGGATAAGTTTCAATAACATTTCAAATACTTGTATTGAATAAAAAACTATTACACAACCAAAGTGCTTAACACCTAAATTAATACTTTAGCGTACACGTTTTTAGCATTTACACGTATAAATCTTAACTTTCTTATATAGTTAAATCTTAACTTTCATACATTTTTTTAACTTACATGTATAAATCTTAACTTTCTTATAAATCTTAACTTTCTTATAAATATAAACTTTCTTATATACATTTTTTAGCATTTACATGTATAAATCGAAAGTTTAGATAAAAAAACCAGCATATGGAAACTTAAGATCAACTTATGAACACTTATTTCTATAACAAAACTAGCATATCAAAAGTTAAGATTAAACAATAAAAAAAAGAGATTAGGTGCAATACCTGAATAATATGGAAGCCCAGTGAGTACCTCTTAGGCGAATAACGGGTAGCCTGAATCTATCTTTAACTATTCTTCCCTCGACACAGCATCACACCCATTATTTTTTTGGAAACCTTGATTTGACGTGTTGAATCCACTTTCAAAAGGTTGAAGTTCTGCCAAATACATCGCCACAAAAAAGTTATCAGGTTTTCAGCTTTGGTATGTTGAAATCGAATATAAAGGTAATCACAGAAAGTTATCAGGTTTTCTACTACAGTTTTTTCTTTTGTTGCTCCAAGTCTTGAACATTTTTCTCGTAGGTGTTCCTTAAGGACAGAAGTATCACCACCCGCAACCCCCCCTTCATTTCAGCCCTTCATATAATTAACAAATGAGAGGAAAAGATATTAGTAGCTTCTATGTAAACCTCAATCCACACTTCAAACTTATTAGTTATAAACACAGTTTAAAGCTTGCGATAATGCAAGTAAGAACCAAACGTTTACCTCCTTTTGCTAGAGTCTTTTGTCCATTTATTTAAGCTCGTTAACAAGTTTCTCTTGGAATGAACAATGATCTATCTCCTTTACCTCATCCTCAAAATTATCTACAAACACAAATGAAAGCAAATTTCAATTCCCGGAAACTAACATGATCAAAACAAATAACAATAGTGAACAAATATCTAATGTAATTATCTTCATTGAAGTAACATACTTGATAAAGAAGCTTTTTTCACAACTTTATAATCTTTGGTTGCGATTTAACTTTCTTTGGTGAATTTGATATATCATCAAATTTCCGTTTTACTGATGGATGAGAATCTTCAGCCTCAGATTCCTCCCCCTCGTCATCATTAAAATATGTTCTTTTCTCTTGAAACCGGACACCTGCAACCTTCCTTGGTTGGCCCTTGATCCCAAGCCCATGTTTCCCAGAAGTTGATCCCAACATCGCTCGTATGTTCACTAGAGAGTGGTATAGGAAGGGGAATAACGGATCCATCATTATCCTGTAGCCATAGATGAAACACGCTAAAAAACATGTAGGATGTAGAAATTGAATATTTAAACATTTTGTGAAGTCAGCTTATTCTATACCATTGAGTTAATATCATGAACACTTATCATTCTAGGATACACAAGCAGGATTACTAATTGAACGAAAAGTGAGGCGAAATAGTTGATCCAAAATGACCAGTCTCTATACGCCCATCACTTCGTAAAAAATAATTTTAATCAAAGTTGTCTTCAACAGATAAGGAAGGTAAATTACATGTTCGTATCTTAAGCCATACTGAAGCAAAAAACCATTTAACTGACATCTAGGGGGTAGGGAAGTCGAAAGAATCTTTGGATTTTCATTAGAGGTTGCAAGATGACCAGGTGAAAAAAGAAAAATCAAAACAGATCATGTTTAGCATGAGTTGGGTAGAGATGACCCACAACACTTCACCTATTTTTTCAGACTTACAAGTTGATTATCATTACCAAGATTATTATCTTAATCTTCAAAAAAGGTAATTCTGTGAGGTTGTCTACCTGCAGTTTTTTTCTTTTTTTGCTCAAGTCTTGAACTTTTATCTCGTAGGTGTGGCTTAAGAACAAAAGTATCACCACCCGCAACCCCCTTCATTTCAACCCTTCGTATAATTAACAAATGAGAGGAAAAGATATTAGCAGCTTATATGTAAACTTCAATCCACACTTCAAACTTATTAGCTATAAACACAGTTTAAAGCTCGCGTGTAATGCAAGTAAGAACCAAACGTTTACCTCCTTTTTCTAGAGTCTTTTGTCCATTTCATTAAGTTCGTTAACAAGTTTCTCTTGGAATGAACAATGATCCAGCTTCTTTACCTCATCCTCAAAATTATCTACAAACACAAATGAAAGCAAATTCTGGAAACTAACATGATCAACACAAATAAGAATTCTGGAAACTTTATAATCTTTGGTTGTGAATTCAACTTTCTTTGGTGACTCTGATATATCATCAAATTTCTGTTTTACTGATGGATGAGAATCTTTAGCCTCAGATTCCTCCCCTCATCATCATTGAAATATGTTATTTTCCATTTAAACCGGACACCTGCAACCTTCCTTGGTTGGTCCTTGATCTCAAGCCCCTGTTTCCTAGAAGTTGATCCCATCATCACTCATATGTTTTGTGGGTCATCCCATCATCGCTCATATGTAGAAATTGAATATTTGAACGTTTTTTGAAGTCAGATTATTGTATACTATTGAGTCAATATCATAAACACTTATCATTCTAGGATACACAAGCGGGATTGCTAATTAAACGGAAAGTGAGGCGACATAGTTGATCCAAAATAACCGGTCATCTATGCGCCCATCACTTCGTAAAAAATATTTTTAATCAAAGTTGCCGTCAACAGATAAGGAAGGTAAATTACATGTTCGTATCTTAAGCAATACTTAATCAAAAAACCATTTAACTAACATCTAGGGGTGGGGAAGTTGAAAGAATCTTTGGATTTTCATTATAGGTGGCAAGATGACCAGGTGAAAAAAAGAAAAAATCAAAACAGATCATGTTTAGCAGGAGTTGGGTCGAGATGACCCACAACACTTCACCTATTTTTTTCAAACCTACAAGTTGATTATAATTACCAAGATTATTATCTTAATCTTCAAAAAAGGTAATTCTATGAGGCTGTCTACCTGTAGTTTTTTCTTTTGTTGTTCTAAGTCTTGAACTTTTATCTTGTAGGTGTTGCTTAAGAACAGAAGTATCACCACCCGTAACCCCCTTCATTTCAGCCCTTCATATAATTAACAAATGAGAGGAAAAGATATTAGCAGTTTATATGTAAACTTCAATCCACACTTTAAACTTATTAGCTATAAACACAGTTTAAAGCTTGCGTGTAATGCAAGTAAGAACCAAACGTTTACCTCCTTTTGCTAGAGTCTTTTGTCCATTTCTTTAAGCTCGTTAACAAGTTTCTCTTGGAATGAACAATAATCTAGCTCCTTTTCCTCATCTTCAAAATTATCTACAAATAGAAATGAAAGCAAAATTCAATTCCTGGTAACTAACATGATCAACACAAATAAGAATATTGAACAAATATATAAAGTAATTATCTTGATTGAAGTAACATACTTGATAAAGAAGCTTTTTGCACAACTTTATAATCTTTGGTTGTGATTCAACTTTCTTTGGTGATTGTGATATATCATCAAATTTATGTTTTACTGATGGATGAGAATCTTCAGCCTCAGATTCCTCCCCCTCGTCATCATTGAAATATGTTATTTTCCCATGAAACTGGACACCTGCAACCTTCCTTGGTTGGTCCTTGATCCCAAGCCCATGTTTCCCAGAAGTTGATCCCATCATCGCTCATATGTTTACTAGAGAGTGGTATAGGAAGGGGAATAACGGATCCATCATTATCTTGTATCCATAGATGAAACACGCCAAAAAACATGTAAGATGTAGAAATTGAAGATTTGAACATTTTGTGAAGTCAGATTATCTATACCATTGAGTCAATATCATGAAGACTTATCATTCTAGGATACACAAGCGGGATTGCTAATTGAACGGAAAGTGAGGCGACATAGTTGATCCAAAATGATCGGTCATCTATACGCCCATCACTTCGTAAAGAATAATTTTAATCAAAGCTGCAGTCAACAGATAAGGAAGGTCAATTACCTGTTCGTATCTTAAACAATATTGAAGCAAAAAAAACATTTAACTGACATCTAGGGGGTGGGGAAGTCTAATGAATCTTTGGATTTCCATTAGAGGTGGCAAGATGACCAGGTGAAAAAAAGAAAAAAATTCATAACAGATCATGTTTAGCATGAGCTGGGTTAAGATGACCCACAACACGTCACCTATTTTTTTCAAACTTACAAGTTGATTATTAGTACCAAGATTATTATCTTAATCTTCAAAAAGGTAATTCTGTGAGGTTGTATACCTACAGTTTTTTCTTTTGTTGCTCCAAGTCTTGAACTTTTTTCTCGTAGGTGTTGCTTAAGAACATATGTATTACCACCCGCAACCCCCTTTCATTTCAGTCTTTCATATAATTAACAAATTAGAGGAAATAATATTAGCAGCTTCTATGTAAACTTCAGTCCACACTTCAAACTTATTAGCTATAAACACAGTTTAAAGCTTGCGTGTAATGCAAGTAAGAACCAAACGTTTACCTACTTTTGCTAGATTCTTTTGTCCATTTCTTTAAGCTCGTTAACAAGTTTCTCTTGGAATGAACAATGATCTAGCTCCTTTACCTCATAGTGAAAATTATCTACAAACACAAATGAAAGCAAATTTCAATTCCTGGAAACTAACATGATCAACACAAATAAGAATATTGAACAAATATATAAAGTAACTAAAGTTGCAGTTGTAAAACCCGCATATAATATCATGAACAGTACACCAAGTAAACATACGAAAAAATTAAAACTTTCCATATATATTATATACACGTGTCACGAACATTAATTACGAGAACTATGTATATTATTAATACACGGTAAGTATTTACGTATAATATAAGCCCACGAACATTTAAAACAAGAATGAACACGAAGAAAATATTTAAACATAAAAAGGCTGGGTTTACCATTTTTGGGCCTTGGTGTCTGCGGCAAGCAAAGAAAGAAGGGGCCCAGCCCATTTGAAAATTAACTAGTAACATTAATATCTCCAAGGGATTTTACCATAACATTTTAAAAAAAATTAAAGAACCCTAGCCCCTTTTCTTCTCCATACCCGCGACACACAAGGAGGACACAAGGACGATCCGTCGTGTTTTGATCTTTGGTTTTTGCATAGTCGTGTTCGTGTTCCCGGCCTCTTTTCATTCACGTAAACAGTATAAACATAAACCTTCATCTTTTATTTATTTTATTTAATTATGTTCATGTGTGTTTGATCTATATAAACATAATTAAAACATGTTAGTAATCTATACTATCTTATAAAGGAAAAACCAAAATGGTTGAATGTTGAAAATAGAATGGTTGAAAAAATGTGTGTTGGGTCAAAAGTTGATGAGTCAAACACTATGGAAACAAGAAAGACCAAATAGGACATTATCACTGCTAGAATTCCCACTGCTGAGATCCCCCTGCTGGAGTTCCCCCTGCTGGAGTACTATCCCCTGCTAGAACAAGTTCCCCCTGCTGGAGTACTTGCCCCTGCTAGTGTACTTCCCACTGCTAGTGATAAGTATGAAGATTTGGTCAACACAGGATAAGAATGAATAAGTCAGTTTTGATTTAGTCATTAATACTTTATTTAGTTTCCATGTATCCCTGGGTTCCTTAAGTTATAAAAGGAACCACCAGGCATAGGTTTTATTCACTACTTCCAACATACAAAATGTAACCTACTGCTTGTTTGATCTCTAGGTGTGGGATTCAATGTACACACACCTAGAGTAGTTTGTGTTAATTATATAATACAAACTCTCTTTGGGAATCTTTCATCTTTGTCAAACATCTTGTTCATGATCATTGTTCTTATTCCGCTATGTTATCATATGAATGATGATTAACCTAGATAAAACGGTTTTTACTGTTTGAGTCTAACGATCTTGGATTCAACATGTGGTATCAGAGCGGGTGGCTCGATATCTAGGTGAATCAAGGTGTTTAATTTTATGTTGCTGTGAAGATGATGGTGATATTTAGGGTTTATTGAGAGGGTCAATTCCTCAAAGCCCTAAAATTGTTGGTAAATAATTGGAACTGTTAACAGAATGTTACGGTTGCTATGTCACGAATCAATGATTAACTATTCTTTAGTTTCTTCGATATTTATTCATCATGTGAAGATGGTTGGTGGTAAGACGCGTTAAAGAATCATATGAGTCAAATGTAGCGGCTGAGTTTTGCAATCCATTTAATGTCACGTTAGACATTATACAAGTTCAAATGTATGATGTGATATTGATAATCACGTGATTATCCATTAGTCAAAAAGAGGAGTCAAGGTCAATTTTGATTGGCTCTTGATATTCTCAAATATATACCAAGTGTTGATATCACGTGAAATTAATGGTCATAACAGGGAATGGGGTATTAAAGTTTTTGTCTGTTTGCGGTTTCATTGATGCCGTGTCAAAAGGCTGTGAGAGTTATTGCTTAAAGATGTTTTCACATGAGTAATATTTTAAAGCAACATGATTTAATCATTGCTGACTCAGACGAAAAATAATGGGGGGTTTCTCGAGAGCTTCTGTTAATCAAACAGTTGTACATAACAAAAAGTGGATTTTGTTTGTACATCATGGAAAAGAAACGAAGTAAGACTGGGACTACAGTAAGGTATATTTTTAATAGTCTTTGTTTTTATTTATTACCTGTTATAAATTCATTCCCACTTTGAGTGGGTTTGGCACAGTTAATAACAAAAACAGGGGCATTAAAAGTTTCCCCTGCTTGTGAAAAAGTTCCCCCTGCTTTCATTAAAAGTTCCCCCTGCTACGATCCCCCTGCCTTCAATAGTTCCCACTGCTTTCATTAATAGATTCCCACTGTTTTTGAAAGTTCCCCCTGCTGTCAGATATGAGTTTTGGGACAGCAAGGTTTTGGAGATTGGTATATTCAC
The DNA here is from genome assembly GCA_025667525.1 of Glebionis coronaria. Classification (NCBI taxonomy): domain Eukaryota; kingdom Viridiplantae; phylum Streptophyta; class Magnoliopsida; order Asterales; family Asteraceae; genus Glebionis; species Glebionis coronaria. The sequence goes on from CM046877.1 coordinate 155,392,266, forward strand.
AGCAACTGGTTTAAAGGTATAAAGGCTCGTTTTAATTTTATTGATTACGAAGAAAAGTTTTTATTGTTTATTTGAAGATGAAGGAGATTTTCGCGGGTATGTGTTTTATGCTTAAACACCTAGTGACAAAGTGATACAAAGATCTAGGAATGTGTGATTTTTCTTATGGTACTCTATGCACATATTTCCTATCACTTGAGGAGTTACATTATTGTGCTCAGTGTCTCATGTTCATGAAGAATGACGATTTAGTATATTCCCCTCTCTGTCACGTGGTTAGTACAAGATATGAAATGCAAGTTTGGGTTATTCTTCTTCATCATCAAGTAAGTTATAATCAATTTTCTTCATATGTAATCATTACATAAAGCCTAAAGAATTTGAAGATTCAAGATGCTTGACAAAAGTCGTTCTTATCTGTTCTATTCAACCATAATGAAGTTGTTCTTCAAAGTTACTACTGGTTGGGTACGTATACTATTAGTCATTAAAAGATGGCACTACATGCTAATTTCTGGTGCTGCTCTCATCATGGATGGTACTACATAGTATTTGTTTCTACAAGTGGTTAGTTCTTTGTTTGCTTCTTATGGTTGATACATCTACTTTTGGTTAAAAGAAATGGTTAGCACACTTTAAGGGGAAGCTCATTTGTTCAAGTGTTAATCATTTACATATGACATCAAGGTGGAGATTTTTGCTACTGTTCATTGGTATTACTACAACTAATGTGGGTATCTACTGCTCAAAATCATTTTTTATTAGGATCTTGGCCTATGTGCGTCATGGAGGGTATTTTGAAAGGTTGAATGCTTGGGTTAGAAGTATGGTATTGGTTATTAGTAGTTGAAAATCAAGGTTGTTCACATAGAAGACCCCTATTTGATCATGTCAAAAAGGGGAAGTTATCTACAAAGAATGTTCAGCCTGTTGATCTTTGGTGTTGTATGTTTAAGGGGAAGTGTTTTGACATCATCAACTAGGGGAAGATTGTTGGGTCAAAAGTTGATGAGTCAAACACTATGGAAACAAGAAAGACCAAATAGGACATTATCACTGCTAGAATTCCCACTGCTGAGATCCCCCTGCTGGAGTTCCCCCTGCTGGAGTACTATCCCCTGCTAGAGCAAGTTCCCCCTGCTGGAGTACTTGCCCCTGCTAGTGTACTTCCCACTGCTAGTGATAAGTATGAAGATTTGGTCAACACAGGATAAGAATGAATAAGTCAGTTTTGATTTAGTCATTAATACTTTATTTAGTTTCCATGTATCCCTGGGTTCCTTAAGTTATAAAAGGAACCACCAGGCATAGGTTTTATTCACTACTTCCAACATACAAAATGTAACCTACTTCTTGTTTGATCTCTAGGTGTGGGATTCAATGTACACACACCTAGAGTAGTTTGTGTTAATTATATAATACAAACTCTCTTTGGGAATCTTTCATCTTTGTCAAACATCTTGTTCATGATCATTGTTCTTATTCCGCTATGTTATCATATGAATGATGATTAACCTAGATAAAACGGTTTTTACTGTTTGAGTCTAACGATCTTGGATTCAACAATGTGGGTCCTACTAAAATAATATTTAAAAAAATTTACACAAAACAAACCAACACCAACCCTAAAACAAAAAACCACCTACAAACAAATATCCCAGTCAACATACATCCTCCCATTCATTCATTTACATCAACTTCATATCTATATACACACAAAAAAAACACACATACAAAATACACATTCACCTAAAAAAATAAGCACACCACAGGACGCCACCACTACAAGTCGCCATCACCGGACCTCACGACCACGGAAAATAATACTTGGTTATAAAGGTTTATTTTGTCTTATTTTATGGATCTTGATTGCTCAGTAATAATTAAGTTTTGATGGTATTTTGATAGATCTATGGTTTTTAATTTAGATCTATAGTTTTTATATATAGGTTTAAGTTTTTACAAGTTTTTTATACGTTTTTATAGGTCAGCCGACACCTTACCGGAAATGGTCATATCCCTCTCGCCGGAAAGAGCCACAGCTGACTCCACGGAACAAGCAGCCGGAGGTGTCATAGTATATGCTTCATTTTATTATAAAAGTTTATTGTTAATATTACTCACTATCAAAACCACCAGATTTGCCTTGGATATGTGTTGTGAATACCAATACATAAGGTATCTACTCTTTATACATTCCAAATAAATTTACGGTAGTTTTTAAAGATGTTGGTTTGAGATTTTCTTTATTTATTTCAGATCTAGAAGTTATGGCTGGTGGTTGGTTATTTGAGACTTTAGTTTGATCCCAGCATATTAATTTTTTGGGTTCGTGGAGTTTGTTGTAGCCGACAATCATGGTGCACACCAGCCGACTACCGAACGTCCATCTATATCAGTTGGTATGTTTTGAAGGCTTTTTGATTTAATTTTGTGTTGTTTTAATCTGCTTTATGTTCTTAATAAATCTTTAACTATTTATAAAGTTCTTAAAGTTTCTAATATAGATCTTTAGATTATATGTAGTTTAAGTTAATGTTTTGATATTTTTTTGTTACAACCGCCACTTGCCGCTTCTGTTTTCTACCGAAAATAATTATTTGTTGGAAACAGTTGCTGATGCCGTCACCCGCCGTCGGAAACCAGTCATCTAATCTAATGCTGGTGCTGAAAAATATCCTTAAAGAGTTCATGTAAAAATACAGTTTGTGTAAGTTTGGCTATAAAGTTTATGTAATCATAACACGTGTTTCTTTTTATTGAGATCTATTTTTTTGTTTTGGTATAAATTTATTTGTTTATAAGCTTATTTGTGAGGTTGATATACTGTTGCGATTTTTTTATATAAACTATGTTTTGATTTAGATCTACTTGTGCAATTTTTATGTACATTTATTTATGATTTGAACATGTTTTAAGTTCGAAATATGGGAATATTTTAAAATCTTAGAATTTTGAAATCTGAAATAATTTGAATGTGTTAAAAGTTTGATATTGACGTACAGCTTGTGATATTATGATTTTATACACGATACTTTTTGGTTTTGATTTCGTAATGACTTTTTGTAACTTGGCAAGTTAAGAAGCGTGTGGCTTTTATAATATGATAGCGTGTTTTTAGCCATGACTCATGACAACATATACCATATGGGCTAAAGTTAAACTTCTAATTTGTTTGAATTTGGTTTTTGAAAAAATAATGAAATCTGATCTTGTAATAAACAAACAACTTTAGGTAAAAGTCGACAAGGACGTTTCATTGTAAAAAATGATGTGTAGCATTGAAAAAGAAGTGGTCTCCAAGAACTTTATTTAGTCAATGCTTAAAAATATACAAGAAAATATAACGCATTTGAATAGACTTTAAACATTTAAAATTTAAATAGCCTTGAACGGTTGGATCAGTAGTCATTAATCGAGAGCCTTGAACGGTTAAATCAATAGAAATTAGTCATTCGGTTGATTCGATCATCAACTCAGTTCAGTTTACTCTATAAAAAGTTAAAAAGAATGTATTAAGACGTAAAAAAATATGTATAAATTTTGATAAATATTACGTATATCGAACCTAAAAATTATTTACTAACAAATATGACATGTTAAAATAAACTTAGGTCGCAAATATATACAGCTAACAAGCCATATTTTTAAAAAACACGGAAAAAACCAAAACCTGATCAGATCTCAAGATTCGAGTTGACTCGGGTCCTTCAAACTCAACGTGTTTAACCGGATTTCAAAAATATGAAACACGATTTAATTTGAGCATTTTTCGCTCAAAAACTAATCACGTCAAAACGCGTTTCTAAATGTAGAACAAAATAGATATACAAGTATGTAACACACATAAGATATTACGAATTAAGATTTATTCTTTTTATTTCATAACATTTCAAACACTTGCTCAATCACACACATAAGCATATTTTACATGCACATAACTTTTCGATATCCAGTATCTATCTAATCGTCTTGATAATGATTTTTGTAAAAAATCCACCACACACAATATTATTGTTTCCAACAACTCGAAACCGGGACAAACCAAACACCGAGATAAAATTAAATCCAACGACTAGAAAGCATAATGTATCTAGGAAGGTGTTTATCGTTATATATATTATTGATATGCAAACATCGAGATAAAATTAACCAAACACAATATTATTGATATGAAAACGCTTTGATCCTAATGTCATCGATGCTGAAATTGTTGTCGGGCAGCATGCTGGAGTTAGAGTGCTCTTCCCAAGAATTCCTCTAGCTTCATCAGAAGAAGATATGTTCCCTTTCAAGATAAGGAGGACGTTATTCCCTGTCCGCCTTTCCTTTGCGATGACCATCAATAATGCTCAAGGGCAAACAATTCCAAATGTGGGTGCTATTTGCCTGACTCTGTTTTCTCCCATGGCCGACTTTATGTAGCATTGTCTAGAGGAATATCACGATCAACAACCAAGGTTTTAGTGAAGCCAGTCAAGCAATTTGTTGAAGAAGGAGTGTACACCTCAAATGTTGTATACCAAGAAGTTTTGTGCGATGATTAACGGTCGTTACATTTTATCGTTTATTGTTTGACGTTTAGTTTTAATAACAGATTTTAATATGTTGTTTGGTATTAGTTATTTTATTTAGAACTCAATTGTCACATGTTACAACATTTTGCAATTATACTTAAATCTTACCACGATGTAGTGTTTCGTTAATTATTTGCCGGCAGGCAATTCTGCCGCTATGCGCGGGTACTCGCCTAGTAATAAATAAAACAAGAACGGGTTTTGTTTGGGTTTGGATTTGGTTCGACACACAACCGAGACCAACCATGGTCTCGGCGCCAGCTTGGTTCACCAACCGAGACCCCAAGGGGCTCGGTGTGTTTGTTTCGGACATCAAGGGGAAACCGAGACCCCCTCACATTCGGGACTCAGTGGTGTTCACGGACAGAAAAGATTTTTAGAAACTTACTATTTTTAGAAACTTACTATTTTTGGAAACTTTTTATTTTTGGAAACTTTTTATTTTTGGAAACTTTCTATTTTTGGAAAGTTTCTAAGTTTAGAAACCTGCTATTTTTAAAAAATTACTTATTATTACTCTACAAGTATACTAATACAAGAATACATGAAAATACAATAATCAGAAGACATGTAAAACATGAATAATACAATATACCATTTAAAACAGTAAAATAAGACAAGAACATATAAAATGAGTTAAGAACATACAAGAACCAGCAACACGCTTAGTAATCAGATAACTCATACATGTCCCTTATTTATGTAGCAATAGTGAGGTCGAGTAGGACTTTTCATCCTTTCATCTTTCCTAATTCACTAGACATAAGGTACAGATATTTCGTCCTTTAGTATGGACATTCTCTTTCCTTATTAAAATTTCCCCGTTTGCAGCCAACTATTTTCCCCAAGTATTTGTTTTATATGTTTTGATTGCTTATGTTTAGTTTTAAATGAGTAAGACATATACATGCATGCCATGTCATCTAGTTATGGAGGTACCATAACCATAACACTAGAGGCACCAGTGTTATGACTTCCCCACGACGGAGTGATTGCTCGTGGCGTCTTTTCAGTCTTGGCCATATATTTATATATAATCATGTGGGGCGTATGGGTGCATCCTAGTTACATGTTTTTAAAGGATTTTCATGGTGAATGTGGTGTGTGCCTTGAATCCTTCACGAGGAGTTGATCCCTCCTACCTAGACTAATTTAATTAGAGGCATCCCCTCTAATTGCATGATGAGGTTACCCCTCTATGTATTCATGCATGGTGAACTTCATGACCTATGTAGAAACTAGAAGGGGGGGGGGGGGGGGTTAATAGTTTCTCATCGGTTTATCTCCTAATTAAAATACCTTTCAATTAGGTGAGTGCACAAAACTATCTTTTACTTCAAAGCTAGTTGCAATTAGGTTCAATTCTAATGCATTAACAATGTATGATAAGTGTAGTGATAATGAATGTGAGTAAAGAGTAAGGAAAGAAACAACCTAGTAGGAATACACCAAGATTTATAGTGGTTCGACAATGAGGCTCTATCCTCGTTCCTAGTCCACTCCTAGAGTACACCTTACTCGAGATTCCCAATATATCCACAAGCTCCCTTCTTGGCGGAGAAAACTTTACAACGTCGCTTACATTATTTTCCGACACTAAGCTAAATGTCGAGACCTAATCTTAGCTAGGACCAATCTACACAACGTTACCCACTTCACTCTTTTACGACACAAGGCTAGATGTCGAGTTCTAATCTAAAGGTAGAACCAATCTTCACAACGTTGCCTACTTCACCATTTTCCGACACAAGGATAGATGTCGAGTTCTAATTCGAAGCTAGAACCAATCTTCACGACTCTTCACTTTGAAGCTAAGTGAGAACTTCGCACAACACAACTACATATCACTTTATAGTTTAGTGAGAACTCACAAGACACAACCACATCACTTTATAGTTTAGTGAGAACTAACACAACTAATTACAACTCAACTAATCATATCCAAGTACACACATGTAGCTTGGATCTACACAACATAAATCCAAGCACACACATGTGCAATGGATGTACACAACTCTAATCCAAGTATTCACAAATAACTTGGATGAACACAACTTGTCCAAGTATTCACAAATACATTAGATCTACACAAGACACAAATAAACAAATGATGAACATGACTAGATCTTTAGGAGGAGGTGATCTTCATCAATGCTACATCTTTAATCACATCACAAGTGTGTGAGTGATCTTCTCTTTGGACAAGGTAAAGAAGGAGATCAAGAGGATAATCATGAGTAAACATACTTTACACATTAAGTGATCATTTCCAAATTACTAGGATTAGAAAGGAGAAAGAAGGCTGAAGAAGATGTCCAAAAAGGGTTGAAGAGAATGCAGATTTGACTCACTATTTATAGGACAAAACATCCAACGACTATATCTGCCCACGGTTCCTTATTGGCACGCGCGGTTCCTTATCGATAAGGAACCGCCATAGGTGCTAAGGTACCGCTGGCGTAGACTCTGCTCCTTTTTGTCTTTTAGTGAATTTTAAATATCTGAGGTTGTTTAAACCTTCAAAGGATATTCTTATAGCATATGGAATATGCCATATTCAAATTTGCATTTTCATTTTAATAAAACATTTTCTTATAATTAAAGTTTATTAAAAATCTTTTGTAATGTTTGACAAAAGTGAGTTTTAATGCTAATCACTTTTATGATCACTAAGCATGATTAAGATATGTTAGTTTAATGATTATTACCTTGATGATAGTGTTTGTTAGATAATTAGTTTTATAATTGTGTTTGACAATAAATGTCTTTGTAATTTGTCGTGATGAAAACTAAGAAAGATTAATTAATACTAACAATGTTTTTAGGCATTGCTTATGCATTAACAATCTATCCCTTTTTTATTACGACAAACTATAAACTCATTTACGTAAAATACAAGTTTATTCGAATTATTAACGAGTTTATCACTATCATTTCTCCCCTTTTGTCGAAGCAAAAAGGTTAGCACAAGTCTTTGAAGAAGAAAAGAACCAGACTTTTGCTAGTAGCTCCCCCTTGGTGCTTACTCCCCCTTGCTTGGGGCACCAAGTCAATGAGCTAAGGTGACATGCTACACAAATGTATGTATGTGCACTACTTACTAACTAACTTAAGAGGGAGAAGGAGAAGAAATCTCAAATTAGAAGTAAGCATTTGCTAAGTATGTCCAAAGAGTGTGTATTGACAGAATCATAGTTCAATTGGTGGAATAAAGGAAGAAAAGAAACATCCAAACTAATCAAAGATGATTTAAAATGTCAATGGGTTAAAATTTAGAATTTATGGAATCACCCATAATTAATTTTAAGTTTTAACCATGATCAACTCCTAAACAAATGTGTGTAATAAAAATAGAGGGAAATGTAACACACATAACATTCATATTACAAAAATATGAAATAACATACAAGATAAATATTGATACACACAATATGAATATTCAAAAAAATGGAAAATAGACCACTAAGCATAAGCTATTCTAATAGTGATAGTCTTCCAAGATTGCTAAAAAATTATTGACTCAAACAACTAAAGTACAAAGAGTGCCTTAGTTGGAAAAGAAAGACGACGAAGCATCATTCGAAGTTTTGTTCACGGGAACGAAAACTTTGAGAGGAGGTCGAGTGAGGAGGAATTCAAGAAAATTTAGCTTGTCATAGATATGAGCAAGTTCAATTTGTTGAAAACGACAACAAGCACACGAGGAACCATGATGCAAAAAAAAGTCGTTAGATGGGGGAGGTCCATCAAGATTAGAGTTTGGTGGGGAGGGAGATAATGGATAAGAAATATTTTCACAATGCCTAGTGAGGTTAGGGAAAGTATTTAGGTCATTGAGTTGAGGAGAGTTAAAAGGTTTAGGAGGTGGTGGAAGAATTTCTTTTTCTCCGGTAATTGGATTTATAGAGTAAGTCTCATTCCAATATTGAATCGGAGAGAAAGAGGAATTCTTGGAGGAGTTTGAAGAAGAAGAATCATGAGGATTCTTGTTCTTTTTGATCCAAATGGGTTTGACTGAGATTTTCAGTTTCTTTGAAAGCTTAGAAGAGGAAGCTTTAGGTTGAGAAGTTTGTGACAAAGAAATGTCAAGGTTAAAAAAGGAAGAATTAGGCATTGTGAGGGATGAAGGAAAGAACTCCCAAAAGAGAATAATTTAAAGAAAAAAGACAAGGCAAAGATTTGAAATGAAAAAGAAAGGTTTTAGAGAATGTTTAGCCAAATTGGGTAAACAAAGAATCTTAACCAAAACAATGGTCAAAGAAGTAAGACAAAAAATAAGCCAAAATCGGCTTTACTGGGTGCGGTTCCTTAAAGAGGCCCGCGGTTCCATATCGATATGGAACCGCCTGGAGGCTTGAGAACCGCGTCCAATGGACTGCAAAACCAGATTTTTAAAAGTTTTGGACAAAGATAAGACTTTTTAAAAAATTTGCAAATCTTGGATTTTTACCTCTTTTAGCACTAGAGTTTGCTAGGGTTACAAAAAAGCAACACATTCATAAAGAATGTCTTGACAAAGGGTGACAAAATATTTAAATAACATTTTGGTCCAATTTTAAGTCAAGTTTTTAGAGGTTGTAATAGATTTAGGTTCAATTTTAAATAAATTGAAGTTGTTTAATGTGATCACATAGATTAAAGAACATAAAAACTAAATCCATAAATCATCCACATGAGAAAATCACGAGGGAAAGAAAAGGAAATACAAGAATTAAAAGACAATTAACTACTACAAGGATAACTAACACCTAGGTCTTGAGTTCATAGTTCTCTTTGGCTTGACCTTCTTTTGAAAAAAGCATGTTAATTTGAAAACCATCATTCATCTCCTAGGAGGATGCATGGAGAACAAGACAAGCAAGAATTCATGCAACCTTCTATGAAGTCCAAGCATTTCCATCCTTATGTTTTGAATGATGTAGTTATTATAAAGACAACATGCCAAATTTGCACCATGAGCTTCTAAGAACCCAAAGAAGTAAGTATCACCCATGAAGTGAGGGATATGAATGACCAAAATAGGAGCATTCGTGTTAGAAGGTGGAGGAGGTGGTGGAGGCATGGTGTCCAATGGTAAGATGGGAGTGTTTGGTGGAGTGAAAGGAGAGGTGACCAAAGGCTCAAGTACAAAGGGGATACTTTGTAGGGGTTGAGGTTGAGAAATCCCATCCAAAGGAGGACTAGGGTTGAAAAGTGAAGAGAACTCATTCATTCTTGATTGGAATGAAGAGGAGGTAGAACCATGAGAATGGTTAGTACCATGGGTAGAGTTTGTCTTGCATGGAGCTAGGGGTGGTGAAGGTGAAGATGAAATGAGAATGGGAGAGATCTCATTCTTGGGAGTGTGAAAAGATGAAGAACCAATGTTGGGTATCTTGATCTTAATTTTGAGGCTTCTTTTTGAGGAAGAACTTTTGGAAGAATTGGATGTTCTAGTGGACACCATGATTGTGCGTTAAGGTTTAGAGAAGTGTTGAAGGGATGAAGAACACAATCAACATGAGGGGGTTTAAGAAGAGAAGGGAATGATCCAAACTAGTAATGGGTTAAAATCATTTTAGGTGAATAATGAAATTAGGTACCCTAGTTTAGGAAAGTGCAGGTTTTTCAAAAATTTTATCAAAGTTTTACATAGATTAAGGAAAACAGTGTAAAGCAAAGATTCTGTCAAAACAGGAACAGGCGGTTCCTTATGTAGGTCCGCGGTTCCTTATCGATAAAGAACCGCGGGTTCGATATGGAACCGCGTCCAGTGGTGACAGAAAAGTGCACTTCCAAAAACTTTGGTCAACCCAGATTTTATACAGGGAAATATCAAGCCAAAATTAACTATAAGTCAAAATCTAGAAGGCTAACAAACACATAATGAGCACAAAGCTATGTAAATAGGACGAACGATTACATAGATAATTAAGGATTAAAATAGTTAGCAATCCAAACAAGTAGTAATAGTTAATACACAAACATAAAAGAAAAGAAACCAAATGTTCAACACATAGCATGTTCAACAACAAGTTTTCCTTGAATCAAATCAAAGTCTTTATCTTATTTTCTTGCCAAATCCCTTGATCAAACTCCCCAAGTATTTGAATCCCTTTCTTGACTCCACTCGATGTTCGAACAACTCACCTCGAGTCCTAAGATTTTCACGGTAGAGACACTCCATGTTGAGGTCTTCTGGTACTTCACTAGTGGAATGGTGAGGAGGAGGAGCTAAGTCTTCAAGTCCATCCACGAATGAGTTTGTGGATTGACGGGAGTTACTTGAAGAGCCGACATGAGCACTAGTACCTATGTCACCACCATCACTTGGTGACATATCAAAGTCCTCTTCATCGGACTCTTGTTGATTATGTTTTCTCGAACCTTTATCATTTCTAGGCTTTCTTTCATATACCTCTTGAATAGGTAACATCACCCGTTGAACCGGTTGAAAGCGAGAGAAGTCAAGGAAGGGGAAATCATGAACAACCCTCTTAAAGAAGCGAGTAAGAGGCATAACATAGGGTAGATTTGTTTTGGGTTTGGAAAGAGCATAATTAATTCGTCGAGCGATATAGTATGCCAAATTTTACTTGGTTTCGGTAAAGATGCGAAATAGCATATGCACCATACAAGCCGGAATGTGATCCCGGTCCCCACCAAGACAAAATACATTCTCCCTAAGGATCTCGGCCCAATGAACCATAAAATCCTTAAGGTCGCTTGAGAGAACCTCATAACGATTTACAAGTCGTTTATTAGAATGAAGGCTTCTCACAACGTTTCCATCACGCTCTTTGGAAATGATATCAAGGATAAACTCAAGATCAACTTCATAGTTGTCATTGAAGGTTTATCATTGGATTCATAGAGAGCATCAAGTCTCTATATGTCCGTGAAACGACAAGTACCCTCAAATGGCACACCAAGAATTTGACCAAAAGTTTCAAGGGAGTATTGAATGACTTGATCATTCAATAAGAATCTAAAGATTATTATACCATTGCATTAAAAGATAGAATAGGTGCTAAAGAACTCCAAAAGGAATATGAGATATATCTCTTCATCTATCTAAAGCAAACAATCAAACCCAGTAGGCTCAAACATAGATTTGATATAGTCATAACCCGTAATTTCTTCATTAATATTTCTACCTTCATGGAAGCAATGTTTAGAAAGAGATGAATATGAGTTTTGAAGTTGGATATAAGCAACAATTTGAGAGAGGTTTGGCATATATCGTCTAGTGTATTGATGATCTCTTTGATATTCTGAAGGTATCACTAGTACCTAAATACAACAAACAAATATATTTTTCCAATCACTCATATGAAAAATAAAGATCAAAATTTCAAAAGATGAGAATGTGTTTCATCAATAGTTTGACAAACAAAGGATTAATCCTTGTCATTCTCATGTTCACAATGTACCCATTTCATCATTGATCAAAACATATGAAATATGCAAAATCAATAATGAACTAGAACATTGGTTTTTCAAAAACAGGGTTTTTAGGTAAGCATTTAACAATGCCATTACCAACTTGTTCATGGGTTCATATAAATTCCATCAATAAACCAAAATATTTAGTCAAAATTCAGATTTGTTCTACAAGTGGGTTTTAGTGAAACCTCTATGAATATGAACCTAAGGAATCATAGTAACAATACTACGTCAACTCTTATTCCTAGTAAGGTTCTAATTCAATGTCAATTTTAAAAATCCCCAATTATGAATGTATGAAACCTAGAACAAATTAGATGAAATTGAAAGAAATAACTTACAATTAATTGATCTTGGATGATGGATGAGTGAAACCCACGAATTTGAATCAATTAATTTGAGTAATTAAAGGTTTTTGAAGCTTCAACAATGGTGGAAAAGAGGAGAAAAACATTTTCTGTGTGTGAAAGAGAGAGAAAGACAAGTTTGAAAAAATATATTTTAATAAAACTGGCGCTCTGACAAAAGCTACTGCCCACGGTTCCTTATCGATAAGGAACCGCGCCTTTGAGCCATCGAGATAAAGAACCGCCTACAGAGGCATGTTTTTATCAAAGAAAAATGATTAATTTTTGAAAACCAAAATTTTTAAAATACTTAAAAATACATCTTAAACCTTTTAGGATATCATTGTAACACCACAACACTAGATAATAATGCCTTGTTGAAGGATTATGAGTTGAATCGAGATAGGAAAAGACCGAAATGAACAAACGACTACTCGTAGCAAAAAGGCAAAGGGAGAGGAGTCAAGAGAAGTGAATCAAGACCAAGAACATTGCTCAAATGATAAATGATATTTTTCAAATTGATGATGTGAAGAGCTTGTGTCATATATAGTGGTTTAAGACGTGCCTTTCCGCCGATAGTCTAAACCGCTTTGGTAATGAATTAAACCAAGCAATTTTAATGCAAAAATAAGATCTTTTTCAAGAGTAGTCTTACTCTATTTCAAAATATGAGTAAGGTATAGATTCACTTTCTCTCCCACATGATCGGATAATTTTATAGAATTAACAATAACAATATCCTTGGAATATTTCAATTCCAAATGTGTAAAATCCACCTACAACTTAATGAAGTAGTTTGGTATCTCAAGGGATTAACTAATCATCCTAGAGATGAGCTTAATTGCACAAGTTACACATGATATAGGGCCTACTAACCGTAAGGGTTCAAACCAAGGAAATCATGCTTGATACTTTAAGCTTCTACTAACTCACCCTACATCTCCATAGTGAGTCAAGTATCCAAGAAATAAAGGTTTGAGATGGAAAAAGAAAAGAATCACAAACCACAAATAAATGTCAAGGCAAGGATGCCAAGAACAAGCATATAGTCAATTAATGATCAAGAGAATGATCAATAGGGCGTGTGGAAGAACGAAAGCGTACCTTGGCCACAAATTACATTCCAAGCTTTCAAGGAATCGATGCAAAGCCCAACAATGACTCATAATGACTACTAAGTCTTCAAAGACTAGTATCACTTCTACCCATCTTGATATCATCATTCAATGATGTTGGAAATTAAAGAAGATGAGTCTTCTACAAGTGTAAGTAACTCAATCCACAATCAATAGAATGATTTATCTTCATGAGTACCTACACATAACAAGATGAAAACTATTAGATACATTTCAAGAGTAAATCTAAAATGCATTAATACTACTAATTTAAGTAATATGCAATATTAACATTTTAAAAGGCTTATTTTCAATAAAAATAGTTTTGACCAAAGAAAAACTTTAGTACAACTTAACCTTCTAATTAATGGAGACAATGGATCGATCTATGTTTTAAAGTACAATATACTTCAGAGATCTTGTGTCACCATCGATCTGATACCAATTGTAGAACCTAGAAGGGGGGGTTGAATAGTTTCTCATCGGTTTATCTCCTAATTAAAATTCCTTTCAATTAGGTGAGTGCACAAAACTATCTTTTACTTCAAAGCTAGTTGCATAATGATTAGGTTTAATTCTAATGCATTAACAATGTATGATAAGTGTAGTGATAATGAATGTGAGTAAAGAGTAAGGAAAAAACAACCTAGTAGGAAGACACCAAGATTTATAGTGGTTCGGAAACGAGGCTCTATCCTCGTTCCTACTCCACTCCTCGAGTACACCTTACTCGAGATTTCCAATATCCACAAGCTCCCTTCTTGGCAGAGAAAACCTTAGAATGTCGCTTACATTATTTTCCGACACTAAGCTAAATGTCGAGACCTAATCTTAGCTAGGATCAATCTAAACAACGTCGCCCACTTCACTCTTTTACAACACAAGGCTAGATGTCGAGTTATAATCTAAAGGTAGAACTAATCTTCAAAACGTTTCCTACTTCAACATTTTCCGACACAAGGCTAGATGTCGAGTTCTAATCCAAAGCTAGAACCAATCTTCACGACTCTTTACTTTGAAGCTAAGTGAGAACTTCACACAACACAACTATATATCACTTTATAGTTTAGTGAGAACTCACAAGACACAACCACATCACTTTATAGTTTAGTGAGAACTAACACAACTAATTACAACTCAACTAATCATATCCAAGTACACACATGTAGCTTGGATCTACAAAACATAAATCCAAGCACACACATGTGCAATGGATGTACACAACTCTAATCCAAGTATTCACAAATAACTTGGATGAACACAACTAGTCCAAGTATTCACAAATACATTGGATCTACACAAGACACAAATAAACAAATGATGAACATGACTAGATCTTTAGGAGGAGATGATCTTCATCAATGCTACATCTTTAATCACATAACAAGTGTGTGAGTGATCTTCTCTTTGGACAAGGTAAATAAGGAGATCAAGAGGATAATCATGAGTAAACATACTTAACACATTAAGTGATCATTTATAAATGACTAGGGTTAGAAAGGAGAAAGAAGGATGAAGAAGATGTCTAAAAAGGGTTGAAGAGAATGCAGATTTGACTCACTATGTATAGGACAAAACATCCAACGACTATATCTGCCCGCGGTTCCTTATCGATAAGGAACTGCCATAGGTGCTAAGGTACTGCTGGCGTAGGCTCTGCTCCTTTTTGTCTTTAGTGAATTTTAAATATCTGAGGCTGTTTAAACCTTCAAAGGATATCTTATGGCATATGGAATATGCCATATTCAAATTTGCATTTTCATTTTAATAAAATATTTTCTTAAAAATAAAGTTTATTAAAAATATTTTGTAATGTTTGACAAAAGTGAGTTTTAAGGCTAATCACTTTTATTATCACTAAGCATGATTAAGATATGTTAGTGTAATGATTATTACCTTGATGATAATGTTTGTTAGATAATTTGTTTTATAATTGTGTTGGCCAATAAATGTCTTTGTAATTCGTTGTGAACAAAACTAAGAAAGATTAATTAATACTAATAATGTTTTTAGGCATTGCTTATGCATTAACAACCTATATGGGCTATTGGCTAATTAACTACAGTTTTCTTATAAAAACATAAGTCTTTTAAAACTATAAAACTAGTTTTATAAATATGTTTAAAAGATTATCTAGGACTTATCCATTTCCGCTGCTATTAGTCTTATTATGCTTATGTCATCTCATACTATGTCCGTATATCCGTTCACTAGGCGTTTTGCTCAGCTTTTTTCCTTTCATGTTCCCAAACGGTAGGTACTCAGGGATGTTCGTAGGACTTTGAGAGTATGTGCATATGGATGGAAGATATCTAGTCTTCATTACTTTATGCATTTCCATACATTACTATACTTCATTTCTTTTAGACATTGTTTAATCCTTTCATTTCAGTACTTATATTCATGTGTGTGAGCTTATGTTGGACTACCGATGTTTGATTCCGGTATTTCCTTTTATGGTCATTTAATGTTTTTGTACATTTACCTTGGATGCTTTGATGACACGCCATAATTATCCTGTGATATTCCATTTATCAAAATGGGATGTTATAGCAGTCAACAGATAAAGAAGGTAAATTACATGTTCGTATCTTAAGCAATACTAAAGCAAAAAAACCATTTAACTGACATCTTGGGGTGGGGAAGTTGAAAGAATCTTTGGATTTTCATTAAAGGTGGCAAGATGACCAGGTGAAAAAAATCAAGACATATCATGTTTAGCATGAGCTGGGTCGAGATGACCCACAACACTTCACCTATTTTTTTCAAACTTACAAGTTGATTATTATTGCCAAGCCCCCTGCAGGTTCTACATAGAGAAGGTATTTCACATTGTATAAGAAACTAAGCTATCACAATAGAAGTTTCGACTACTTTAGGTTCAATGTAGATACACATGAACGAATGTCATTATAATCATGGAAAGCTAATATGATAGCAGAAAAAGTAAAGAAATGCATACAAAAGTAAAGTGAAAGTGTTGAGAAGAACCTGCAGAAATGGCAACAAATCCCCAAAACATGATCATGAATGCTTCCCCGTCCATTACTCATGCATCATCTTTCTGTTGGAACTGCAGAACGGCACAGTATGTCATCTATAAAAGGAGAATTGGTTGGACTCATCTCTTTCTCTTCAAAGTCAAAACCTATGTTTCAGATTAATATGAAGCATGTTTAATAACATAACTGAACTTCCTAACAAACACGATGCCAAAAAGAAAAAATAAAAACCGCTGATAATCTCACAACCATGTATTCTTAATATTATTTACTTTTGGCCGACTAAGAGTATGTTTGGGATTGTTGTAAGCAACTTATCTTTATGCATATCAGCAGAACTACTAAGTAGTTTGAATCCCTTTTAAGCATGAGGCAATCCCTTTAACACATCTTTTTTTATAAAAAGTTTTGTACAATCGAAAACAACATAAGATAAGTTTCTTACAAAAAAGCATAGGGCTTTTTATGCCCGTTCTATACTTTTTTGTAATTTAAAGGTAAGCCCCTTTTTATATAAGCCGAAAGCCACATAAGATAACTAGGATTAATTAGATTGAAGACTAGATCAAAATAACACAATCGAAAACAACACTATCATAAGATAATTTATGTAATTGAAGGCCATAAACTAACTGAATCGGATTAATTAGATTGAAGGTCAGATCAAAACAAAATTAAAACTTACGGGATGCAATTGAAGGCCAGATAAATCGGGTTAATTAAATAATTTATGTAATTGATAATTGATAATATGATTATTGGGATTTTGAATTTGGGATTTTATATTTGTGATTCAGTTTAGGGTATGTGTGTGAGGGGGACTATGTTAGGTATGTGCGAAATGAGTAAATAATCAGTGGTGGTTTTTGGTGGAGATGATATATTACTTTTTTTTTATTTTATGTAATAAGAATATTATGAAATGATAAATATAAATAATACTTTGGTTAATATTACTATTAATTATTTTTTTAAACTGTAATTTTGTTAATACATAAAATAATAACAGACTAAAATTTTTTAAACAATAATTTTGTAAATACATAAAATACATAAAAGAATAACATACATGTTCATTTATATATTTGTAGATTTGGGATCCTTATTTTAACGTCGACTCTTTTAAAGCTCTTACAAATCCACATGCGTGGTATACAGTCGAAAAGTTCATGTCGACTTTGTTTGGATGGATGAAAGATCAAACAAACTCTACTTCATCTTGTATGATAAAAATGTAAGTTTTTAAACATTATAAATTTCATCACCATTGCAATTGCAAATAATAACTATTAAAAATACCTATTAATTTTATTCATCTAATATCAGGGAGAAAAAATTACGGCGGTGGTCCCGCAAGACATGGTGGATGCCTATAGAAATAAAGAGTTGGAACAAACTTTTGTTTCTATACACAACTTTCAAATTGAATATGTGGATCCAACATAGTATCTACGGTTCGAAAACTACAGTTTTGTTCGTCGCGAATGGGTGATATCGATCAACAACAAGACGGAGATCAACGAAATTTTGTTTGCTGATGAAAGGGGGTTTAAGCCCCACGCGTGGATAGCTTTCATTAGGGATCTAATTTCGGACAAAGAGAACAAAAAAAAGAAAATACTCATCGGTAAACAAAAAATTACTTAACAATCACATATGATCGAACACTACTAATAATACATATATCCCTAACTTACTTTTTACTATTTCATCTATAGATACTGTTGGAAGGGTGATTAGCGGGAGCGTGAAAAAACCCGAAGGCCATGCCACATGTGAGGTTCGCTTGAGAGATGTCACGTACGTGTGTTTGTTAAAATTAGTTTAACATATACTCTTTTGTGTTCACGATATGAGTATTATCTAAACTTCTTATAGCGGAGCGGAGATAACATTTATTGCTTTCCATACTTTGCGAAAGGGTCCTTCAAGGCTCGCACGTGTTATCAAAGACCAAGGAACAATATACTTGAAACGTGTCAAGCTCGTGCACGTTGGAACATGTATAAAACTGACTTTGTTTGATACTCTCATTTTTTACATGCTTCTACGTTTGTTTGTTACTTTCCTCAAAACTTTTTTTCTCCATCTATTCACAGAGACTTTATTGTTGGACACAGGTTACAAGTGCTGAGTTTGACCCGTCTATGCATCAAACGGACGTGCTAATGAAAATGAAGATTTGAATCATCACTCAAAGTGCTAGAGTTTATTTTCTTTAACGTACTTTAAATGTTCAAACATTTGCCTTTGTTTCTTTTTGAAGTTTACTTTCTTACATTTTGAATTTTTGGGAATAGTTTCATAAATTTATTTTGGTTTGTGGAATAAATGGTTACATTTTTTTACGTGTTGCGAGGATGAAATAGTATATAACCAACTTATTTAAGTCCAAACTTATGAAGCAACCCAAAATATATGTATTTAATTTGATCCAAAGATCAAAATGATGACGATGAACATACCATAAAATCATATTCTAATAAGTCAAATGAACGATGAAAGAAATCAAAGATACCTCGGAGATGAATTACTGTTAAACATAACAAATACAACAATAGTAAAGCATAATTAGTCACATCTTATACAAAAGTCTCTAATAATTCACTTCACTTTTTTTAAATAATTTTATATCATATATTATACCGAAAGTTAACAAGTTTGGAAAACAAATAAAAAATAATATATATTAGTTATAATTTAATTTTGTAATGCACGTTTAGTTATTAAATCATCTTTTGTATTTTTAAGATACAATGAATGGAGCTAGACAATCTAGCACCGCATTTTTAGCCCCGTTCATGTTGACTTAAACAAAGGTATGGTTCCTTTATGATATTAGTATATGCATATGCTACTTTTATTATATTTTTTGTTCCCATTTTTATTCACTTCACCATGGTTGATTTGATTAATTACTTATGAAAGAAGAAAGAAAGAAGATGATTTCTAGATAGAGAAAGTAGAGAGAAAAGTAGAGAGAGATATAATTAACTATGTGAAAATGAGATTAAGAAAAATGAAAGATCCAACCTCTCCTAACATGCTAGGAGAGGTATATATAGTCAGGCTCATACATGTATCCTTAATGGACTATATTGTTTAATGGGCCGGGCTTGAATAAAATACTTAGTAGCTTAAAAGAGGCCTTTTAAGCTAGCCATCAAGCCCGTAATGTCACGATTATTTTTACTAACTATTACAACGTTCTAATAAATGTTACAATAAAAACCTATGGCCGAACATTCTTGTTTGACTCAATATTTTGAGGCTAACAATCTCCCCCAATGTGAGGTCATTCCTCTTCAATATTTGGAGATCAATGGAGATTTTGAATTTCGTCATAAATGAGTCTTGAACGTTTAATAGTAGTCTTGTTCCTTCATGCTGTGATCTTTGAGCCTTTGTCGTTGTCTTTCGACTTTGTCTTTTATCTTGAGATCTTCAAATCATTCTTGACTTAATATTGCCATTGATAGTTGTAATTTCACACTCGTTTAGGAAAACGAGGTAAAAGCGGTATGTATTAAACAAATGGTTTAGGAAAACCAAGTGCTTATGACCCTTTTGTAAGTTCGTTCTCAAGGAGGCTTGGTGTGTGTTAAACTTGATTAAGTTTGAGATTAATATTGAGAAAAGAAAAGAGGAAAGAAAATGATGGCGATTACGACTAAGATTAAACTACGACGAAAGCTAAAACATAAAGCGTGAAAACGTGACGAAATTTAAAAATTTAATCTAAATAATTATTAAAAATAAAAAACAAATCTAAAATAATATAAATAAGAATATAAATTTGACAAAAATATATTAAAACTTATTTCCAATTTAATTTTCAATTTTAAATGCTATTTAAAGCCTTAAAGTTCAATAAAATTTAAAAATACTTAACCTAAAACAAGAAAATTGGAAAAACAGAAATCCAAGACTTTTTGGCACTAAATGACAAAAACAGAATATTAAAAATCTAATTTAAATTCAAAATAAAGCAATAAATAGTAAAAACTAATCAGACAATTAAAATCTCTTTTTCTAAAATTACTAAAATAAATCAAAGATTATGAGAAAAATTTGAAATCTCAAAAACTAGGGTTTTAAGGCACTAAAGACAAAAAATCAATAAGTTGAAAGGGACATGTCACTTGTTTTTGTTTTTAGTACTAGCAGTGGCTAGAACTGGTCTATCAGTGGGAACATGGGTTCCCACTGCTATTCACAGAAAGTGAAAAATGGTGTTTTGAGATTAGTTTGGTGGTTACTTTGGACAAAGAGGGCACCCCTACACTCAGTGGAGTGTAGGGAGTCAGTATAATGCAAAAAACAAGCAACTCACATACACAAAAGGCACAAAATCAGGCTAAAATAAGTTGCTGATGTCTACTAGTGGTCTGCTAGACTAATGCTGGTTCATTTGGCACCTAGACGAATTTTAAGGCCACCAATCTAACAATATTGCATACCAAATCCAAATCCAACAACATACAAACCTTAGATTACCATTACTACTAACAGTTGACAAGATTTAGTGGCAAAATCTACTAAAACAAACTGGTTAAAGGACTGCTGAGTTTTTATGCTATTTTCACCAGTTTTAAGACATGCAAACTTCTAAAAACCTAACAATACTTAAACCAAACAGCTAAATTAACCTATCACTAGCTACTTGAGTGTGTATAACTTAGTTATAACTTACCTTGTGCCACCAAAAGTTTGTTATACCCAAATCCAAACACCCCTTATGAAACTGAAACTCAAAAATTTTCAAAGTCTTTTTGTTTATCAAACTAAAAACATCCTAAACAATTACCAATCTGAGCATAATATGAACCAAGCAACATGTATCATGCACCAAAAACAACACAATCTTCTCAGAAATTACAAATATCACTTAAATCTTGAAATTTGGCAGAAATACTACAAGGTAAGTATTCTTACCTCCAAGGTGCACATCCACACCTTGGAGTGTATGAGCTTAAGTGCAAAGAGTGCACTAGCTTCCTTAACTCCCCTGCTAAGAAAAATCAAACACACAATAATAATATCAAGATTATATCAACCGATGTCCACTCTTTATTTTACTGTTAATATCATATGGACTATTTACCAATCCTATGACAGATTAACATGAAAATATGAGTCCCATAAGATGCAATCACCAAAATTCGACAAGCCACAAACTTTACTTAAAACCTTTTGGATTTTTAAACAGAAAGTACCCAAGGAATTGATACCTCACAACTTTTCATCCAAATGTATATGCCCACAAATCCTTGATATCTACTTGATATCAGTTATTTATGGTCATATATATATTCAAATGAGCAGCTTATGGATCTTTTACAACTTCCTTATTTAACTTTTTAAAACTGAAAACTTTTTAAATGATATCACAAATAGGAACTTGAACAAGATTTGTAAACGAATTTAAAATAAACTAAGAGAAATGAGAACAACATAAAGTAAATTGGTAACTTTTTTTATTCACCAAAACTTAACCAACTTTTTCATTCCATAGATAAAAGGGGTTTACAAGTTCGTGAACAAAGGAAAACAAGAACAAGAAAAATGAAACCCTAATGTGCCTTATATATGGCATACAATTGATTCTAGAATGCTTAAGAAGCTGAAAACCCTAGTGTGTGATGTTCCCTTTTTACACTCAAATATGCCAATGAGATGCTCTTTGTCCTTTGTCAATCCTTGATCATGTGATGTATCTTGGCGTTTTGTAGGTTGATAGATGTTGAAATTACATCTATATCGTTCAATGGACCAAGCATTGTTCTCACTCATTGATCTCTTTTGCCAATTTTGTCATGTACCTATTTTTGGAGCAGGGGTGGGGTCTAAGGGACACATGGGTGAGAGTGACAGGGTTTTGAGAGAGGGGTTTAGTTGAGGTTAATACTAATCAAAGATCTGGAAGTAATTAAAACAAACCCCTTTGTATTAGGGCAATTAGGATATAGGGTTTTTAGAGGTGAGGGATGAGTGAATAGGATAGTTTAATCTGGATTAGTGGTAATCTTTATTGTTTCACACATTTTTTTTGGTTTAAACAGATTAATAAATTATTAGTTATATAAAATGTGAGTGGGGTATGAGGTGGCGAAACATGGGTGGATGGTGGAAGTGACGTGGTGGTTTGGTTGGTTGAGGTGAGTTTCTTTATCTGCCAAGTTTAACCACTACTCATTCTTCTTTGTTTCATTTGATGGTTAAACAGCCAAACAAAACGTATCCTTTGTAAAGTAAGTTTAGGTTTTTGCATTTTGGCCACAAAAACTTTTCAAAAGGTTATAAAGGAGTTGTTTTGTATTTTGATGATATTTGAAGGGTGATTCTTGGCATGTCTTCATTCTTCAAGGTCTTCACTTGTATTCTTTCCTTCATGGAGGACTAAAAGTGACAAGTCTTCAATTTTGAGGGACCAATCTTGCCAATTCTTCAAAGTTGAGTGTCCTTTTTGTATTTTTGACAACTTTAGGTACCAAACTTGTAATTATGAATATACAAGGGTATAAAGTGTCAATTCTTCAATAATGAAGGACCCTTCTTGTACAATCTTCAATTCTTCAAGGACTTTTCTTGGAAAATCAACTCTAGGGTCCGGTTTATTGTGTGGCTTCTTTTCCCGTGTTCGTTTTTATTGATTCTTGTGATCTTTTGTCATTTTCTCGATATCCGTACCTAAAATACACATTGAGCAAACACAAGCATATATTTGGCACTTTTTATTATATTTTTAACATTTTAAGCCCGTTTTGGACGATGAGACTATGTATAAAAGCAGTCTCATCACTCCCCCATACTAAACCATTGTCGTGCCCTCACGCAATGCTCGAATAAAGTATCTTAGCATCTCCAAAATTCATTTTTATCGACTTTTATTGAATCATAAACTTACTACACTAATACTACTTGCGTTTTAGACATAATGTATGATTTTCATCGCAAAATGGGACATTTAGGTTCATAGAACAAGAACACATGAATGCTTCGTTAGAAATAATTTCGTCGTCCTCGATTTTCACCCAATTCCATGCCAAGCGTGTAACGAGATCATTGTCATTATAAGTTAGTAATGCTAACACTACTCATATGCCCTAATCACGTACTTAGACTCCCTTAATCCTAAGTGGTATCTCTTATATTTTATTTTTGTTTTGAATGTTCACGAGGATACATTTTTTACTTATGCGATAATAGAGATTAAGGTCCAAAAACAGAGTCATAACGGTGTAACCAAGACCATCGAATTAATAACCTCTCATAATAAACAACGATGACAAAAAATTAAGTCAACAAGAAGGATCAATAAACACGGTTTTATAACAGTTTTGAACATGAGACTTATTACCAAGACTTTTATACGCCCCCTAACGGATGGGCCTTATTATCATAGGTTTACCTCCATCTTTTATTCAACACCGTCATGGAGATTTTATTAGGAATTCGTTCTTTCCTTGCATTTTATTTAACCTCGCCATGAGGTGTTTATTATGGCCAAAGACGTATATCCTCACGCTAAGGTGAATTTTGGATCTTTAAGGCTTCGAGATTTAAGACATTCATTTTCAATTATGAATATATTTTTCGGCCTTGTGAGCTTGAAATTTTTGCTTGATTTAGGTGAAGAGGAACTTAAAAATTATTATTGGGGAAGCCTTTGATTATTCGGGGTGCCAATAATTCAAAACCGTGACACTGGCGATACCTTAATGTTTTCCCAATTTAATTACATAGAAGCTACTAGAAAAGACTAGAAACCAACAATCAAGACTAAACCACTAAGCCAATACTTATTAGCAAAATATATATACAAACGAAGGTAGAATAAGAAAACAATTAGAACACATGAGTTTTTGAAAGAATACGAGTACTCTACGTTTAGCATAGTAACTTATAATTAACTCTATCATTTCTCGTCCTCATTTAAGAGACTTTGCCTGAAAATTTAAGGAATTGAAGCTAAGTGCTCAACACGCACGGTTGAGTCAAAAATTACTCTTATTCTCGCCATCAGAAAATCTACATTCGTGTCTTTAAACACTTATGAAACATGAGAAAAATTTAAAATTAGGTTATTTTTAGCCTTATTTGCAACAAAACGATAACAAAACGAAAAATTTTGGAAAGCGTGAAGGCGTAAGCAAGGCAAGTATCTATTAACCCCCTATACTAAAGTTAAACATTGTCCTCAATGTTTTGTGTCTAAGGGTAGAATACCCCCATACTAGAGACGAAGTCGAATGCTTAATCTAGCATGGAAAGGATGGAACCATTAAATCTATAGCCGTTTATGAAGTCTGCTAAAAGACCTAAGGTTAGAACATAAAAGGATATATCATTTGGATATCAAGAAATTCTTCAAAGAAAACGATCGAGTGCTCACGTAAAACGAACACGAGAGGCTCCAATTCGTGAAGATGATCATCTAAAAACCACAATTCACAAACAACCACGGAACAAAGGTTAGAAGGGCACAAATCCCCTCACATTAACTACATTAGAAGGCGATAATATGTACATGGATAAGCATGGGATCTCCCCCACGAGGCACCTCGTTTTTGATTACCGAGTCATGAGCTCGACTTGATCCCCTCAATACTAATTATCATTCGGGAAGATGACTTGGTCGAGGTCGTCCAAAGAAGGGACTTCCCCACCGAAGTAGTGCTTCAACCTATGAACATTAAACTTAAAGTTAAGACCATCATTTTGAGCTAGCTCGATGGTACCATAAGGAAACACTTGGGTAATGGTGAATGGTCCGGACCAACGGGATTTCAACTTGCCGGAAAATATTTTCAATCTCGAGTTAAAAAGCAACACTTGATCTCCAATGTTAAAAACCCGGTTTTAATTTTAGAATAATGTAACTTTTTAGTTTTCTCTTAATAAATCAATGAATTTTATTAAGCAATGTCCCTCAATTCATCTAATTCATT
Source organism: Glebionis coronaria (assembly GCA_025667525.1). Taxonomy (NCBI): domain Eukaryota; kingdom Viridiplantae; phylum Streptophyta; class Magnoliopsida; order Asterales; family Asteraceae; genus Glebionis; species Glebionis coronaria. The sequence goes on from CM046877.1 coordinate 155,417,686, forward strand.
AAATTGCATTTTCTGGTGTTTTCCCGCGGTCTCAATGTCATCATTACAATGCTTTAGGGCCCAATAAGCTGTGTTCGAGTTCAATGGGCAAGTGACAATTCTTCCTATACACAAGCTTGTAAGGAGTGCACCCAATGGGAATCTTATGAGCGGTACGAAAGGCCCATAAAGCATCGTCTAACTTATCCGACAAAGATTGTCGGTTTTCTCCTATCGACCTCTCCAAAATTCACTTCAAAGCTTGGTTTGAAACCTCGACTTGCCCACTCGTTTGTGGGTGATAAGCCGTAGAAAGCCGATGTGTAACCCCATATTTCTTTAGAACCCTTTCAAATTGGTCGTTACAAAAATGGGTTCTACGATCGCTTATGATAGCACGAGGGGTTCCAAACCGTGAGAATAGTTGCTTCAAAAACTTGACTACCACATGAGCATCGTTCGTGGGCAAAGCCTTAACTTCCACCCACTTGGATAGGTAGTCAACGGCGAAAAGGATGTACTAATTACCACGAGATGATGGGAACGCCCCATAAAATCAATGCCCCATACGTCAAAGACCACACGCACTTGGTTGATATTTTGTGGCATTTCATCATTTTGTGAGGCTTTTCCTTAACGTTGGCATGAGTCACACGACTTGACAAGTGCGTGCGCATCTCGGTAAATAGTAGGCCAAAAGAAACTGGCATCAAAGACCTTCTTCACCGTGAGATTAGCACCATGGTGACCACCCTTGGGTCCCTCGTGACAATCTATAAGGATATTAGTAGCTTCGGTGCCAAAAACACAACGTCGAATAATTTGATCCGCACAAGTCCGAAATAGGTAAGGATCGTTCCAAAAGTAGAACTTGACGTCACGAAAGAATTTCCGTTTTTGTTGAGTCGTCATACCCTTAATGATGAAGTTGCCCGCATGGTAATTTGCGATGTCCGCAAACCATGGGATGGGAGAGTTTTTCTTGGAATTCACTACACCAAGTGTCTCGAGAGGAAATGTTTCGGGGATTTCCTTGTTCTCGTACACACTTTGGTGAGGATCTTCCAAACGAGAGAGGTGATTGGCCGCAAGATTCTCGGCTCCTTTTTTGTCAAGTATTGTGACATCAAATTCTTGTAGGAGGAGAATCCAACTAAGCAATCTCGGCTTAGCATCTTGTTTAGCCTATAGGTACTTGATTGTCGAATGATCCGTATACACTATGATTTTGGTCAAGACGAGATAAGGTCGGAATTTCTCAAATGCATATACCACGGCAAGGAATTCCTTTTCCGTTGTGGTGTACTTAAGTTGAGCCTCGGTCATCGTCTTACTAGCATATTGGATAGGCAAGAAATGCTTATCATGACGTTGCCCCAAAACGGCCCCAATAGCGTAATCACTTGCATCATACATAAGCTCAAAGGGGAGGTTCCAGTTAGGAGCAACAAGAATGGGAGCTTCGGTAAGTTTCCTTTTAAGGATTTCAAAGGCTCATACACAATCTTCATTAAAGACAAAAGGAGCATCTTTTTCGAGGAGGTGTGTAATGGGTCGATATATCTTTGTAAAATCCTTGATGAATCGATGATAGAAGCCCGCGTGGCCTAGGAAACTTCTAATTCCCTTAACGGTTTTGGGATGAGGTAATTTGGCGATGATGTCTATCTTAGCTTTGTCTACCTCAATCCCCGCTTTCGAGACCTTGTGTCCTAAGACGATTCCTTCTTTAACCATAAAATGACATTTTTACTAATTGAGCACAAGTTTGGTTTCCTCACAACGTTTCAACATTTGTTTCAAATTTCCTAAACACGAAGTGAACGAACTACCAAACACGGAAAAGTTATCCATGAAGACTTCCATCGTCTTCTCGATCATGTCATGAAAAATAGCCATCATACACCGTTGAATAGTTCCTGGTGCATTACAAAGTCTGAATGGCATTCTACGATAGGCAAACGTTCCGTATGGACACGTAAACGTAGTTTTTTCTTGATCACGAGGATCGATGGGGATTTGAAAGTAACCAGAAAAACCATCTAAGAAGCAATAGAAATCGTTTCCCGCAAGACGCTCCAACCTTGGATCCATCAAGGGAAAGGGAAAATGGTCTTTACGAGTGGGGTCATTTAAGTTACGATAGTCAATACACACCCTCCAACCGGTCACGAGTCGAGTTGGAATTAACTCGTTGTCATCGTTTGGCACAACGGTCATTCCTCCCTTTTTAGGGACACAATGAATGGGGCTCACCCAAGGGCTTTCGGAAATAGGGTAAATCATTCTCGCGTCAAGGAGTTTAACGACTTCCTTTTTGATGACGTCGTGAATTTTGGGGTTTACCCTCCTTTGACATTGAATTGTGGGCTTGTAGTCTTCCTCCATTAATATTTTGTGGGTACAAATTTTTGGGTCGATACCGTTAATGTCGAATAATTTCCACGCAATTTCCCCTTTGTGAGCCTTCAAGACATCGATAAGTGAGGTTTTTTCATCATCCGAAAGATCTTTCGCAATAATAACCGGCAACTTATCGTCTCTTTCCAAGAATATGTATTCAAGATGTGGAGGAAGATCTTTCAACTCGAGGATTGGTGGTTCCTCGATTGAAGATTTGGGTTCGATACTCATAAGCTCCACCGGCGGAGGAAATGGGAAATCGTTAAGAAAATCCTTGATAATCGAAAAGTCCTCATCATCGTCGAGGTCTTCGTTAGAAGTTCGAGGTACATCAAACTCTTCCAAAGTAAAACCACCTCCTTCAAATGGAGTGAAAGATGGTGTTGAATTATCAAGAATTGGATCGAGCATAGTGGGATTGCCACTATTTGCTTAATCGACAAAACCTAAAATCTCTTGTGAAAATTCCTCGCAAACGACATCGATTAAATCAGTATGGTTTAAAGTCGCGATAGAATAAACATGAGAAAGTTGAGAGTTTTGAGTCGCGTTTATAACAAGTTCCTCGTCGTTAAAGCGTAAGGTGATTTTCCTTGCATGAACATCAATAACCGCCTTAGACGTATCTAAAAACAAACGACCTAAAATGAGAGGAACTTGAGGATCCGTGGGAATATCGGCTACGATAAAGTCTACCGGATAATAGAACTTTCCCACTTTCACAAAAACGTTTTCGGCCAACGCACATGCGGGAATCGTGGAATGATCGACCATCTCGATAGACATTCTTGAAGGAGTAAGATAGGGAAGATTGAGCGACTTGAATATGTCAAGAGGCATCAAATTGATACTAGCACCAAGATCGGCCAAGGCATAGCATTCTTCCATATCTTTAATACCAACCGGAATTAAGAATTTACCGGGGTCACCGACTTTTTGAGGTATGCGGTTAAGATAAACCGATGAACAACTAGACAATCTTTGCAATTTCTCCTTGTTGTTCAACATACTCTTAAAGTTGGCGGTAAATCGAGGCATCATGATTAAAGCTTCGACAAAACTTATGTTAAAATGCATATCACGAAACATCTTAATAAAAAGCTCAAACTGATAATTGTCTCATTCTTGCAGTCTTTCCTTGTTACGTCTCGAGGGGTAAGGAAAGGGTGGTGTGGGGTGGGCATAGGCATAACCTTTGGAATCTCGGGTTCCAATGATGGTAAAGGGTCGACCGTAGGTGTGGCTTGAGCGGTACTTCGTGGGATTGTAATGTGCTCCTTTTCTACCACAATCTCGGGTTCTTCCTCAATTGCCTCCTCTGTAGGAGCAATTGGTTGAGGAGTCGGTTCCTTAAAGGTCTTACAATACGTGTGGTAATCACTTTCATCTCTCCCTTCGGGTTTGACACGGTGTTACTAGGAAGACCACCCGAAGTAGAGGCTCTACTAATCATGATAGCTTCTAAAAGGCTATTTTCCGTCTTTTGACGTTCTTGCCTATCTTACTCTTTTTCGGCTTTTTAATTTTGCTCCCACCTAAGTAAGGTTTGTTTAATCTTATGTTGACCTTGTTCCATTTTTTTGGAGCCTAACCATATTTCCTTCCATTTTATTTCTTTGAGTTTCAAACTTAGTCCTTAGGTTACTCACATCATTTTCCATGTTTGTGTACCTATCGTCATTAGCCTTAAAATAGTTCAAAATCTCACTTGGAATGTCTTTTGAAAATGCATTTGAAAGCCCTTGATTGACATTTTGGAAATCATGATTTTGGTTTTGATTTTGCAATTGACCACTAGTCCCTTAATTCCCATTGTTGCAATTGTTACCCTTGTAATTGTTCTTTTGATTTCCTTGGTAACCACCTTGATTGTTGCGATAATTGTTAGCATTTTGACTTGGTGGAAAACCTGGTGGAGTCATTTGATTAGTGCGGGTAACTTGACCGTTTTGGTTATAAGTTCCCGTGGCCGCGTAGGCACTCGAAGTGTTACCACCGTTGGTAATACACTCAGAGAAATCATGTCCTCCACCACAATAAACACAAGAAACCTCAACCGCTTTAGCCGTAGCGGGAGTGGGTTGTTCACCAAATTTAAACTCAATTAACAATCCTTTAAGCTTATCAAAAATCTTGTTTCAATATTAGCTTCTATTTGGCAAGCATCAATGGTTTGTGACAATGAAGGCGAAGACGAAGCCTTGAGAACACTCAGTGTGCTACGAGGACTATAGACCTTAGACCTATTCTCAATGATCAATAATGCTTCCTCGACCGTTTTACAAAAAACATTTCCACCCGCGGCGGCATTGAGATAGTCTCGTTCATGATCGTTCAAGCCATTGTAAAACGTGTCGATTTGTTGTAAGTCGGAAAAACCGTGATGAGGACATTCATGCAACATTTCCTTAAACCTATTCCAAGCCATTGAAAAACTCTCATTGTGTTGTTGTGAAAACTTTGAAATCTTGTATTTCAAGTGCGTAGTCTTAGAGGGCGGGAAAAATTGGTTCACGAACTTCGAAACGAGATCCTTCCACGTCAATATAGAATTGGGTGGCTCTTTCTCTAACCAAATTTTAGCGGGCCCCGCGAAGGAATACGGAAAAAGCATCATCTTAATCCCGTCATTCGTGACGTCCTTAAACTTGCAAGTCGATGTAATAAGTGTGTAAACACTTATCCTTTTGCCACTAAAATCAAGGAAAAACAAGACCTAATCATGTGTTTAGTATCGTAACAGTCGGAATTACGCGTGGTTTTGCGTTTTTGTGTGAAATATGTACAAATGATCAAAAGGAAAGAAAACATGGGATTTCACGGTCAAATGTTGAAGAAAGAGACGAAGACAAAGTCAAAGAACCAAAAGTGTGCCAAAGATCACGAAAACCGGCAAAATCGACACAACTTTGAAGAAATGATCATTAAAGCCAAATCGAGCTCGTTTTTAGTGGATTTAATCTTATTGGAGTTATCGGGCTTTGTGGGACCCACATTTGCTTATTGGGCCTGAAAGCCCAATAATGGAAATAACTGATTCATTTTTTTTACCAAAAGTCCAAAATGGCCCAAGAAGCAAAATGAGACGTGAGGGAGTAATTTTTTGGGTTTCAAAAAATAAGCCCATTAGGGTGTAAACAGAATATGGGTCGGTGGATATTAAGTGAAAAGATTTTTTACTTTGGTCAACCATTCACCAACCGTTTACCCATATAACTCCCCCACACACGTTTTTATTTTACCCACCCAATTTTCATCCACTCACACCTCACATTATCTCTACGTTACAACCTATGTAACTCCTTCTTTCTCTCCCACACCAAAAAAAATAAACACAACTTTTTTACCACTATTCCTAAACCCTAATCACAAATATACATAAAAGATTTTGGGGGTTTTATTGGATTCGTGTGATTCACACGAAGGGGATTAATTCCCCCTTATTTCGAGAAGAACCTGATGTGGTCCTTAAATCCTGACGTGGCTCCTATCCCTATTTTGATTGGTTCTCACACCTCACCACAACCCCTCCATCCAATCATCTATCTCCACATCAGCAATCAACAAACACAACAAACACAAAATCGCCATGATGGCAATCCGTGTGATGAAGGGGTGTATTATCCACCGTTGATCAAGAAAAAGAGAGAGGAAAGAAGAAAGAGCGGTCAAGATTGCAAGACGTGATTACCAAGTCCTCCCCAACAGGTTTAGGGTTTCCCTATAAAAACCCATCCATAATCTTTAATGGGTGCCATATATTACTTTAATTTTATTTTATGCAAAAATTAGATTTTAGGTTAAATGTAATTTTCTTTTTTTCAGTTAATGTAATCTCTTTATTATTAATAAAATTTATTTTTAGTTTACTCTCGTCTCTTTAATTATTTTAAGTTTCCTGCTATTTAATTTCATTCGGTTTTTGTCATATTAAATATTATTTAGTTTAATTTATTTAAAGAAAAAGTGAAAGTAAAAGTGGATAAACAAATTTCCCCCACTGGGAAGTTTCATGAATTTGTTTGGTCCGTGGTTCGAGTAGTGTTGATTTTTGATGGTAAAGGTGGTGTTCTGATTCGGTTCATCAGTCCGCTCAGCGCGTGACTGCTTCTCAACAGATTCGACACAAGGTTTCAACTCCTTTTAATTTTTTTGTTAATTTTTAGATTATAATTAAGTGATCTGATTTATCTTCTTGTTTTTTAGTTTAGTTAATCTGGTTTTAAGTTTCTTGTTATTTACAAGTGTTAGTTTATTCGTTATAAATTGGTATTAGTTTAATGTTATTTTGATTTGAAGTATTTTAGTTAATTTGTGTTTTTATTTATCTGCTCTTGTTAATTTGCTTAGTTTTGAGTTTAAATTTTGGGTGCCTGTTATATATCTTTCTGTCTGTTAAGTTTGCTTTTATGGTGAAGATGTTTTAGATAAGAGGGTAAAATCCTATTTAGATTTTTGAGTTTGCTGATTTAAGGAGTCGATATAGTTTAGTCTTAGTTGATAAATTGGTTTAGCTGCTTTCGTTTCTAGTTTACTTTGCTGATAGATTTACTTAGTTTTGGTTATTTAATCTGGTAGATTTACTTAGTTTGTTGCTTATCAGTTCTAGTTAGTTTAAGTCTATTTGCTTATTAGGTTGCTTTGGCTTATTTGATTTAGTTTTGAGATTAGATCTGCTTATTTGCTTATTTCCTGTTTCAGCATTTTGTGCTTATTTGGGTTTTGTATGGTTGCTGAATTTTGTTTGCTTATTATTCTTGCTGATCTGCTTTGAGCTCTCAGACCCATTTGGTCTGAGTGTTGTGTTTATCTACCAAAGAAAAACAATATTCCAAAAATAAAAATATAGCAAAAATTCGTCCATAACTAGAATCGAACCCCTAACCTTTAGCTCAACAGCCCAACGCTTTATCCATCCGGTCTAGACCCTTATTTGTGTTTTGTTACGCTTTTAGTAATTAATATAGGATTATATTAGACTGTCAGTTTTATTAATTAAGTTAATACAAGTTTTAGTTTAATTAAAAGTTTTCTTTATATTCATTTTTTTTAAAGTTAAAAATAAAAATAAACAAAATAAATATTTTTATTACTTTTAGAATTTTAAAATTAGTTTTATAAATAAGTTTCTTTTATTTTTAATTAAAATAGGGTTTGTATAAAATTAATTTTTAAATTTTGTTTAAATTCAAAATAGTTTTCAAATTAGTTTAATTAATTTTGTTTAGTTTCAAATTAGTTTTTATTTAAATTAGTTTATGATTTATAAATAGTTTTGTTTAAAATTTGAAAAGTAGTTTTTATTAAATATTTCCTTTTTAATTTGATTAATTAGTTTTTAATTAAATAGTTTTTAGTTTTTAAATACCAAAAAGTATTTTTACCAAGAACAATTAATCTTACGTTTAATTGGATATCAATTCGAGTGAGTCGAGGAAACGAACTTAATTGCACACAAAAATCACAACATTAAAATGGCGCCGCTCCGCTTCGCTCGTTACGATTGACGATTTCGTGAGACGATTTGGATTTTGGGATCCGTTCAATTTTGAACGTTATTTTTCTTGTTAAAAAATCTAAAACATAAAAAATCAAAAAGATAAAAATACAAAAAAAATTAAAAAATCATCAAAGCAAATTCTTTCCTAAGATTTGCACAAAAAATATTAATTAACAAATCCAAAAGTGACGCTTTTCTAAGTGTTACACCAAAAATACTCCTCTTTATCCTCTATTGTGTTTAATTCTTTTCTCTACCCCTCTAATATTTAATTCTTCATGGATTCTGATAGGTGTGAAAACATCCATCCTTTTACCACTTAATTATAATAAAAACCAAGCCAAAACGTGTATTTTATGTCGTAAATGTCGGAATTATGCGTGGTTTGTGTTTTTGTTGTGATTTAGGACCAAAATGTGAAAAGGGAAAAAAACACGGGCTTTCACGGGCTTTTATCGAAGAAAAAGACAAAAGACGAAGTCAAGAGATCAAGAGTGCAAAAAGAACGGAAGTCCAAGACCTATTCTGAAGATTTATCGAAGAACAAGTCTAAAGACGGAAGTTTAATAAAGCCGAAGAACTCAAGTCTTATTAATGAAGAATTTTCAAGACGAGTTTAATTAATCCTGAGACAACGTCGAAAAAGTCGAAGAATTAAGAAGACGAAAAGACGAGAAAGAAAGAAAGGATGAAGGAAGCAACCAACACATGCATCCTTCCCTAATCCCCTATAAATAGACACCATTTCATATCATTTGAATTTGTTAGCTAATTTTGACAAAATTAGTCTTTCCACCATTTTCATTCCTTGCACCATTTATTTTTCATGTCATTTTAATTTCATGTATTAGATTTCTTGCCTTTTAATTCCAAGTAAGTTCAATTTATTGTTGAATCTTTGTTTTCCTTTAATCAAGTTTTTTCTTTATCATTCTCATCCTACTTTTCTTGTTTTGGTTTGATTGTGGTTCGGATTAAGCATTGATTTTGCTTAATCATATTGCTTATTTGATTAAAAAGTTCATCTTTTTATTTCTATCTAAGCTTTCATACGAAATAAGCTATAAGTTTGACAACCTTATTGGCTTATTTTGTATTTAGCTTATTTATTTTTAAGTTTTCTAAAAAGTTTTTATCTTTTTAAAGTTTGCTTATTTTGTTTGCTTATTTTGTGTCTTGAAAGTTTCCATTCGTAGCTTATTGAGTCTCCTTAATATTGGTCTTGTTGAGTTTTTGACAAGTGCTTATTAAGTGTGCTTATTGAGTTTTTAGCTTATCTCCATTTTCGGATTATTTTGTGTTCCATCGCAATATTGAGCTTTTACACATTCCGACGCCTCATTCTGATAGGTTGCTTGTTTGTATCGCAATAACCCAAAGGGGGTTCTACTTTGCGATAGCTTGTGTTCTCATTCCCTAATTCCGATCGGAATTGCGATCGCTCATTGCGATCGCATATTCCGACGGAGTTTAAGGTATACTGCGACGAAGTGCTGCCCAAATTTTGACAGCCACATTCGGTTAGAATTTGGCACTTTAATTATTCCGACAAATTTTATTTTTAGACATTCCGGTAGTTCTTTTTTAAAACATTCCGACAGCTTTCTTTTAGTATTCCGATAGATTCTCTTTTTCATATTCCGATAGTTTAAAATGAAAATTAAAAAAAATAAATAAAATGACGAACCAACTCACATGCCCAAACATCCAATTCTCGAGGAGTTACCTAATCAACACTCCTCTAATGAGAATTACATTTACCACATTCGTGAGGATTTAACTTATCAACAATCACCACAAATGAATGATGGTTTCGTACTTGATCGTGATCTTTTCAAACGAGTTTCTACAGTCCTTATCTACGATGAAATCGAAAAGATTAACGTTCATGAGGATGAATGCTTTGACCCGGGAGGTGACATGGACCATTCTATGATTGATAACTTTACGGCTTTGCCAATTGGTCAACATCCATTGTCTTTGGAGGATGACAATGTGATTCCTTTACCCACCCCACCTCCCGTCAATCTGGACTTCACTTGCTTTTCTTGTATTGAGAGGATCTTTTTACCATTCAAGACTTATCCTCCTGCCTCTCCTTTATTAATGTCCTCCGGGAACGAGGACAAGGTCTTTGATCCTGGTATTACATTTGAGGCTTCCCCATGGACCATTTAAAAAGTTCGGGGACGAGTCAGGCTCGTGACTCGGTTAACAAAAACAAGCGCTTCTCGGGAGGCAACCCGATTATCTATCCTTTTATTCTGTTTTTCTAATAAGTGTAGGGGGAGACCCTAGTATGTGTTTGTTGTCTTCTTTCTTATCATGTGCAGGGATTCGAGCTTTCAAAAATCCATTCTTGATGACTTTTGACGACCCGTGATTCCGTGTTCCCGTCTTCCCGGTTCTATCCTATACTCTTTTGATTCTCTATTTTATATTTATTCAATATTAAAATAGGAATCACTTTAGTTGTCCTTTCCTTAGCAAGATTTAAACAAAGTGCACAATGTCCTAAGTGTAGGGGAGTTTACTCCCACATGCTTAAACATTGAGGACAATGTTTATATTAAGTGTAGGGGGGACTTCTATCGAAGTTAAGTGGTCTTTTCCTTGCATTTGTCCTCATTTTAACCGGAAAAGTGATTTTTCGACATTTTTCAAAAATTTTAATCTATTTTGGCCTACTAGTATAGTAGTATTTTCCCTTGTTAGCGTTATTTACTTTCTTTGCTAGAATAAAATTTTAAATAAAGTGGTTTTAAATTTTTCAAAGTCATGAGTATTTTGACTCAACCCGAGTTTACTTATCTAAGTTTACTCTAGCTAGTATCCTTAACGTGTTTAAGTCAAGTTTTCCTAGGCTTTTATATAGGGAGCTTTAAAAGGCGAAAGTCTTAACTCTCACGGGTTAAGAACAAGAACTTTTCGCAAGTTCCTATAATTGATCCTAGAAAGTCGTTTATCAAGGGAACTTTAAAATGCGATTTCTAAACTTAAAAAAGTCTAAGAATTTGCAAGATCCTATAGATGACTCGAAAACCCAAAACTTTGATTTAATTGGCTAAGCATCCACGAGTCTCATTCCTTGAGATTTTAAATTATGGAGAACAAGAGGATGATAGAGTCAATTATAAGTTTGGTACTCTTTCGTGAATTTTTGAGAGTTGATTATAAGCCTATTCTCCCATCGCTTGCTAATAAATTTATCTGCAATAAATAAGGTTGTACGATTTGAAAAGTTACTTAGCTTCTAGCCCAAGATCGTTTAAAAGTTGCTCGGTATTAATTAGAGTTCATAGCCAAGGCATAACTTATTGAAGCGGGATGCAAAGATTGGAGAGTCCGAAAAGGCCTTAACAAGGCATGAGGGCTACATTTTGTTGCTAAAGATCCAAAAGTGATGTGAAGAATCATTTAACAAAAATCAATATGAAGGATCGAGACACACGACGAAAAGCAAAAACTCCCCAAAATATCATGGAGAAGTCTATCCAAAAAGGCCCTAACAAGGTATGAGGATAAATAGATCCAAGTCCTAAAAGGAGGCAGATCGTTGTATATCAAAGTCCAAAATAAAGATTGGAGAAAAATGAAGAAGTCGTGGTCCAAAGATGAAGAATCTCTCAAAACTTCAAGTGAAGAAATTCCTATTATGAAGAGAAGACCATAATTGCAAGAACGTCTCTCAAAGATTCGAAGTATGAAGTCGCTACCAAATATCGGTCCGAGAAAGGTCTCAAATCGTTAAGCGAGTTATGCCAAGATATGAACTTTATGAGGTCCCGAGAAGCAGTTTTAAAAGAGTTTGTCCTTTAGCTAACTATTGATTAAATCGTCCACTTTATTTTCGGCCTAAATAACTATCGAAATAAGTCAAACAATGCATCCTCGTGATCATTCAAGACAATAATAAAATATATGAGATACACCTAGGAATAAGGGAGTCTAAGTAAATAATTTGCCCACATGAGTTCATGTTAGTTTGCTAACTTATAATAACAATGATCTCGTTTTTAAGCTTGGTATGGGGAACGTGAAACTTGAGGATGATAATCATTCATGACATTCCAAAACCCTAAGGTAAGTCTTTGTTTTCTTTACTTGTTTTGTTATTTTCTATCTCTTTAATAAAGGCCAATGTGGATTGTTTGTGATGAAAAGTGTAATCTTGTCTTGTAATTAATGCATTGCATGAGGACATTGCAATGGTCAAGTGTAGGGGATTTGATAGGTGTGAAAACACTCATCCTTTTACCACTTAATTATAATAAAAACCAAGCCAAAACGTGTATTGTATGTCGTAAATGTCAGAATTATGCGTGGTTTGTGTTTTTGTTGTGATTTAGGACCAAAATGTGAAAAGGGAAGAAACCACGGGCTTTTATCGAAGAAAAGGACAAAAGACGAAGTCAAGAGATCAAGAGTGCAAAAAGAACGGAAGTCCAAGACCTATTCTGAAGATTTATCGAAGAACAAGTCTAAAGACGGAAGTTTAATAAAGTCGAAGAACTCAAGTCTTATTAATGAAGAATTTTCAAGACGAGTTTAATTAATCCCGAGACAACGTCAAAAAAGTCAAAGAATTAAGAAGACGAGAAAGAAAGAAAGGATGAAGGAAGCAACCAACACATGCCTCCTTCCCTAATCCCCTATAAATAGACGCCGTTTCATTTCATTTGAACTTGTTAGCTAATTTTGACAAAATTAGTCTTTCCACCATTTTCATTCCTTGCACCATTTATTTTTCATGTCATTTTAATTTCATGTATTAGATTTCTTGCCTTTTAATTCCAAGTAAGTTCAATTTATTGTTGAATCTTTGTTTTCCTTTAATCAAGTTTTTTCTTTATCATTCTCATCCTACTTTTCTTGTTTTGGTTTGATTGTGGTTCGGATTAAGCATTGATTTTGCTAAATCATATTGCTTATTTGATTAAAAAGTTCATCTTTTTATTTCAATCTAAGCTTTTATACGAAATAAGCTATAAGTTTGACAACCTTATTGGCTTATTTTGTATTTAGCTTATTTATTTTTAAGTTTTCTAAAAAGTTTTTATCTTTTTAAAGTTTGCTTATTTTGTTTGCTAGTTTTGTGTCTTGAAAGTTTTCAATTCGTAGCTTATTGAGTCTCCTTAATATTGGTCTTGTTGAGTTTTTGACAAGTGCTTATTAAGTGTGCTTATTGAGTTTTTAGCTTATCTCCATTTTCGGATTATTTTGTGTTCCATCGCAATATTGAGCTTTTACACATTCCGACGCCTCATTCCGATAGGTTGCTTGTTTGTATCGCAATAACCCAAAGGGGGTTCTACTTTGCGATAGCTTGTGTTCTAATTCCCTTATTCCGATCGGGATTGCGATCGCTCATTGCGATCGCATATTCCGACGGAGTTTAAGGTATACTGCGACGAAGTGCTGCCCAAATTTTGACAGCCACATTCGGATAGAACTTGGCACTTTAATTATTCCGACAATTTTTATTTTTAGACATTCTGATAGTTCTTTTTTAAAACATTCTGACGGTTTTCTTTTAGTATTCCGATAGATTCACTTTTTCACATTCCGATAGTTTAAAATAAGATTTAAAAAAAATATTCCGATAGAATTCGTCCCTTTTATTCCGACAGATTTGGTCAATCATTCCGATACTTGTTATTTACAACATAACATTCCGATAGAATGTCATGCCTACTTGCATGCTTTCTATTTCTTCCCGCCCAAATGAGCAGCTAGGCTGGCTGCTTCCAGCAGCTAGCCTGCCTGCTTGCTTATTTATTTGTATTGTTCCGTAATTGTCTAGTTTTATCTGAAAGTTGTTCCGATTTTATTTTTGAAAGTTACGTATTTTTAGTTGAATTTTTCTTCCAATTTTAAAATTAATATTTTTACGTAAAGTTCAAGTTTTATCTTTTTTTTAGTACCCGCTTTAGGTTTTTCCTCGTTTATGTTTAAAGTACCATTTCAGTTTTATTCTCTCCTTTTTCATTTAGTAAACTTTATTTTCGAGTCGATAGTTAATTTCGTCTTATAGATTTATTTTTATTAATTGTTTCTCTTTAAATTTCGTTTTATTATTTGTTTTAATATTCGTTTTAATATCGTTTTAATTTTTAGTTTTTAATATTCACCTTGTTTTACTTTTATTATTTGAACTTGTCTTTAGTTTGTTTTTAAATACTTTTCGCATTTACTGTTTAATTAGTTTTAGATAATCAACTTCCCTTTTTCTTAACTAAAAACAACTGAGTCACACATTTAACCGGAAATCAATTCGATTAGACACCGAGAAAACGAACTTTTTCAACTAGCAAAAATCTTAATTTCAGACTCGTATTGCGTAAGGTGTGGGAGACCATGGAATGGTTATCAAACATGTCAATGGTGTACATGTGAGCGAGGCAGCTATCATATCGACAATACTCAACTTGGATTTTGTCTATTTTGCAATTCAGCCAATTCGTACTTCACCTCTCCATATATGAGGATCCGTATCCCCAACATGCACCGGGTTTTTCTCAATACCCCTGTTGCAACAATTGTGGGGGCCCTCACGATACTTCTTATTGTCAACCGATGAATTTTGAGCCACGTCCGTGCTATAATTCCGGTTTTCAACATTTTGAACCCCCACAATACTCCGTCGTTCATCAACCTTCTTTTGAGGAACAACTCACTAGTTTGGCTAGAATTCTGGAAAGCTTAAATCAACTCAAAGTTAGCTTGCATGACGAAATCCGACAAGAGCAAGTATCTAATCTTAGTGCTTCTACTCCCCCTCTTGTGCGTTCTTACTATTATGATGATGATGACGATGAGAATTCTATTTCTTGGAATGATCTTGTTGCTCAACATCCTAGTGCAATTGTAATTCGTTCTCTCGACATCCCAAATGCATCTAAGGATTGTGATACATCGAGTGAGATTAGTGATTTTGGTCTCGACAAATTCTTTGATGAGGTTTGTGATGTGCCGACTTTTGCGGAGCTTACGGACGAGGTGGCTCTTACAGATGATATTTCTCCTTTTCACCCATCTCCACCGGGAGATGAGGGTGATGTCGATTTATTCACTCCGGCTTACGAGATGTTCACTGATGAACTTGCTCTTTTAGATAAGGTGGAAGACGTTATTCTTCGCGACAAATTATTGAAAATTCAACTTCTTATTTCTCAAACTGAAGCGTTGAATTCTACTCCTATCAATGAATCTTTACCTCCGTCTTTAACTCCCGTTGAGAATACTGACCCATATATGGAAGAAATTGACTATCTCTCAATACCTCCGGGTATTGATGATGATGACATGGAGGGGGACATTCTCTTTGATAATTTTATAAATGAAGATATTGTCCCAAGTCCCCCTCCCGAGCACCTTTCCTCCCAACCTTTAGAACATATTACCGAGGATGAGTGCTTTGACCCGGGAGGTGACATTGACCATTCTATGATTGATACCTTTACAGATTTGCCGAATAATGACCATCCATTGTCTTTGGGGGATGACAATTTGTCTCCTTTACCCACCCCACCACCCGTGGATCAAGACTTCACTTACTTTTCTTATGTTGAGAGGACTTTTCTACCCTTCAAGATTTATCCTCCTGCCTCTCATTTATTATGTTCCTCTGGGACCGAGGATAAGATTTTTGATCCCGGTATTACATTAGAGGCTTCCCCATGTACCATTTAATTCGGGGTCGAGTCAGGCTCGTGACTCGGTTAACAAAAACAAGCGCTTCTCGGGAGGCAACCCGATGATCTATTTTTTTTCTACCATAAGTGTAGGGGGAGCCGAGTAGGTTGTGTTTTGTGATGTTGTGCAGGGATGTGTGCTTTCATGATCCACTTTTGGTGCTTTTGACGCGACCCGTGATCCCGTGTTCCCGTGTACCCGGTTTCTTCGATAAGTTTTTTCTATTGTGATTCATACATGTATATAAATAAGTCTAATAAATGTAATCACTTTAGTTGTCTCTTCGTTAGCTCGATTTAAACAATGTACTCAATGTCCTATGTGTAGGGGAGTTTATTCTCCCACATGCTTAAACATTGAGGACAATGTTTATATTCAGTGTAGGGGGACTTTTATCGAAATTTAGTGGGCTTTTTCATGAATTTGACCCCATTTAACCGGAAAATTAAAAAAATTTCAACATTTTTCAAATTTTTGATCTATTTTGGCCTAGTAGTATTTCCATTTATTTTCTTTCCTTATGTCATCGCATCGTATTTATATTGTCCATTTCAAAGAATAAAGTCAAAATAAATAAATAAATAAATGAATGAATAAAATGGTTTTAACAAGTTTAGATGTCTTTGATATATTAGGCCCGTCATGAATATTTTGACTCAACCCGAGTTTACTTATCCAAGTTTACTCTAGCTAGTATCCTTAACCATATGGACCTTAATTGGTTTATTAGGCTAAGCATCCACGAGTCTCATTCCTTGAGATTTTAAATTATGGAGAACGAGATATGATAGAATTGATAATAAGTTTAAGGGTTAATTCTTATTTATATGAGTTTTGTGGCTCTTTCTTCCCGCTTGTATATTTAATTGCTTAATAAATGAGGATTTTTGCGGTGTAGATTCGATATCTTAGCTCTTAGCCAAATCTTTTATCTTCTTGTAATTAAAGCATGAACACATTAAGGGTGCCAGCGTTGTGGACTTCCGACTAAGGTGGCTCATAACCACTAAGTAGGAGGTATTCAGACCATGGGACCGCGAAATTTGGCCTATTATATATATCATAAATAAAGAAAGAATAAGATTAAAACATGACCTCAAGGAGCCTTAGGGTGTGGGGCATGTAGCACAAACCTTGTCATTAGAGCCTTAGGGTGTATGGCATGGTATTTGAATAAAAATTGATCAAAAATCAATTCTCTTGTTTATCGTTCAAGGAGCCTTAGGGTGTGGACAATAGATGAGGAGCATTTTTACATCTTAAAGAGCCTAAGGGTATATCATGTGAACTTGCTAAGCTCCACATAAAGTCAACATGACTTTAGAGGAATAATTAATAAGTAGTACTATTGGCCAAATTTTGGATCCGGGAATTTATTTCCGAATCGTGTTAAATCATCCTTGATGTGGTCTTACTTTAGTGACAACGTTTTTGAGGACGAGGTTAGGTTTTGAGTGTCGGGTTTGCACCGTTTTGCCTTCATTTTTGGACTAATAATTATCAAATAAGTCAAATGAGCCTACGGGTGAATGACAATCCATAAAAGCTAGAGATACAACTTAGGAATTGGAGAAAGAGTATTACACAATTGTCTTATATAAGTGGTTTTAACTTGAGGACTTATGGTAAAAAATGATCTCGTTTTTAAGCTTGGTATGGGGAACGTGAAACTTGAGGGTGATTAATATTCATGACATCAAATCCCTAATTAAAGTCTTAGATTTCTTTACGAGTTTCTTCCATCAAATAATTTCCAAGTTAATAAATTGTTATAACTTTTGTTTCCTTTAAAGTTTTCATCTTTTCATCGTAATAGTAATAGTATATCTTAATAAAGGCCAAGATGGGTTAATTATGAGAAAAATGTAACTTTATGCTTTAAAATTATGCATTGCATGGGGTCATTGCAATGGTCAAGTGTAGTTATTTAATAAGTGTGTAAACACTTATCCTTTTGCCACTAAAATCAAGGAAAAACAACACCTAATCATGTGTTTAGTATCGTAAAAGTCGGAATTACGCGTGGTTTTGCGTTTTTGTGTGAATTAGGTACAAATGATCAAAAGGAAAGAAAACACAGGATTTCACAGTCAAATGTTGAAGAAAAGTCCAAGAAAGAGACGAAGACAAAGTCAAAGAACCAAAAGTGTGCCAAAGATCACGAAAACCGGCAAAATCGACACAACTTTGAAGAAATGATCATCAAAGCCAAATCGAGATCGTTTTTAGTGGATTTAATCTTACTGGAGTTATCGGGCTTTGTGGGATCCACATTTTCTTATTGGGCCTGAAAGCCCAATAATGGAAATAACTTATTCATTTTTTTTACCAAAAGCCCAAAATGGCCCAAGAAGCAAAATGAGACGTGTGGGAGTAATTTTTTGGGTTTCAAAAAATAAGCCCATGAGGGTGTAAACAGAATATGGGTCGATGGATATTAAGTGAAAAGATTTTTTGCTTTGGTCAACCATTCACCAACCGTTTACCCATATAACTCCCACACACACGTTTTTGTTTTACCCACTCAATTTTCATCCACTCACACCTCACATTATCTCTATGTTACAACCTATGTAACTCCTTCTTTCTCTCCCACACCAAAAAAAATAAACATAGCTTTTTTACCACTATTCCTAAACCCTAATCACAAATATACATAAAAGATTTTGGGGGTTTTATTGGATTCGTGTGATTCACACGAAGGGGATTAATTCCCCCTTATTTCGGGAAGAACATGATGTGGTCCTTAAATCCTGACGTGGCTCCTATCCGTATTTTGATTGGTTCTCACACCTCACCACAACCCCTCCATCCAATCGTCTATCTCCACATCAGCAATCAACAAACACAACAAACACAAAATCGCCATGATGGCAAACCGTGTGATGAAGGGGTGTATTATCCACCGGTGATCAAGAAAAAGAGAGAGGAAAGAAGAAAGAGCGGTCAAGATTGCAAGACGTGATTACCAAGTCCTCCCCAACAGGTTTTAGGGTTTCCCTATAAAAACCCATCCATAATCTGTAATGGGTGCCATATTTTACTTTAATTTTATTTTATGCAAAAATTAGATTTTAGGTTAAATGTAATTTTCTTATTTTCAGTTAATGTAATCTCTTTATTATTAATAAAATTTATTTTTAGTTTACTCTCGTCTTTTTAATTATTTTAAGTTTCCTGCTATTTAATTTTCATTCGGTTTTTGTCATATTAAATATTATTTAGTTTAATTTATTTAAAGAAAAAGTGAAAGTAAAAGTGGATAAACAAATTTCCCCCACTGGGAAGTTTCATGAATCTGTTTGGTTCGTGGTTCGAGTGGTGTTGATTTCTGATGGTAAAGGTGGTGTTCTGATTCGGTTCATCAGTCCGCTCAGCGCGTGACTGCTTCTAAACGGATTCGACACAAGGTTTCAACTCCTTTTAATTTTTTTGTTAGATTTTAGATTATAATTAAGTGATCTGATTTATCTGCTTGTTTTTTAGTTTAGTTAATCAGGTTTTAAGTTTCTTGTTATTTACAAGTGTTAGTTTATTCGTTATAAATTGGTATTAGTTTAATTTTATTTTAATTTGAAGTATTTTAGTTAATTTGTGTTTTTATTTATCTGCTCTTGTTAATTTGCTTAGTTTTGAGTTTAAATTTTGGGTGCCTGTTATATATTGTCACACCCCACCATGGCGGAATATAGGCCACGACGTATGGATATCATCACAACAATAGCGTGTCTATAGAGATAACTAAATGATATAAGAAATGTCATAAAATGGTGACACAAATGTCATGACAATATCTCAACAATACAGGAGTCTAGGTAAGTAGGTAACAGTCCTATCTCTTACCCAAGACAAACAAATAACACAAACAAACAAACATATAGGTGCCAACAGTATCATTAGATAAATGAACAAACAAAGCTAAGAAGGAACGGGGATCTCCTTCTAAATGCATTCCTACGCAACTCCAAAATCCTAGCCATATATGTCCTCACGCTTAACCACATTCTCACCTGAAAGAGACACTAAAACACGTCAACATAATGTTGGTGAGAGTCATAGGTTTAGACTCCAACGCCAAATCAGTTATAAGCTGTGACTAACAACCATCAACACAATAACATATGGACAATGTGTTACAATTATGTATTAACAACTAACATTCAAGATCAATCATTCCAAACCAAAATCCAAGGCCCTCAGCCTTACCAAACACCATGGTACCTTAGATGATCACACTATGTACCTATCCCAAGGGCACCACCTTGTCATTATCCATTGGTCCCATAGACGATCACGCTATGTACCTATCCCAAGGCCCCTACCTTGTCAACATCCCCTTGGTACCAAGTCAAGCCACAATAACTGAGACGGTACGTGTCCCCCGATCCAAATCATAAACACAATCAAGAATCACATAGCAGTTAATCACATAAGTGCACACACAAGTCCATCACAAACCATAAAAACATTCACAACATTAGTTACAAAACCATACAGTGTCTCTTCCATCCCATCTGGAAGTCAAAATCATTAAAAGACATGGGACTATGAAACTCACCTGATTGCTTCTTCACAAGTCCTCGCACTAGCAACAAGCTAACAAACCAAAAACACGCAACCAATACATGAACCAATCACTAAGATGGCTCATCAACCTATGATGCACATCTAGCCTATTCCCATATAAATACCTCATTGATAAGCTCTAATCACCCTATTACCCTTCCCTAAGAAGTCCTTAACTTGGTTAAGTTTAATAACTATCTCGTTCATATTTTACACAAAACAGTCCTAATTTTAGGTCTCCAAACTTTAAGTCAAACGTCCACTTAAACATACCCATGGTTTCGGTAAAAGGAATATTCATACCCTTACATATGTTAGATAACATCTCCCACTTGCCCTAACCTTAAAGCTACTGTTAAGGCCCCGATATATATATATATACTATTGCCATTCCATTTTTACTGATTTTAAACATACAAAAAGTTTGTTACAATTAGGGGGTCTTACCCTAAACCAAAACCTTAGCCCAAGTGCAGATACTTACTAAAATATATAAACCATCTCTCAGGTTCGTGAGAAAATCCCAATGCAACCCTAAGTACCCCAAACAACCCAAAACTTAAAAAGAAAACAGGCTGAATTCAAAACTGTTTTGACCTCCGACTGTTGTAACCTGTTTTTGGCCCACTTCCCGACCTCGAATTTAGTTCTCGTTTCTTGCATTGGAAAGCCACTTCAGTTACCTTTTCAGGGGTACTTGGATCGTAAAATAAGAGTTTGTAGAACTCCCAATATGATCAAAACAATTGACTCAAAATTCAGCCCAGTTTTTAAAAACGGTTTAATCAAATTAAACTAATTAATTACCCATAACATCATTAAATACAAGCCCTAGATTATGTAATCATCATATTATGATTAATACCACATTAGTTTACTATTTTTATAACAACTCTAAACTAAATCCATCATAAGATGATTAATTAAACATAAAAACAATTTAAATTAAAAATGTTTAAGAAGGTTTTTACCTTTAATTCAATGGAAGATGAAAAACTATGAAAACCCCTAAAAACTCTCTTGATGCCGTCGACTTAATGCTCCAGGAAGATAAAAAATGGTTTTGTTTTTTAGTTATAACATTATATAGGGTTCACAAATCCTAGTCCAAGTAGAAGCCCACTTTCCATTTTTTTCCCCTTCCTTTTCTTTTGATTCGTCCAAACCGACCCATATGCCCCTAATTTCGTTTTTTTTAAATTTTATTATTAATATATGTATTAATAACATTACCTTAATTTTCCTTAATTTATTTCAGCTCCTAAAGCCTCCAAAACCTCAAAACCATAAAACTAGTCAGTTTTTACGCGTTTTACCGTAAAAGACGTAAAATATACACTTTTATAAAAAATCTTAAATTTTGAAATAAACTTTATATTTAAGTCCTAAATGACTTAAAACCATCCCGAAAAATATCCATATGACTAATTACCTCATCCGAGACCTCTAAATGTTAAACCGTAAATCGTAAAAATACGATTTTCTATAATACATTGTAGAATATTGATAACCTATGAATCTATGAAGTGGGTTGATGTTTTCTAGTGAGAGAAACTAGAGAGAGAAAGTGAGAGAATATGTGAAAGATTTTATTAATATGAAAGTGTAAAATGGAACAACAACCAACCCCTTTCCTTAGTGGAAAGGGGTATTTATATTCCAAGCCTAACATTGGGCTTGGGCCGGTCCATGACAAGCCCATGGACCGGTTCTTACTTAAGTTAATAAGCAACTAATGACTAATTACTAACTACGAGCTATTACAACATAAATCATATTGTGGAGTGACCGATACTTCTAATATACGTTAAAACGTATTTCTAACAATCTCCCCCTAAGGGAGGTCACTCCACGTTACAAAGTTCTAAACCTAGCATACTATACTAAGTCTTCGTTCTTTAGCTCGTAGTCTTTTCTTCTTTTCTTTCTTTTGTTGTGAATATGTTGATTTGATCTTTTTGGCTTTGACTTGAGAGCATTGTTCTTTGGCCTTTCACGTGCGATCTTTGCCTTTCTTGTGAACTTTGCCTCCTCGTGACTTCATGTTCCACACACTTACGTCTTTTTGTTGAATTATCGAAAGCTTCAGAGTTTGGTACAGCGGAAGACTTCATCTTGTACTTTCTTGAATTTTTGCTGAACTTTGTTGCAAAAGACATAAGCATGTGGGAACGACTTTTTCAGGTACACCGCTACACCACCGTCTTCACTGGTACACAGCAACGCCACCGTCTTCAACAGGTACACAGCAACGCCACCGTCTTTAACAGGTACACAGCAACGACACGAATAAAATGGCTTTGAACATTTTATTCTAATTCGGTAGCATTTTACCTCCGGTCGGTGAAGACCGTTGGACGATATTAGATATCGTACCCGTGACGGATAGTTTCAATTAAGTAACTTCCTGACAGGATTTCGCGGGTAAACCCGTTCTCTTTATTCGACCGTCCAAAGCTGACTGCGAACATAAAGAGTGAATCACTTGGATAAATTATCCTTGTGATTAAAAGCCGTCAATTCATGAAACCTGGAACAAGTGAATTTCAATTAAGATTTTCACCATCGTTGCTTTCCAGTTGTCACGAGCTCAATTCATAAAGAATCTTGCACGTCACCTACCAAGTGCTGTTTGATGTTAACACTAGAAGGATTTCCACTCGTCACTGTGGTCAATAAAGAGTCACTCTGAGTGTTCTGGCAAGATCATATGATAATGCGAAGAGGCCTGGAACGAGTTTAAGTTCAATTAAGAATTAAACCACTGTTACCTTCCAGTTTTTCACAAGATTGGTTCTAAAAGAACCGCACGTGTAACCTACCATGAGCTTGTTTGATGTTGGCTCAAGCAGGATTTCCATCTTCATTGTAATACTTGCGTATTACTCGGATGTTCTGGCAATATTACAGGAATACTGCGTAGGACTCATGAAAATCTCTTACTTTTCACAATGTGTGAGAAAGCAAGGAATAAATGGAAAGTGTCCTAATGAGACTTTTGATGATCTCTTGGCTCTAGACTCGATTGTGCGTTTTGATTTAGTGAGCGATGGCTTGAGAGGAGTGCCACCTTTTCAATACCAGTCTATTCGGAGTGAATAAACCAATAGATAACGTGTTGATCTCCGTGTGATTAAAACAAATACCTTTTGAGAGATATTTGAGTTAGCTGGGGAAGGGTTGTGCATTGCATCACTGGGTCCATGATGTCTTTCTTCAATACCGAGAATCATTAGCAAAAATGACCTCAATAGCATATGTATTGACCCGGTTTCTGCCTAAAGTTGTAAGGAGGGCTTCTTTCTTTACACCCTTTATCTTTACATTTCTTTTTCATTCTTCAACCCCTTCAATGCTTACCAATACGTCATCACTAGCACCTTGTTGTGATTGTTCCAGTGCTAGCTTAAGTACTTGGTCGGCATTCAGCTACGTTCACATTCTTTCTCCATCTTTCCTAGGACTTCTAATTCTATCTAGGGAATTGTCCTTGGGAAGATTCCATCGGTTCTGATGAATCATTGGACTAAACCTATTCCTACCACCCTTTTGTCACCACATCCGTCGTGAATTAAGCGTGTTTTGGGAAGGAATTGCCACCATGAAAAATCATTGAAAATCACATAAGGTACTTGTGATATTGAAATCAAAAGTTTTGTACCTTAGGTGTTTTGTTCATCAAAAACGCTCCCCCTTAACACGTGCTTAACACATATTAAGTTGGATTATCATTAAATCTTTTTCATCTTTTAGCCAAGTATCACTTAAGTCTCCTTAATCCCATTTTCTCCCCTTATCCAAAATGTTAACCATTAATATTTGGGATATTGAATGGATTAACTGGTCTTTGGGTAAAAATGAAATCGATGTTTGGCCATAGAACAAGTTATTGCTCCCCCTTAAGTTAATAAGGGATAGTTGTAGTGCTTTAGTATGATATATTTTGAAAGATTTAGAATCTCGTGAGAAATTCTTGAAAAATTATCATACCTTAACACTACAACAAGCCATTAACGCACATTATTCACAAATATACATATTCACAAATAATACCAATATAGAGTGACCTGAAATGTACGACCCTTTAGATGGATCGTTGCAGTGTCCTGTAGTGCACTCCATATGGTCTACCACCCACGAATCTTTCCAAGCTCCTCATCAATCTACGTTCACGGAGCTTTTGATCGATCTTCTTGATCACGTACTTCGCCATCTGCCGGTAACCTGGATGCCAATCCTCCATCATTTCTGGCAAAGTCCCACCCGAGTTCAGATGCTCCAACTTTCCTCTGACTTGTATAAGAGTTCCATCACTATACTTGTGGAGCTCCCCCACCCTCATAAACTTCATCAAACCTCGACTGTTCAAGTAGAAAATGCCGTAATTCGGGACAGAAATGCCGGTATAAGGACATCTTTCTACATGTTGAGGTAGCACTTGATTCACTGGACGGGTTAGGTTGAGCTTCCTTTGATAGCTTTCGACTCCCAACTGAAGATCTTCAACTCGTGTCTTGATGACAACGCTTCGTGTGAACATACGAAGTGCTGTATTCAAAGCAATCAGGTCTTCACGAGGAATATGTGTGAGTTGATCTCGGGTCATCAGAAGCAGCATATCTTCGATATCCTCAAGGCGAATGATGGAAAAATCTCCTTGCTGGATTTTGTATTCCCTGTCATCCTCCCTTTTCAAACGAATCTCCGTGACATGATAATAGCCATTCTTGGCTTCAGTTTTCATTCCTAAGATGCTGGAGATGCGGATGTCGGATCTAACACTGCTTCCAGAATTGACTAGGCAGCAACCCCTGTACGCCCTTCGGACTCGTTCGTCCCAATGAGATGCACCTATGACAGCATACATATCATAATTACGATTTATCTTAGGGACCCAGAGTCGGTTTACCTTTTCCTCGATAAAGGGTATTGTCCCCCAGTTAGCAGCTTTCAGCAAGGTCATGGATGTTGCGTACTTTGATGACCCCTTCAGTAGATACACCAGATCATTGGTGACAAAGAAGTCAAGAGCAATCTGATTATCTTGATCCATTGGAGGTGGAGCTCTTTCTGATTCATGAAGACCTGGCCGTTGAACGGTATTCAGAGCCTTCAGGATCTCCTCGGCATAATATTCGAACTCCATTTGGGTCAACCGGGTTTTGGCGCGAAGTCTTTTATCCTTCAGTACTTTCTTCACCAAAGATGGAGTAACCGAAGTCTTATACTCATGAGCAAGAAATGCACATAAGTCAATCGGACTTCGGATACGAAGATACAAGACATCTTTGTCGGCGTCGGTGATCGGATCATACTGCGCCGCTGCCGTGATCCAAGCCTGTGGTGGAGCAGTCTCGTCGATCTCCAACGTGTCCTCCCAGTCCTTTGTGCTTGGTTCAGGAATAGTAGATTGTGGGTTTTGTTGCAGAGGAGTGGAGACGTGAACATCTGCTTGTTCAGATTCAGGCATTTCAGCAGTGTCATGGACGGGTGAGTGTCGAGCAGCTTCAGGTTCGGTTACCGATTCTGCAATCACAGGGGCAACAACCATAGAACTAACAGGGTTAGTGGTAACAGGTATTGATGCATGGATAAATGTACCAGGAATAGATGACCCTGTAGTGGCATTCACATCGTGGCGCCACTTCGAACGTCTGGATTCCGTGGATGTAGATTTTTCCTTTGGTGCTGCATCTTTCTTTGACTTGGTGCCAGACTTAACCACTTTCTTTGAGCTGGCACCCTTATCCCCTTTCTCACACTGTTCACCTTTATCCGCATTGCTCCCCTTAACACTCTTCTGGTGACCATCACCACCATCATTACCATCATTATCATCATCATCCTCATCCTCAGCATCATCATCAACATCGTCATCATCATTATCATCATCCTTATCATTATCATCCTCATCATCCTCATCATTGTCATCCTCATCATCCTCATCATCATCCTCATTCTTATCTTCTTCTTCTTCTTCTTCCTCTTCTCCACCTGTACCCTCTTCTTCGTCACTCTCTTCCCTTTCTTCCTCAGGGAGAATGTGGTAGGGTACCACACTTCCAAATGTTTTGAATAACCTATCATCCTCCATGATAGCATCATTCAGGGATTTGTAGAGAGCCCGTTGAAGTCTAGACTTATCAAACGATCCAAGTTCCACCATACGAGCCTTAAGGATCTTCTTCAGTTCAAAATCCGTCAAGTCATATGCGATCTTGTAGGCGGCTTCTGAAGGATTGGATGATTTGATCATCAAGTTGTCAGCAGCAAGCGTCTTCAAATCATCACGCAGTTTAGGCATTAGGGATTCAACGGAGTCTTTCACTCTCTGCTCAATAGTAGCTTCAAGAGCGTCTTTTTGCTCTTTAAGGTCATCCTTAATAGCTTTAAGTCTCTTAATTCGTGCTTGATGCCTATCAGCTTCATCCTTTTTAACCTGAGCAAGTTCTTCTGCATGAGCTTTACGTGTAACTTCCATGTCTGCAGCGAACTTGGCAATCAAATCTTCTTGAGCTTTCTTTGATGCCTCTTCACTTTGAGCTCGTCTACGTAACTCTTGGCGAAGTTCATCCATTTCTCTCTTTTGATTATCCACATGTTTATCCAACATCTCGGCCATCACTATTGCTGCCATTGCAGATGTTGCAGAGCTGCTCTGGGTTGATGGAATGGGCTCGGTTGTAACGGCGGTACTAAGGATGGGCTTTATTGGTGGTGGAGGAAATGGTGTTGAAACCGGTTTGGTTGGTAAGGGTTGAGTTGGTTGTAGTTGAGTTACCAAAGGTTGAGTCGACTCTTTGTCAATACCAGCTGAAACAGGGATTGATGGCTCCTTCGAAGTGGAATAATGTTCAGGTGACCCAAACTCATCAACATCATCAGGTTCCATGTACTCATCCTCAATGTCTACTCTTACACCTGAACCACTACCGCCAGTATCTTTCCTGCTCCTTTGAATGGCTATCTTCATTATTTGTTTCTCAGTTTTCTCAAGAGCAGGATCAGCAATATTTTCTTCGTCACGCAGACGCATCTCATCAGCCTTACCCTTTCCCTTCTTACCCGCTGTCTTCTTCTTCTTGGTTTTGGGTTCAGGTAAATCTGTTTGCTTCCTTTTACCTTTGCTTTTAACCGTGGTAGATGAGTCTTCACCTGCTAGAAGGCTCGCTCGTTGATTCTCAATTTCTGTTAGCAAGTTCTTGTAATCATCGGATGCAATAATCTCATCGGTCAGAAGATGACTGGGAATGGGACCAGGAATAACCGTATTCGAATGAGTCTCCTGCCTTAAGTCTACCAAATCATCATCATCTATCATGTGGTGACGACTACCTGCACGCTTGTTAATGGATGCATCGTTTTCCATAAAGTAATGTATGATCAACTTAATAAACCTAGGGTACTGGTAAGTTTTAACTTTACCCTTTGTGTTAGTGAAGAGTTGAAAAGTGAACTCCTCCCACAGCAGTGATGCATAATCAATACCCATACCTTTAAACATACCATAAAACATCTTGATGATTGGTGGACGAACAGCATCATACCCAGTTGTTTTGGGTGTTAAACATCGGCTTAGAATCCCAAAAATAGCTTTCCATGGTTGACCAACTTTGGCAGTAGTAAACTCAGACGGGGTTCGTATGTCAAGACATCCAATGGCGGTGAACATCTCCATGATCTGGTCCTTGGTTGGGTTGGGTGAGTATGATGGTAGACCTTTGAGAATCGGTCGAAAGCCAAAGATCTTCCTGAAGTCTGACACAGTAAGCGTCTGCTGCTTGTTGTCCAAGGAAAAAGTGATCTTGTTCGACGTCCTCTCTTTGGTAGCCCAGAACTCGTAAAGATATTCATAGGGCACCGAAGCACTTCTCCTTAGCGCATGCTTGAAGTGAGATTTATCAAGCATGGCTGTACCTACCTTAAAGCCATTATGGGTAGAGTGAGATACCTCCTTCAGACGGAAGTTGTTTGGAACAAACTTTAGAGTCTTGGCTTCAGCAATGGCGGCGGCTCTGTTGTCTTGTAGTTGTTGTACGGTAGGGTTAGTCATCGTTTCTGCTTAAGATAAAACACAAAGGTTGATACAAACAAGTATGAATATCATTATGACTTTAAACCTAAGCATTGTACATATGACATAATCCCTTAAGCTTTGAAATCATTCAAACATCTTCTATTCGGAATAATCACTCAATTCGGAATAATAGGTCTATACTGAATATAAGTCCTATGCGGAACATAAGTCTATTCGGAACATATAGCCTATGCGGAAAAACATCCCTATTCTGAATAAAAAGGCTATTCGGAACATTTGGGCTATGCGGAATAAATTCCCCATTCGGAACTTTGGCCTATGCGGAATAAATTCCCTATTCGGAACATTTGGCCTATGCGGAATAAAGTCCTTATTCGGAACATTTTTCCCTATTCGGAACATTTGCCCTATTCGGAACATTTGCCCTATTCGGAACATTTGCCCTATTCGGAACATTTGCCCTATTCGGAACATTTGCCCTATTCGGAACATTTGCCCTATTCGGAACATTTGTCTTATTCGGAACATTTGCCCTATTCGGAACATTTTCCCTATTCGGAAAATTTTCCCTATTCGGAACATTTGCCCTATTCGGAACATTTGTCCTATTCGGAACTTTTGCCCTATTCGGAACATTTGCCTTATTCGGAAAATTTTCCCTATTCGGAACATTTGCCCTATTCGGAAAATTTTCCCTATTCGGAACATTTGCCTTATTCGGAATGAAATCCTATTCGGAACTTTTGCCTATTCGGAAAGTATTTTCAATTCTGAATAAGTGCTCTTATGCGGAAAGTGACAAACAGTTACGATTTTCTAATTGGGCATGAACTCGTTTGATTCAAGTGTTCTAAAGGCCAAATTAGTGCAATTAGACCTATTCCGAATCATCCCCAGGCAAAAACCCCAATTAATTAAACCCTAATTAAACAGTAATTTCATTCGATTGATTTTCCACTTTAAACAGTTAATTAACTTGATGTACATGAAAAATTAATCCGATTTAATACCTTTTTGATGATCTTTGAACAAGAGAATTACTGATTTGATGCGTGTTAGATTGATTTCGTGAGTGTTTGTGTGGAAGGTTATCAATGGCGGCAAAGGTGATGTAAACAGTGAAGGAATAAAAGAAACGGGGGGGAAGGTTTTGACTAGGTCAAATTTTCCACAAGTTAGACCTATTGTCAACTTTGCCCCCTCAAATTTTTCTTTTTGCTTCATTTAACATTCTTTTGTTTACCACGTTTTTTAATACTTGCCATTTTGACCCTATCTTATGTTAACTACCCGAGCCTTAGTGATTATCCTATCTTAACACAAGCACAATCCACAACAAACTTATAAGCAACAACAAGACGAATGCCAAAGCAATCCAACCATTAACCATTAAGCTTTGTGAGTTTCCTTGAAAAACTTTTGAAGATCTTTTTGATGTGAAAGATGATGAAACATTTTCTCCCCCTTAAACGATGACCCGTTTTCTATTTAAAGAGCTGTAGTCATTGTTTAACGAGGCACATGATGATGAAAAACATTTCCCAATTGATATCTTGAAAAAGTTTGATTCGTGGTGTCAATAAGATTTCTCTTATTTTAACAAACTAATGCACTGAGACGTACACCAATTCGTGTTAGACCAAGTTGTAAAGTAAACTTGATCCCTTTGCATGATTTGGCTTGTAAATCACGCCCGAGAAAATTAATTCCCGTTCTGAGCCAACGTTTTCCAAGGAAATACGTGACTTTAATATGAAAACCGGGTTGCAGTCAGAAATAACTACAAGCCATAATGGGCATGTTTTAAAACATTACAACTTTTATACGGACTCTATTTATGGCACCGTGTCAATATTGATCGACATTTCTAAGGCCGTAAATATTACCGTACTAAAAGACATGCCCGTTTTAAACGAAAAATATTTTTGGTTTTTCTTGATTTTATAATTTTTATGGTTTTTCTTGGTTTTATATTTTTTATGGTTTTTCTTGGTTTTATATTTTTGTATTGTCTTTTTGTGTTTAATATATTTACGATAATATACATGATCACGAACAAAGGATACTCTGAATAGTTTACCACGACTATTCAGCTGATTCTTCTGCCAACTCTTTGAGAGTCGCTGGAGTGAATGATTTCATGCCAAGCTTGTCGATCAAAAACTCAATTCGTCCTCGATCTAATGCTTTGGTGAACATATCCGCCAGCTGGTACTCAGTAGTGACAAAATACAGCTCGATCACTCCGTTCTCCACCTGCTCCTTAATGAAATGGTAGCGAATGTCTATGTGCTTGGCCCGGGAGTGTTGAACATAGTTGCAGCAAAGGGAAATGGCGCTCTTGTTGTCACAATACATCGGGATTTTGTTAAATCCAAGACCGTAGTCAGTTAATTGTGATCTCATCCAAAGGACTTGAGCACAACAACCGGACATGGCGATGTATTCAGCCTCCGTGCTAGAAATTGCAGCACTTTTCTGCCTTTTTGAAGACCAACTGATCAATCTATCTCCAAGGAGTTGCACAGATCCAGAAGTGCTACGCCTCGTGTCTTGACATCCAGCATGATCAGCATCTGCGTATGATATTAAAGCAATCGAGGAATCTTTCGGATACCATAGACCACGATGAAGTGTTCCTTTTAGATACCGAAAGATCCTTTTCACAACATGTAGGTGCTTTTCGGTAGGCCGAGCCTGATACCGGGCACACATGCATACAGCAAATTGCAAATCAGGCCTGCTAGCAGTCAGATAGAGAAGGGTGCCGATCATTCCACGGTAAAGTTTCGGAGCGACAATAATCCCATCCCTATCTTCATCTAACTTGGATTTCTCCACCATTGGAGTGTCTACGGGGTCACAATTCTCAAAGTTATATTTCTTAAGAGATTCTAGAGCATATTTGGATTGATTAATAAAGATGCCTCTGGGATTCTGAGAAATCTGTAATCCTAAGAAAAATGAAATTTTTCCCATCATCGACATCTGAAAGCGTGTGGACATTATCTTCTCAAATTGTTTAGACAATTCTATGTTAGTGGCAACAAATATTATATCATCAACATAAATTTGTACCAGAAGCATGTCGTTGCCGTCCTTGAGAGTGAATAGAGTGGGGTCCACTTTGCCTTTGGAGAAGCCTTCCGACATGAGATATGTTGACAGGAGATCATACCACGCGCGTGGAGCTTGTTTCAACCCATAGAGAGCCTTCTTAAGCTTGTACACATGGTTAGGATACTCCGTACTGACGAACCCATCCGGTTGACTAACATAAACTTCTTCCCTTAGTTCACCGTTCAAAAATGCCGTCTTCACATCCATTTGATAGACGATCATGTTCATATGAGCAGCAAACGCAAGGAATAGTCTAATCGCCTCCAATCTAGCCACAGGAGCAAAAGATTCCTCAAAGTCTATACCCAAGGCTTGTTTATATCCTCTAGCGACCAATCTAGCTTTATTCTTCAATACCGCACCCATCTCGTCAAGTTTAACCTTATAAACCCATAACAAAGTAAGGATGTTAACCTTGTCAGGGCGAGGAACCAATTCCCATACTTCTAGTCGTTTGAATTCATTGAGTTCCTCCTGCATAGCTTCAATCCAAGATGATTGGGTCATAGCCTGCTGCCAATTTTTGGGTTCAACTTCAGAGAGAAATGCATCAAAGTAACAATAAAGTGCACTCTCTTGTAATTGATGGCGTGTAGAGACTGGTCGATCTAGATCTCCAATAACATTCCTAATTGGGTGATCTTTTGTCCATTTAGTGCTATGGTTTTCAATCCTAGGTGGTCTGGAGTGAACAATAGAAGGAGCTTCTTCTGAGGTAGACGCGGCTGAAGGGTTTTCAGGGATCGCTACACCAAAGAAAGGAAGCTCTTGCAAGTGAGCATATTCCAAGTCGTGATCAGTAGAATCCTCTTCCACATCATTAGGCACAAGTAGGGGTGATGATTCAGGTGTAGTTTGAGAATCACTTGGTGAAGGTGCATCCGGTTCAATGTGAATTGTAGATGCATTAGATAAAGGTTCATTAGCTTGAGCAACCACTTCAGGTATTGGAGCAATTACTACAGGTGCTGGAACTTCATCAGTCGGGGGATCGAAGAATTCATCAAACAACGGTTGAAACAGTTTATCCCACTCGGGCCTTGATGGTGGTAAAAATGATGTAGAAGTAGGATTGTTGGGAACTAATCCGGAACTTATAGCACCGGTTCCCATCTCATGAAGCACGGGTTCAGAGCTGTGTTGCTCAGAAGCCATCGCTGTCAGCTCGTCGAAATCTGCGTGCATAGTTTCTACAATCTTGCCAAGACGACGGTTATAGATTTGGTATGCTCTTTTGGACGGTGAGTAACCAATGAAAATACCTATATCGGCTTTTGGTTGAAGCTTACCCAAGTTCTCACTATTGATGTTTGGATAACACAGAGCACCAAACACATGGAAAAATGAAACATCGGGTTTGCGGTCATGTAGAAGCTCATAGGGTGTTTTTCCATGGCGTTTCCGAATGATAGAACGGTTTTGGGTGAAACATGCAGTAGAAATAGCCTCTACCCACAAGAACAATGGAGCGTTCGCATAAATAAGCATGGTCCTAGCAGCTTCCATAAGTGTACGATTCCGTCTTTCAATGACACCGTTTTGTTGTGGAGTGCGTGCAGCGGATGTTTCATGTGATATACCAACTCCTTCATAATAATCACGAAGAGTCTGGTTGACGAACTCTGTACCATTGTCTGTACGAATACGGCGGACAGTGGTATTCAAACGTACCTGAATGAACTTCAGAAAAGTGATGATAGCCTTCGGTGCTTCATCCTTTGTACGTAGAAATCTAACCCATGTAAACCTGGAAAAATCATCCACAATGACGAGAATGAATTTCTTACCGCTCACACTTTCAGTTCTCATCGGTCCACAAAGATCCATATGCAAAAGATGAAGTTTTTCTTGATTAGTGTCTTCAGCTTTGGGTTTGTAAGATTTCTTGGTGCTTTTCCCTCTTGAACACGCGGAACATAAATGGTCCTTGTGAAATTTAAGCTTTGGAAGACCACGAACTAACTCGTTTTTAGCCAGATGATTAATAGCATCAAAATTAAGATGAGATAATCTACGATGCCATAACCATGACTTGGTCTTAGATGCTTTAGAGAGAAGACATACTGGAGAGGCGGCCATCATATCTTGTAGAGACAACGTATAAAGATTTGCACCACGAGATCCCTTCAACATATCTTTTCCTTCCAAGTTGCGGATGAAACAAGTGTGTTGTCGAAAAGCAACCTCAAGGTTGGAATCACAAAACTGTCCTACTGAGAATAAGTTATGACCAAGACCTTCTACATAGTATACCCTAGAAATCGTCACGTTTCCAATCTGATATTCACCATACCCCATAATCTTTAAAATATGATCATTCCCAAATTTAACCGTACCAAGAAACTTGCTGACGAAATTTCGGAGCATCGAGCGATTTCCGGTCATATGTTTTGAACAACCGGAGTCCAAATACCACAGGATGATTTGGACCACCTGAAAATATCACCACACAAAGACAATGTAGAGGTATCGGAATCTGAGTGTTCCTTGTTATTAGCAGGTACAGATTTAATAATCTTAGATTTGCTAACTCTAGGTTTCTTAGATTTCCTAGCCTTCTTCTTCTTAATTGGTGGTGTAGATTCTAGTTGGCTCAAATCCTGAGGTATTTCTACACTGATAGGCACTATAGTGGGGGCTGACCTAATTAAAGGGCGCTGTTTCCATACTTGAGTGCGAGTGTTCCTAACTAAAGGACGCTCAGACCTAACCTCAATGGATGCATTCCTAGTTAAAGGGCACATTTTACCATCTAGTGTAAAGGTCCTACCAGTGGGACGCCATTGCCAGCCAACTTGGGCACGAGTTCTACCCGTTGGCTTCCATTCAAGACCATTCTTAATAGCATTCATTTCATTAACGTGATTAATCAGACACAAATCATGACGCTGGGAAAACATACATTCATTACAATTCCAACAATTTAAATCAGAATTCACGAATGGTTTAGGCTGCTGCACAGGCGCAGAGCTTTTAGTCTTAACATGATTCGTTTTATTTAAAACTGAACTAGCATTCCTATTGTGGACTTCTACTTTCTTCTTTGTGGCACTACTAGTGGAGGGCTTGATCTTAGCTTTCTTGAGTGGCGATCCTTTAGCCTTAGTAGTCGCTTTTAATCCTGTAGAAGGCAAAGTGGGAATATTAGCAACAGATTTTAAAGGTGTCTTACTTGATTGTGCCAATGATGGTTTCGCTCCTGGAGTCTTATTAAATGGAGTGACAGCAATGGGCCTATTATTAAGTAGTGCAGAACCTGGTGTACCTATGTATTGCAAATAAGCCACGCAATATTGAACTCGCTTAATATATTCATGAGCCGAATAATAGTCGCTACTTGAGGGATCTAAGGCATAAAGATCATCTAAAATATCCCTAAGAAGATCGACATGCTTAATGGCATTCCTCATATAATCATCATAGGTAACCTGGTTTCTCTTATGAAGCGGATTCTTATAAAGCACTACTGACTTGGTTGTTGGAGCA
Source organism: Glebionis coronaria (assembly GCA_025667525.1). NCBI lineage: Eukaryota > Viridiplantae > Streptophyta > Magnoliopsida > Asterales > Asteraceae > Glebionis > Glebionis coronaria. Next base: position 155,452,473 of record CM046877.1, read on the forward strand.
CTAGTGGACGGTGCAGAGTCGGTAGCTAAGTTATCAACAACTTCTTGTCGGGTGAGAAGAAGTGTCTCCTTTAACTCAGCCAAAACCATATTTTTGTCTATGAGCAGGATGTTCAGGTCAGAGATTTCCTCGCACCTTTGGTTCAGTTGTTCAACATAATATTGTTGCTGTGCCGCATTAAAAGCGAAGCGTTCTTCTAGTGAACCATAAAGAGCGGATAGTCCCTGCCTTGTCCGATCCATCTCCCCTAGAACAGTTGATAGTCTAATTTCTAAGACCTGGTTTTTAGACTCTGCAGCCTCTAGTTCCATTTTTAATGTTTCCTTTGATGATACCTCTCTCTTCAATCTCATGGTTTCTTCCTCTAATGTCTTAACAATTGCAATCATCTTGTCACTAGTCTCAACACCGTTTTCACAAACATTTGATATCAAAAGATTCTCATTTTGAGTTTGTTGTTTTAATTCTAAAGATATACAATGTTGTTCTAGTTGATTAAAGCGTTTTGAAAGTAAATTGTAGGAATCTTGTAGCTTTAAAAACTCAGCGTTAGATTCGTGACAAGAATGATTATCTACCTCATTTACAGTATCAGCAACATTTACAGAAAGATTACAAACACCATCACAAATATCCTCACAAATATTCACAGCATTGCAATTAATCATAGCAGATGTAAGCTCATTCGAATAATTAACATTTACAATAGTAAGCACATCACACGAGATTACTTCGGACAAGAATCGGTCATATTCGGTTAAAATCTTTTCCTTTTCAATTAGTTGCAGTTCGTAAGCGGTGTCCATTTCATAAAACACTTTTTGAACTTCCCCAATTTCAAACTGAAGATTTTCCTTAAGAGATGCAAAACTTCCTTTTAGACTTTCGACAAACGGATTGATCTCAGTTTTAAACACCTCGTTCATGTGTTCGAAAGCCCATTCTCCGGCGTTTAAGCCATTTGAAGTCGTACATTCCAAAATGACCTTGTCAAAGTTAGTAAAGTATCGGTTAATCTCTTTCAAGTTTAACCATACAGTGCTAACAGGTGGAAGATTCTTTGGAATTTCCTTAGGACCTTCCATGTTGACAAGTGTAGGAAATGTACTAGGGCTTTCTTCCTTTATCATGTAGGTTGGTGCTGTGATGAGATCTTTATCCATATGGAAGCGAACTCTAAAATCAGTTTTTGCAAGCTCCTTATTCATTTTAAAATAATCACAATCGGGATATTTTGCAGAATTGTATGACCGATCCTCATCAACTAGATCCTTACTTGTTCGATCATCGGGAAAAACAATCGGGTCTAAAGCCAATCCTAATTGAGTTGCATTATAAAGTCTAGGACTATGTCTTAAAGCTTGTTTTGCATACTGTGGATTAGGGGGAAGGCCTTTTAGACGTGATAAGTTAAATTCTCTAAATGAAGCATCAAATAAGTGAACTAGTTGCGAAGCAGCGTATTGTCTTAAAAGCAAGTAATCTAGACTTCTAATCTTATTAGTGGCATTAATCTCCATTTCATTCTTCTTAGATTCGAGTAATTCAAAATCAGTTTGAAGTTTTTGAAAATTAGTGACCACTAACTCCTTTTCTTTAAGTTCATTAGACAGATTTGCTCTTAAGTTTTCGATCTCTTGCAAGTGACCCATTTGTTTGTTTCTAAAATGATCATATTCGAGATTTGTGAGAACACTAGACGAAGGCACTAGTTCCAAAGTTTGTACTTTCTCATTGCTTAAGGCAAGCTCATCAGACAAATTCTTATTCTTAGCTAAGGTTTCTAAGAGTGCAGCATTCATTTGGCTAAGTAATGTAGCAGGAACCATGACCAAATCTTGTTGAGCAGGAGTAGGCGTATGCGAACTGGGTCCCGGTTGTGATTCACTCAAAGTCTGGGGACTCACATTGATATTGCTATCATTGTTTGTCTCCTCATTTGAAGGACTCACCACCGAAGATTCATTCGAGTCAGCACTCTCTTGCACAACTTGATGTGGTTGAATACTAGCATTAGTGGTATTATCGGTGGTATTAATAAGTACCTCAGATCTCTTATCTGGCCCTAAGCTGGAGATAGTTGCCATGAGAGCAGCCTTTGCAGTTTGAAAGTCATCACAGTCGGAGTCATACGCATCAAGATCATCGGCTTGGTAAGCTGCATTCTGCGTAGTGACAACGTCTTGTTCAGCAATCCCTGGGTCAGCAAGAAATGCAAGCTCCTCTTCATCAAGTTCCCTTCCTTGCGCCTGAGCATTTACCAGATAGATCTTTTCTGCAAACCACTGTCCATCCCTTCTCCTCTTGGGTTTCTTACAATCCCTGGACATATGACCCTCTTCCTTGCAGTTGTAGCATGTAATCATTCTCAACTTGCCTGTATTAGCCCGTGGAGGATTGTTGACCATTGGAGCAGGAGCAGGATTGATCGTGCGAGCATTGGTTGAAGTGGAAGGTCTCCCCTGATATGGTTGAATTGGCTGAACCATTACCCTGCCATTCTCAATTGTAGCTTGTTGGCGAGAATTGGATGAATTCCTCAACTGATTGTTGGTAGGAGCTGATCCTCTGTATCCTCATTTGCTTAAAGTTCTTGTGAGATAAGCAGACATAGTAGTTAGCACTTCAACTGGGTCAGCTCCTTGTTGGAATACAGGAACGGGGACTTCCTCATCATCACAATACAGTGCTTGATCTGGATGAGCTGCATAATCAGTAGAAGGAATACTCATTTGATCAGGGTAGCTTGTTGGATATGCTGCATTCTCTTGATAAGAAGAATATGAAGGCTGAGCATAAGGTGCAACATTTGTTGGATGAAGTTGTGAAGCATACTGTGGTGAAGGTGCATTGAACCGATATTGTTGCTGATGTGAGGTGGGTGGTTGCGGTAGAATCGAGTATTGTGGGAAGGTTGGTGTCATATAAGGTGATGGATGATAGGCTTGATGTCCCAAGATATAAGGTGTGTTGTTGTGTGACAAGCTTGGTTGATTCGCCATCAAAGCTAAGGAATCTGGATGCATACCGCGAGGAGAACGGTGCATAATCACATGCTTCTCATGTTGCTGAAGAAAAGCATAGATTTGATCTAAGTTGCACTTATGCAAATCCCGGGTTAACTTCACATCGGTAATATACTCACCCCATTCAGCTTGAGGTAAAGTATTCAAGAACTTGGTGTTAACCTGGAATGGAGCAATTACAAGATTGTATACATTCAGATCATTCATTAGAGTAGTGAATCTGAAGTAATAATCGTGTAGTGTTTCCCCTGGGCTGTACGTGAATCTATCAAACAAATCATACAGTTGACACTCCCTTTCTTGTTTGGTGAGAGACGTGCCTTGTAACAACACCTTTAGACGTTCCCACAAATCTTTGGCAACAGTATATTGACTAACCATACGATAAATATCATGGGGAAGAGCTTGGAGAATTGTTTGAAGAGCTTTTTCATCTGCATCTGCAACAAGTTGTTGAGCTGGAGTGAGTTCTTCAAATTCTCGTGGTCGAGTCACGTCGTCAACCACAATGGTACCATAGTCGAGTGGACCATTCAAAATTGATTTGACCATAAGCCTTCCGTATGTTGGTTTGCCCTTCAAGTATTGCATCATACGACCCTGCCATGCCTCAAACACCTCTTTAATAAGCATCGGTGGACGACTATCAGTCCCCGTTATGATCGAGATATCCGTAAGAGATGTCATCTGAGGCATTAATGAACTTGGATTCATTGTGATCACTTAACTGACTCAAAGATTATCGTTTGATCGAGCAGTGAAGAAAGGTTGAGAATTTGTGTTGTGTTGGTTGAACTCAAGATTAAATCCACTAAAGATCGTCGAAAAAACTCAAATACCCCTTGAACTTGCTTATACTGAATAACCCAAACTCAGAATAAACCCTTATTCGGAATAATGCCTATTCGGAATAATCCTATGCTGAAAATACCCTATTCGAAATAAACTCTATGCAGAATAACCCTTATGCGGAAAAACCCCTATGCGAAATGTTTTCTTCAATTCGGAATATCTTGGCAATTTGGCTTATTCGGAAAAACACCTCCTATTCGGAATGATGGGCAATTCGGAATATTTCTCCTATTCGAAAAAATTTTGGCTATTCGGAAAATTGTGGTCTATTCGGAAAGTCTTTGGCTATTCGGAAAAATTGGCTATTCGGAAAGTTTTTGCTATTCGGAAAAAACGGCTATTCGGAAAAAAATCTTCTATTCGGAAAAAATTCTTCTATACTAAAAATCCTCCCTATTCGGAATCCCTATTCGGAAAATTCTGGAAAAATTGTTTCCGAGACTTAAAAAACAGCTATTAACTCCGATTTTTGATCCAAAACCACAAAAAGTTTTATGATTTTTACCAAAATAAGCTAAACCCAATCCTTATCAATCAATCCCAATAACAAAAACACCAAAAACAACAAGATTCAAGATTGATTTTTTCTAAAGATCACTAATTGATTCAAAAACTAAAAAAGCAACACAATCCTTACCTTAAATCACCCCATAGCTCTCTGATACCAAATGTAGAATATTGATAACCTATGAATCTATGAAGTGGGTTGATGTTTTCTAGTGAGAGAAACTAGAGAGAGAAAGTGAGAGAATATGTGAAATATTTTATTAATATGAAAGTGTAAAATGGAACAACAACCAACCCCTTTCCTTAGTGGAAAGGGGTATTTATATTCCAAGCCTAACATTGGGCTTGGGCCGGTCCATGACAAGCCCATGGACCGGTTCTTACTTAAGTTAATAAGCAACTAATGACTAATTACTAACTACGAGCTATTACAACATAAATCATATTGTGGAGTGACCGATACTTCTAATATACGTTAAAACGTATTTCTAACATACATATACGTATACGTAAAACAACTAAATAAAACCATCTCACTTCATAGTCACTACCATGTGAACTCATGAACATGAAATCATCACACATCGTTTCACTCACAAGGTACCCCGTACTGGAAACGATATCCAAACCACAATCTATACACACCAATTAACACGTAAAGACACATAACTAGCACAAAATAAGACTAAGTGACGAACCTCAAAACCAGGGTTGTCACATCACTCCCTCCTAATAGAAATCTCGTCCCGAGATTTACTCCTTAGGATCAAACGCACAAACAACAAATCACATGAGGATACTTGTTCTAAACGAACTCCCCCCTCATTTCCACCTGAACTTTAGTTCAAGTTTCAAAATACCACATATACAAACCAAAATAATTAAACTCATTGCCAACTCTTGACCTCACAGTCAATAAATCTCACAGATGAGATTTTGATAAAACAAAGACTCTTATTAGCACAAACCCCGAATAACCGTACATGCAAATATGCACTCTCAAACAACATTTACAAATCTCAATACATGAAATGTATCATGTATACAACTCATTTCCCCCAGGTAATTCTATGCTCATAAGCTAATGGTCCGATCTTTCCAAAGATCATAAATGGACCTACAAAACTCTACATCAACTCTTCCATTTTACCAAATCATACCACCCGTTACTATGGGTGAAACTTCATACACAACTTTGTCACTAACTCTAGTGGTTTCCTCCTTTTCAACATAGCATCCTTGTTGCTCTCATTCTTTCCACAAACATCATTACCACATTAGTAGCCTCTTTTACCAATTCTAGTCCACAATGGGGACAACTCACCCTATCCTTTCATATAGTGCCTCAAATGGTATTTATCGACTTCTAGTATGATAACTAGCATTATATGAAAACTCAGCCATCGCTAACGAGTTTCCTAACTCCCTCTTATCAATCACTCATGCCCTTAGTGTAACACCTAAGGTTGTATAAATACCTCACTTGCCTATCCTTTTCCAGATAGCTGGATATACTCATATCCAATCATGTTCATCAACTCCCTTCAGTCCGTACCCCAAACTACTTAAAGATTCCAATTTCCTTACAAAGTGACCTATGATGGTCTTTCACATATCCATTAGTTCTTCCAACCCAAATCCACTTATGATCTATACACATCATCAAAAGGACGGTTAACTCAGTTATACCAAGCCCTTCGTCCCTATGGCACATCACACCTATAACTCCTCATCCATTCGATTATCAATACTAAGCCTCCCAAACAATCAGTATAGGTCAGTTCCATTTCCCTTTCCATAATCCTTCATAAGGCATTCCACACATGTTAGGCTAACTTTTACGCAACACCCTCTATTCCATCACGTCCGTACGCAATCCTTCCAACTTCCCAACTATGTGACATCTCATTCCTCTTGAAATATGAGATGAATTAGTCAGTCTATCGAATATCACCCAACTCTCGTCTTACTTATTCCTCCACCACATTATGTATCCCTTCCACCAACTTCGTCCTCACATCGCCCTTTCTAAGCTACTCCTAATCTACGTCCCTTTTCTCCATATGATTGTCCAAGCCACGCAACATACATGTTGACACATTCTCTGCTTTAGACAACTCAACTCGTGCAACCTACATCCTTCATCCAAACCACCCTAATACGTCATCCATATAGTTCAAGTTCGTCTCAGCTTCACTTCATTCTTCTTATTCATATCTCATCAACCATGCTTGCCTTTCCCAGATGGTACTTGGCCTTGCAATTTTCTTTCACCACTTAACCTTTGCCAAATGTTCAATCAAGATGATTGAATATGTGTTGGAGACGTTCATGATCCGTATAGATCATTCTCCACGTCTCGTACACCAAATGCCTCTAGCATTCTAGGCAGATATAACAGTCCAGCTCCACTAACTAAGTCTATCCAGTTCTTCCAAACCTTCAGTTCTTGCAACGTATAAGAAATCGCCTTTCCTTTTCGTTCTCGTACAGGTCCAAATCCTTGCTCCACATATCGTCATGCTTCGCGAATTCATCCAGTCCTTCCGATAATGCCAAGCTCGGCTCATTATCCAATCCACCCTTCAGCCTCCAAAATGCTTCCTCATCCTTCTTCACTTCGCCCCTTGCTGGTTCCATGATATGCCATCATCTCTAACTACTCATCACGGTAGACTTAATACTAAAACTCACACTTGAAAATCTCACGTATAATTCCACCCCAAAACCAACACATACTTCGCCTCACTCTCCTTCTTATACTTTGAGTAGATCAAGATGTCGTCGATACTCCCGATGACAACTCATTTATATACGTTCATGCACACTCGCTTCATTGACTCCATGAAAACCGCTAGTGCTTTGGCGAAGCCAAATGCATAACCGTAAACCCAAAGCGATCATACAACATCCTTAGCAGTTTCAACTATGTCCTCCTTGCACCCTCTCTTAGCGGCAATACGAATAAATTCCTACCTCCTTCTACTTGCAAAAATTCTACACGCATTTTAAAAGACCAATGCTTCCTCTCATCAGACCACTCAACCGCTTTCCACATCCAATCTACTACTAAGCAAATCAACTTTTACCTTGCATCCGTTGCAATTTCTAACAGCTCTTGTTTTTAAATCACTCCATCAACGATTTGCCTTAGAAAGACACTAACTGTAACTCCTCTCACTTCTCCTACTTGCTCTATTTATGGTTCTACCTCCAAAATAATAGGCAAACCTACTAAATTTCAGGAATTTTTTAGAAAACATACATGCCTTACGAACAATATTCCCTTCCAACACTCTCTATGGCACGTTACTTATGCTGGTATCCCACAAATCTCTATTCATCTCCTTGGTACTCCTAAGAGACCTCATGACCACGTTAGTTCGTCTACGAACTTCTTTCCTCCCCACTAAGGGTATTTCGACCGTTCTCTCATGGTCACCTACTTAAGCGTGTAGGCGCGACCAAGTATTTCATATGGCTACCTCAACGCTCCCGAACAATATGAAACCAAAACTACCTCCTGAATCCATCAGATACGATCAACGGATCAAACCAACGGATAACTAACGACATTTCACGTGCACCAATTAAAAAAGTCAAAAACCACGAGACTCAAAAGAAAACTCAAACCTAGAACATGCATCAATTCAAAATGACCCATGACAACGAAAATAGTCCAAGAAACAGCCAATGGCAACCAAAACATATTACGCCCCGCGACATATTATTTAAACCGTGCAAAAGATCGACTTTTCCAAAAGAATATATATCTTTTTTTTCTATTTATTATTACCTCCCACATCTATGTTACTCAAACAATCTACAAACAATCCTCTTGACGAACTCAAAAATCAACTCAAAAACTTGGTATCCCGTGCATCCCAAATCATAAAAAAATAAACTACTATTCAAACTCAACCTTTAACCCGACACTTGTACAATAATTTCGGCCATGATACTGACCTCCCATGACTATACATTCTGAATATTTGAAAAGTACGTTCCGAGTACATAATTTTTGGCTTTTGAATCACTCAAAAAGCTCTAAAACGAACAAGTTATGACCAAATCAATTTTATACTAGTTGTTTTAAAAAAACTAAAGAATAAACTTAGTGATTAATGTAATCCTTTTAAATGACAGATATAATTGTATGTGAAATCTTCATAAACTCAATTTAACCTTGTATAAATAATTATAAATGACATAAATCGGTCGAACTCAATTATATAAACTATGTAGGTAGAAAGAAATTTTTACTTCGCTTTATTTCAAAGAAAGTCTTTTAGAATTTGAAATATATAAGTGTTGATTAATAAGAAATCTTATGTTACATCTTGTTTCAAACACGACTCCAACACCTTACCCTTATTTTACCGAATATAGCCAACCATCTAACTCAATATCTACCGACCAAAAGAAATGCAAGACCCAACACAAAAGATTTCATTATCTCAAAAGAAATCCCAAGTTATTTCAATAGACTTGAAACCAAAAACACCATTTTTAAAACGTACATGTGAAATACGAAACTCAAAGAATACGCTACCAGACACATTTCAAAAGATTCAAAACGTCGTTGGAACTCCATTAAACTCCAGCACCATAAAACACGAGCAAACACAAGGTACGTTCAAGTTATAATAACTAGTGAACGACCATATACCATAACTTAACACATAGTAGTATATATACATCCGCATATATATACCTATTAAATCACCCAAAACATACTCGTTACTATACATATCAGATCAACCAATCGCGTCATACACTCGTTTTTCCATACGAGTAATCACCCTCTCACCGTGCCACAACAAGGCATGAAGCCCACCTCCAAAACCAAACCATATCGTGTGACCCCATAATCACACAACACAACTATAACCCAAAACATATAACACAAAAGAACAATAGCCATATCAAAGGCAGCCATTACATAAACCCATATATTACGTATACCTAAAGTCTACATCTCATCATATACAAGCATGTACTAACCCTCTTTCATGCAATCATACTCAGGAACCCATTGAAGTTGTGGTACTTTTATAACTATGCTGGCCACCATACTTATACAATTACCCTTTCCACAATGCACTCCCTCCTATGATGACACTTATATGAATCAATACAACATATAACACATAAATCCGTCTACTCACATAAGCTCATAACCACATAAACAATAAAGTCCAAAACTCCATCTATTAAAATAACATAGTAATACTCTTGGAATACAGAAATCCATAGTCTAGCTAAAACAGCCTAGACTAAATCCAAAACGTAAACATAATCACTTATAAGTCATGTCGCCCGTAAGAGTGGAAACAGCTTAAAACCCTTTATATCCACCTACTCTTAGTAACTCGAATTCCCACATGATTCTTAGAGGACATGACTTAAACATCAAAAGAAAATATTGTACCTCAGGTACATAAAATAACCCAACAAAAGATAGAAAACTTCCATGTACCAAATTATGTACTATAATGTACAATTTAAGCAAAATACGACAATGACTAGCGTGGATGATTATGGTTCAACCAGCACTAGTCACATCCCGAAAAGAAAAATAACATGTGTCTAAGTATGAACTTACTACTGTTCAATTCATACTAGTCAAAACATCACAATAAATAACGTCCACACACATAAATTATTATAAAATGCACACATACTCCTATGACGCCTATATGCAGGGACCCTTAAGCTATAGACTAGGCTACGCGACTAGGCAACCTAATTCTCTATAACCATTATCTCTGATACCATTCTGTCACACCCCACCATGGCAGAATATGGGGCACGACGTATGGATATCATCACAACAATAGCGTGTCTATAGAGATAACTAAATGATATAAGAAATGTCATAAAATGGTGACACAAATGTCATGAATATCTCAACAATGCAGGAGTCTAGGTAAGTAGGTAACAGTCCTACCTCTTACCCAAGACAAACAAATAACACAAACAAACAAACATATAGGTTCCAACAGTATCATTAGATAAATGAACAAACAAAGCTAAGAAGGAACGGGGATCTCCTTCTAAATGCATTCCTACGCAACTCCAAAATCCTAGACATATATGTCCTCACGCTTAACCACATTCTCACCTGAAAGAGACACTAAAACACGTCAACATAATGTTGGTGAGAGTCATAGGTTTAGACACCAACGCCAAATCAGTTATAAGGTGTGACTAACAACCATCAACACAATAACATATGGACAATGTGTCACAATTATGTATTAACAACTAACATTCAAGATCAATCATTCCAAACTAAAATCAAAGGCCCTAAGCCTTACCAAACACCATGGTACCATAGATGATCACACTATGTACCTATCCCAAGGCCACCACCTTGTCATTATCCATTGGTCCCATAGACGATCACGCTATGTACCTATCCCAAGGCCCCTACCTTGTCAACATCCCTTTGGTACCAAGTCAAGCCACAATAACTGAGACGGTACGTGTTGTAACATCCCCAAATTTATACAACTCATTACAGCGGAAGACTCGTTGGTGTTACGGGATAGCACATTACTCACATCATAGACAACGCATAAAAATCGCGTCATTTAATAATAAAGCATTTCCATTCATAAATATCAAAGTTACATAGGTCCCAAGTCATAGTCATTTCAGACAAAGTTTTACAAAGAATTTGAATGGAAATTATTGTTTAAGTGCGGGCCATGAATTCTTGTTGTCTTCCCGAGAATTACCTTCAAGTACCTGAGATAAAACATGTTAAAAGAAAAGGTCAGCGATAACGCCGAGTGAATTCATAGAGTTTAATAAAATCCATCAATATAATATCAGTATAAAATTATTACTGAAAATCATTTTGTACAAATCATTTTAATAGGCCATAAAATAGCCAAAGTCATTTTATACAAATCTTCATCAAAATTATAATATAGGCGTTTGCCTTAAAAATCAATATACGAGCCAATGTCGTAAAAACACCATACAATACGTCTTATGACGTTGTATGAAAATAAAAACCGTTATATGAATATGGTTATGAAAACCAAAACACGAACATAATATCAATAGTATGACCCCGTATTGCTAGTCAGGCAATACATCGTAATTCGGTGCGTCTAGTAGTATTTCGTTAGTTGGATCATTATAAGCCGCATGACATTGTTACCTTACTAAAAGAAGCAATGGGTAGCTAACCCGATACTCAATTTGCCCATCTAAATTAGCGTGTCTTCACAAAGGTCACGCTATGGAAATCTTCTCATACATAAATTCGCTTACCAATTAATGTGGCACGACGGGGATCAACCATCAAGGCGCGAACTGGGGTGATCGTCCCCAAATAGTACTATTATATGCATAAGAGTCTACCAATCCCGGTAGTTCACAATTCATGCTAATGGGACTTTTAGTGACATAACCTAACTTTAATAATCCATTTTATTTCATCTATCGGGTCTTTTAATCATTTATCGGGTCATACAATCGGGTCATACAATCATTCGGGTCCAAATCAATAAACAAACAATCGGGACAAATGGTGTCCTATTTTATAAAAACTAACATGTTATCTCCCTCGCGGGTTTATAAAACATTTCACAAAAAAACTTAAAAGAGTGCGAGGCTATGAACTCACGTTGATGTGGGAAAGCGGGTTATCGGCAATTCGGACGTACGGTACGTGCTTCAATCACGGAAACCTAGACAAATAATACTTGTCTTAGACTCATGTCCAATGACTTTATAAAAATAAAAATTATGTATACATATGATTATTTTATATATATGATGATCAAGTGGGTTTACATATTCTCATTTACTCATTTTTGTGTTATGTGTCGATAACTTTTATACTAGTTTTCTCGTGTTACCTATTTACGTGTTTTAGGTCCAATAAGCATATTATAAGTTTATTAACTTGTATTAATCCATTTCATACTTGTATTATCAGTATTTATACTTTACAAGTTGGGATCAAATGGGTTAAGCCCAATAAATAAGTTTATAAGTGTTTTAGTCCATTTTGTTGTTTTATTAGTCCAATAACGTTAATTTAGTCCGTTAACGTCCGTATGTTATATAGTTCGGGTTTTATCGGTTTTTACTTGTTATATATGTTTATATATCAGTATATGAGTTTTATAAAGTTTACATTAGACGGGTCCAACCATCTAAGTTTTATTTAACAAAAACGTTAATTTTACGGTAATAGCCGAAAAAGTCGTAAAAATCATGTTTAGAGTTTTATAACTTATAAAACTTAACAAGTTACAATTTTTATAAAATGTACACTTATTTACCATTGTACATATTTATATAAATGTATTATATAAGTTAGTGGGTTTTAATTCATATTTTATACTATTTTTATTTGAGTGCTTATATAATACTATTATACTTTAATTTACAAAATCTGATTTTTATTTTCATGTTCACCAAAACTGCCATATCTAGAGTTTTATATGGAGATAGAAGCTCAAATCTTTATGACATAAACTACATGATATGTGATCCATTTAACTCTTCTATAGCTACTGTTGAATCATCCTCTAATTATTTTCTAAAAATCGTCCAACACAGTGAACTCAGATTTGTACTTTAAACTTGTTTTGATCATATCTCACTCATTACAATGATTCTATTGCATACCCAACTCTCACATGTGTACAAGACTCATAGCTTACTGTATATCAATCTATTCAAGTCATTTTACCAGTTTACCATATGATTCTTTACTGTTTTATACAGCCATCATTTTTAAGCAAGATTTTAACCTTGTTTCTTATAGTTTTTCACCTTTTTAATCATATTTATCAACACCAAATCCCCACACAATACTTTTATCATCATATAATCATCATATACATATACAATAGGAAATAAAATACATGATTACATAATAAAAATAAAAAGAGGATGGGGAGAACAATCTTTATACCACCATGATGATGTAGGTTGTGATCAAAACATGGATTTTGATGGAGAAACTTGTGATGCACCAAGACCATCTTCAAGACCAACATTCTTCATGAACACCTTGTGGAAAATCAGCCCCAAGACTCCATGGAAACTCCTCCTTGGATGTTATAATCACCACCAATCAATAGGGTTTCAAAAGGGCTTCAACATGTGTATGAACAACATGGGATTTCATGGTTAAATCAAGATCAAAATGGGTGTTTTTGGGGTGATATGGGACGGCACATAGGGAGAGTGAGAGAGAAGTTTGAGTGGATTTGCATGAGAGAAATGAAAAATGGTTTTAGGTTTGCTTGTTTTGATGTAAGCTTAGCTTACTTGGTAAGCTTTGGACATGTGTGACTTGTTTTGTTAAGTTATTGACACCTAAGGTGTTGGTAGCTTAGTATTGCCGGTTTTTAGTGGGGGTGGGACAAGTGTCCCACTTGTCTCATCCCCATTTATTTACGGGTACTCCTCGATTCCAGTTTCCTCGATTTGCGTGCCCTCGGGTCGTTTTACGAAAAACGTTTTTATAAATTATGAATCAACGGCACAAAAACGAATCTAATAAAAATTGTCTCATCAAAAACGGAGTTCGAAAACGTAAATACGTAATCCTAAGGTTTCCGGTTTAGTCGTAAAGGATGTTAAATTAAAATCGTAAGTCCTAATCTCTTCTCGTAAATTTGTGAGTTTATGAACCAACACAAATTTAAAATCCCAAAATAATATTCGCGGATAAATTTATTTTCTGAAATGTCGGACTGTCACCAAAGATGGTGTATGTAAACGTAAGCACGTAACGTTGAATCCTCCGGTTTAGACGTAGTCAACGCTACTTCAAGACGTAAATCCAAATTTCTTCCCAAAAATAAGTGAGTTCATATTATAACATTAAAATAATGTTTTTAAATAATATTTGAGAATAAAATATCAACCATAAATTGACGGATTGTCACAGCATTTACCCCTAAACAGGATCTTTGTCCTCAAAGATCATCTTACTACTCGCTTCTTATAGAGTTAAAGTCATGTGGGTATTTCCTCCACATTCGGTCTTTTCTCACAAGTGTAATTCATTACAATACGCGAGTTTCATCAAACATAACTACGAGAATAAGATCAGGCTAAATGTTGACTTAATTTCTCTATCCATGATGTTCACGGGTTTCTGATGAATGCAACTTTTCGCCGATCTAAGCTTTATTAAGAAGAATTCAGATTTTCACTTGATAGATATTCCATCAAGTTCGAAATTCGAATCATAATTCACGCAGCTCTTGAAGTCCTAGGGTAGATCCAGCTTATATGCCTTTCAAACCAATCTGTTACATTGTCTCAATGGTCCCATACAACGGGGACTTATATCCCATGATTTGTCAGATCATTAATTCATTTCTCCAAGGTTAAAATTTTTGGCATAACTTCGCTACCCATCTGGCACTTCAAGATCTACATTTCATATTCACATAACCTCTTGCCCACTACCGGCAGTCAATAATCAGGTCCTAATTTCAACAATCATTTCAGATCTCGCGGGTCGGGTATTTTGCAAGGTTAGGTTCGCCATCATAGGAAACCTTAAACCTAAAAGACATGTCCAACTCACAATGGGTGTATGTCGGGTGTCTTCATCTCAACTCCGGCTTACAGATGCTCTAATATATAAATCTTAACAAGATTCGATCTCTATCCTAATACGATGATTATCAATGATAATCCTCTCTAAAGGAAAATGATTATACGGTTTATTACCAAAGGTCATTCATTCAAACATAAAACAGCACTTATATTACTTTGTATCGTTACTTTACCTCGTCCCTTCGATTTGGGGTGGTACATAGTACTCTCATCAAGGTTCGTTCTCAATGATTTCTGAGCAAATCTCTAGAAATTCGATGCGAAGCGAGGATCTTGATAAAGATGTTCGATACAGGCACACTATGTTTACATAACTCTTTTGCATTTATCATTAACGGGAATGATATTAGCAGATTTGGTCAGCCTGTCGACGATGACCCAAATCGAATCAAATTCAGATGATGACCTTTGCAATAGCTAGACGTTTACTAATGTATGAGGCGATGTCTGCCTTCATAATTTGTCATTAGTACAACTTCTTTAGACAAAGATACTTTTAGTCATAAATGACATAAGTAGAATACTTATACTTACAAATTCCAACATAACTATATCTCACAATCCTCTATATTTAGGCAACCACCAGTGGCCTTTTATACATTTTAACGCCATCGGCTTCTCAATTTTTAATGGTTCACATTAGCCGTGAATCCCTTTTTATTATCTATATTACCCTTTTTATAAGCATCGGCTATATTTTAAATTGTTCGGCAATTCATTTTGCACATTCATTATTAAGAAATACATCGTAATTGATTCTTTATCCTTTCCTGATTATATAATTATCATGTCCGTATTTATTCAAAATTTCTTTCTTTATATTTTCTAAGTTCTAGTCTCGTTTCCACTATTATTTTTATCCGTTTTACTCAATCCGACGTCTAAAGCGTCGATAATTATTACAACTAATTAAATATTAAATATTCAATTTTTATGAAATGTAAACGTAAAGATTTTAAATTTCTTAGTTCGGCCAATTATATAAAATGTTCAAAAATAAATTTAAATTTAATTAACAAGACTTTTGTTGATTTATCGAAAATAATCAGTAAGATCCGTAAATGTTCGAAAAATCTTTGGTTATACTTTGGTCAAAATTTTCTTAGTTGAAAAGTAAAAATTGTCGTTTCAAATTTTTAAGTCATGGTTTAATGGTTTCCTCAATCCCTCCTAGGTTGTCTAGAAGTATACACAAACATTTACCCCTAAACAGGAGTTTAGTTAAATGATTTGTGTATAAGGGAATAATCCCTTAAAAATCCTTTGTTAAAACATTTTTCAAAATGTATTTGCACTTTCTTTTTAGTAATACTCAAAGTCTTAAAAGGGCTCTTAATTTTTAAAGAGTCAATATATTTCATTATCTATTATTCACATGGTTAATTAATATAAAGGATTTAGTCTTAAATCACATGTTAATTATTCAAGGTACAGGTTTTTATTGTTCGGTCAATTTAGGGCAATCTATAAATATTTATTAACTTCATTCTTATTCTTGTAAACAAACAAATGGTCCTTAATGATCACGAGCATGAATTTATCAAATTACAGCCTACACACGAGATTCACCAAATTTATGAATACTACATGTGCATTAGTCAATCCAAACGGCATCACGTGAAACTCATAACGTTCATTACAAGTACCGGATGTAGTGATTGGAATAGATAATCTTTTTCGTGGACGCGAAATTGATGATAACCATGCCGTGAATCAAATCTTTAAAACATACGCTAGAACCTTGTAAATGATCGAACAAATCTTCCATTTGAAGTTATGGATTTCGTTTTCGATTGTCAATTTACTCAGTTCACAGTAATCTATAGATATAAGGAATGATAACACCATAGCTCTTCATGATGACGAGCTCGGTAGAATAAAATCTTTCTCCGATAACTCTCTCAGTTGTACGGTAATTCCTTAACTTCAGATGGTGCTGACGTACAGTGCACAAGCCACAAGTGCAGCACCGGAAATATAATCAATACCAATTTCAACTTGCCTTAATGGCAAAAGTCTAGGTAACTCATTAACAAATACTTACTAAAGTTTCAAATAACAGAATTATCTTTTCAGTAAATTCATATTAATTTTTTTCTAGATTATAATATCTATGACTAATTCACAACCATTCACGGTATAATTTTGAGTCTAAATGCAGGATATGATCATCCATCAAAAATTATTTAAATCACTTTTGATAATCAACATATTATCATTTAGGGGAATTCAATTCGAGTTCCCATCAATTAAGACAATGTCGTCATGTCATAATCAATCAATCCATTTTACTGGCACTATCAACTTTCCGGTTTTATTACCGTTGATAAGATGTGAACTTCTCAAAAGACTAATAATAACTCATAATCCTTCACAAATTCAAAGATACATGGAGACACAACTACTATTAAAAGAGTAAGGTCAACGCATAATCTATGCGAGAGAATTTCAAATCAGATACAGACGAAAACATTTAATGAATATGAATATATCCCATGTTTTCATAATTTGAGTACGCATTCGAAAGCTCCTCGGATCGTTACCCAGGTCATTCAAATGAAATCAAATCATAAGAAATGATAAGAACGTCAATACATCCAGTCGGGTATCAACACTCGGTAATCAAATACTTTTCCTAGGAATCTCACTACGAGAGAATTGGACAAGAAAGAATTGTCAATTGTCAAGTAAGACAATTTCCACAGATGAGTAAATTCGACTTAGAAGAATAGATGCTACAGGCACATATGTAGGTGTCCCTAACACTATGTCCCTATTTTTCACTTCTTGTAGATCTCATAAAATTTAATCTTTCACAATCTTCAAAGAAAATGTAGCGTTTATTAATCAGTTTTATGGTGACTACTAATCAGCCTTGCATGGTCCATTCCAAATTGTATGTAGGCGCGCAACTATATACAATTTCAAGATTAACGATGCAATACTTAGTTCGTCAAAAATTTTATCATCATGTTTATAATAAAAACATTTTCATGCTTAATTCTTAAATAAGAATCAAGAATAAATTTACAAAGATTTTCTTTGTCATGAAAACAGTTAAGTTTTCCAAGGTGCTTTATAAACAACCTCATTTTGATAACAATCACTTATAAATCTTACTTTGAATAACCCTTATAGTAATGAAAATTCAATTTTTCTCAATGGGTATTGTTTTATCTTATAAAAACAATGAGTGATCTGCAAAAGAGTGATGAAGAGTTGTTCACCAAAAACTAACTACAATATAATAGGAGATGAGCTTAGCCAATTAATCATGAGGTTCATGACCTCGATGGCACTCACGAAGAATAATCCACAACGTAACTCAATTCAAGATGAGTACTTGTTCAATGGTTGCATCACTAATGCGAACACTAGGATGAAGCAATAAAAGATAGATATCATCGATACATGTAGAATTTAGCAATCAAAGGTAGTCTTTTCATTAATCACAAACAAGTCAAAATTGTACCGTAACACATTAGGTGTCACTATGTCATACAATTCTCAGAACTCATCCTACCAACTGATGTCTCAGTTAAGTTAGGGATTTTTAAAAGATACCATAATGATTACTAATCTACAAGAGTCATTAGGTGTTCCATATGTCCCAGAAGATCCATTGGTCCCAATTCAGAAGAAGATTTCTTCAATTTATTTCTTGGATACCGGGCATCCTCGTTAGTGGACAATGGCCTAGGAACAACCCTTAACACAAACTAACAATCATTTAAAATCTTATAATTCAATCACAGGACTTAATGAATTCCTCTTAATAATCTCATATTCCATACAGGTTAAGTTTCACTTTATTCAAGTTTTAACCAATTTTATACTCAATTCGATATCCTACCTCATTTCCCAATACTTCAACTTTATTCTTAGGCCTTAATAGGGCAATAAAAGCTCGATATGATCAACACTTAATTTCCAATCCTATAGCTCTTACAACAACAATTATCAAATGAGTCACTAGTATGAGATGACTCATACATTCAATTAGACTTCTCGGAAAGGTACTAGTGGCATGAGGCTTTTGGGTACTGGTTCCAATGACAGCCTCAAGTGCAACATTCACCCTTTCGATTTCAAATTTAAGAATTGGGTGACACTGAATCAGATGACACCTTTCCAAGTGGTAAGGTTTTGTTAAACTCCACTCTATAAGGAAAGATCGTCATGACATTGATATCAGATTTAATCTCGCTAATTCTTCATTAATATCACAATCAACTAATATCTTCATTTCTACGAATATCAACCATTTGTTGGGATCATAAATATCCACTACTTGGTTTAGATCTAGGATAGCTAAAATTCCTACGAGAATAGCTTCGATTAATTTACTAGGGGAGTTAGAGTTTCTTGTGACAATCTACGTCATATAAATACCTCGTATAAATATCAAAATAATCATCAAACAATCATGTAATAAAATTACATCATATATATATATATATATATATATATATATATATATATATATATATATATATATAATCCAAGTTATATATATATATATATATATATTAAAATAACACTTCTCAGTCTGGCCTTGTCGGTAACTCGGGAATTCTTCGGCACCGTTATAGTCAAAAGATTTTTAGACATTTTTAGAAAAATGTTTATAGTTAAAAGATTTTGAAATGTTTTATTCAAAACCTTGGTTTTAAAAATCTTTCGTTCTCTATAACGAGAGCTCTGGTACCAAACTGTAACACCCCCAAATTTATACAACTCAATACAGCGGAAGACTCGTTGGTGTTACGGGATAGCACATTACTCACATCATAGACATAAAAATCGCGTCGTTTAATAATAAAGTATTTCCATTCATAAATATCAAAGTTACATAGGTCCCAAGTCATAGTCATTTCATGCAAAGTTTTACAAAGAATTTGAATGGAAATTATTGTTTAAGTGCGGGCCATGAATTCTTGTTGTCGTCCCGAGAATTACCTTCAAGTACCTGAGATAAAACATGTTAAAAGAAAAGGTCAGCGATAACGCCGAGTGAATTCATAGAGTTTAATAAAATCCATCAATATAATATCAGTATAGAATTATTACTGAAAATCATTTTGTACAAATCATTTTAATAGGCCATAAAATAGCCAAAGTCATTTTATACAAATCTTCATAAAAATCATAATATAGGCGTTTGCCTTAAAAATCAATATACGAGCCAATGTCGTAAAAACACCAAACAATACGTCATATGACGTTGTATGAAAATAAAAACCGTTATATGAATATGGTTATGAAAACCAAAACACGATCATAATATCAATAGTATGACCCCGTATTGCTAGTCAGGCAATACATCGTAATTCGGTGCGTCTAGTAGTATTTCGTTAGTTGGATCATTATAAGCCGCATGACATTGTTACCTTACTAAAACAAACAACGGGTAGCTAACCCGATACTCAATTTACCCATCTAAATTAGCGTGTCGTCACAAAGGTCACGCTATGGAAATCTTCTCATACATAAATTCGCTTACCAATCAATGTGGCACGACGGGGATCAACCGTCAAGGCGCGAACTGGGTTGATCGTCCCCAAATAGTACTATTATATGCATAAGCGTCTACCAATCCCGGTAGTTCACAATTCATGCTAATGGGACTTTTAGTGACATAACCTAACTTTAATAATCCATTTTATTTCATCTATCAGGTCCTTTAATCATTTATCGGGTCATACAATCGGGTCATACAATCATTCGGGTCCAAATCAATAAACAAACAATCGGGACAAATGGTGTCCTATTTTATAAAAACTAACATGTTATCTCCCTCGCGGGTTTATAAAACATTTCATAAAAACATTTAAAAGAGTGTGAGGCTATGAACTCACGTTGATGTGGGAAAACGGGTTATCGGTAATTCGGACGTACGGTACGTGCTTCAATCACGGAAACCTAGACAAATAATACTCGTCTTAGACTCATGTCCAATGACTTTATAAAAATAACAATTATGTATACATATGATGATTTTATATATATTATGATCAAGTGGGTTTACATATTCTCATTTACTCATTTTTGTGTTATGTGTCGATAACTTTTATACTAGTTTCTCGTTTTACCTATTTACGTGTTTTAGGTCCAATAAGCCTATTATAAGTTTATTAACTTGTATTAATCAATTTCATACTTGTATTATCAGTATTTATACTTTACAAGTTAGGCCCAAATGGGTTAAGCCCAATAAATAAGTTTATAAGTGTTTTAGTCCATTTTGTTGTTTTATTAGTCCAATAACGTTAATTTAGTCCGTTAACGTCCGTATGTTATATAGTTCGGGTTTTATCGGTTTTTACTTGTTATATATGTTTATATATCAGTATATGAGTTTTATAAAGTTTACATTAGACGGGTCCAACAATCTAAGTTTTATTTAACAAAAACGTTAATTTTACGGTAATAGCCGAAAAAGTCGTAAAAATCATGTTTATAGTTTTATAACTTATAAAACTTAACAAGTTACCATTTTTATAAAATGTACACTTATTTACCATTGTACATATTTATATAAATGTATTATATAAGTTAGTGGGTTTTAATTCATATTTTATACTATTTTTATTTGAGTGCTTATATAATACTATTATACTTTAATTTACAAAATCTGATTTTTATTTTCATGTTCACCAAAACTGCCATATCTAGAGTTCTATATGGAGATAGAAGCTCAAATTTTTATGACATAAACTAAATGATATGTGCTCCATTTAACTCTGCTATAGCTACTGTTGAATCATCCTCTAAGTAATTTCTAAAAATCGTCCAAAACAGTGAGCTCAGATTTATACTTTAAACTTGTTTTGATCATATCTCACTCATTACAATGATTCCATTGCATGGCCAACTCTCACATGTGTACAAGACTCATAGCTTACTGTATATCAATCTATTCAAGTCATTTTACCAGTTTACCATATGATTCTTTACTGTTTTATACAGCCATCATTTTTAAGCAAGATTTTAACCTTGTTTCTTATAGTTTTTCACCTTTTTAATCATATTTATCAACACCAAATCCCCACACAATACTTTTATCATCATATAATCATCATATACATATACAATAGGAAATAAAATACATGATTACATAATAAAAATAACAAGAGGATGGGGAGAACAATCTTTATACCACCATGATGATGTAGGTTGTGATTAAAACATGGATTTTGATGGAGAAACTTGTGATGCACCAAGACCATCTTCAAGACCACCATTCTTCATGAACACCTTGTGGAAAATCAGCCCCAAGACTCCATGGAAACTCCTCCTTGGATGTTATAATCATCACCAATCAATAGGGTTTCAAAAGGGCTTCAACATGTGTATGAACAACATGGGATTTCATGGTTAAATCAAGATCAAAATGGGTGTTTTTGGGGTGATATGGGACGGCACATAGGGAGAGTGAGAGAGAAGTTTGAGTGGATTTGCATGAGAGAAATGAAAAATGGTTTTAGGTTTGCTTGTTTTGATGTAAGCTTAGCTTACTTGGTAAGCTTTGGACATGTGTGACTTGTTTTGTTAAGTTATTGACACCTAAGGTGTTGGTAGCTTAGTATTGCCGGTTTTAAGTGGGGGTGGGACAAGTGTCCCACTTGTCTCATCCCCATTTATTTACGGGTACTCCTTGATTCCAGTTTCCTCGATTTGCGTGCCCTCGGGTCGTTTTACGAAAAACGTTTTTATAAATTATGAATCAACGGCACAAAACGAATCTAATAAAAATTGTCTCATCAAAAACGGAGTTCGAAAACATAAATACGTAATCCTAAGGTTTCCGGTTTAGTCGTAAAGGATGTTAAATTAAAATCGTAAGTCCTAATCTCTTCTCGTAAATTTGTGAGTTTATGAACCAACACAAATTTAAAATCCCAAAATAATATTCACGGATAAATTTATTTTCTGAAATGTCGGACTGTCACCAAAGATGGTGTATGTAAACGTAAGCACGTAACGTTGAATCCTCCGGTTTAGACGTAGTCGACGCTACTTCAAGACGTAAATCCAAATTTCTTCCCAAAAATAAGTGAATTCATATTATAACATTAAAATAAAGTTTTTAAATAATATTTGAGAATAAAATAACAACCATAAATTGACGGATTGTCACATGTGTCCCCCGATCCAAATCATAAACACAATCAAGAATCACATAGCAGTTAATCACATAAGTGCACACACAAGTCTATCACAAACCATAAAAACATTCACAGCATTAGTTACAAAACCATATAGTGTCTCTTCCATCCCATCTGGAAGTCAAAATCATTAAAATACATGGGACTATGAAACTCACCTGATTGCTTCTTCACAAGTCCTCGCACTAGCAACAAGCTAACAAACCAAAAACACGCAATCAATACATGAACCAATCACTAAGATGGCTCATCAACCTATGATGGACATCTAGCCTATTCCCATATAAATACCTCATTGATAAGCTCTAATCACCCCATTACCCTTCCCTAACAAGTCCTTAACTTGGTTAAGTTTAATAACTATCCCGTTCATATTTTACACAAAACAGTCCCAATTTTAGGTCTCCAAACATTAAGTCAAACGTCCACTTAAAAATACCCATGGTTTCTGTAAAAGGAATATTCATACCCTTACATATATTAGCTAACACCTCCCACTTGCCCTAACCTTAAAGCTACTGTTAAGGCCCCGATATATATATATATATATATATATATATATATATATATATATATATATATATATATATATATATATATATATATATATATATATATATATATATATATATATATATATATATATATATATATATATATATATATATATATATATATATATATATATATATATATATTTTTGCCATTCCAGTTTTACTGATTTTAAACATACAAAAAGTTTGTTACAATTAGGGGGTCTTACCCTAAACCACAACCTTAGCCCAAGTGCAGATACTTACTACTATATATAAACCATCTCTCAGGTTCGTGATAAAATCCCAATGCAATCCTAAGTACCCCAAACAACCCAAAACTTAAAAAGAAAACAGGCTGAATTCAAAATTGTTTTGACCTCCGATTGTTGTAACCTGTTTTTGACCCACTTCCCAACCTCCAATTTAGTTCTAGTTTCTTGCATTGGAAAGCCACTTAAATTACCTTTTCAGGGGTACTTGGATCGTAAAATAAGAGTTTTATAACTCCCAATATGATCAAAACAATTGACTCAAAATTCTGCCCAGCTTTTAAAAATGGGTTTAATCAAATTAAACTAATTAATTACCCATAACATCATTAAATACAAGCCCTAGATTATGTAATCATCATATTATGATTAATACCACATTAATTTACTGTTTTTATAACAACTCTAACCTAAATCCATCATGAGATGATTAATTAAACATAAAAACAATTTAAATTAAAAAGGTTTAAGAAGGTTTTTACCTTTAATTCAATGGAAGATGAAAAGCTATGAAAACCCCTAAAAACTCTCTTGATGCCGTTGACTTAATGCTCCAGGAATAAAAAAATGGTTTTGTTTTTTAGTTATAACATTATATAGGGTTCACAAATCCTAGTCCAAGTAGAAGCCCACTTTCCATTTTTTTCCCCTTCCTTTTCTTTTGATTCGTCCAAACCGACCCATATGCCCCTAATTTCGTTTTTTTTAATATTTTATTATTAATATATGTATTAATAACATTACCTTAATTTTCCTTAATTTATTTCAGCTCCTAAAGCCTCCAAAACCTCAAAACCGTAAAACTAGTCAGTTTTTACGCGTTTTACCGTAAAAGACGTAAAATATACACTTTTATAAAAAATCTCAAATTTTGAAATAAACTTTATATTTAAGTCCTAAATGACTTAAAACCATCCCGAAAAATATCCATATGACTAATTACCTCATCCGAGACCTCTAAATGTTAAACCGTAAATCGTAAAAATACGATTTTCTATAATACATATATGTATACGTAAAACAACTAAATAACACCATCTCACTTCATAATCACTACCATGTGAACTCATGAACATGAAATAATCACACATCGTTTCACTCACAAGGTACCCCATACCGGAAACGATATCCAAACCACAATCTATACACACCAATTAGCACATAAACACGTAAAGACACGTAACTAGCACAAAATAAAACTAAGTGACGAACCTCAAAACCAGGGTTGTCACATATATCTTTCGATCTGTTAAGTTTGCTTTTATGGTGATGATGTTTTAGATAAGAGGGTAAAATCCTATTTAGATTTTTGAGTTTGCTGATTTAAGGATTCGATATAGTTTAGTCTTAGCTGATAAATTGGTTTAGCTGCTTTTGTTTCTAGTTTACTTGGCTGATAGATTTACTTAGTTTTGGTTATTTAATCTGTTAGATTTACTTAGTTTGTTGCTTATCAGTTCTAGTTAGTTTAAGTCCATTTGCTTATTAGGTTGTTTTGGCTTATTTGATTTAGTTTTGAGATTAGATCTGCTTATTTGCTTATTTCCTGTTTCAGTATTTTGTGCTTATTTGGGTTTTGTATGGTTGTTGAATTTTGTTTGCTTATTATTCTTGCTGATATGCTTTAAGCTCTCAGACCCATTTGGTATGAGTGTTGTGTTTATCTGCCAAAGAAAAATAATATTCCAAAAATAAAAATATAGCAAAAATTCGTCCATAACTAGAATCGAACCCCTGGCCTTTAGCTCAACAGCCCAACGCTTTATCCATTCGGTCTAGACCCTTATTTGTGTTTTATTACGCTTTTAGTAATTAATATAGGATAATATTAGACTGTCAGTTTTATTAATTAAGTTAATACAAGTTTTAGTTTAATCAATTTTAATTAATAGTTTTCTTTATATTCATTTTTTTAAAGTTAAAAATAAAAATAAACAAAATAAATATTTTTATTACTTTTAGAATTTTAAAATTATTTTTATAAATTAGTTTCTTTTATTTTTAGTTAATATAGGTTTTATATAAAATTAGTTTTTAAATTTTGTTTAAATTCAAAATAGTTTTCAAATTAGTTTAATTAATTTTGTTTAGTTTCAAATTATTTTTTATTTAAATTAGTTTATGATAAATAGTTTTGTTTAAAATTTGAAAAAGTAGTTTTTATTAAATATTTCCTTTTTAATTAGATTAATTAGTTTTTAATTAAATAGTTTTTAGTTCTTAAATACCAAAAAGTATTTTTACCAAGAACAATTAATCATACGTTTAATTGGATATCAATTCGAGTGAGTCGAGGAAACGAACTTAATTGCACACAAAAATCACAACATTACGATGTAAGACGATTGAAATGGCGAATGTGGTTATGAGGGTTGTCCTTTTCGTCACCACGAAACTTGTTGTTTTGAGTCATCGACAACAAACCCGTCTTAACCTCAAAATTCTACGCAAGGATAGCGGGAATCACAATCGCTTCTCCATAACCCTCGGTGGGTGCTTGAAGCAACTCCATCATATTACGATTAGCCATGGGAGATTCTTGTTCTACGATGGGTTCATCAATAGGAGATTGTTCACTAGAAGGTGTTTCATCCTTTCGGTTTCTACGTTTACGTGCACGTCTAGCTTGGTTACGAGTTTTCATAAACGTCACGTACAACGTGGGGATGAGCAAAGATTCTTTTGGATGTTTTTACTTTTTCCAATTTTTTTGTGCTTTTGATTGTTTTAAAATTTTTTGGATTTTTCTTGTGAATTACGTAGACAGAAATCTACAAATCTATCCTCAAATCAAATCTCTCGATTAGAGGAGCCTCAAGGAATGAAAACGATCACGTGAAGTGAACGCCTTCGATGACTTTAGAACGTTGGTGGAACAATAAAACATTCAAGAGGGTTTAATCTTTGAAACCAAGAAAATATATATGATATGTAGATAATACTTTGGGTGGCAAACCCTCGATTAGCCCTCTTTCTCAAAACACACACAAGCAAGCGGAGGAAACGAGGCGGCGCGAAGCACTTAAGAGCCTTTTTCCTTTAGGTCGTGAAATACAACCGCCTTATACCCACCTTATAATTTGTGTTTATCAAATTTAAGCTTCACGAAAGTAATTATCTATTTTGCCTTTTTTCTTTGTTGAGATTCGAATACAACAACTAAGTGATGAAATCCAAATTAAGGTTGCGTTTTCACGCTTTTGGAGTATTGTAAATTTATTGGATACGTATACAATATAGTAATAATATTTCACAAAAAACGAAAACCGATAAAACATATGATTAGAGTGTTAATCACACAAATGCTTATTATAGATAATATCAAAAACAAAATGGTTCAAACTTAACACAACACGTCTCCCCGGCAGCGACGCCAAAATGTGATAGTTGTAATTTCACACTCATTTAGGAAAACGAGGTAAAAGCGATAAGTATTAAACAAATGGTTTAGGAAAACCAAGTGCTTATGACCCTTTTATGAGTTCGTTCTCAATGAGGCTTGGTGTGTGTATTAAACTTGATTAAGTTTGAGATTAATATTGAGAAAAGAAAAGGGGAAAGAAAATGATGACGGTTACGACTAAGATTAAACTACGACGAAAGCTAAAACGTAAAGCGTGAAAACGTGACGAAATTTAAAAATTTAATCTAAAAAATTATTAAAAAAAATTCTAAAATAATATAAATAAGAATAAAAATTTGACAAAAGTATTTTAAAACTTATTTCCAATTTAATATTCAATTTTAAATGCTATTTAAAGCCTAAAATTCAGTAAAATAAAAAATAAACCCAAAATATGATTTTATCAAATGAGAATCTTAGTTATATTATATAAAAACTAAATACTATTTTTCTTAATTTTTGTTAAACTATTTTTCTATTTTTTAAAGGCTAAAAACACTTTTTAAACTAAAATAATGATTAAAAATAATAAAATAATGATAAAATTAATTTTACTTTTTAAAAAATCCTATTTTATATTACTAGACAATAGAAAAATGAAAGAGTTTGAAAAAAGTTATTTTTACCACTAAAAGACAAAACGGATTAATTAAATCTAATTTAACTTAAAATAATTCTAGAAAATGATTAAATAAAGTTAAAAATTAAATTTCTTTTCT
Source organism: Glebionis coronaria (assembly GCA_025667525.1). Lineage (NCBI taxonomy): Eukaryota > Viridiplantae > Streptophyta > Magnoliopsida > Asterales > Asteraceae > Glebionis > Glebionis coronaria. The sequence continues at coordinate 155,480,561 of CM046877.1, forward strand.
AAAATTCTTAAAATACTTAACTTAAAACATGAAAATTGGAAAAACAGAAATGCAATACTTTTTTGCACTAAATGACAAAAACAGAATATTAAAAATCTAATTTAAATTTAAAATAAAGCAATAAATAGTAAACTAATCAGACAATTAAAATCTCTTTTTCTAAAATTACTAAAATAAATCAAAGGTTATGCGAAAAAATTGAAATCTCAAAAACTAGGGTTTTAAGGCACTAAAGACAAAAAAATCAATAAGTTGAAAGGGACATGTCACTTGTTTTTGTTTTTAGTACTAGCAGTGGCTAGAACTGGTATATCAGTGGGAACAGGGGTTCCTACTACTGTTCACAGAAAGTGAAAAATGGTGTTTTGAGCTTAGTTTGCAGGTTACTTTGGACAAAGAGGGCACCCCTACACTCAGTGGAGTGTAGGGAGTCAGTATAATGCAAAAAAACAAGCAACTCACAAACACAAAAAGCACAAAATCAGGCTAAAACAAGTTGTTGATGTCTACTAGTGGTCTGCTGGACTAATGATGGTTCATTTGGCACCTAGACGAATTTTAAGGCCACCAATCTAACAATATTGCATACCAAATCCAAATCCAACAACATACAAACCTTAGATTACCATTACTACTAACAGTTAACAAGATTTGGTGAAAAAATCTACTAAAACAAACTGGTTAAAGGACTGCTGAGTTTTTATGCTATTTTCACCAATTTTAAGACATGCAAACTTCTAAAAACCTAACTATACTTAAACCAAACATATAAATTAACCTATCACTAGCTACTTGAGTGTGTATAACTTAGTTATAACTTACCTTGTGCCACCAAAAGTTTGTTATGCCCAAATCCAAACACCCCTTATGAAACAGAAACTCAAAAATTTTCAAAGTCTTTTTGTTTATCAAACTAAAAACACCCTAAACAGTTACCACTCTGAGCATAATATGAACCAAGCAACATGTATCATGCACCAAAAACAACACAATCTTCTCAGAAATTACAAATATCACTTAAATCTTGAATTTTGGCAGAAATACTACAAGGTAAGTAGACTTACCTCCAAGGTGCACATCCACACCTTGGAGTGTATGAGCTTAAGTGCAAAGAGTGCACTAGCTTCCTTAACTCCCCTGCTAAGAAAAATCAAACACACAATAATAATATCAAGATTATATCAACTGATGTCCACTTTTTATTTTCTTGTTAATATCATATGGACTATTTACCAATCCTATGATAGATTAACATGAAAATATGAGTCCCACAAGACGCAATCACCAAAATTCGGCAAGCCACAAACTTTACTTAAAACCTTTTAGATTTTTAAACAGAAAGTACCCAAGGAATTGATACCTCACAAATTTTCATCCAAATGTATTTGCCCACATATCCTTGATATCCACTTGATATCAATTATTTATGGTCACATATATATATTCAAATGACAAGCTTATGGACCTTTTACAACTTCCTTCTTTAACTTTTTAAAACTAAAAACTTTTTAAATGATATCACGAACAAGAACTTGAACAAGATTTGTAAACGAATTTAAAATAAACTAAGAGCAATGAGAACAACATAAAGTAAATTGGTAACTTGTTTTCTTCACCAAAACTTAACCAGCTTTTTCATTCAATAGATAAAAGGGCCTTACAAGTTCTTGAACAAAGGAAAACAAGAACAGGAAAAATGAAACCCTAATGTGCCTTATATGGCATACAATTGATTCTAGAATGCTTAAGAAGCTGAAAACCCTAGTGTGTGATGTTCCCTTTTTACCCTCGAATATGCCAATGAGATGCTCTTTGTCCTTGGTCAATCCTTGATCATGTGATGTATCTTGGCGTTTTGTAGGTTGATAGATGTTGAAATTCCATCTATATCGTTCAATGGACCAAGAATTGTTCTCACTCGTTGATCTCTTTTGCCAACTTTGTCATGTACCCATTTTTGGAGCAGGGGTGGGGTCCAAGGGACACATGGGTGAGAGTGACATGGTTTTGAGAGAGGGGTTTAGGTGAGGTTAATACTAATCAAAGATCTGGAAGTAATTAAAACAAACACCTTTGTATTAGGGCAATTAGGATTTAGGGCTTTTAGAGGCGAGGGATGAGTGAATAGGATAGTTTAATCTGGATTAGTGTTAATCTTTATTGTTTCCCACGTTTTTTTGGTTTAAACAGATTAATAAATTATCTCTTATATAAAATGTGAGTGGGGTGTGAGGTGGCGAAACATGGGTGGATGGTGGGAGTGACGTGGTGGTTTGGTTGGTTGAGGTGAGTTTCTTTGTCTGCCAAGTTTAACCCTACTCTTTCTTCTTCGTTTCATTTGATGTTTAAACAGCCAAACAAAACGAATCCTTTGTAAAGTAAGTTTAGGTTTTGCATTTTGGCCACAAAAACTATTCAAAAGGTTATAAAGGACTTGTTTTGTAATTTGATGATATTTGAAGGGTGATTCTTGGCATGTCTTCATTCTTCAAGGTCTTCACTTGTATTCTTGTCTTCATGGAGGACTAAAAGTGACAAGTCTTTAATTTTGAGGGACCAATCTTGCCAATTCTTCAAAGTTGAGGGTCCTTTTGTAATTTTGAAAAAATGTAGGGACCAAACTTGTAATTATGAATATAACAGGGTATAAAGTGTAAATTCTTCAATAATGAAGGACCCTTCTTGTAGAATCTTTAATTCTTCAACGACTTTTCTTAGAAAATCATCTCTAGGGTCCGGTTCATTATGCGGCTTCTTTTCCCGTGTTCATTTTTTATTGATTCTTGTGATCTTTTGTCATTTTCTCGATATCCGTACCTAAAACATACATTGAGCAAACACAAGCATATATTTGGCACTTTTTATGATATTTTTACCATTTTAAACCCGTTTTACGATGAGACTATGTATAAAAGCAGTCGCATTAGCCATCTTACGATCTTGTGTCTTCATCCACATGCTCACACTTTCCACCATCTTGAAAGCTTGCTAACAATCTCCTTTGAAGAGAGATCATTCCTCTACATGATAAGGAAGATTTTGATCATCAGAGTTGCGGAAGTCTTTAGCTTTCTTGATTGTTGAATGTCTTTGGGCATGAGTATGTGGTTTTAAATCTTTGACTTTGCTGAGTACACCGTAACGCCGCCTTCTTGAGACATAACATAGACGCGGACTGAATGGATTTGACTTTTGTCCTAAATTGGTAGCGTTTTACCGTCGGTCGGTGAAGACCGTTACACGATATTAAATATCGTACCTGTGATTAGGTAGATTTAATTAAGAACCTCCTTGACAGGTTTTCGCGGCTGTACTAGCTGTTCTCTTTACTAGACTGTCTCAAAGCAAGACTACGAGCATAAAGAGTGAATCAATTGGATAAATATCCGCTTGATTAAATTCATCAATTCAAATTCCTGGAACAAGTTTGATTCTTAAAGAATCTTACCATTGTTGCTTTCTAGTTGACACAAGCTTGATTCTTAAAGAATCTGGCAAGTCACCTATCGTAGCGCTATTTGAGGTTGACGCTAGAAGGATTTCCATTCGTCACTGTGAATATTAATGAATATCACTCTGAATTTTCTGGCAAGACCATAAAGATATTGCGTAGAAACTGAAACGAGTTTGAATCGATAAAAAAACAAACCACTGTTGCTTTTCAGTTTACACATGTTCAATTCATAAAGAATCTTACACATGACCTATCGTAGGGCTGTTGGATGTTAACACTAGAAGGATTTCCACTCATCATTGTGAATACTAGGTAGAATCACTCTAAGTGTTCTAGCAATATCACAAGTATATAGCGTTGGACTCTCTTGATCTTCATCCATGTGTCCTAGACTCGATTTGTGTACTTTTAGTAGTCGGAGGCTGGAGCAGATGCCACGTATTCAATATCAACTATCTCAGAGTGAGATAGCCAATAGAAGTCGTGTTGATCTCTATGACAATAAAACAAACTTCTTTTGAGAGAAGCTTGAGTCAGCTGGGTAAGGGTTGGGCATTACATTACTGGGTCCATGATGCGTTGTCTTCATGATGTGTTGACCCGGTTTCTTCCTAAGTTGTATGGAAGGATAATTTATTTTCACCCTTTATCCTTACATTCTTCAACCCCTTCAATGCTTACCAAGACGTCATTACTAGCACCTTGTTGTGATTGTTCTAGTGCTAGCTTCAGTACTTAGTCGGCATTCAACTATGTTTACATTCTACTCCATCTTTCCTAAGGACTTCTAATAATCTACTGGATTGTCCCTGGGAAGATCCCTCTGGTTCTGATTGGATCATAGGACTTAAACCTAACCACCCTTTTGACACCAATAACGTCGTGAATTAAAGATGTCGTGGGTATTTGATCGTAACCATTAGTGCTTGAGTCTTTAGATCACATTTTAATCACATTTTCTCCGCTATCTCTAATATATAAAATCGTTTGATATTAGAGATACCAAATTTGATTAAAATATATTGTGAAAAATAGTCTTGAAGACTTTTGGGAGAAAAATGTGTCAAACTTAGCATGACTTAGGAAAGCTCCCCCTCAAAATTGATCCAATTGAATTGTCATTACGAGGATATGATCCAGATTAAACTTTTGAGGATAGAAGTTGTTGAACACGCAATTTTTGAAAGATTTTGAATAATCATTGAAAAATTCTTGAAACATTTGTGTTCAACGCTTTTTGGAAAATCCATTCTTTTTGGCTTAGTGGTTTTTCTAAAGCATAAACTTGAGTTCATAGACTTTGAATGTCTTGACGAATCCACTCAAGTGTAAGAAGATTTCTCTTCTTTTGCTGAGGGTAAGGGCACTAAATCGTACACTCCCCCGTGAATATAAATCAGGGTTGCAATCTGAAAGTGATTACAAGCCATTGTGTTGAGCTCAAAGCGTTGAATGTTTTGTGACAATCTCAACCCAAGATAGCTTGCTCTACCCATTGTGTGGAAAAACTGTCCAAAATAGACATGTTCCTTTATTAAAAGTAGAAATGACATGTTTTGAAAGATATATACAACTTTCATTCGAGCTTTATGTACACACCCTTGTCGTTATTGAGCGACATTTCTAGGTATGTCCATATTATCTATATTAAAAGACATGTCAAGAAGAATATTTTTGGATTTTCAAAGATTTTTAATTTTGTATTTTGCTTTTTCATTTATATTTACATGTAGATGTTTGATAGATGAATCAAGCAGGCTTCTTTGCCAGAATCTCCAGTTCTGTTGGAGTCAAACATCTCATACCAATTTGCCTAACTAGATACGCAAACCTCTCTTTCTAAAGAGCTTTTGTAAACAAGTTAGCTAATTGGTAATCAGTTCCAACAAAGTATAGTTCAACAATACCCCTTTCAACTTGTTCCTTAATGAAGTGATATCTGACATCAATGTGTTTCGTGCAGAAATGTTGTACCGGATTACAGGAGATGGCTATGGCGGACGTTGAGTCACAGTACATAGGTACTTTATCAAAGTGGAAGCCATAATCCGTGAGTTGTGTTCTCATCCAAAGAACATTAGCACAACACGCAGATAAAGACACATACTCCGCTTCAGATGATGACAGTGACGTGCAATCCTGCTTCTTGGACGACCATCCCACGAGCTTATCTTGACCTAGAAATTATGCACCACCAAAAGTAGTTTTTCGTGTATCAAGACACCCTTCATGATCAGAATCTGAATCGGCCGTTAGAAAGAAACCGGTTTAACCTCCTTGAGGTGTTTTTCAGTGGGTCGTGCTTGATATCGTGCATAGTAACACGTAGCATGTGATATATCTGGTTGGCTTGCTGTTAATTACATGAGGGAGCCGATCATGGAACAATATCTCATTTGATCTATGGCATCTCCCTCCAAATCATCATCTAGGGATTTGGTTGATAATGGTGTCCCAACGGGGTCACATGAGGTCATACCATGCTTTATTATTATCTCTTGACAATACTTAGCTTGGTTAATGAAGATACCACTTGGGGATTGGTGAACTTGAATTCCTAGAAAGAATTTTTGTTCTCCCATTATTGACATTTCAAATTTGTTGTGCATTACTTTTTCAAACCATTTTGAAAGTTTTGGGTTTGTTGACCTGAAAATTATGTCATCAACATAAATCTGCACAAGCAAAATGTCATCTCCATATTTATAAGTGAACAAAGTTAGATCAATGGAACCTTTTGAGAAACCTTTGGATACTAGAAATTTTGAGAGCTCGTCGTACCACGTCCTTGGAGCTTGCTTGAGTCCATAAAGTGCTTTGTGGAGACGATGCACCTTGTCAGGATAATAAGGATTTACGAATCCTTCCGGCTGTGTGTCATATATACTTCTTCCTTCAAAGGACCGTTAAGAAACGTTGTGTTTACGTCCATTTGATAAACGATGAATCCCTTAAGTGCAGCATAAGCAAGGAAAATCTGTTGATCCCAAACTTAGATCGATTAGCTTTGTGTATACGAGATTAGATCAAGTATAACACATAGAGAAACCTTTGTATATGCTTTGTGAATCTAAGTGTTATGCGGAATTTAACACTTAAACAAGAACACACAAGATATAAACAAACTTTCACTTTGATTATCAATGTCGAACTTGCTTACAATGAAAGATGTTTATGAACGAAAACTTATGTAAAACTTGATATTGAACATTAACCTAAAGGCCTTCTTTTATAGATACAAGAAGCCTTGTACAATAAGCTACGTATCAACTATTCTAGGTAAAGATAAACATAGAAAATACATTGTCGTTTCTATCCTTACTAGAAGTATTCTAGAATATAATAAACGTGTAGATTATATCTTCCATCAGTGCTTGTCTTCAATGTGTCAACGCTTGACTTTAACTTGTCAACGCTTGAGCTGTCAGCGCTTGCTTTGCTCTTTTCAACGCTTGAATTGTTCTTGTCAACGCTTGAATTGTTCTTGTCAGCGCTTGCTTTGCTCTTGGCCAAAAATGTCTTGGCAGCATGCAAAGTTGATAGACTATGCATGCTACAGTGCCTCATGGTTTAGTAAAACTAACACATACTCACCTGTGGACACAATCTAGAATTGTGACAAGAGTATCATATGGATACCCAAAAATCCTAAAGGTTCCTAAAACCTCCCCTTAAACTATGATACAAAAAGTTTGCTAAAATCATGCATGAACATAAAAAATTTATGTCAAGATAGGAATGAAACATTCCAACCATCATCCATTAATAAAACTTGTCCAAATGCTTCTCCATTGATCCATAAGCAACTCTGTATCCAATGGTATACTGCTAACACCATCTGCACATTTAGATTAAAAACCACAAAACTAACATTGTTGCTGACAACGCCCCGATAACACATGACAGCGTTGAGGGAAGCTTTGTCAGCGTTAGACAATTATATTGCTGACAACGTTGCAAAAACACTTATCAGCGTTCAAGCAACCTTTGTCAGTGTTAGAAAAATATAGTGGAAAATCTAAATCATCAATAAGACCAATAATAATAATGCATCATCCTGTACATACTCTTACAAAAAGAATCCAAAACACATATTAAGTGAGATTAACCATTCCAATACTTGTTACCAAGTATTTAAATCTTCCAGCATCAAAAGGTTTAGTTAATAAATCTGACACATTTTCCTCAGTGTCAACCCTATCTGGTTGTATTAAACCTTTCTCAAAGCAATCTCTTATACAATGGTGTCTAATTTCTATGTGTTTAGTTTTAGAATGATGTACATGATTCTTAATGATGCATAAAGTACTATTATTGTCAACAAATATCTTAGTATGCATGAAATTATACCCATAGTCCAACAGTTGGTTCTGAATCCACAACACTTGACCACAACATGCTGCTACAGCCACATACTCTGCTTCAGTTGTATAATTAGCCACCACTGTTTGTTTCTTGCATTGCCAAGATATTAACCTGCTCCCAAGAAACTGACATCCACCATTTGTGGATTTCCTATCAAACTTATCACCCTCATAATCACTATCTGAATATGCAATCAGCTCCAATGGTGAATCCTTTGGGTACCACAAACCAAGACTGGGGTAACATCTTAGGTACCTAAAGATCCTCTTCACAGCATAAAGGTGACATTCTTTGGGAGTCACTTGATGGCGTGCACAAGCACACACAACAAACATAATGTCAGGTCTGGAGGTAGTAAGATACATCAAGGATCCAATCATGGATCTATAGTGCCTGACATCAACATCTTTCCCATCTCCAATCTTTCCCCAAGGGTGTTCTCTATCCATAGGAGTAGTAGCCCTCTTTTCATGTGGAGAAAAGCCAAACTTCTTCAAGATCTCAGCAACATATTTGTCCTGGGAGATGAAGATACCATCTTCTTTCTGCTGAACTTGTAAACCAAGAAAGAAGTTCATCTCTCCCATAGCACTCATCTTGAATTTGTCTGTCATAAGCTTGGAGAAATCCTCACTCATCTTCGGATCAGTAGACCCAAAAATGATATCATCAACATAGACCTGCACAAGCAAAACATCTTTGCCTTTCTTCTTTGTAAATAGTGTCTGATCTATGGTGCCCCTCTTGAATCCATTGTCCACCAAATAGGTAGACAAAGTACCATACCATGCTCTAGGGGCTTGATGAAGGCCATACATAGCCTTTTTGACTCTATACACTTTATCTGGATGCTCTGGATCCTCAAAACCAGGAGGTTGCATTACATATACTTCCTCAACAATGGTGCCATACAAGAAAGCACTCTTGACATCCATTTGATAGACTGTGAAGCCCATGCAGGAAGCATAGGCTAGAAAAATCCTAATAGCTTCAATCCTTGCAATTGGTGCAAAGACCTCCTCATAGTCTATCCCCTCCTCTTGTGTATAACCTTGAGCCACTAACCTTGCCTTGTTTCTGACCACAATGCCTCTTTCATCTCTTTTGTTCCTGAGAACCCATCTTGTTCCTATAGGTCTGACATACCTAGGACAATCAACCAGCTCCCAAACATCCTGAATTGCAAATTGGTGAAGCTCATCCTGCATTGCTTCCACCCAACTTGGTTCTTTGAGAGCATCAAATATTTTCTTGGGTTCTTCTTGTGACAGAAAACATGCAAACAAACATGCTTGTACAAGAGGGGTATCAACCTTCTTGTGTATATTGGCAATAAATCCACCAAGACCTTGATGAGATCTTCTTGTCTGAACTGGAGTCATAATATCACCAATGATCTGAGATGTGGGGTGATTCTTCATTGTGGAGGTGAGAACCCCTCCTTCAAAAAGTCTGGTGTCCTCAACCTCACGCTCCATGTTGCCAATATCTTCTTCATCAGACTCTCTTTGATCAACAGGAATCTCTTCATGAACATTGGAAGGTCCACCTTGTTCAAAACTGGAAGAGAAAAGATGCCCATAAGTGTTGTCAACGTTTGAATCTTGGTTGTCAGCGTCTGGGCTAACAGCGCTTGAAATGTTGTTGTCAACGTCTGAGCCATCAACGTCTGAATTGGTCTTGTCAGCGCTAGATTTGCCTTTGTCAGCGCCTGAAGAACCATGCATGTTTGTATCTGGTGGTATTTGGAAACCACCATTATCTTGTCCAGCAGCAGCAGCAGCAAAAGCATTCGTCCAAATGGGAATTATAACATATTCAAATGTAGGAGATGCCTTTTCTGCTTGTGATCCAACCCTCTCATTAACTTGTGTACCTGAAACATTAACAACTTGTTCCTCCACAACACTTGAAGTTACCTTCACAATGTTTGGATTAGTGACAGGCATATAATTTAAAGTTCTAGATAAGGGTTCCAAATCAAACAACCAATTAGGACCACTTTCAGGATCACTAGGTTTACTCTCTAAGAACCTAACATGTACTCTCTCAACTATACGTTTGTCCTCCTTAAGATAAACCCTATAACCCTTGCTCTGGACTGAATACCCCATGAAGTAACCTTCATCACCTTTTGCACTAAATTTCCCTAAGGTATCACTAGTATCCAATACTACTACATGACATCCAAAAGGTCTGAGAAAACCAATATTAGGTTTTCTTCCCCAAAGTAACTCATAAGGTGTTTTGTTCTGAATTTTGTTAACCAATGCTCTATTTTGCACATAGCATGCTGTATTAACAGCCTCAGCCCAAAAGGCTATTGGAAAGTGAGCATCAGCCAACATTGTTCTCGCTGCTTCAATTAGGGTTCTATTTTTCCTTTTAGCAACCCCATTTTGTTGTGGGGTTCTAGCAATGCTGAATTGCCTAGTAATTCCTTTCCTGGCACAAAAAACATCTAGCTTCTTGTTCCTAAATTCTCCACCATTATCACTCCTAAGCATTTTAACATCATTTCCAGACCTTTTCTCAATCTGAGTGATAAAATCAATAAGAACATCAGCTGTGTCACTCTTCATGGCTAGAAAGAATGTCCAAGTAAACCTAGAAAAGTCATCTGTGATCACAAAACAATATGACTTGCCATTCAAACTTTCTATATTAGTTGGACCAAAGAGGTCCATGTGAAGCATATGAAGAGGTATGGAACTAGTATGCACCTGCTTGGACTTGAATGAGACCTTGTGCTGCTTGCCTTTAAGACATGCAACACAAGAATGGTCATTGTGGAAGGCCTTCTCAGGCAAACCATCAACTAAACCAAGCCTCACAAGTCTATTTATATTTTTAAAATTTATGTGTCCTAGTCTTCTGTGCCACAAATTACTCTCATCTACTGAGGCCTTAGCATAAAAACAAGACATATTTGTATTCATTTTAATCCCATTTAAATTCACATTGTATATGTCCTTATGCCTAGGTGTTCTATACTCAATATATTTCTCATCAGGGATCTTAAAATCCTTGCTTAACACCAAACACTCAGTATCAGTGAAAAGAACCTTATTTTTGTTATCACAAACTTGTGATACACTAAACAGATTATAATCAAGTTCTTTTACCACGAAGACATTCTCAAAACGCAGATTATTGGTGAGAAGGGTTCCTTTGCCTGTAATGGTGCCATAGCCCCCTCCAAAGTATACCTTATCACCATCTTTAATAGGAGTGAAGTTCGTCAGATAGTCTTCCTTTCCTGTCATGTGCCTTGAGCATCCACTATCCCAATATCCATAATCATTGATCTGTCTTTGAATGCCCTGCACATAAAGAAAACAAATTAGTTTTCTTTGGGAACCCAAGTCTCAGAAGACTTGGATTCATCTGGTTGTTCAATAAGAACAGACTTAGTTCTCACAACAACCCCATTCTCATCCTTTTTAGGATGAAATACCCAGTTAACCCCAATAGGTTTTGTAATGACCTTTGAAATGTAATTAAATCTATTGCAAGTCATTGAAATTCCATTATCATTAGGGTTTTGATCTTTCTTGGGTCTCCATGTTAAGCTTGAAGAAGCTTTAGACCCCTTACCTTGTGGCTGCAAATATTTAGGTCTGGTCACGTTTCTGTCAGCGTTGGATTTTGTCCTGTCAACGTTGAAATTACCCTTGTCAGCGTTGAACCTAGGGTTTGCTACAGGAACCCATTGCCTATTTGACCAGGTGTTTGTCTTTTCAAAAGGTCTTTGTCCATGAGTGTTAGACCTTCTAGAAAAGAATGGAGCAGGTCTAATCACTTGTGGACTTTGCTGCACACAAGGTTTGGGTCTGACAACGTTTGACTTCCTAACAACGTTGAGTTTCTTCCTATCAGCGTTGAAATTGTTCCTATCAGCGCTGGCTTTGGGAGCGTTGACACACTTGTATGCCAAATGTGAAAAGCTACCACAAGTGTAACAGGCTTTCTTAGACACAACCTTAGGTCTAGTAGAGAAGAAACCTGTTCCATGATTGCTAACTTAGCTCTTGGGTGACCTATTATTCCTATACATCTCTGCATATTTAATGGTAGGTCTTCTAACAGTGTTTGAGCCTAGGTCAACAGCTTTACTAGTGATTGGATGAGTAACCTTAATGGGTGGTGATTCATTGGGACTTTCACATAGCAAACCTCCCTTAACAAATAAAGTAGGGTTAGCTTTCTTCCACTCATTTAGGTCAGTCAATTTTTGTTGATACTCTTCCACTGGAGTGACAACTCTTGGTGGAGGAATGAATTCCTCCTCTTGGCATTCTGGTATACCAGTCCAAGACAAATCCTTTCTAAGGACACCATAGAAGTCACCAGCTGGTGGTGTAACCAGAGAGTAATTATTCATCCCAATCCCAGTCATGTCCTTAGGATCCCTTTGTTTAGCTACACAGTCTCCTAGGGTTTGGGTGGCTCTATCAAATCTTTGAATCTTGAGGTCAACATTATCTTTATTCTTAATGGCCTCATCTAGCTTAGCCTGTAGGTCTCTATTAACCTTTGTCATGATATTCCTAACATCCATACTACCCTCTAGCTCATGTTTTAAAATATTGATCTTATCTTTTAAGTCAAATTCCATTTTCTTGTATTCAGAAACGGTTTTCTCAGTTTCAGTAAGAGCTAGTTGGTAATTGGACAATTTACACCTTTCAGTGCTCATATCATCTTTTAGTTTTAACACCTCTTTGTTAAGTCTTTCAGTGTTTAACCTACAACCTTTGCTACAAAAAGCATCATCATATACCTCATTATCAGATGAAGAGGAGAAGTATGCCATGAGAGCATATTCAACATGCTCTTCTTATTCAATATCAGCAACCAAAGCTTTATCCTCTTCAGCATTCTTAGCCAGATAGCTCCAATCCCATCCTGTACCATCAATTCCTTGAACTGCAACCATAGCTTTGGAATCCTGAGCTTTAACAATCTGACTTGAGGGTTTACCAGCATCAGATCTTCTAGGAGATCTGCATTCCCTCATGAAGTGCCCCATACGATGACAGTTGTAGCATTCAACTTTGGATTTATCAAATCCAGCTGTGTCTTTAGCATTGAAGGTCATCTTCTTTTTAAACCTTCTGTTCCACCTATTTGATCTTATACTAACAAGAGCCATGTTCCACTTGATGTCCATCTCTTCCAAGTGCTCATCACTTATCTGCTCAAGGTCCTCATATGTAATCACTGAACCGTTGGGCAAAGAAGCAATGTAAGCACAAACAGTATCCAAATCCAAACCAGCAGGTTTAACTCTTGGGGAGTCATTCATGAATGTGTCAGCGTCTGAAAAGGAGACGTTGACAGGACTTGTTCCAGCGCTGACATATGATGATCCAGTAACTGGATGCATATAAGAGTCCTTCTGATTGAATTGACCTTCTCTATGAGAGAAGAAGGCCATGTTGCTGGAGCTAGATTTGCTTCCATGATCTGAAAGAGTTTCATCTTCCAACAGTCTTAGTTTGTTGTAGATGTCATCAAACGAGGAGCTCTTGTAAGTATTGTTGGCAAGAATAGATCTTGCCTCAATCTTCCATGCCTCACCAAGACTTTTAAGAAAGGTAGCATTGGTGTCAACATCACCAACTTGTATCCCCATGAAGGACAACTTTCAGAATATTTAGGGCTTTCATGTCAACCCTTTTCTTTGCAATATCATCAGCACCTACAGCTCTACCATCTCCTGGTTTTTCTTTCTTATCCTCATCAGGGCATCCTTCAACAGCTGATCTTTGAGTAATGGCATCAAGAATCTTTTGAGCCTTATTGAATGAGTTTCCATATTCAATAATCTCCCAGAGTGTGTAGTCATAGATCCCCAGATATTGTTCAAAGTTGAACTTAAGTCAAAGTGGGTTGCATCAAGCATGGGAATCTTGATGTTAGGTAAGGCTGAGGAGGAGGAGGTTATTGCTTCAGACATGATGTTGTTAGGGTTTTGGTGTTTTTAGGGTTTCTTGGACGACCATCCCACGAGCTTATCTTGACCTAGAAATTATGCACCACCAAAAGTAGTTTTTCGTGTATCAAGACACCCTTCATGATCAGAATCTGAATCGGCCGTTAGAAAGAAACCGGTTTAACCTCCTTGAGGTGTTTTTCAGTGGGTCGTGCTTGATATCGTGCATAGTAACACGTAGCATGTGATATATCTGGTTGGCTTGCTGTTAATTACATGAGGGAGCCGATCATGGAACAATATCTCATTTGATCTATGGCATCTCCCTCCAAATCATCATCTAGGGATTTGGTTGATAATGGTGTCCCAACGGGGTCACATGAGGTCATACCATGCTTTATTATTATCTCTTGACAATACTTAGCTTGGTTAATGAAGATACCACTTGGGGATTGGTGAACTTGAATTCCTAGAAAGAATTTTTGTTCTCCCATTATTGACATTTCAAATTTGTTGTGCATTACTTTTTCAAACCATTTTGAAAGTTTTGGGTTTGTTGACCTGAAAATTATGTCATCAACATAAATCTGCACAAGCAAAATGTCATCTCCATATTTATAAGTGAACAAAGTTAGATCAATGGAACCTTTTGAGAAACCTTTGGATACTAGAAATTTTGAGAGCTCGTCGTACCACGTCCTTGGAGCTTGCTTGAGTCCATAAAGTGCTTTGTGGAGACGATGCACCTTGTCAGGATAATAAGGATTACCGAATCCTTCCGGCTGTGTGTCATATATACTTCTTCCTTCAAAGGACCGTTAAGAAACGTTGTGTTTACGTCCATTTGATAAACGATGAATCCCTTAAGTGCAGCATAAGCAAGGAAAATCTGTTGATCCCAAACTTAGATCGATTAGCTTTGTGTATACGAGATTAGATCAAGTATAACACATAGAGAAACCTTTGTATATGCTTTGTGAATCTAAGTGTTATGCGGAATTTAACACTTAAACAAGAACAGACAAGATATAAACAAACTTTCACTTTGATTATCAATGTCGAACTTGCTTACAATGAAAGATGTTTATGAACGAAAACTTATGTAAAACTTGATATTGAACATTAACCTAAAGGCCTTCTTTTATAGATACAAGAAGCCTTGTACAATAAGCTACGTATCAACTATTCTAGGTAAAGAAAAACATAGAAAATACATTGTCATTTCTATCCTTACTAGAAGTATTCTAGAATATAATAAACGTGTAGATTATATCTTCCATCAGTGCTTGTCTTCAATGTGTCAACGCTTGACTTTAACTTGTCAACGCTTGAGCTGTCAGCGCTTGCTTTGCTCTTTTCAACGCTTGAATTGTTCTTGTCAACGCTTGAATTGTTCTTGAATTGTTCTTGTCAGCGCTTGCTTTGCTCTTGGCCAAAAATGTCTTGGCAGCATGCAAAGTTGATAGACTATGCATGCTACAGTGCCTCATGGTTTAGTAAAACTAACCCATACTCACCTGTGGACACAATCTAGAATTGTGACAAGAGTATCATATGGATACCCAAAAATCCTAAAGGTTCCTAAAACCTCCCCTTAAACTATGATACAAAAAGTTTGCTAAAATCATGCATGAACATAAAAAATTTATGTCAAGATAGGAATGAAACATTCCAACCATCATCCATTAATAAAACTTGTCCAAATGCTTCTCCATTGATCCATAAGCAACTCTGTATCCAATGGTATACTGCTAACACCATCTGCACATTTAGATTAAAAACCACAAAACTAACATTGTTGCTGACAACGCCCCGATAACACATGACAGCGTTGAGGGAAGCTTTGTCAGCGTTAGACAATTATATTGCTGACAACGTTGCAAAAACACTTATCAGCGTTCAAGCAACCTTTGTCAGTGTTAGAAAAATATAGTGGAAAATCTAAATCATCAATAAGACCAATAATAATAATGCATCATCCTGTACATACTTTTACAAAAAGAATCCAAAACACATATTAAGTGAGATTAACCATTCCAATACTTGTTACCAAGTATTGAAATCTTCCAGCATCAAAAGGTTTAGTTAATAAATCTGACACATTTTCCTCAGTGTCAACCCTATCTGGTTGTATTAAACCTTTCTCAAAGCAATCTCTTATACAATGGTGTCTAATTTCTATGTGTTTAGTTTTAGAATGATGTACAGGATTCTTAATGATGCATAAAGTACTATTATTGTCAACAAATATCTTAGTATGCATGAAATTATACCCATAGTCCAACAGTTGGTTCTGAATCCACAACACTTGACCACAACATGCTGCTACAGCCACATACTCTGCTTCAGTTGTATAATTAGCCACCACTGTTTGTTTCTTGCATTGCCAAGATATTAACCTGCTCCCAAGAAACTGACATCCACCAGTTGTGGATTTCCTATCAAACTTATCACCCTCATAATCACTATCTGAATATGCAATCAGCTCTAATGGTGAATCCTTTGGGTACCACAAACCAAGACTGGGGTAACATCTTAGGTACCTAAAGATCCTCTTCACAGCATAAAGGTGACATTCTTTGGGAGTCACTTGATGGCGTGCACAAGCACACACAACAAACATAATGTCAGGTCTGGAGGTAGTAAGATACATCAAGGATCCAATCATGGATCTATAGTGCCTGACATCAACATCTTTCCCACCTCCAATCTTTCCCCAAGGGTGTTCTCTATCCATAGGAGTAGTAGCCCTCTTTTCATGTGGAGAAAAGCCAAACTTCTTCAAGATCTCAGCAACATATTTGTCCTGGGAGATGAAGATACCATCTTCTTTCTGCTGAACTTGTAAACCAAGAAAGAAGTTCATCTCTCCCATAGCACTCATCTTGAATTTGTCTGTCATAAGCTTGGAGAAATCCTCACTCATCTTCGGATCAGTAGACCCAAAAATGATATCATCAACATAGACCTGCACAAGCAAAACATCTTTGCCTTTCTTCTTTGTAAATAGTGTCTGATCTATGGTGCCCCTCTTGAATCCATTGTCCACCAAATAGGTAGACAAAGTACCATACCATGCTCTAGGGGCTTGATGAAGGCCATACATAGCCTTTTTGACTCTATACACTTTATCTGGATGCTCTGGATCCTCAAAACCAGGAGGTTGCATTACATATACTTCCTCAACAATGGTGCCATACAAGAAAGCACTCTTGACATCCATTTGATAGACTGTGAAGCCCATGCAGGAAGCATAGGCTAGAAAAATCCTAATAGCTTCAATCCTTGCAATTGGTGCAAAGACCTCCTCATAGTCTATCCCCTCCTCTTGTGTATAACCTTGAGCCACTAACCTTGCCTTGTTTCTGACCACAATGCCTCTTTCATCTCTTTTGTTCCTGAGAACCCATCTTGTTCCTATAGGTCTGACATACCTAGGACAATCAACCAGCTCCCAAACATCCTGAATTGCAAATTGGTGAAGCTCATCCTGCATTGCTTCCACCCAACTTGGTTCTTTGAGAGCATCAAATATTTTCTTGGGTTCTTCTTGTGACAGAAAACATGCAAACAAACATGCTTGTACAAGAGGGGTATCAACCTTCTTGTGTATATTGGCAATAAATCCACCAAGACCTTGATGAGATCTTCTTGTCTGAACTGGAGTCATAATATCACCAATGATCTGAGATGTGGGGTGATTCTTCATTGTGGAGGTGAGAACCCCTCCTTCAAAAAGTCTGGTGTCCTCAACCTCACGCTCCATGTTGCCAATATCTTCTTCATCAGACTCTCTTTGATCAACAGGAATCTCTTCATGAACATTGGAAGGTCCACCTTGTTCAAAACTGGAAGAGAAAAGATGCCCATAAGTTTTGTCAACGTTTGAATCTTGGTTGTCAGCGTCTGGGCTAACAGCGCTTGAAATGTTGTTGTCAACGTCTGAGCCATCAACGTCTGAATTGGTCTTGTCAGCGCTAGATTTGCCTTTGTCAGCGCCTGAAGAACCATGCATGTTTGTATCTGGTGGTATTTGGAAACCACCATTATCTTGTCCAGCAGCAGCAGCAGCAGCAGCAAAAGCATTCGTCCAAATGGGAATTATAACATATTCAAATGTAGGAGATGCCTTTTCTGCTTGTGATCCAACCCTCTCATTAACTTGTGTACCTGAAACATTAACAACTTGTTCCTCCACAACACTTGAAGTTACCTTCACAATGTTTGGATTAGTGACAGGCATATAATTTAAAGTTCTAGATAAGGGTTCCAAATCAAACAACCAATTAGGACCACTTTCAGGATCACTAGGTTTACTCTCTAAGAACCTAACATGTACTCTCTCAACTATACGTTTGTCCTCCTTAAGATAAACCCTATAACCCTTGCTCTGGACTGAATACCCCATGAAGTAACCTTCATCACCTTTTGCACTAAATTTCCCTAAGGTATCACTAGTATCCAATACTACTACATGACATCCAAAAGGTCTGAGAAAACCAATATTAGGTTTTCTTCCCCAAAGTAACTCATAAGGTGTTTTGTTCTGAATTTTGTTAACCAATGCTCTATTTTGCACATAGCATGCTGTATTAACAGCCTCAGCCCAAAAGGCTATTGGAAAGTAAGCATCAGCCAACATTGTTCTCGCTGCTTCAATTAGGGTTCTATTTTTCCTTTCAGCAACCCCATTTTGTTGTGGGGTTCTAGCAATGCTGAATTGCCTAGTAATTCCTTTCCTGGCACAAAAATCATCTAGCTTCTTGTTCCTAAATTCTCCACCATTATCACTCCTAAGCATTTTAACATCATTTCCAGACCTTTTCTCAATCTGAGTGATAAAATCAATAACAACATCAGCTGTGTCACTTTTCATGGCTAGAAAGAATGTCCAAGTAAACCTAGAAAAGTCATTTGTGATCACAAAACAATATGACTTGCCATTCAAACTTTCTATATTAGTTGGACCAAAGAGGTCCATGTGAAGCATATGAAGAGGTCTGGAACTAGTATGCACCTGCTTGGACTTGAATGAGACCTTGTGCTGCTTGCCTTTAAGACATGCAACACAAGAATGGTCATTGTGGAAGGCCTTCTCAGGCAAACCATCAACTAAACCAAGCCTCACAAGTCTATTTATATTTTTAAAATTTATGTGTCCTAGTCTTCTGTGCCACAAATTACTCTCATCTACTGAGGCCTTAGCATAAAAACAAGACATATTTGTATTCATTTTAATCCCATTTAAATTCACATTGTATATGTCCTTATGCCTAGGTGTTCTATACTCAATATATTTCTCATCAGGGATCTTAAAATCCTTGCTTAACACCAAACACTCAGTATCAGTGAAAAGAACCTTATTTTTGTTATCACAAACTTGTGATACACTAAACAGATTATAATCAAGTTCTTTTACCAGGAAGACATTCTCAAAACGCAGATTATTGGTGAGAAGGGTTCCTTTGCCTGTAATGGTGCCATAGCCCCCTCCAAAGTATACCTTATCACCATCTTTAATAGGAGTGAAGTTCGTCAGATAGTCTTCCTTTCCTGTCATGTGCCTTGAGCATCCACTATCCCAATATCCATAATCATTGATCTGTCTTTGAATGCCCTGCACATAAAGAAAACAAATTAGTTTTCTTTGGGAACCCAAGTCTCAGAAGATTTGGATTCATCTGGTTGTTCAATAAGAACAGACTTAGTTCTCACAACAACCCCATTCTCATCCTTTTTAGGATGAAATACCCAGTTAACCCCAATAGGTTTTGTAATGACCTTTGAAATGTAATTAAATCTATTGCAAGTCATTGAAATTCCATTATCATTAGGGTTTTGATCTTTCTTGGGTCTCCATGTTAAGCTTGAAGAAGCTTTAGACCCCTTACCTTGTGGCTGCAAATATTTAGGTCTGGTCACGTTTCTGTCAGCGTTGGATTTTGTCCTGTCAACGTTGAAATTACCCTTGTCAGCGTTGAACCTAGGGTTTGCTACAGGAACCCATTGCCTATTTGACCAGGTGTTTGTCTTTTCAAAAGGTCTTTGTCCATGAGTGTTAGACCTTCTAGAAAAGAATGGAGCAGGTCTAATCACTTGTGGACTTTGCTGCACACAAGGTTTGGGTCTGACAACGTTTGACTTCCTAACAACGTTGACTTTCTTCCTATCAGCGTTGAAATTGTTCCTATCAGGGCTGGCTTTGGGAGCGTTGACACACTTGTATGCCAAATGTGAAAAGCTACCACAAGTGTAACAGGCTTTCTTAGACACAACCTTAGGTCTAGTAGAGAAGAAACCTGTTCCATGATTGCTAACTTGGCTCTTGGGTGACCTATTATTCCTATACATCTCTGCATATTTAATGGTAGGTCTTCTAACAGTGTTTGAGCCTAGGTCAACAGCTTTACTAGTGATTGGATGAGTAACCTTAATGGGTGGTGATTCATTGGGACTTTCACATAGCAAACCTCCCTTAACAAATAAAGTAGGGTTAGCTTTCTTCCACTCATTTAGGTCAGTCAATTTTTGTTGATACTCTTCCACTGGAGTGACAACTCTTGGTGGAGGAATGAATTCCTCCTCTTGGCATTCTGGTATACCAGTCCAAGACAAATCCTTTCTAAGGACACCATAGAAGTCACCAGCTGGTGGTGTAACCAGAGAGTAATTATTCATCCCAATCCCAGTCATGTCCTTAGGATCCCTTTGTTTAGCTACACAGTCTCCTAGGGTTTGGGTGGCTCTATCAAATCTTTGAATCTTGAGGTCAACATTATCTTTATTCTTAATGGCCTCATCTAGCTTAGCCTGTAGGTCTCTATTAACCTTTGTCATGATATTCCTAACATCCATACTACCCTCTAGCTCATGTTTTAAAATATTGATCTTATCTTTTAAGTCAAATTCCATTTTCTTGTATTCAGAAACGGTTTTCTCAGTTTCAGTAAGAGCTAGTTGGTAATTGGACAATTTACACCTTTCAGTGCTCATATCATCTTTTAGTTTTAACACCTCTTTGTTAAGTCTTTCAGTGTTTAACCTACAACCTTTGCTACAAAAAGCATCATCATATACCTCATTATCAGATGAAGAGGAGGAGTGTGCCATGAGAGCATATTCAACATGCTCTTCTTATTCAATATCAGCAACCAAAGCTTTATCCTCTTCAGCATTCTTAGCCAGATAGCTCCAATCCCATCCTGTTCCATCAATTCCTTGAACTGCAACCATAGCTTTGGAATCCTGAGCTTTAACAATCTGACTTGAGGGTTTACCAGCATCAGATCTTCTAGGAGATCTGCATTCCCTCATGAAGTGCCCCATACGATGACAGTTGTAGCATTCAACTTTGGATTTATCAAATCCAGCTGTGTCTTTAGCATTGAAGGTCATCTTCTTTTTAAACCTTCTGTTCCACCTATTTGATCTTATACTAACAAGAGCCATGTTCCACTTGATGTCCATCTCTTCCAAGTGCTCATCACTTATCTGCTCAAGGTCCTCATATGTAATCACTGAACCGTTGGGCAAAGAAGCAATGTAAGCACAAACAGTATCCAAATCCAAACCAGCAGGTTTAACTCTTGGGGAGTCATTCATGAATGTGTCAGCGTCTGAAAAGGAGACGTTGACAGGACTTATTCCAGCGCTGACATATGATGATCCAGTAACTGGATGCATATAAGAGTCCTTCTGATTGAATTGACCTTCTCTATGAGAGAAGAAGGCCATGTTGCTGGAGCTAGATTTGCTTCCATGATCTGAAAGAGTTTCATCTTCCAACAGTCTTAGTTTGTTGTAGATGTCATCAAACGAGGAGCTCTTGTAAGTATTGTTGGCAAGAATAGATCTTGCCTCAATCTTCCATGCCTCACCAAGACTTTTAAGAAAGGTAGCATTGGTGTCAACATCACCAACTTGTATCCCCATGAAGGACAACTTTCAGAATATTTAGGGCTTTCATGTCAACCCTTTTCTTTGCAATATCATCAGCACCTACAGCTCTACCATCTCCTGGTTTTTCTTTCTTATCCTCATCAGGGCATCCTTCAACAGCTGATCTTTGAGTAATGGCATCAAGAATCTTTTGAGCCTTATTGAATGAGTTTCCATATTCAATAATCTCCCAGAGTGTGTAGTCATAGATCCCCAGATATTGTTCAAAGTTGAACTTCCATAAGTCAAAGTGGGTTGCATCAAGCATGGGAATCTTGATGTTAGGTAAGGCTGAGGAGGAGGAGGTTATTGCTTCAGACATGATGTTGTTAGGGTTTTGGTGTTTTTAGGGTTTCTGAGAAAATTAGGGTTTTGGTGTTCGTGTATGGTTCTGGTGTTCTTCAAAGATCAAAAGTTCCTCAACAAGCTCTGATACCACTTGTTGATCCCAAACTTAGATCGATTAGCTTTGTGTATACGAGATTAGATCAAGTATAACACGTAGAGAAACCTTTGTATATGCTTTATGAATCTAAGTGTTATGCGGAATTTAACAGTTAAACAAGAACACACAAGATATAAACAAACTTTCACTTTGATTATCAATGTCGAACTTGCTTACAATGAAAGATGTTTATGAACGAAAACTTATGTAAAAATTGATATTGAACATTAACCTAAAGGCCTTCTTTTATAGATACAAGAAGCCTTGTACAATAAGCTATGTATCAACTATTCTAGGTAAAGATAAACATAGAAAATACATTGTCGTTTCTATCCTTACTAGAAGTATTCTAGAATATAATAAACGTGTAGATTATATCTTCCATCAGTGCTTGTCTTCAATGTGTCAACGCTTGACTTTAACTTGTCAACGCTTGAGCTGTCAGCGCTTGCTTTGCTCTTGTCAACGCTTGAATTGTTCTTGTCAGCGCTCAAGTGATCTGGCCTTAATTTATTCCCAACAAAATCCTGACTGCTTCCATACGAGTTACTGGTGCAAATGATTCTTCAAAATCAATACCCTCTTTCTGGCCATACCCTTTAGCCACTAGCCTAGATTTATTCTTGATGATTGTGTTATCTTCATCCATCTTATTTTTCCAGATCCATCGAAGATTTAATGGTGTTACATCGTATGGTCTGTCAACAAGTTCCCAGACCTTAAGTCTTTTAAATTGTTGAAGTTCATCCGTCATCGATTCAATCCAAGCATGATCTGCCAAGGCTTCTTTGATATTTGTTGGTTCAGCTGTACTCACGACGAGTGCTAACATACAAACATCACCATCGGTTTTAAGTTGTCGTCTTGTACGAACGGACTATGAAGGGTTTCCAATTACTTGAACCAAAGGATGATCTCGGGTCCAATGATGTGTTGAAGGATGTCCTTGATAGAAAGTATGCATATTTGACGGATCAACATGGCGAGTAAGAGACTCTCCAGTTTTGTGTAGGGTCGATAAATTCGTCTTCGTCATTTAATGCATGGTCTGCTTTATTTGTGTTCTCTGGAGCAATGACAATAGTTGTGGATGTTGTAGCAGCGGTTGTTGATGTGATATTTTGAGGAGGTAAATCTGCAGCAACCCATGTTGAAGTAGATAAAGTTGTATCCTTTTGTTGACGATGATCGATGTTAATCCCATCCATAACACAAGATTTAGAAGAGATATTTAGATAGAGAAAGAGAAGAAAAGTAGAGAGAGAAACAAGAGAGATTTTGGAAGGTTTATGTTTACTAGAGAGAGAAAGTAAAATGAACCAACACCCTCTTCCACACATGGAAGAGGGTATATATACCCTTTTCTTATGGGCCGTGGGTTTAAGTGACTTGGGCCGGGCTTGGCTTTGTCTTGGGCTTACGCCCCTAACTTATACAATATTAGCTTAAAGTCCAATCCCGGTTTTCCCGACTAACCTATTACAATACAAGACCATTAACGACTAAGATGACCTATAACATTCTTGTTCGATTATATAAAATATAGGGCTAACAATCTCCCCCAATGTATTGGTCATCTTAAAAAGCTTAAAAAGCATAAGATGGTTGAGTGAATACATTCTTGTAGAGGAGATCTTCCTACTTTGGTCTTGTATCTTGGTCTTGATCTTGTTTGTAACGGCTTTGTTCCTTCATGCTTTCGTGATCTTTATCTTGAGCCTTTTTCATTTGACTTTGAGTGCTTGAGATCTTCATCTGTGCTCCTTGTGACTAAGATGACCTATTACATTCTTACATTCTTAGGTATCTTGAATATCACCATCTTGTGCTCTTGTGACTTCTGAATCGAATTTGGTTACACAGCTACGCCACCTTCTTGATATGCAGCAACATATATAGACACGGATAAAATGGCTTTGAACATTTCATCCTAACTCGGTAGCGTTTTACCTCCGGTCGGTGAAGACCGTTTAGACGGTATTAGATACCGTACCTGTGATCGGGTAGATTCGATTAAGAACCTCCTTGGCAGGGTTTCCCAGCGGTAGTAGCCAGTTCTCTTTACTCGACCGTCTCAAAGCAGACCGCGAACGTAAAGAGTGAATCAAAAAGGATACGGTTATCCATTTTATTAGAGTCGTCAATTCAGAATTCCTGGAACAAGTTTGATTCTATAAGAATCGCACAATTGTTGCTTTCCAGTTTGCCACAAGCTCGATTCATAAGAATCTTGCATGTTACCTACCGCAGTGCTGTTTGATATTGACACTAAAAGGATTTCCATTCGTCACTGTGAAAACTAAAGAGTGTCACTCTGAATGTTTTGGCAAGATCACACGGATTTTGCGAAGAAACCTGGAATCAAGTTTGAATCAATTAAGAATCAAAACTTAGTTGCTTTCCAGTTCTCACAAGTTTAATTCGTGTAGAATCGCACAAGTTACCTACCATGAGCTTGTTTAATGCTGGCTCAAGCAGGATTTCCATCTTCATTATGAATCGTATCACTCAGATGTTCTGGCAATATCACAAGGATAATGCGTAGGACTCGATTGTGTCCTAATGAGATGATAGATAGATCTCGTTTTGGCTCTAGACTCAATAAGTGCATTTTGGTAATCGAAGGCAGGAGCAGACTGCCACCTTTTCAATATTAACTAACTCGGAGTTCGAAAGTCAATAGATACGTGTTGATCTCTGTGACAATGAGGCAAGTTTCTTTTGAGAGAAACTCGAATGGCTGGGGAAGGGTTGTGCATCGCATCACTGGGTCCATGACACTTGTCTTCAAAAGATGTGTTAACCTGGTTTCTGCCTAAGTTGCATAGAATATTCAACTCCTTCAATGCATACCAATACGTCATCACTAGCACCTTGTTGTGATTGTTCCAGTGCTAACTTAAGTAATTGGTCCGCATTCAGCTTCACTCAACTCCATCTTTCCTAAGGAAAACTATTTCTAGCTATGGAATGTCCTTGGGTAGATCCCTTCGGTTCTGGTTGGATCATAGGACATAGTTTCCTATCCTAAACCACCTTTTGACTCCATCGTTCTGTCGTGGATAGTAGGTTGTTTTGGGTAAAGATCGTAACCATAAAACCATTGAAAGCCATTCAAAGTGTTTGATAAAAATCAAAACTTTTAACACTTTAAAGTTTTATATTTTCAAAAAAGCTCTCCCTACACACATGCATCGATATACGAAATAGTTTAGCATGTGAAGGAAAGAGTTGCACTTGAGTCTTTAAGATCACATGTTGCGATATATTACATTTTAATCACATTTTCTCCCCTATCTCTAATATAAAAACATAATATTAGAGATAGAAATTGATTAAAATATGACATTTTCTAAAAACCGATTGGGAGAGAAACATTTGTGCACGCATGAATCATGAAACATTAAGTCGGGTTGCTCCCCCTCAACAATATATGTGTGTCTTGAGACAAAATTTGACAAAATTTTGGAAAAACGACACCACAAAATATGTTGAGGTACGGAGATGAGATGCCTTTGCCGATATAATATATATTGCATTTGACAGTTTCATATCATTTTCGGAATGTGTTGGATACATAAAATATGACAATTTTAGAGATGTACCCAACAACATTAAAAGGCTTGATTTTAAAACGCTCCCCCTCAAAATTGATCAAAATAACATATGACATTATTAGATATAAAAACCTATTATGAGGAAGGGAGTGTTGAACACACAATTTTGAAAGATATAGAAAAACCTTTTGAGAAATTCTTGAAAAATTGTGTTCAACGGTTTTAAAATAATCAGGATAGAAGACTTCTCTTCTCTTGCATAGGGAAAGCGCACTGAAACGTACACTTCCCTGGCGGGTCCGTTTTTCATGAGCTCAAAACTTTGATTGTTTTGTGACTAGCTCATGTCTGAGAAAAATAAATTTCCCGTTGTGAAGGATAAGTTATCATCCATGATAAACTTTCCTTAAGTTGAAGTTCGAGGTCTAAGCTGACATTTACTTAGAAATCGTTTTTCATGAACTTAAAAACTTTTATTGTTTTTATGAGAAGCTCATGACCGAGAAATATGATTTTCTCGTTGAGAAGGATAAGTTATCGTCCGAGATAAACTTTCCTTAGTTGAGGTTCGAGTCCTAAGCTGTGATGCACTTAGAATTCATCGTGAGAGTATATCAAGCAGCTTCATTTTCCAAAACCTCCAAGTCTTCTGGAGTCATATACTTCATACCAAGACGGCCAACGAGATACGCAAACCTATCTTTCGAGAGAGCTTTTGTAAACAAGTCTGCCAGCTGGTACTCAGTTCTGACAAAGTATAATTCCACGATGTCGCGTTCCACTTGTTCCTTGATGAAGTGATATCTGACATCAATGTGCTTGGTGCGGGAGTGCTGAACCGGATTGCAAGATATGGCTATGGCCGACTTTGAGTCACAATACATAGGTATTTTATCAAAGTGGAAGCCATAATCCGTGAGTTGAGTTCTCATCCATAGGACTTGAGCACAGCACGCAGATAGAGCCACATATTTTGCTTCAGCTGATGAGAGCGAAGTGCAATCCTGCTTCTTTGACGACCAGCTGACAAGCTTGTCTTCCCTAGAAATTGTATGCTTCTAGAAGTGCTTTTTCGACTATCAAGACAACCTGCGTGATCAGAATCTGAAAAAGCTGTTAGATGAAAACCGGTTTCCCTCGGATACCAGAGTCCCATGTGAATGGTATTCTTAAGGTACCGAAAGATCCGTTTAACCTCTTTGAGGTTCTTTTGAGTAGGTCTGGCTTGATATCGTGCACAATAGCATGTGGCATGATGAATATCAGGCCTGCTGGCTGTAAGATACATAAGTGACCCGATCATACTGCGATATCGCGTTTGGTCTACGGGATACGAGTACAAGTCAGCGTCTCGGGATGTGGTCGACAATGGTGTACCAACGTGAGCACATGAGGTCATACCATGCTTTTTAAGTATCTCTTGAGCATACTTAGCTTGGTTAATGAAGATACCACGTGGGGATTGATGAATTTGGAGGTCTAAAAAGAATTTTAGCTCCCCCATCATTGACATCTCAAATCTGTTGTGCATTAATTTTTCAAAACATTTTGAAAGTTTTGGGTTCGTAGAACAAAAAATAATGTCATCAACATAAACTTGCACCAGCATTATGTCATCCCCATATTTATTAGTAAAGAGAGTAGGATCAGTAGAACCTTTGGAGAATCCTTTGGACACCAAGAAGTTTGAAAGTTCTTCGTACCATGCCCTTGGAGCTTGTTTAAGTCCATATACAGCCTTCTTGAGACGATAGACTTTTTAAGGATGATGAGGATCGATGAATCCTTCCGGCTGATTCACATACACTTCATCCTTCAAATGACCGTTGAGAAAAGCAGTTTTAACGTCCATCTGAAAAACCGTGAAGCCCTTATGTGCAGCATAAGCAAGGAATATCCTGACTGCTTCCAAACGAGCGACTGGAGCGAATGATTCATCGTAGTCTATGCCTTCTTGTTGACGGTATCCCTTAACCACGAGACGAGATTTGTTTTTGATGATTGTTTGTTCTTCATCCAGTTTGTTTTTCCAGATCCGTTTAAAATCTAAAATTGACATTCCATAGGGTCAGTCAATAAGTTCCCAAACATTTAGTCGTTCAAACTGATGAATCTCATCTTGCATTGATTCAATCCACGCATGATCAGTCATGGCTTGTTTGATGTTTATAGGTACAGTTGAACTCACGATCAGTGCATACATACACACATCGCCATCGGTTTCGAGTTGTATGCGTGTTCGAACCGGTTGTGAAGGATTTCCAATAACTTGCTCCAATGGATGATCACGTGTCCAATGGTGAGTGGATGGATATGGTTGGTAGAATGTATGCATGTTGGACGGATCAACATGTTGAGTAGAAGACTCTCCGACTTCGTGTACCGGTGTACCGAACGGGTTGATAAATTCTTCTTCATCTGTTTGTGCATCGACTGCTTGATTGTTGTTTCCTCCTTTAGCATTGACGGTTTGTGATGTTGGTTGCATGACAGTTTCTTTAGTTTGTTGAGTATCTAATGGAATAGTCTCTTGAGCAACGGTTGCTGAAATAGAGGCAGTTGTGTCTTGTGAACGTGGTTCGGGTTCATCAGCAGTATTGACAGCGGAAGGCTTTGACACAACTTGATTGTTTCCATAGTAATATTCTTCAAACATTGGATCATATAAATCAACCAACTCATTCATTTGTGTTGTATCCGTCGATTCTACTGTAGGAGTATTTTCTTGACATTCTTGCACAGGACGTACACTGTTTTGTGTAGGTGCCATAGCTGGACATTGAGGTGCGGGACTTGAGCTGTTGTGATCAAGTACCATTTGTGGCAATTCGTTAAAGTTCACATGAATTGTTTCGACAATAATCTTTGTTCTCTTGTTGTAAACTCGATATCCTTTCGACAATGTCGCATACCCCACAAAAATACATGCATCACATTTTTCTTTCATCTTGTCGAGATGCTCACCGTCTTTAAGAATGTAGCATAAAGATACAAATACGTGAAAGAATTTGACAGTAGGTTTCCTGTTATTGATGATGTGGTAAGGTGTCTTTTCATGTCTAGGGATGACGAGAGAACGATTCTGAGTATAACAGGCAGTTGCAATTGCTTCAGCCCAGAAGAATAGCGGTAATTTTGAAGTAGAAAGCATTGTTCGAGCAGCCTCAACCAAAGTACGGTTCCGCCTTTCGACAACGCCGTTTTGTTCAAGAGTTCGAGCAATAGACGTTTGATGTTCGATGCTTTCTTCTTGAAAGTAAGATTGCAAGTTCTTGTTCAAAAATTCAGTACCCCTATCCGTTCATACGGTTAAGACTTGAGCTTGAAGATTGCGTTGTATCATCTTGAGAATGTTTTTTAGAACCTCTGGTGTTTCATCTTTGGACCTTAAGAAGAAAGTCCATGTGTATCTAGAATAATCATCAACAATCACGAGAATATACTTTTTACTGTTAATACTCTCTACACGCATGGGACCACATAAATCCATGTGTAGAAGTTCCAATCGTCCTTTTGAGCTTGGGGTAGTCTTTGATTTGAAAGACTTTCGTTTTGCTTTACCCAACTCACAAGAAGAACAAAGATGGTCTTTGACGAATTTTAATTTAGGAAGACCGGTCACAATATAATTCTTCGAAATCAAGTTGATGGTGTCAAAGTTGAGATGTGACAATCGTTGATGCCATAACCATGTTTGAGATGATGAAGCTTTAGCCATTAAGCAAATTGGATTTGTTGAAGATGTGTCTTGAAGAGTTACTGTGTAGAGATCAGAACCACGAGAACCTGTAAGAAGGTCATTCCCATCGTAGTCTCTAACATAGCAAGTAGATTTCCGAAAAGCCACTTCCAAATCCGCATTACAAAATTGACCAACCGAGAATAAATTGTTATTCAGTCCCTCGACGTAATAAACCCGTTTGATAGTGAGATTTCCTTGAACCAAGTCTCCATATCCGAGTATCGGTGCAAATTGATCATTTCCAAACTGTACCGTACCCAGAAACTTCTCCACGAAGTTAATGAGAAGCTTGAGATTGCCCGTCATGTGCTTTGTGCACCCGGAGTCCATTATGAATAGGATGATTTCGACGAGCTGCAGAAGAATTAGAAGACAATGTAGCATTTGACAAATGGGAGCCCTTGATAGAAACGGGTTCCAAAATAGTAGTGGACCTAGATTCTAAAGGCAAGCTAACATTCATAGACCCAATTAGAATAGGGGTTGTCTTAGGTACCCATTTGTATCCGGGTGGTGTAAATCTTGAATACCCCCGTGTACATGTGCTAATCATGTTCTCATAAAGCTTCTTTAACCTGCTTTGTTTACGTAGAGTAGTGGATTCTAACGCACTTAGTTTCTTAAGTGGTTGATCAGTGGATTGGTTCAAAGTTCTTGTGGGTTCACTAGTACTAGTGGGCACACGAATAGGCTTCCTAGTTCTAGTATTCATGCCATTATGATTAAGAGCACAAGCATCATGATTGAAAGTACGAACACATTTTCCACATTCAACACAAACAAATTCAACATTCGAGGTCTTAGCATTTAAACTGTCATTACATGCAGTTACAGACGTTTTATTCTTAGAAAACTTAAAATTCCGACGGTGGTCTTCTACTTCCAACTTCTTTCCTTGACTATTGTTAGGCATGACCTTATCTTGCATTCTATTGCTCTTAAGCTGTGGTCCGCTAACGCTAGTAGTGGGGATTACTCATGTAGAAGAAGACACACGTTGATTAGTTTTCCTAATATTCTCAGGTAACCGCGATGTTCCAGTTTGAGTGGGCTTAGTGTTCATCTTATACATTCCAAGTGCTATCACATTGCTACTCTTATCATTTCCTATCTTAGGCAAAGTCTGTGGGGATTGTCCCAAAATAGATGATTTGGGGCATTTGACCGTATTCGGTTGACGAACGGCGGATGGTTTACCCGAAATAGACTTTCCTTTCATTTTCTCAATGAGTTTCTGTAACTCACTTATGGCTATGTCCCTTTCTTTTAGCTGAGCTTTCAAATCATTTATTTCGAAATCTTTTTCATTTAGTAGATGAAACGAAGAAGCTGACATTTCTTGACACTTTTTATGATTATGAGATTTTTCACCTTTTTATAAAGCAAGTTCAAGAGAAAAGGAGTGTTTCTCAAGTTGAGAAAAACTTTTCGAAAGTTTGTTATATGACTGAATTTGTTTTGAAAGCTCTACTTCAAGATTGCGACATTTCTCGTCCGATTCTGACACTAGACATGCTACATGACAATATTGATCAAGATCGGTATACACACCAAGTATAGCATTCATATGGTCAGCATAAAAGTATTCCTTAGAAAGTCGATCAATTTCGTTAGAAAGTTGGTGTTCTTGTGTTTTTAATTTAGTTTGAAGAAAATCAACTTCATCTTCAAGAGATTTAACATAACTTAAATCAGTTAACATTTCCTCAGTGAGAGCATTATAAAACATTTCCACATTTTTAGAAAGATCATCAATTGTTGGAACAATGCATTGTTGAATGACGACTTCTACTTGTGGGTTAGGTTTAATATTCCAAATGGTATCCCTAGAAACTTTTTCATAGTCGACGACACCTTTGTACAAATTTAAAACCCCTTGTTTTATAAACTCAAATTGCTGAATACTTTTGCTTTTCTCATCCCATTTACGTTTTTCATCCGAAATTTGTTTTTCTAACAAAATTGATTGCTTTTTGAAACTCCTTTTTAAAGAAAATTTCTTTTGGGGTTCATCACTTGGTGGTGGAACACTATTGTACATCTTTTGTTCTTTGGAAAGTTCTTTTTGAGGAACAAACTTAATATAATTATCAGAATCAGAAAGGTTTATTAAATCACTTAAGTTTGATCGACTTTCTTCTTGTTGACGAATGATTTCGTCGCAGTTAGGGGAAAGCATAAGAGCAAGATTATCAACATAACAACCGATATCATAAAGAGCAGGCTTGGTACTTTGAACTTTCTTGAGATATTCAGGCTTGACAAAACTCGTTTTCATATTTCTATTGAGCATATTCATAGTTTGAATAGACTGAACCGTTTTGTTAACAATGTTGTTTAACGTGTCGACTCTCTTTTCCAAAGCAAGAATTTTTTCAATATCCTTTTCTTCACGAGTTTTATAAAGCTCAGTTTGTTCTTTGTTAACTGACTCTAATTCAGTAATTTGGAGTTTATGTAGCAGCAGTTGTTCTTCAAGGTCCAATATCTTTTGTTTTGACATATGAATTTCGTGTGTTACTTCAGAACAATATTGTTCATTGAGCACCTTACGTTCATATACCAAACCATTAGCTATCGTAACCCGTCGATCAGCTTCTTTTACATAATCACACTCTTTAAGCATGTCTATCTCCTCGGCTAAGGATGTGTTTGCTTGCTTCAAACGTTTATTAGCCTCTTTTTTTCCTCAATTTCATGTTTTAAAGAATCAATAATAGACGCAAGCAAGTCACGGTCCTCATCCGAGTCAGTATCCTGAACAGCTTTTCCGTCATCATTACACATATGCTGTAAATCCGTAGAGATATTGCTATCCTCCGTGTCCATTACATATGTGTCATTGATGCTTTCGGGTTGCTCATGATGACGTCGTTCATTAGCAAACACATTATAGTTATCATGTGATGGTACCTTTTCAAGTGGCTCAGAATCATAGATGGGTCCAGAAGTATCATCAGTCTCTGGGATCACTTCTTGAATCTTTGCCATGTACACATAATGTGCCTCCAACTCTTGATCATCGGCTTCATCATCAGTGTCATCACGCCAGTAAACTTCATCTGCTGTGAGTGGAATTCCTGCTTCTTCTTTCTTACACAACATCATCTTTTCCTTGTGATATCCCGAATCCTTAACCCGTTTTGGCTTCTTGCATTCCCTAGCCATGTGCCCAAATCCCTTGCAGTTGAAGCATTGAATCCCAGTCTTCTGCACAACCGGAGTGCCTACAGTATCTCTAGCCCCAACTTGATTCAGCAACCTCTGATTATCATACCTAACATCACGATCATACCTAGGTGCATGATCAACTTCCTTATATCTAGCATTGGATGATGATCTGAGGTTGTTGTTGGTATGTGTGTAGATCTTCTTATAAGTTGTGGTGAGTAAAGACATGAGTTCCTCAATCTTCTTGTCCCTTGAAGTTTGTTCATCATCACTGTCTCCATCTGACTCGGTGTCATACTTTGGAGGTGGAGTGGAGACAATTGCTTTTGCTTTGTGTTTAGCAGTAGCTAGAGGTTTGGTGGATGAGCTTGATGACTTTGAGGAATGAGTAGGTGGTTGTTGACGGGGAACGGGTTTTGTTGAAGTAGCAGCCACAAAAGCAATAGAGTTCGCAGATCGTTCTGCCTTTTCAGCTTTAAGTTCCTTTACTTCATTATGATGTTGTTTCAATATATCATAAAGTTTGTGGTAAGATATAGTCTTGATATCCTCCCTTTGTTTGACCAAAGTCACAAACCTTTGCCATTCCGGTTTGAGTTGAAGTAGAAACTGAACATTGGTATGATGATTGGAGATGGTGCACTGATTTCTGACAAGCTCATTCATCATTTTGTAGAATCTCGAGTAATATGAGTCAATGGATTCACCATCTTCAGATGTGAATTTTCCAAACTCCCAAAGTAGATTAGTCTCGAGATCTTGAACATTGATCGACTCACCTTGCTTCAGTCGATGAATTACATTCCACATTTCCATAGCATTAGGACATGCATCAACTGTGGAATAGATATCGTTATCAATTCCAGTGAGTATGAAGTTTACAGCATCAGCTTCAGCTTGGAGGAGTTTCTTTCTCTCAGCAGAACATGTGTCAAAATCCTCCATAGCTCGTATAGTTGATGAAGTACCATCCTCTGCCTGTGTTGTAATTGGTCTGAATTCAAAAACTGGAGGTGGATTCTCAAGGCAGTGACGAAGAGCAGTTCGGTTTTCTTTTCCGTCGAGAAATCTGAGAAAACTAGATCTCCATTGAACGTAGCAACCGGCAGTGAGCACAGGTGGATTACCGTTGCCACCTTGTTCCAAACGAATTTGATTAGCAGTTGCAATGTTGATGTTGTTGTTAGACATGGTGAATACTTGTGGATGAATTGCAGATCTTAGTGGATTTGTTGTGATGATGTGTGGTCAAAATTGAAATTCCGAAAATTCAAAAAAAAATAAAAATTTCTCAGTCCGACAATAAATTCCTCAGTCTGACAAAACGGTAAGACGAAAAATTTTGTATCGCCAAATTTTGAATTTGAGTTAGAAATAGCCAAAAACTAGTAGGGAAAAAAATTTGATTTTACTTGACCTAAAACTTTTAACTCTTTTTTTGTATTTTTTTTTAATCTTCGTGTAAACGATGTTCCGAAACTAGTCTAGATAGTGGCTAAGTCTAAAAATTACTCAAACAAAATATCCATCGGAATGTCCATCAGAATAACCTTGTCGGAATGTCCTTGATCGGAATACCCTTGTCGGAATAACCTTGTCGGAATAAACCCTATCGGAATACCCTGATAGGAATATCCCTAATCGGAATACCCTTGTCAGAATAACCTTGTCGGAATATCCCTATCGGAATGTCAAATCGGAATGACCAAATTGGAATACTCAAATCGGAATGTCAAATCGGAATGACCAAATCGGAATGCTCAAATCGGAATGTCAAATCAGAATGACCAAATCGGAATGCTCAAATCGGAATGCAATTGGAATCACTTGATCGGAATACCAAATCGGAATCCCTAAACCCTATTCCGATTACACTGATCGGAATAACTGTAAACCCTTTTCCGATGACCTGATCGGAATAAATCCCACTTTTCTCGGACAAAACTCAACCAATTCGTGATTTTAAGCAAAAAAATGATCAAAACACCCAAAAATTTTGTGTTTTTAGCCAAAGAAACTATACCAAATCTCTACCACAACTATGTAGAAGATTTGTATCAAGAAAAAACCATAAAAAAACACAAGAAAAATTTTAGGACGTGAGATATAGATCAAAATAGCCACGAAAAATCAAGAACACCACACATGAATCTTCAATCACCTATCCACTATAGGCTCTTGATACCAAATGTTAATCACATTCAATCTATAACACAAGATTTAGAAGAGATATTTAGAGAGAGAAAGAGAAGAAAAGTAGAGAGAGAAACAAGAGAGATTTTGGAAGCTTTATGTTTACTAGAGAGAGAAAGTAAAATGAACCAACACCCTCTTCTACACATGGAAGAGGGTATATATACCCTTGTCTTATGGGTCGTGGGTTTAAGTGACTTGGGCCGGGCTTGGCTTTGTCTTGGGCTTACGCCCCTAACTTATACAATATTAGCTTAAAGTCCAAGCCCGGTTTTCTCGACTAACCTATTACAATACAAGACCATTAACGACTAAGATGACCTATTACATTCTTGTTCGACTATATAAAATATAGGGCTAACAATCGGTATCATCATTTCTATCATGAGTGACAGCGGAAGACTTCGATATAACATGTTTCTCCCATGTGAAATATTCATCATACATTGGTCCATATAACATTTCCAACTCTTCAAGTGTCATGTTGACTGTCATATCTGCTCTTGGAACATTTCCTTGAACCAGCTTTGAACTTGACGGTTCATTACTGTGGTCTTGAGTTCCGAGTTCCGTGTGGTTGTGCACAGAAGTATTTTGTCGTTGTGGATCGGGACTTAAACTGTTTTGTTCACCTGCCATTTCTTGTAATTCATCGAATCAGCTATGAATAATGATGAGACTGTATTTATACATAGTCTCATCGTCCAAATCGGGCTTAAAACACTTAAAATATCATCAAAATACCCATATAATGCTTGTGTTTGTTCATTGTGTATTTTAGGTACGGATATCGTGAAATCAACAAAAGATCAAGGGAATCAAGAAAAAACGAACACGGGAAACGAAGCCGCACAAAGAACCGGGCCCAAATATGGAATTTACAAAATTTCCCTTGAAGTTTTGAAGAATGTCAAGTTTGGTCCCTCAACTTTGGAAGACTTGTCAATTTAAACCCTTCTAAGACTCATTATTACACACTGGGTCCCTTAATTGACAAGAGTGTACAAGAAAAGCCCTTGAAGAATGAAATATTGCATATTTGGTCCTTGATAAAAGTTTGTAAACCACTTGTGCCATATTTGACAAGCTGC
The DNA here is from genome assembly GCA_025667525.1 of Glebionis coronaria. Taxonomy (NCBI): domain Eukaryota; kingdom Viridiplantae; phylum Streptophyta; class Magnoliopsida; order Asterales; family Asteraceae; genus Glebionis; species Glebionis coronaria. Next base: position 155,516,455 of record CM046877.1, read on the forward strand.
CCAAAGTTATAACAAAGGGATTTGGACTTTTGCTGTTTTAAATACAAAGTGAACGAAGAAAGGGAATAGAGGGACCATTTCTGTCCAGACACAAAACATTACCCCACCAATCCACTCTTGCCACGTCACCACACCCCACTTAAATACTTAAACCGTTTATTTACTAGGTCAAATCCTGGTCAAATGTTTTAAAACGTGGGAAACACCTTTTTTATCCTAAATCGCATCTAATCATCTTATTCATCCCCTCCTTCATCCAAGATTCAAAACGTGGTCCCAAAGGATTAATGGACGCTCATGATCAATCCTAGACAGTTGTTTCATCTCAGAACTCACATGGAACCAAAATTGACCAAATTTCAGTCAAGATTCCAAGGGCATTCTTGGTAGATTGTAGCTAGGGTTTTTAGTTTATATTTGCATTCTAGAAACTTCATAGTTTTAGTATAAAAGGAGCACTCAGGTTGTGAGTTTGCCCTTTTTCTAGTTTTTATTGTAAAAATTTTAAAGTGACTAATGATAATGAAAGCTTTGATTTTTGGCAAAAGAACTGAGTTTTATTATTTACAATATCTTGTTTTAGTGTAAACTTTAAATTTCAGCACTTGGTTTGTTTACTTTTAAGTTATCAAAAGTAAGTTGGTTCAAAGATTTTGGTCAAAACGTGTTTTCTTGTACTCTGACTTTCTTAAATCCACAAACACATTGAAGTGAAAGTGGATTGTGTTGTGGATTTCAGAAGTTAGCTTATTGAGTTTGTATAATTTCAAGGATTCAAAGTCGAAGTAAAAAGAATTTTAGGTTTTTCAAAGATTTTTTCTGAAAATCTTATTTTCATTTTTTTATTAACATCTCACTGTAGCAAAAGCTACAAGCCAAAAGCTTGTAGCCTTTGCTACTTGTAGTTTACCTCCTGGTTGTCTGTTATGTGTAGGAAGCAAGGTCACAAGAACCATCCATTCCAATTCATTATTTCTTATTATTGAAGAAATTTTTACCCCATGGTCTTTTGTAGACCAGCCAACGGGGCTCTCTACACACTCATAGCTCTTGAACAAGTAAAAAAGAAGGCACCAGCTAGTTAAGGTTTGGCTTGAACCCTTTGGCGTTTTTTTTCTTAGACTATTAAGGTGTATGTGGTTTTGTTGTTCAAGTTGACTGATAAATGTGAGTTTGTTGGTTAGTTTAAGTTCATTTAGGTTTATTTGCTATGATAGAGTAGGTTTAATTAGTTTTAAGCAGGTTTACAAAGTTTTCATTTGATAAAAATTTGATTTTCAGATTTAAAGGTATGTTTGGGATTAGGGTTTAAGTTAAAATCTTGATAAGCTTTTGGCCTAAAATCCACCTAGACACACTTGTGTTGGTAGTAGTAGTGTAAGTTGGTAATTTGTTTCAGTTTGGTATGCTTAAAACAAGTTTGCATGATAAAAATTGGCTAAAATCAGTAGGTCACATAACTGATTGTTTAGCTATAATTATGCCCTCATTTTTTGTTGCCTGCTAGATTTAGGTAGTGTCTAGGGCTTAGACTTGGTTTGTGGGGATTTGAGCAGGATTTGAGTGAGAATTGGTGAGCCAAAACTCACCAAAGGACCAAACACATCAACAACTCTGTCTACCAGACCCCTAGGCCCTTATCAGTAACTTATTTGGCCTTTTTGTGTTTGATTTTTGACTGCAACTTGTGTTTTTTATAGTTTTATTGACTCCCCACAACCCAACTGGTTGTGGGGGTGCCTTTGTTGCCAAGAACAACAAGTAAATCTCAAGTTACACGTCAAACATTGCCCAGACCTATTTTTTGTACTACCAGTGGGAACTCAGTTACCCCTGCTAGTGTACGTGTTGGTACTGCTACACAAGCAGACAAAATCCAACAAAGTGTCACTTTCAGTTTCTAGTATTTTTGTCTTTAGTGGTAAAATTTGGGAATTAAAACTTGATTTCAATTTTGTTATTTTTCTTATTTATTTTCTGATTTTTCTATTTAGTTTATTTTCTATTTACTGTTCATTTAGTATTTTTTTTTAGATTTAATTGCAATTAAATACCTTTTTAAATTACAATATTTGTCTTTTAGTGACAAAAAAATAGTATTTTTTCAGTTTTACAAATTTTCCTAGATTTAGAAATTTGTTTTAAGATTTTTAGTTTAAAAATATTTTACTGTTCACATTTTAAAGTATTTTTAGATTTAATTTAGGTTTAATTAGGGTTTTATTATAAATTGTTTTGTCTTTTAGTGAAATTTTTTACTTTTTTCAAACTTTTTCATTTTTCTACTGTTCATTAGTATAATTTAGGACTTTTAAAATTGTCAAATTATTTTTAGCATTATTTTATTATTTTTTATGATTATTTTAGTTTAAAAATAGTTTTAGAGCGAATTGCATAAATCGTCCCTGAAGTTTGGTCATTTTGCAGGTTTTGTCCCAAATATTTTTAAAGTGCTGATATCGTCCCAAAATCAAACTATTTTGCAAATTTTTATCCTTGAAGTTCGCTATCTTGCATGTTTCGTCCCAAATGTTTTGGTGATTTAGCGTGTTTCGTCCCAGGCAATATTTTCATTAAGGACGATACTTGCATTAAAGTTTTCAAATAAGGATGATTCTTGCACTTTCATAACGTTTAGGACAAAACATGCATTTTGGCTATACTTTAGGGACGATTTATGCAATTTACTCTAGTTTTTAGTGTTTTAAAAATAGAAAATAGTTTTTAAAATTTAGGAAAAATACTTTTTAGTCTTTAAATATTATAAGTGAGTTATTTGTTCAATAAAATAATATTTTGGGCTTTTTCTTAATTATATTTAATTTTAGGGCTTTAATTAGCATTTAAAATTGAATATTTAATTAATAAAAGGTTTTAAAAAATTATTTATTGGATTTTTATTCTTATTTATATTATTTTAGGCTTAGTTTTAACTTTGAATTAATTTTTAGGTTTTATTTTTAATTTTGTCACGTTTTACGTATTTACGTTCGCGTTTTACGTCATTACGTCGTAGTGTAATCGTAGTCGTAGATCGTCTCTACTTTTTCTCTTCTAAACCAAAAACGTCACTAATCCAAACTTTGATTTTATATAATTGACACACCTAATCCACACACCTCCTTCGAGAACGAACCCGCATTTATTCGACTTGCCGGTTTTCCTAAATCGTCGAGTTTAATACTTGCCGCACTTATACGTTGTTTTCCTAAACGCGTATTTTTACTCCAATCATTTTGATGCCGCTGCCGGGGAGGTGTTTTTAGTGTGCCATTATTATTATCGTGTTTGTGTGAGTAGTGCGTTTTTGCTTTTCAATTTTTGGAAAGCGTAAATTTCGTACATACTCATTTTTGTTATTTTTATCTATTATATTATAGTGTCCAAATAAAACGTGTTTAGTTTTCCTAAACTAAACACACAACAATCATTTTACTATATTGTAGATATCCCATTATCGTTTTCGTTTTTCTTGTGAATAAATTACTATATTGTACTTACGTAGAACAATAAATATACAAGTACTCCAAAAGCGTGAAAACGCAACCTTGATTCGGGATTTCATCACTCGATCATTGTATTCGAATCCAAAGCAAAAGTTTAAAGGCAAAATAGATAAATACTTTCGTGAGGCTTAATTTCAATTATCACAAACTATAAGGTGGGTATAAGGCGGTTGTATTTCACGACCTAAGGGAAAAAGGCTCTTAAGTGCTTAGCGGCGCCTCGTTTTCCCCGCTTGCTTGTGTGTGTTTTGAGAAAGAAGGCTAATCGAGGGTTTGCCGCCCAAGTATTATCTACATATATTATATTTGCTTGTTTTCAAGATTAAACCCTCTTGAACGTTTTGGTGTTCCACCAACGTTCTAAAGTCATCGAAGGCGTTCACTCCACGTGATCGTTTTCATTTTGAGGCTCCTTTAATCGAGAAACCGATTCGAGGGGAGATTTGTAGATTTTAGTCTACGTAATACACAAAAATCCAAAAAAAATTAAAAACAATCAAAAACCAAAAAAATTGAAAAATCGAAAAACCCCAAAAAGAATCTTCTTTGCTACCCCCCATTCTACGCTTAGTGCATGCGCACTCGATCGAAGGATTATTCTAATTCTAGCGACGCTTCGAATCGACGCAATCGTAATCGAAGGAATCGACGACGTAGACGAGAATTAGAAACCGACGTTCCTAATATCGTTGTTGAAGAAACCATAGAGGAGATGGCCGACAATCGTTCGATGATGGAATTGCTCCAAGTACCCACCGAGGGTTATGGAGACGTGATCGTAATTCCCTCTATCGAAGCCGAGAATTTTGAGAATAAGAGCGGAATGCTTTCGTTGATTCAAGCTCCGAAGTTTCGAGGTCGTGAAGCCGATAATCCTCACGACCATATTCGGAATTTTGATCGTCTTTTAGCCACGAGCAAGTTTAAGAACGTCGACACCGATGTAGTCAAGCTTATGCTTTTTCCGTACTCGCTCGATAGTGCCGCCAAGGATTGGTACGAGAAAGAGCCACCTAATTCGATAACTACGTGGAAGGATCTCGTCTCCAAGTTCGTTAATTATTTTTTCCCACCGTCTAAGACGACGTTTTTCAAAAATGAAATTACGAAATTTGAGCAAAAACCGAATGAATCTTTTAGAGACTCGTGGGATCGTTTTAAGGAATTGCTTAGGCAATGTCCTCACCATGGTTTTTCCGAGTTGCACCAAATCGATACGTTTTACAACGGTCTTAATTTTCAAGAACAAGATTCGTTGAATTCCGCCGCCGGTGGAAACTTTTTGTGTAAGACTCCGAAAGATGCTTTGATAATTATCGAAAACCGATCCAAGGTTTACCAACTCCGCAACGCACCGAGTGTTGCCAATGTCGCCAATGTTAGTAGTTCTAATCGCGACATTGAGAGTGTTGATGCAAAAGTCAACAAGTTAACGAATGTGTTCACGTCTTTTCTCGTTGAAATGCAAAAGAAAGACGCTCCCGCTACGGTGAAAGCGGTTGAGGTTTCGTGTACGTTTTGTGGTGGACCTCATAATTATTATGAGTGTGCGGCTACGGATGGCCAAACGTCGAATGTGAGTGCGTTAAATGGAAACAACAATTTTCAAAATCAAAATAACGCGGGTCCATCACAACAAGGCAATTATAACCAAGGCAACAATTTTTCGAATCAAAACCGTAACAATTTTCAAGGAAATAACCAAAAAGGGAATTTTCTAAACCAAGGTTATAATCAAGGTCGGAATTTGAATTGGCAAAATCAAGACAATAATCAAAACTCGAATTTTTCTAACAACAACAATCAAGGAAACAATTTTTCAAGTGGTAATCAAGGAAATTTTCAAAGAAGTAATCAAAACCAAGGGAACTTTAATTCTAATCAAAATAGTTCATCAAACGATTTTCAAAATTACATGAAAACGAATGAGGCTAATATGAGACGATTAGAGGGAGAAATTGGTACTTTGAAAAACGACTTTTCTAATACATTGAAATTGCAAAACACGAAGATTGAGCAAGGACAAATTGACATTAAAAAGATGTTTTCGGCCATTATGAACAAGTCCTCGGGTGCGTCATCGAGTTCGTTATCTAGTGACACCGTTGCAAATCCGAAGGAACAATGTAAAGCCGCCTCGTCTCGTGAGAAAGGTCGTGTGATTACCCCTAACCTTGATGGATTTCGAGTTGTTCCTTCTTCTCAACCCTCGACTTCTAAGACGTCTTATTGTTCTAATTCGATAAGGTGAACGTGGCAACCAAGGAAAAGAGTGCACACCCTCATGTACCTCAAATTCCATCCACGGTTCAAAAAGAGAGCTTTACCGACCTAACCAAAGTAACCCTTGAAGAAACTTGTGCTTCGATCCTTCTTAAAAAACCCAAAAGGCATATTCCAAGAAAGGAAGAGGATCCGGGCCAATTTCTATTACCTTGTGATTTTTCCGAGATTGAGGGATGTTTAGCCCTTGTCGATTTAGGTGCTAGCATCAATCTTATGCCTCATTCTCTATGGAAATTGATGAGATTGCATAGACTTACCCCCACGAACATGATAATCGAGCTTGCAAATTGTACACCATTAATACCAATTGGAATAGCTGAGGATGTCTATGTGAAAGTTGGAAAGTTTGTTTTTCCAGTGGATTTCGTTATATCCGATTACGAGTGTGACCCTAAATGTCCCATTATTTTAGGCCGGCCATTTTTATCGACGGCTCGAACCGTAATCGACGTTCACGAGGGGAGACTTACTATGAGATATGGGGATGACAAAATGGACTTTTTCACGAGTAAATCCCAAGTGTCTTGTGATAATGAAAAAACCGAGGTTTCAAAACCTAACGATTATAAACCTAATGATTTCAAAATGTTCACTTTAGCGGAAAGAATGTGGCTTAATGCATGTTTTGAAAAAATTAAGAAGAACGGTTTTAAAGATGAGGATTTTAATAATAAAGAATACGTGTACCTAATTCAAAAGGGTATGTGTAAATTTATGAATGAAATTCACTTTGGGATGAATTCGATGAAACAAGTAACACACCAATTCCGAAGGGCGACGTTAGTGCCATCACGACAATGACCAAAATGGGCTCGTCTTCACCACCTTCGAAGGACCACGTCTTTGAGGCTTCAACTTCTAACTCCATCGAAGTGCCTCCTTTTCCTAGCCCAACACCCGTTGAGGCTAAAGGTTTTATCGACATCGATCCTCTCATTTTAGAAAAGTCACCTAAGCGTAGTCATTTGACTTGTAAGACCATGGTTGTGAGTGCTCACATCGACTCTTTCTTTGACGATGACGATGGCGATTTTGCCAAGATTGATCACGTACTTCGAAATCCACATGAACTTTTTGATTCTCCTAAAAAGAAACATGTAAGTACAATGATTACGAGTTTGATCCCGAGATTGAGGAAATCATTGAACGAGAGCTAGCTCTTATGCCTTCACTTCCACCTACGAGTGAGGTCGATCTTTCCAAAATCAAGGATGAACTTAATGAGTTGGAACGACTTATTTTCGACGACGAACCAACTCATGTGACCAATAAAATCCAATTCTCGAGGAGTTACCTAATCAACACTCCTCAAATGAGAATTACGTTTACCACATTCGTGAGGATTTAACTTATCAACAATCCCCACAAATGGATGATGGTTTCATGCTTGATCGTGATCTTTTCGAGAGAGTTTCTAAGATACTCAAGGAGGGGAATGACAAACCTTGGTTTGACAAGCCTATCTCTGATGAAGAAATCGACGAGATCGACGTTCATGAGGATGACGAGTATGTTGACCCCGAGGGGGCGGTGTTCTTTATTGATCTACGTTTTGAGAACTTACATAATCCGCCACCCCCTCCCACCAAAGACTGAAATGTGAGGATTTTTAGCGTGACTAATTTTGATTTTGACACGCCAAATATTTTCGACATTATCAAATCGGGTTTTCATAAAGAGTTTTTGAACGATGAAAAAGGAAAAGATTTTAAAAATGTTTTAAAAGATTTTTCTACATGTTTAACTCCATCATCACCGTGTTTTATGAGTGCTACCGCCTCGTCTACTCCTTTTGACGATGGTGTGTGTGGATCTAGTGTGGGGGAAGCCCCTTATGTTTCCTCACATTTCTCCACCGAAGACGAGATTTACGATCCTAGAATTGCTTGTAAAGGGAAATCTCAGTCTTCCACCGATGCAATAAATGGAAAACTTATCTATTTGCTAGGTGTGAGTCTACCTCGAGTAGCTCATGAGTTTGACTTACCAATTTCCCCACCTTTCTACTTCTTATCTATTTTCTTCTACCCCATTGGGGTTTATGTTGGAGTTGTGTTGTTTCGTCTTTCATCCGAAAACGAGGACGCCATCTTCGACCCCGGTATTTTGCATCATGAAAGGACTTAGTCCTTAGTACCGGTTGCTTTTGGGCCTTGTTTATCATGTAAGCCCCACCAAAAATGACCAAACCAAGATTATCCCTAAATGATCACGTTTATGGGGATTCGAGTCGAGCTTTTGACTCGGTTATCAAAAACAAGGTGCCTCGTGGGGGATTCTCATGCTTATCCTTGTAAATATTATCACTTTCTTAGTTTAACGTAACGAGGGGACTTGTGCTCTTCCAACCTTTGTTCCGTGGTTGTTTGTGATTGTGATTTATTAGGTTCATCGTCATCATTGAATCCTCTCGTGTTCGTTTTACGGATCACTCGAGCTTCGATCGTTGCCTTTGGAGATTCTGATATCCGATGATATCCTTTTATGTTCTAACGTTTATCTTATTAGCATAATTCATAAACGGCTTTTAGGTTATTCGTTTTACCCTTTCTATGCTCGAGATTAAGCATTCGAATTCGTCTCTAGTATGGGGTGTTTTCACCCCTAGAATCGAAACATTGAGGACAATGTTTAGTTTTAGTATGGGGGGGGTGAGTAGATACTTCACTTTGCTTACGTCACCACGCAATCCAAAATATTCATCTTTTTGTTATCATTTTGTTGCAAATAAGGCTAAAAATGGCCAAATTTTAAAATTTTCTTATTTTTCATAAGTGTTCAAGACACGAATGTAGGTTTTCCGATGGTGAGAATAAGAATAATTTTTTACTCGACCGTGCGTGTTGAGCACTTAGCTTCGATTCCTTAACTTTTAGGCTAAGTCTCTTAAATAAGGACGAGAAATGATAGAGTTATTTATAAGTCTCGTAATCGTCACTATCTCATGTGTAGTAATTATTAGCTTATTCTCCCCACGCTTTTGCATAATAAATTGTTAATAAATATTGATTTAGCGGTTTAGTCACTATTGTTGGTTTCTAATTTGTCTTAGTAGCTTCCATGTAATTAAATTGGGAAAACATTGAGGATTTGCCAGCGTCACAGTTTTGAAGTATTGGCACCCGAATAATCAAAAGCTTCACCTAATAATAAGATTTCAAGTGCTCACCTAAATTAAGCGAAAATTTTAAGCTCACAAGGCCGAAAAATCTATGCCCAAATTGAAAGTGAATCAAGCCTTAATCTTTGAAGCTTTAAAGATCCAAAATTCGCTTTAGCGTGAGGATATACGTCTTTGGCTAATAAAACCACCGATGAGGCGGATAATAAAAGGCAAGGCAAGACCGAAGTCATAATAAAAGCTCCATGGTGGAGTTGAATAAAAGATAGAGGTAAACCTATGATAATAAGGCCCTTCCGTTAGGGGGCGTATAAAAGTCTTGGTAATGAGTCTCATGTTCAAAACCGTTATAAACCTGTGTTTATCGATCCTTCTTGTTGACTTAATTTTTTGACATCGTTGTCTATTAGGATGAATTATTAATTTAATGATTTTGGTTACACCGTTAAGACTCTATTTTTAGACTTAATCTCTATTCACGCATAATTCAATGATGTATCCTCGTGATCATTAAGACAAAAATAAAATATAAGAGATACCAAGTAGGAATAAGGGAGTTTAGGTTCGTAATTAACACTCATGAGATATGATCGTGTTGCTAACTTATAATAACAATGATCTCGTTGCACGCTTAGCATGGAATTGGGTGAAAATCGAGGACGACGAAATTATTTCTAACGAAACATTCACGTGTTGTTATTCTATGATCCCAAAAGTCACTTTATCGTGATGAAAACAATACATTATGTCTAAAACGCATGTAGTAGTTTATTTAAGTTTATGTCTTCATTAAATGTCATTATAAAATGAATTTTGGAAGTGCTATGATACTTAATTCTAGCATTGTGTGGGGACACGGCAATGGTTTACTATGGGGGAGTGATGAGACTGTATTTATACATAGTCTCATCGTCCAAATCGGGCTTAAAAGGCTTAAAATATCATCAAAATACCCAAATATATGCTTGTGTTTGTTCATTGTGTATTTTAGGTACGGATATCCTGAAATCAACAAAAGATCAAGGGAATCAAGCAAAAACGAACACGGGAAACGAAGCCGCACAAAGAACCGGGCCCAAGTATGGAATTTACAAAATTGCCCTTGATGTTTTGAAGAATGTCAAGTTTGGTCCCTCAACTTTGGAAGACTTGTCAATTTAAACCCTTGTAAAACTCATTATTACATTGTGTCCCTAAATTGACAAGAGTGTACAAGAAAAGCCCTTGAATAATGCAAACATTGCATATTTGGTCCTTGATAAAAGTTTGTAAACCACTTGTGCCAAGATTGATCACGTACTTCGAAATCCACATGAACTTTTTGATTCTCCTAAAAAGAAACATGTAAGTACAATGATTACGAGTTTGATCCCGAGATTGAGGAAATCATTGAACGAGAGCTAGCTCTTATGCCTTCACTTCCACCTACGAGTGAGGTCGATCTTTCCAAAATCAAGGATGAACTTAATGAGTTGGAACGACTTATTTTCGACGACGAACCAACTCATGTGACCAATAAAATCCAATTCTCGAGGAGTTACCTAATCAACACTCCTCAAATGAGAATTACGTTTACCACATTTGTGAGGATTTAACTTATCAACAATCCCCACAAATGGATGATGGTTTCATGCTTGATCGTGATCTTTTCGAGAGAGTTTCTAAGATACTCAAGGAGGGGAATGACAAACCTTGGTTTGACAAGCCTATCTCTGATGAAGAAATCGACGAGATCGACGTTCATGAGGATGACGAGTATGTTGACCCCGAGGGGGCGGTGTTCTTTATTGATATAAGTTTTGAGAACTTATATAATTCGCCACCCCCTCCCACCAAAGACTTAAATGTGAGGATTTTTAGCGCGACTAATTTTGATTTTGACACGCCAAATATTTTCGACATTATCAAATCGGGTTTTCATAAAGAGTTTTTGAACGATGAAAAAGGAAAAGATTTTAAAAATGTTTTAAAAGATTTTTCTACATGTTTAACACCGTCATCACCGTGTTTTATGAGTGCTACCGCCTCGTCTACTCCTTTTGACGATGGTGTGTATGGATCTAGTGTGGGGGAAGCCCCTTATGTTTCCTCACATTTCTCCACCGAGGACGAGATTTACGATCCTAGAATTGCTTGTAAAGGGAAATCTCGGTCTTCCACCGATGCAATAAATGGAAAACTTATCTATTTGCTAGGTGTGAGTCTACCTCGAGTAGCTCATGAGTTTGACTTACCAATTTCCCCACCTTTCTACTTCTTATCTATTTTCTTCTACCCCATTGGGGTTTATGTTGGAGTGGCGTTGTTTCGTCTTTCATCCGAAAACGAGGACGCCATCTTCGACCCCGGTATTTTGCATCATGAAAGGACTTAGTCCTTAGTACCGGTTGCTTTTGGGCCTTGTTTATCATGTAAGCCCCACCAAAAATGACCAAACCAAGATTATCCCTAAATGATCACGTTTATGGGGATTCGAGTCGAGCTTTTGACTCGGTTATCAAAAACAAGGTGCCTCGTGGGGGATTCTCATGCTTATCCTTGTAAATATTATCACTTTCTTAGTTTAACGTAACGAGGGGACTTGTGCTCTTCCAACCTTTGTTCCGTGGTTGTTTGTGATTGTGATTTATTAGGTTCATCGTCATCATTGAATCCTCTCGTGTTCGTTTTACGGATCACTCGAGCTTCGATCGTTGCCTTTGGAGATTCTGATATCCGATGATATTCTTTTATGTTCTAACGTTTATCTTATTAGCATAATTCATAAACGGCTTTTAGGTTATTCGTTTTACCCTTTCTATGCTCGAGATTAAGCATTCGAATTCGTCTCTAGTATGGGGGTGTTTTCACCCCTAGAATCGAAACATTGAGGACAATGTTTAGTTTTAGTATGGGGGGGGGGGTGAGTAGATACTTCACTTTGCTTACGTCACCACGCAATCCAAAATATTCATCTTTTTGTTATCATTTTGTTGCCAATAAGGCTAAAAATGGCCAAATTTTAAAATTTTCTTATTTTTCATAAGTGTTCAAGACACGAATGTAGGTTTTCCGATGGTGAGAATAAGAATAATTTTTTACTCGACCGTGCGTGTTGAGCACTTAGCTTCGATTCCTTAACTTTTAGGCTAAGTCTCTTAAATGAGGACGAGAAATGATAGAGTTATTTATAAGTCTTGTAATCGTCACGATCTCATGTGTAGTAATTATTAGCTTATTCTCCCCACGCTTTTGCATAATAAATTGTTAATAAATATTGATTTAGCGGTTTAGTCACTATTGTTGGTTTCTAATTTGTCTTAGTAGCTTCCATGTAATTAATTTGGGAAAACATTGAGGATTCGCCAGCGTCACGGTTTTGAAGTATTGGCACCCGAATTATCAAAAGCTTCACCTAATAATAAGATTTCAAGTGCTCACCTAAATTAAGCGAAAATTTGAAGCTCACAAGGCCAAAAAATCTATGCCCAAATTGAAAGTGAATCAAGCCTTAATCTTTGAAGCTTTAAAGATCCAAAATTCACTTTAGCGTGAGGATATACGTCTTTGGCTAATAAAACCACCGATGAGGCGGATAATAAAAGGCAAGGCAAGACCGAAGTCATAATAAAAGCTCCATGGTAGAGTTGAATAAAAGATAGAGGTAAACCTATGATAATAAGGCCCTTCCGTTAGGGGGCGTATAAAAGTCTTGGTAATGAGTCTCATGTTCAAAACCGTTATAAAACCGTGTTTATCGATCCTTCTCGTTGACTTAATTTTTTGACATCGTTGTCTATTAGGATGAATTATTAATTTAATGATTTTGGTTACACCGTTAAGACTCTATTTTTAGACTTAATCTCTATTCACGCATAATTCAATGATGTATTCTCGTGATCATTAAGACAAAAATAAAATATAAGAGATACCAAGTAGGAATAAGGGAGTTTAGGTTCGTAATTAACACTCATGAGATATGATTGTGTTGATAACTTATAATAACAATGATCTCGTTGCACGCTTAGCATGGAATTGGGTGAAAATCGAGGACGACGAAATTATTTCTAACGAAGCATTCATGTGTTGTTATTCTATGATCCCAAAAGTCACTTTATCGTGATGAAAACAATACATTTTGTCTAAAACGCGTGTAGTAGTTTATTTAAGTTTATGTCTTCAATAAATGTCATCATAAAATGAATTTTGGAAGTGCTATGATACTTAATTCTAGCATTATGTGGGGACACGGCAATGGTTTACTATGGGGGAGTGATGAGACTGTATTTATACATAGTCTCATCGTCCAAATCGGGCTTAAAACGCTTAAAATATCATCAAAATACCCAAATATATGCGTGTGTTTGTTCATTGTGAATATTAGGTACGGATATCCTGAAATCAACAAAAGATCAAGGGAATCAAGCAAAAACGAACATGGGAAACGAAGCCGCACAAAGAACCGGGCCCAAGTATAGAATTTACAAAATTGCCCTTGATGTTTTGAAGAATGTCAAGTTTGGTCCCTCAACTTTGGAAGACTTTTCAATTTAAACCCTTGTAAAACTCATTATTACATTGCGTCCCTTAATTGACAATAGTGTACAAGAAAAGCCCTTGAATAATGCAAACATTGCATATTTGGTCCTTGATAAAAGTTTGTAAACCACTTGTGCCATATTTGACAAGCTGCCCAAAGTTATAACAAAGGGATTTGGACTTTTGCTGTTTTAAATACAAAATGAATGAAGAAAGGGAGTAGAGGGACCATTTTTGTCCAGACACAAAACATTACCCCACCAATCCACTCTTGCCACGTCACCACACCCCACTTAAATACTTAAACCGTTTATTTACTAGGTCAAATCCTGGTCAAATGTTTTAAAAATGTGGGAAACACCTTTTTAATCCTAAATCGCATCTAGTCACCCTATTCATCCCCTCCTTCATCCCATAAACCCTAGAAAAACCCAGTTTTAATTAACCCAAATATTAACCCAAACCCCAATTAAACTTGGGGGTTTTCATCCCAACCCCGCTCCCAACACACCCTTACACCCAGAAAACGACCACTCACCCTTTTGTCCCCTCCCCTGCTACACCCATCACGTGTCACTTGACCACATCAATGTCCAAGATTCAGAACGTGGTCCCAAAGGATTAATGGACGCTCAAGATCAATCCTAGACATCTGTTTCATCTCAGAACTCACATGGAACCAAAATTGACCAAATTTCAGTCAATATTCCAAGGGCATTCTTGGTAGATTGTAGCTAGGGTTTTTAGTTTATGTTTGCATTCTAGAAACTTCATAGTTTTAGTATAAAAGGAGCACTCAGGTTGTGAGTTTGCCCTTGTTCCAGTTTTTATTGTAAAAAATTTTAAGTGTCTAATGATAATGAAAGCTTTGATTTTTGGCAAAAGAACTGAGTTCCATTATTTACAATATCTTGTTTTAGTGTAAACTTTAAATTTCAGCACTTGGTTTGTTTACTTTTAAGTTATCAAAAGTAAGTTGGTTCAAAGATTTTGGTCAAAACGTGTTTTCTTGTACTCTGACTTTCATAAATCCACAAACACATTGAAGTGAAAGTGGATTGTGTTGTGGATTTCAGAAGTTAGCTTATTGAGTTTGTATAATTTCATGGTTTCAAAGTTGAAGTCAATAGAATTTTAGGTTTTTCAAAGATTTTTTCTGAAAATCTTATTTTCATTTTTTTATTAACATCTCACTGTAGCAAAAGCTACAAGCCAAAAGCTTGTAGCCTTTGCTACTTGTAGTTTACCTCCTGGTTGTCTGTTATGTGCAGGAAGCAAGGTCACAAGAACCATCCATTCCATTTCATTATTTCTTACTTTTGAAGACATTTTTACCCCTGGTCTTTTGTAGACCAACCAACGGGGCTCTCTACACACTCATAGATCTTGAACAAGTAAAAAAGAAGGCATCAGCTGGTTAAGGTTTGGCTTGAACCCTTTGGCGTTTGTTCTTAGACTATTAAGATGTATGTGGTTTTGTTGTTCAAGTTGACTGATAAATGTGAGTTTGTTGGTTAGTTTAAGTTCATTTAGGTTTATTTGCTATGATAGAGTAGGTTTAATTACTTTTAAGCAGGTTTACAAAGTTTTCATTTGATAAAAATTTGATTTTCAGATTTAAAGGGGTGTTTGGGATTAGGGTTTAGTTAAAATCTTGATAAGCTTTTGGCCTAAAATCCACCTAGACACACTTGTGTTGGTAATAGTAGTGTAAGTTGGTAATTTGTTTCAGTTTGGTATGCTGAAAACAAGTTTGCATGATAAAAATTGGCTAAAAATCAGTAGGTCACATAACTTCTTGTTTAGCTATAATTATGCCCTCATTTTTTGTTGCTTGCTAGATTTAGGTAGTGTCTAGGGCTTGGACTTGGTTTGTGGGGATTTGAGTGAGAATTGGTGAGCCAAAACTCACCAAAGGACCAAAGACATCAGCAACTCTGTCTACCAGACCCCATAGGCCCTTATCAGTAACTTATTTGGCCTTTTTGTGTTTGATTTTTGACTGCAACTTGTGTTTTTTATAGTTTTATTGACTCCCCACAATCCAACTGGTTGTGGGGGTGCTTTTGTTGCCAAGAAACAACAAGTAAATCTCAAGTTACACGTCAAACATTCCACACACCTATTTTTTGTACTACCAGTAGGAACTCAGTTACCCTGCTAGTTTACTTGTTGGTACTGCTACACAAGCAGACAAAATCCAACAAAGTGTCACTTTCAGTTTCTAGTATTTTTGTCTTTAGTGGTAAAATTTAGGAATTAAAACTTGATTTCAATTTTGTTATTTTTCTTATTTATTTTCTGATTTTTCTATTTAGTTTATTTTCTGTTTACTGTTCATTTAGTATTTTTTTTTAGATTTAATTGCAATTTAAATACCTTTTTAAATTACTGTTTTTGTCTTTGAGTGACAAAAATTATTATTTTTCAGTTTTACAAATTTTCCTTGATTTAGAAAATTGTTTTAAGGTTTTTAGTTTAAAAATATTTTACTATTCACATTTTTAAGTATTTTTTAGATTTAATTTAGGTTTAATTAGGGTTTTATTATAAACTGTTTTGTCTTTTAGTGAAAATTTTTACTTTTTTCAAACTTTTTCATTTTTCTACTGTTCATTAGTATAATTTAGGACTTTTAAAATTGTCAAATTTAATTTTAGCATTATTTTATTATTTTTTATGATTATTTTATTTTAAAAACAGTTTTTAGTGTTTTAAAAATAGAAAAATAGTTTTTAAAATTTAGGAAAAATGCTTTTTAGTCTTTAAATAATATAAGTGAGTTATTTGTTCAATAAAATAATATTTTGGGATTTTTCTTAATTATATTTAATTTTAGGGCTTTAATTAGCATTTAAAATTGAATATTTAATTAATAAAAGGTTTTAAAAAATTATTTATTGGATTTTTATTCTTATTTATATTATTTTAGGCTTAGTTTTAACTTTTAATTAATTTTTAGGTTTTATTTTTAATTTTGTCACGTTTTACGTATTTACGTTCGCGTTTTACGTCATTACGTCGTAGTGTAATCGTAGCTCGTAGCTCGTCTCTACTTTTTCTCTTCTAAACCAAAAACGTCACTAATCCAAACTTTGATTTTATATAATTGGCACACCTAATCTACACATCTCCTTCGAGAACGAACCCGCATTTATTTGACTTGTCGATTTTCCTAAATCGTCGAGTTTAATACTTGCCGCACTTATACGTTGTTTTCCTAAACGCGTAATTTTACTCCAATCAAATGATCTCGACTATCAATTTTGTTCTCTTGTTGTAAACTCTATATCGCTTAGACTGAGTTCCATATCCCACTAGAATACCCCTTTCTCTTTCATGTTATCCAAATTTTCACCATCTCGTATAATGTAACAAGTACATCCAAGAACTTGAAGGTGTTTGAGTGAAGGTTTTCGACCATAAATTATGTGATATGGTGTCTTTTTGTGTCTTGGAATAATTAAGGATCGGTTTTGTGTGTAGCATGCAGTTGACATGACTTCGGCCCAAAATAATAGTGGAAGTTTTGAAGCGGATAATAATGTTCGAGCAGCCTCAACGGAAGTACGGGTTCGTCTTTCAACAACACTATTTTGTTCGGGTGTTCGAGCAATAGATGTTTCATGTTCAATCCCTTCGGCTTCAAAATAGTTCTTCAGAGTTGAATTCAAAATTATGTGCCTCTGTCAGTACATACCACTTTTACTTGAGCTTGAAGACCACGTTGTATCTGCTTAAGGAAGTTGATGAGAACTTCAGGTGTTTCATCCTTGGATCTCAAGAAGAACGTCCACGTGTACCTTGAGTAATCATCGACAATAACCAAAATATATTTCTTCCCATTGATACTTTGAACACGAATGGGTCCACATAAATCCATATGAAGAAGATCTAACCGTCCTTTAGAGCTTGGTGTAGTCTTTATCTTGAAACTACTTCGTTTAGCTTTACAAAGCTCACAAGAAGAACAAAGATAACCTTTGATGAATTTAAAGCTTGGAAGGCCTTTCACAATATCTTTCTTGGAAAGCAAGTTGATGGTATCAAAATTGAGATGAGATAGACGTTGATGCCATAACCATGCCTGAGTCGTTGAAGTTTTAGCCATGAAGCAAATTGGAGTTATAGTAGTTGTGTCTTGAAGTGAAATTGTGTAAAGATCTGTACCCCGTGAACCAGTGAGTAAATCATTTTCTTCATAATCACGAACAAAACATGTCGTCTTTCTGAAATCAACCTCCAAATCTGCATCACAGAATTGACCAACCGAGAAAAGATTGTGATTGAGCCCTTCGACGTAGTATACCCTTTTGATCGTGATATTCCCCTGAACCAAATCTCCATATCCTAGGATCGGTGCAAATTGATCATTTCCGAATCGGACCGTACCCAAGAACTTCTCCACGAAGTTAATTAGAAGCTTGAGATTCCCGGTCATGTGCTTGGTGCACCCGGAGTCCAGTATGAAGAGAATTGTTTCGATCACCAGTAGAAGAATTAGAACACGGTGGAGCAATTGCTAAATTGTATTCCATGTCAGTTATGATATCCGAATCATTAGTTTCCCTAGTTGCAACACTAAAAGGCACATTAACGCTCGTTGTCACGTTTTCGTTCTTAACCTTAGGCATCCATTTATATCCTGGAGGACATTGATTAGCAAACCATCATTTCCAAGACTTGCTAGCAGACTCATATAATTCCCTAATTCTGCTTCTAGGGTTCTTAGTGGTGGAGTCGGATGCAATACTTTTCTTAGGGGGTTGCCCCAGAATCGTTCACTTTGCGTGTGGGTTTACTAGCACTAATAGGCATCGCAACTTGCTTCTTAGTTCTAGTATCTGCGCCTTTGACATTATTCATAGCACACATAGAATGATTAGAATTAACAGCACATTTTCCACATTTCACACAAACAAATTTAACATTCAAAGCATTCAAATCATTCAAATCGTCATTACATGCGATTATAGATTTTTTATTATTAGAAATATTTAAATTCCTAGGGTGGTCTTCTACTTTCTTCATCTTCCCTTGACTCTTGTGTTTCCAGACCTTATCATTCAGTTAAGTGCTCTTAAGCTGAGGCCTTCTAACACTAGCAGTGGGGACTACACCTGTAGTAAAAGACACACATCTATTAGTGTTTCTAGAAGTCTGAGGCGATTAACTATCTTTATTTTGTGTGGTTTTTGTGGCCAATCTGTACATCCCTGGTTTGATCACATTTGTGCTTTGTTCTTGAATAACCGTTTTGGGACGAATATATTGAAAGTCCCTAATCAATGCAAGAAACCCTAATCTTAACTTAATCAACACAAGGTATTACTTTTCAAACGTAATCTTATTATTGTATAATAAAGAATTACAAGTGTTATGGATAACACAGTTTGATGACAATGTGTTGTGCACACTTTGAACAACTATAAACCTTAACTTATGAATAGAGTCGTAGCTGTTTGATTCACTAAGTTATATGCAATAATGTTATGAATATCTCAAAGTGTTAAACATTAATGCATGGATACACATCCTATTTATAGTGTTACGAGATTGACCTAAATAGTACTTGATGGTGACTACACAAGCTTTTACAAGTTCCCACATCAGTCACATGATGTCCTTCTATTCTTGGTAGTCTTCCATTATGCTTTAAGGAAACAGTTGTCAAAACAGTTTCCTTTTTCTTCATAGTCTCGAACACACAAATGGCATGTCCAAAGTGTGCTGAGTGTTAACAGGGTATTGCCACCCCTGTTAACCCTCAACCCCTCAGAGTCCCTGATACATCTTGGCTGTTATCCATCACAGCCAATGAGTATGTCTTCAAATAATCTTTGACTTCCTTGACAATGTCTCTGACATGGACTCCTCTGAGGTTGCTCACAGAGACTTGAATCTCTGTAAGTCTTGCGAAACTTGCCTGCCTCCTAGGCACAGGCAAGGGACTATCTAACAGCCTAATTATGTTTAAATCAATGATCAGGGAATCTAACAAGTTTAGATTCCCAACAATCTCCCCCTATTTAAACATAAACAATGCTAGATCTAACTAAGTTAAGGTAAGTGAGTTAACAACTTCTTCTTACTCATAACAGATCTAAACAAACATACCTCATGATTTTATTAATACTTAAAGAAAATTACAAGTGCATTACATAAGTAAAATAAAAGGTGAAGGTAAAATTAGGCTGTGAACATCTTCAATAGTCATCATTTTTAATCCTTTCTTCAGCTTCAGCCAAGTCCAATCTGTTATCTAATTCTTCCTGCAAAGTCTTTGCAAACTTCTTGGAATACTCTGAGTTGATCTTGAGTGACTTCTTGTGACAAAGTAGCTGAATTGTTGAAGCCAAGCACAGCTCATCTTCTCTTTGAAATGCATACTGGCAAGCCCTGTTCATAAATGTCATTCCTCTTTCAGGCTTTGTATAAGTCTGACCATCAATAGGGCCAACTATACCATTGGGTAGGATCAAATCCCTGTGCATGCCATCCACTTGAACGTCATCTGTAACAAAAGTTTCTTTAATGAGTTGAGACATTCTTCTTCTTTTGTTGCCTGTCTTTGGGGGTTCTTGTTCAAAACGCTGTGGAGGGGGATCAATCTTGAGTTTGGCAGCTGTTTCTTTGATCCAGGTAAACTTGGCCTTAATAGTCTTAAGCAGAAGAAAATTGGCCTGTCCTGTTCTTTTGGCAGCTAAGGCTTCAAGTTCGAACCATTCTGATAACCCAAGTGTCTTTAGCCTGAAGTTGTCAAACACATTCATATTTCCCTGTTGGTTATCCCTCCATAAGATCATCTGTGGGGTGTTTGCGGATTTATGAATGGTGTATTTGAACTTGGTTATCTTGCCAGGGGCATATCTGTTGTTCACGCAGGCGTCATAGTCAGCTTTGACTTTCCTTAGTGCCTCAGCGTGTTTTGCTTCCATTTCCCTCAACCTTTGTTTTTGTTTTTCTCTTTCAGGTGGTGTCATCTTCCTCAGAGTAGCTTCATTCAATTCTTTGGCTGTCTTGAGTTCATTTAATCTTTTGAATTCCTCAGCCTGTTTCTCTATTTCTTCAGGGGTTAAAGGAATCTCATTGGAAGGTGTAAAGGTTGAGAATTGGGAAAGGTCTGTGTTGGATCCTCCTATCTCAAGCATCGCAGCTACCTTCTTGAGTTTGGTGTCTGTGTCAACCAAAACTATCTCCTTTCCTTTCTTCGAGACAGAAGACTCCACACTTATGTTTTTCAAAACATCAGCTCTTCTGATAAACGCTGTTTGAGCCTGAGTTTGAATTGCTTTGGGAAGGGAGCTCACAGTGAATTTTAGCTTCTTGGCAGCTGGTTCATCATCATCCCCAGGCTCGCTGGTGTTAACCAAAACCAGGGACTTTGATGAGTCAGCTCCATCTTGAGTTTGTTGCTCCCCCTGAGTATTATCCTCATCATCAGGTATTATAACAGGTGTGATGACTTGGAGAGGAACAGGTGTAATGGTGGGGTTAGTTGATGATGAGCCTTGTTTAGCAGATGCAAGGTTGAGTGCTTTATCTTTCTCCCCCTCACGTTCATCCTGGCTACGCAGACGTTTGGATGAACGTGCCTGAAAATGCCTTGCAATCTGTTCAACAGAGGCAGCCATAGCACGTTGCCTTTTCCTTGAAGCCCTGGCAATCTTCAGCAGGAGGTTGCCATTTGCATTAGTGTTGGCCTGAACGCGACTGACAATAAAGTTAGCATGGCGGTATTGTCTGTTGCGAACAGCATCAAATTTCCTGTGCATGGTTAGCTCATGTTCATGAAACATGGCAGGGACCTCTGTGTCAATAACATCCTTCACTCTAGTAGAAAGGTGATTGAGTCCTTGGGCTACACCTTTCCTGGCACCATCCTTGATTGTCTCAGTAACCGCCTCAGCCACAGCCTTTTGTATGATTCCAGGGAATGTAACAGTGAAGTTGTGCATTTCAGACTTGATCACATCCAACTTTCTTGATAAACGTTCAATGTCTGACTGATGATGAACAGGCTGAAGATTCTTGATGTTGAGGCTTTGCTGAGCATAATCATCCCCCCTTGGTAAGAGATCAAAGTTAGTCTGGGAAGGATGATCAAACAAGAGAAACTCCGCTGTTGGATCATAGGCTGGGCGTTGGAAAACTGTTGTTGTTGATGTAGCAGAGTTTGGAGTAACAACAGCGTCCTTGGGAGGAGAAGTCTTATCGCCAGCTGGTGTGGACACAGCTATTTCTTTGGTAGGAGAGACAGACAACTGGTCTTCCTCATCTTCTTCATCCTCCTCATCAAACATCCCTTTAGGGATTTCATCTTCAGGCATGGACTCTAGATAAGATACATCATCCTCTAATGATAGCATATCTTCATCAGTATTAATCAGAGGCTCAGCGGTATGAGTTTGATCTTGAGTCATAGTATCAGCCTCCTTTTCTTGTTGTACCTGAGATTCGATGACTGGCTGTACAATTTCAGCCTGCAATTTGTTTTAATTAGTAACAGGGAAAAAGATAGGGGGAATGGTCGCCATTTCGCTGTCCCAGAGAGGCTGAGGGTGATTACTCAGCCACTCCAAAGGATAAATCCTTGGGATTCTTTTAAGTGTGAAAACAAATATGGTTAATGATCGCCATCCGCTGCCCCTAGGAAAGCTGAGTGTGATTATTCAGCCCCCCCCCCCCCCCCCAAAAAGGTTAAAATCTTTGGGACTCTTTTGATTGTGAAACATATGTTGTTTATGGATCGCCATTCGCTGTCCCTAGGAAAGCTGAGGGTGATCATTCAGCCCCCCCCCCCCCAAAAGGTTAAGAAACCTTTGGGACTCTTTTAAGAGTGAAACATATGTGGTTAAAGGTCGCCTGTTATGCTGCCCCTAGGAAAGCTGAGGGTGATGATTCAGCTCCCCCTGAAAAGGATAAATCCTTTGGGACTCTTTTAAGGAGGGAACCAAGAGGCTGTGTGAAGTACAGCTTATCAAGGTTGAGACATAAGTGTATTCAGGTTCTTGTAAGCCTGAATACTGTCTAGATGGTGCAGGGACATCGGGGTGCTTTATAAACACGAATGAATCATTCCCTGGTGCAAAGACAGGGTGTACAGAAGTCTTAAAGAGTTCTAAGTGCAAGGACATACTTCTATGGGTCGAGGATTACCCTAACTTCACCACTCTCTCCTACAGACAAATGAGAGTGGCTGCTTGTGAACCTCTAAAAATGTACACTGATTACCTGTGAGATATCAGCTTGATTAGGCTGGATTCCTGTCGTCTCAGCTGACTTTAAGACACTAGACTCCTGTTGTTTGTCAGCAGATGTATCTGATTCCACATGAGTATGTGGACCAGAGGAGGTGTCAGTCTTCTTTCCCTTGGCCTTAGAAACAGCTTTGGTATGGGAAGAAGAGGGGATTTTCTTCTTCTTAGGCTGTTGGCATGAAGAAGCCTTGGACTTGGTAGTGTGCTGCCCAGAGGTCAAAGACTTAGACTTGCCAGACACACTAGAAGTATTCACCTTCTCAGAAGAAGGGAGCAAGGGCTTCTCAGCTGTTGGTAGGTGGTTGGCCACATTCATCATATGAGCGGTGACAGGGACATCTTCAGCTCCTATTTCTTTGTAGATGGCACCTGTGATGCGGTAGGGCTTAAGAGCAGTCAAAGCATTGTTGGGGTAGTTGTCTCCCAGCAGACTTTCGAAGATCAGAGACAGGAAGCGCACATAGCATATATTCTTTTCCCTGACTTGATTCCTTCCCTTCAGCTATTCTACAAGGTTGGAGAAGAGAATGCTTCCAACATCAACATCAGCTCCCTAGATTAATCCATATGCAATAGCCTGATGGTTGAAAGACATCTGATCTTGGGATCCCTACATTCCTCCCAGGGATTTAACAATGTAGGTGAAGAGGACACGCCACATGGGAGTGAAATACTTTATCTTCAGGGGAGATTTGGAGAGGACCTCAGCTGGTGTAAGGGCAGGGTTTACATCATGGCATGGTTTGAGTGTGGCCAGGGCTTCTTTGACAGCCTTTTTATCAACTACCTTCAGGCATTCATCTCCATGCTTCAATCCGGCCACACTTGAGAAATCTTTAAGGGAGAAGGCGAAAGGGTGTTCATTGCATGAAAGGCTAAATGTTATGGTGTCATCAACCACCTCAGCAGAGTACCAGAATTCCCTAAGGTATTCTTGGTAAAAGGTGGATGGGGATTTGGTGAAGGCTTCACTTAGGTCACAATTCTGCATGAAGTTAACCAGATCTGAGTAAGAGCTATTTGGAGCCTTTATCCATCCAATGGCGTTGTTGGAAGCGAGGATGCTTTCGTTGATCTCGAAGTTAACATTTGTTGCTTTGGGAACTGAAAACGCCATGGATTCAAGGTTGAAGGTGAAAGAAAATGGAGGATAGGTTAAGAGAGATAAGTACTTAGAGAGAGAAGTAGATTTGAGAAATGAGAATGGTGGTGGGTGAGAAGAGAAAAGAGACAATATATATTCAAACTAAGTGAATAGTTATTCAACCGCATTAAATGCAAGGTGCGAAAATGACTGCTCAAGTGGGTCCCCTTGACCTTTCAAAACTTGTTTGTCTCCTTGTTATTCGAAAAATAAATGATTAAATATTTGAGAATGTTTTTTGTATTTACTTGGAAAGTAACTACCTAGTTTCATGTGAAAAACATTTAATATAGAATCAATCATTTAATGAACACATTTAATATCAAGCCACAGGCTTTGAGATATTGAGCATCCGTAGCTCAGCAACTAGCCTGTTGAACGAAGGTTCAGCCAAAGGCTTTGTAAAGATATCAGCTAGTTGCAGCTCTGTGGGAACAAAATGCAGCTCAATATCTCCCTTCATTATATGATCCCTGATAAAATGATACCTGATATCAATGTGTTTGGTACGAGAGTGAAGAACAGGGTTGTTGGATATGGCAATGGCGCTGGTGTTGTCACAAAAGATTGGCACGTTGTCATACAAAATTTCATAGTCAGCCAATTGACTTTTCATCCAGAGCACCTGAGCACAACAGCTGGCTGCAGCGACATATTCTACTTCAGCTGAAGACATGGCCACAGAGTTTTGCTTCTTAGCACTCCATCCAACCAATTTTCCTCCTAGGATTTGACAACTGCCTGAAGTGCTTTTCTTGTCAATACAGCATCCAGTATAATCTAAATCTGAATAGGCCTTGAGATCAAAGCCTGATTCCTTTGGATACCATAGGCCTAGGGATGGTGTTCCTTTGAGATACCTGAAAATTCTCTTAACAGCCACTAGATGGGATTCTTTTGGGTTAGCTTGGTACCTTGCACAGAGACATGTGGAGAATTGGATATCTGGACGACTAGCTGTTAGATACATGAGTGACCCAATCATGCCTCTATATAAAGTCTCATTAACAGAGACCCCTGACTCATCAGGGCCCAAGTTGTTGGGTGGAAGCATGGGGCATTTCACTGATGCACAATCAGCTAAGTCATATTTTTTAAGTAAATCCTTAACATACTTTTCTTGACAAATTGAAATTCCCTTAGGACATTGTTTAATTTGAAAGCCCAAAAAGTAAGTTAATTCACCCATCATACTCATCTCATATTTCTTGGTCATTAATTTAGCAAAACGTTTACTAAGATTGACATTTGTTGACCCAAAGATGATGTCATCCACATAAATCTGCACAATGATGAAATCACTCTTATCCTTGAAGGTAAAGAGTGTTTTATCAATAGAACCCCTGACAAATTTATTTTCAGTTAAGAAATTGGAAAGAGTTTCATACCATGCTCTTGGAGCTTGTTTCAGCCCATACATTGCCTTGTGAAGTCTGTACACATGGTTGGGAACCTCGTTGTTCTCAAATCCTTCAGGTTGTGCAACATACACTTCCTCAGCCAAATCACCATTGAGGAATGCACTCTTTACATCCATCTGATACACAGTGATGTTCATATAGGCAGCATAAGCAAGGAAGATTCTGATGGCTTCAAGTCTAGAAACTGGAGTAAATGTTTCATCATAATCAGTTCCTTCAGTCTGAGAGAACCCCTATGCCACCAGTCTGGCCTTGTTCCTGATGATGTTCCCAATTTCATCCATCTTATTTCTATAGATCCATCTAGTGCCTGTGATATTCTTTCCAGGTGGAGCTGGCACTAGTGTCCATACTTTGTTCCTTTTGAACTAATTGATCTCTTCTTGCATAGCAGCTACCCATCCTTCTTCTACCAGAGCCTCAGTTACTCTTTTAGGTTCAATTTGTGAGAGAAATTCATCAAAGAGACATTCATTGGCCGAGGCTGACTCTGAGTCTTGGATTCGCTGTCTAGTTGTGACCCCTGCATTTGGTTCTCCAATGATGTTGACAAGAAGAATGTGTTGATCTCTTGACCACTTATTTTGAGGAGCTGGGGACTCAAGGACA
This sequence comes from Glebionis coronaria, assembly GCA_025667525.1. Taxonomy (NCBI): domain Eukaryota; kingdom Viridiplantae; phylum Streptophyta; class Magnoliopsida; order Asterales; family Asteraceae; genus Glebionis; species Glebionis coronaria. The sequence continues at coordinate 155,542,320 of CM046877.1, forward strand.
GGAACACTTGTGGGCACAGTTGGTATAATTTGAGTTTCATCCTACTGACTAGGAGGGCTTTCTTCAAAGACTACTTCAGTGTCAGAGTCTTCTTAAGCCATATCAAGAGGTGCTATTTCATTATCAGCAGGAGAGTCTTCAGGGATTTGAAGAATTAGTGAGTCATCAATAACATGAGAAGGAGAAGGGCTACCAGAGGTATGAGGTTCTTCTTCATCAAGTTCCTGAGAGGTAGGAACTTCTATGTTGTGAGTAGACAGAGGGTCAAAGGCAGGGACATAAGGAGTGAGAGTGTTGGAGTGATGATGACTGGTGGGTTTGTATTCTGTGAACTCATCACTTGGGAAAGATATATTTTCATTAAAATCAATGTCATCACCCTCTGTTCCTGTTCTCTATATGACTTCATCATCTTCATTGAATCTAACATGGAAGGTTTCTTCTACTTCTTGTCTTCTGATGTTGAATACTCTGAAGGCTTTGGCTGTTGGAGAGTATCCCAAGAAGAAACCATCATCATCTTTTTCATCAAACTTTCCAAGTTTATCCCTGTAGTTATAAATGAACACAGGGCATCCAAATACATGAAAATAGCTGACATCTGGAGATCTTTTTCTGAAAACTTCATAGGAATTTTTACCATGTCTTTTGACAATGATTGATCTGTTTTGAGTGTAGCAGGCAGTGTGAACAGCTTCTCCCCAAAATTGCTTTGGTAGGGCTACACCATTAAACATAGTTCTGGCTGCTTCAATCAAAGTCCTGTTTCTTCTTTCAGCCACACCATTTTGTTCAGGGGTGCCAGCTGAAGAGAAGTTCTGTGAAATCCCTTTTTCATCACAAAAAGATTCAAGTTGATGATTCTTGAATTCAGTACCATTATCACTTCTTAGAGCTTTGACTCTAACATCATTCATATTTTCAACCTGTCTGATGAAGGACATGATGGTGTCAGCTGCATCACTTTTCCTTCTGAGGAAGAACACCATGTGTATCTTGAAAATTCATCAACTATGACCAAGGTGTATTTGTTGTGATTAATGGTCTGAGGTTTGACAGGCCCAAACAAATCCATGTGAAGGAGATGTAAGCACTTGTCAATAGAGAATGATTGCCTAGTCTTGAATGAAGACCTGTGATGCTTTCCTTTGACATAGGCAGAACAAGTCTTGTCTTTAGAAAACATTACTAAAGGTAGACCAGCAACCAGATTTTGAGTGGCTATCTTGTTGATGTTCTTGAAGTTGAGATGAGATAGTCTTTTGTGCCACAGCCAATTGACACTTTCAGAGGCTTTAGCAAGAAAACAATTTGAGCTGTCTTCAGAGCAAACAGCCATGTTGATGACATAAAAATCGCTTCTTCTAGGTGCAATAAGCACAACATCATTGTTTTTGTTGAATATGGTTCCCTGAGTCTTAGTAAACAAAACCTTATAGTCACATCACACAATTGGCTGATGCTAATAAGATTGTGTTTAAGACCATTCACATATGCAACCCTGGTAAATGTAATCCCATTGCAATTCACTGAGCCATATCCTTCTGTGTCACCTGAAGAGTTATCTCCAAACACCACTTTAGGACCAGGCTCCTTTGAGTATCTGTGCAGGTATTGTTGAATCCCTGTCATGTGTCTAGAACAGCCACTATATAGATACCATACCGATTCCTTGAGATATTTCTGCACAGATACATAGAAACAGGTTAGTTCCTATGGTGAACCCACTTTCCAGTGGGTTCCCTGAATTCCTTATTAGCAACTCTTGTGTTCCTGAAGAACTTTTGGCGTTGGGAGGGATAGTTCATTGTTTCATGGTTATAACTTCCACAGATATCACACCCAGGGAAGTCACCACACTCGTCTGAGTGATGGTCTGTGAACCCACAGAATTTACAGGGAGGATAAGGTTTGTAATTGCCCTGTTGTCTTTTGGAACTCTGTGGTCTATCCCTAGAGGGTGTCTGAGCTCTTTTAGCTGCCATGTGTCTGTCATGATCTAAAGTCATATGGTGAGAGTTTTTACATACATTGCAATAAGGTTTGATTAACCTTTCCCCTTTGGGTTCACCTAGGACTGACTTAGGTTCATGAGAAGTAGAGCATTCAGCGGAAGGCTTAATGTGTTGTTTCAAGAGTTCTACTTCTTTCATAACAGACAACAGGCGATCTTCAGTGGTAGGGTCAACCTTATTCACAGCTTTAGTAGCAACAGGCTTAAAAGCTACTTGTTTACCAGTTTGTTTAGCAGGCACATGAAAAACTTTAGCTGGAGGATTCTCAATATATGTCCTAAGTTCACCCTTAGCAGATCTAGAAGAACTGCTGGGTTCAACTCCAGAGAGTTTGGGCAAGGGTGGTAGCTCAGCCACATCTTCAGAGACAGGGTCATTAGTCAAAGTGGTATCTGACATATGAATAGTCTCTGTAGATTTAAAGACAATGTCTTTGGGTTTGGTGAGAATTCTCAGCTTATTTTTCTTAGCAGATATATCTCTTTTTAAGTCAGCAGGAACTTCATCCTTAAGCAATTGATCTATAGTAAACCTAGCACACAGCCATTTTTCAATAACCTTGTTTAATTCAGAGACTTGATCATTTAAATCAATGTTTTTCAAGGTTAATCTTGCTACTTCATTTTGCAGGGATATTTTCTCTAAATTAACCCGCCTGAGAGTTTTACATTCAGCTTTAGCATTTAGCATTTCAGATTTAACAAAGTGAAACTTATCAAGTAGGTTCTTTCTTTGTTCCTCAACAAAGTGTAAATCAACAATGGTGTAATCAAGGACATGCTTACTTTCATCACTATCAGACATGGATAAAAGCCTGTGTACCTTTTTCATTGTGATGTCAACCCATTGTCCTGATCTTGCATCACCTTTTCCAATAGCTGGTTCATCCTCAGCTATTGCCATGAAAGCCCTGACTCTGGTGGTGTCTTCTTCATCTGAAGTCAGTGGCTCATCATTCCAATCATAAGCTTCAGCAACCAACCCTTTCTCTGTCTTTTTCTCACCATCCTTCTTCTTGGACAGAGCTTCAATCTTCAAATTCATTTGTTCTAACTCAGCTTTAAGTGCCTTGTACTTATTTTTGTAATCCTTCTTCTCAGTGTCTGATGAATTGGATTGATGAGATGAGTTATTATGTTGTTTGAACTTGTAAGGTTTGGATGAAGATGAAGGATAAGAGGGTGAGGATGTCTTGGTGGAAGGACAGTCTTTTTGAAAATGTCCAAGTTTTCCACAGGCAAAGCAAGTTTCTTTTGACCTGTCCGTTGGTTTACTAGCTGATCCTACACTTCCTGATCTTTTGAAGTATCTTCTTTGGTTGGCTAGCAAGGCTCTTTCATGGAACTCTGCATTAAGGTCTGTCAAGAACTCTTGGCTGCTACGGGTATCTTCTTCAACATCAGAATCGCTGTCATGAGGATGTGTTGCAGAGATCAAAGCTTTGGAAGATGCTCCTTGGACTACAAATCTTTCAGACTCTGACTTGTAAATAGTATCAATCAGCCCTTCTTCATAATTGTACTTTCCATAGAGCTGAGCAAGGGTATCATTTTTGATTGAGTTGTTAGCTCTCTGAGTCTGATTCATGCTCAGCCACTTTCTTGGAAGGCTGTTGACAAAAGTGGCATTTATCTCAGCTTGACCAATAGTGACATCATTCATTGCTAGGTCATTGAGAAGAATCTTCAGCCTAGTATAGGTTTGCTGAACCTTTTCACCTTCAAGTGACTTGAAGGCATTGAACTGAAGTCTAAGTGCCTGAATCTTTGTCTCTCTTGTTTCAGAGGGTCCTTCATGGCCAAGGATGAGGTCTGTCCACATTTGTTTAGCTGTGGGACACTGAATGACAGACTTCATGATATGCTTGGGAAGACAGGATAGTATGATGCTTTTGAGACGTTTATCTTGGTTTGCCAATTTCCTATCAGCCGGAGTCCATTGTTTGAGAGGTTTGGGAAGAGGGTTTTCTTCAGTGGATGTAAGCGCCGTGGGAATATAAGGACCATTTTCTAAAATTTCTAGAAGAAAAGGTTCAAGCCCATCAAGATATACGAGAAATTGACTCTTCCAAGTGGCAAAATCTTCTTCATCAAAGACTGGTACACTTGTGACGTGTGATCCACCTCTTGAGTCAAGAAGTTGGGGTAGATCATCGTCATTGGCAGGAGGGTTGAGTCTTGGTGAAGATGGGTTTGTGGAAGGTGATTGTGGTGGGTTAGAAGTTTCTGGCATGGTGGATCTTGATTACAAAACTGAGAACGATGTTTCTTGAAGGTTTTAATATCAAACACCGCTCTGATACCAATTGAAAGTCCCTAATCAATGCAAGAAACCCTAATCTTAACTTAATCAACACAAGGTATTACTTTTCAAACGTAATCTTATTATTGTATAATAAAGAATTACAAGTGTTATGGATAACACAGTTTGATGACAATGTGTTGTGCACACTTTGAACAACTATAAACCCTAACTTATGAATACACTCGTAGCTGTTTGATTCACTAAGTTATATGAAATAATGTTATGAATATCTCAAAGTGTTAAACATTAATGCATGGATACACATCCTATTCATAGTGTTACGAGATTGACCTAAATAGTACTTGATGGTGACTACACAAGCTTTTACAAGTTCCCACATCAGTCACATGATGTCCTTCTATTCTTGGTAGTCTTCCATTATGATTTAAGGAAACAGTTGTCAAAACAGTTTCCTTTTTCTTCATAGTCTCGAACACACAAATGGCATGTCCAAAGTGTGCTGAGTGTTAACAGGGTATTGCCACCCCTGTTAACCCTCAACCCCTCAGAGTCCCTGATACATCTTGGTTGTTATCCATCACAGCCAATGAGTATGTCTTCAAGTAATCTTTGACTTCCTTGACAATGTCTCTGACATGGACTCCTCTGAGGTTGCTCATAGAGACTTGAATCTCTGTGAGTCTTGCGAAACTTGCCTGCCTCCTAGGCACAGGCAAGGGACTATCTAACAGCCTAATTATGTTTAAATCAATGATCAGGGAATCTAACAAGTTTAGATTCCCAACATATATGGTAACCTATCCTTCCCATTTATCTTGGGGGCAAACCCAGATGTAGCAAATGAGGAATTTGAGAAAGTTGAGGGTTTTCCCAAGACAGAGGGTTTAGTCACCTTGTACGCATTGGGTTGTCTAGCAACGGGTTTCACAACTCTAGGTTCCACAATTTTCACACCCATCTTAGCAATGAGTTTCTTCAACTCTTCTATTTCTATGTCTTTTTCTTGTAACTAGGCTTTCAAATCCACAATATCAAGATTTTTTTCGTTTAGTAATCGATATGACTCAGATAATTTTTCATCCAAAGGTGTATCATTTGAAAAGCTGTCAACTTTGTTTTGCAAAGCAAGTTCAAGTGAATGACAATGTTTTTGAAGATAATCATATCTATGTTGAATTAACGAAAACTCTTTTTGGTCAACTTTATTCGAAAGCTCAGTTTCAAGACGTTCACACTCTTTAACTTGATCAAGATATTTGCATGCAACATCAGAATATTCACCAATACTAGCACAAGATGTAACATAAACACACATAATATCTTTTGAGAGGCATTCGTGCAAGAGTAGATCATATGCTATAGAAAATTCGTCTCTTTCAGGTTGATGGTCGTTCACTTCTTGTTCAAGAGATTCCACATATTTCAAATCATCAAACATTTCTTGCTTAATTAATGTTTCAAATTCCAAAATATGTTTTTGCGTTCTTTCCGCAAGCGGAATCAAAATACTTTTCACAAGCACAATTATATCGTGAGGAATTTCTTTGTTGCCTTTCAAACGTTCACGTTCTTTCCAGTCGTCATCTACAACCTTTTTGAATTTTTCAATGTTTTGTTTAAGAAAACTAAGTGCTTGCTTACTCTTGCTTATAGAAGCTTTATATGGCAAGTACTCAATAAATTTTGAAACATTAGTTTTTCTTAGTGGCAAAAACTTGTCTCTATTTAATTCTTATTTGTTCACATTCGAAAAATATTTGCTCACGAGACTTCTGTTTTTGTGGTTTGAAAATTTCATAAAGACTATTTTCATAAGCATAATTATATGGTTTCACAAAGTCTTTATTTACCGGTGATCTACTCTCCTCTTCAAAAATTAGTGACTCGTCTCTATCGGGCCTAGCAGTTAGACAATCAACGTCAGTCCATTGGGACTCCTCAAGTTATAGGTGTGGGTTCTCAGTTTGAGCTTGCTCAAGGTACTTAGGATTAGCAAAACTAGCTTTACCTTTGAAAAACGAATGAGGTGCCAACATTCACATGGTTTGAATAGATTGATTTGTTTTATAAACAATTTTCTTATAAAAATAAATTTGCACTTCAAGTTCCACGACTTTGTCAATGTCTTTAGCTTGTTTAATTTTGAAATCTTTTTGCAAGTTTGCAACCTCTTCCGTTTTCGCAGTGACAAGTTTAGTTTTATCCTCTTGAAGAAATCCAATCTTTTGAGTTAACTCATTCACTTTGGTGGTAGCAAGATACGTTTTGTGTCGTTCCGTACTTAAAGAGGTGTTATAATTACGTTTCTCTTATTCTAAAAGTTTAAGAGTTTCGTTGTATTTAATTTCAAAAGCATCCTTTACAGTAGTAATGACACCCCCTTTGTACCTTGCAAGCTCTTTGTCTTTTTGAATAAGCTCATCTCTGCAGCTTGCAAGAAGCTCACTAGATTTTATAATTGCAACTTTGCTTTCTTCAAAATTTTGAGTGAGCGTAGTGTTTGACTTCTTTAATTGCTTTTGAATCTTTCTAGTTTCTTTGACATCTTTTTGTAAAGAAGCAATTAAGTTAGCAAGCGCAATACACTCCTCATCATCATCATACTCATTTGCATGTTGATCATCCTCAGACTCATTATTGCACATGTTTGATGAATCGGGTGTGGTATTTCTATGAACCCTTTCCATCATACATGTGTCAGTAATGGCTTTGGGTAGCTCACAATACTCATGAATATTAGCAAACACATTTTATTCCTCTTCAGTGTGTACCTTATCGATTGGCTCAGTATCAAAGATAGGACCGTTGTCATCTTCAGTGACATTGAGAACTTCTTTAACCTTTGCCATGTACGAGTAATGTGCTTCAAGTTCTTGGTCGGAGGCTTAATCATCAGTGTCATCAAGCATTGCTCCTTCCTCGGCCGACAAATTTAACCCCAGCTTCCATCTTCTTGCATAGCAACATCTTTTGTATATGATAACCAGAGTCCCTAACCTGTTTTGGCTTTCTACATTCCTTTGCCATATGTCCATAACCTTGACAGTTAAAGCGTTGAATCCCACTTTGCTGAACCACTTGAGTGCCAATAGTTTCCCTATTCCCAGCAACAGTAGCAATCCTCTGAGTATCATACTTAGCAGTTTGTCGATCATACCTTGTAGAACCCTCAACATGTGTTGGATTACTTCGATCATACCTAGGAGGACTTTCATCACGTTGACGTGTCTCATACCTTAGAGGACCCTCAACATATTGGTTCCTTGTGTTAGATGATGTTCGAAGATTGTTGTTGGTGGGTTTGAAGATTTTCTTGTAGGTCTTCATAATGAAAGCAATTTGTTGGTTCATCTCCCTATCCTTCTCAGCTTGTTCTTCATCACTGTCCTCTTCAGATGATAGCTCAGGTGATGGTGATGGTGCTCTTGGTTCTTTGCCTCGTGATCTTGTGGGAGTTGAAGACTTGGATGAAGTGGAGTATCTTGGTGAGGAGGATGTAGTGGAGTATCTTGGTGAGGAGGAAGTAGTGGAGTATGAATTTGGAACACGAGAGCGATGATCTTGGACATGTTGAGTGGTAGACACCGAAGCAAGTGAATTTGGAACACGAGAGCGATGATCTTGGACATTTGCCTAATTTTGAAATTGTTTCAAAATGTCAAAGAGCGTGTGATAGTTGACCTCATCCAACTTATTTTGTTGTTTTACCAAAGTTACAAATTGTGTCCACTCTGGTTGAAGTTGTTGTAGAAATTGCACATTGACTTGCATGGTGGAGACTTCCAAGTTGTTTCTTGTCATATCATTCATCATCTTTTAGAATCTTGAGTAATATGAATCAATTGATTCCCCATCCAATGAAATAAACTTACCAAAGTTCCAAAACAAGTTTGCTTTGACATCTTGTTTGTTTAGTGATTCTCCTTGTTGTAGGCGTTCAATGGCAAACCACATCTCTTTAGCAGTAGAGCATGCATCGGCCGTTAAGTAAATATCATCCCCAATCCCACTTAGAATAAGATATATTTCTTCCTTCTCTGCATCAATCCAAGAACGATTCGCTTTCGAAGTATTCTCATAGGTTTTCTTAACAGTTTCCTCAGCGACACCTTGCGTCGTATCGGTTGCTGGAGTTGTAGGAATGGTGATTGTAGTGGGAGTATAGGGTCCGTCTGTGATGAAACGGCGAAGAACATCACCATTGGGTTTAGTGTCAAGATATCGAAGAAATCGTGATTGCCATTGTGCATATCAGCTGGACACAAGCATTGGTGGTCTCTCTTTATTGCCCGCGACCATGATGTTGTTGTTCGTCACACGATACTCTGTAGTAGAATCCAGGTCGATAATCTCGGAAGTGTAGAAGTGAATAGGATCTTAAGTAGATATGTTGTGAGCGTTGTTGTCGAGGAAGAAAATTGTTAAAATCCCTAAAAAATTGTCTTCACAGGAAACCAAATGACTTTCGAATAAATTTTGTGTGTTCTCTTTCGGAATGATTGATGATTCAAACTTTCGGATAAAAGTACCCATGGAAACTTTCGGATAAATTATCTTTGAGGCACGACTCACTTTCGCAAAAAAAATGCACCAAAAACACTTTCGGAAAAAATGTAGTCACTTTCGGAAACATGAAATATCACATTCGGAATATGTCACTTTCGCAATGTCAGTAGATACTTTCAATATGTCACTTTCATTAATTATTTACAAACTGACTTTCGGAATATAGCAAATTGCAAATTGCCCAAGACTTTTTAACATTAAATGCACTGAACATGAAAGTCACTTTCGGAACCAATTAAATTCGGGAAAAGTGAAATATCACTTTTGGGAAATCTGACTTTCGGTATAATTTGATCTCTAAACTGTCACTTTTGAATACCAACTTTATCACTTCCCAATATTACTTTCGGAAATATTTTGATGTCACTATCAAATATCAACATTCGGATATTTTGATGTTGGTGTCACTTTCAAATATCAACATTCGGATAATGTTGTAAAGCAACTTTCACATATATCAAAATTAAGATTAACTTTCAAATAAATATTAACTTTCAGATATTTTCAAATAGCAACTTTCGGGAAAAGCTGGCAAACCACTTTCGGATAATATTTTTAGAAACAAACTTTCGGAATACCTCCAAAACCACTTTCGCAATATTTGATTAAGTTCCAACTTTCGGGATAATGATAAAACCCTTTTCCTAAAGTTTTTCCCTGGCAATCTTAAATCGAGACGAACCACTTTTCTTCGAACTGTATCCCAAAATCAATCCAAACATCCCAAAATCTTGTGATTTTAACCACAATAGCCTACCTAAATCCCTATCACAACTATGCAGGAGATTTATATCAAGATTTAGAGCCCGAAAAATACTAAAAAAATTCGATCCGAGATGATTTGATGATAAATCACACGAATCAAATCAATGACAACAACCAATCACTAATCTACCCTGTGGCGATTGATACCAAATGTTGTTCCCATTTTTATTCACTTCACCATGGTTGATTTGATTAATTACTTATAAAGAAGAAAGAAAGAAGATGATTTCTAGAGAGAGAAAGTAGAGAGAGAAAAGTAGAAAGATAGAGATAATTAACTATGTGAAAATGAGATTAAGAAAAATGAAAGATTCAACCTCTCCTAAAATGCTAGGAGAGGTATATATAGTCGGGCTCATACATGTAGCCTTAATGGACTATATTGTTTAATGGGTCGGGCTTGAATGAAATGCTTAGTTCCTTAAAAGAGGCCTTTTAAGCTAGTCATCAAGCCCGTAATGTCACGACTATTTTTACTAACTATTACAACGTTCTAATAAATGTTACAATAAAAACCTATGACCGAACATTCTTGTTTGACTCAATATTCTGAGGCTAACAATATTAACTTATAATAAAAGCTTCATTTCATTCAAATTTATGCTAGAAAAACGCAAAGCATACAAGGCTAATTATGCGCCCTTTGCAAAAAAAAACAACCTCACCTAAACAATTCTCCTAAGAGGGTACCGTTTGGAACTTTGCACAATATCCTAAATACTGGTGTCCCTGAAAGAAACATGCCCTTACTAACATTGTCATCTCGAATCGTGTTCAAAAATAAAGAAAATATATCACCATTACAAACACCTCCATCTGCTGCTTCTCCATCTGTTTGCAAAAATGTTGTCGTAGACCCAACTATTCTAAAAAGAAGAGAATACCAAAAAATTTATTACCAACGACGTAAACAACAAAAAATAGCAGAAACAATTGCTAATCCAAAGGCGTCACAAATACCCGTAGGAGCAACACTATCTCTTTCGGGCTTGACACGTGAAACCACATCATCAGGTACAAAAGTGTGCACTCTTATTTTAAAAAAATTTGTATTATCTTACTAATAGATATTTTATATTCTTTAACCATCTCATGAACTTAGTGGTAACATATTATTTCCCCTAGATGAACAAAATGTTAACATTGAATCCCACACACCGGCAGGCGCTACACAATATCTTTCGGGCTTGATATGTCAACTCATATAAGGTACAAAAAAGTGTCCATATTGTCGTTCTTTACTATATTTTGTTTTTATATACTAACATACTTTATGTTTCAACTAGATTGTCAACGTGATAGTAACATATTGTTACCTCTATTTGAGTAAGAGCACAACCTTACTGTTGACGGTAAGCTTCGTTCAAGAAATCTACCATTTATCTTTATTACATGTTACTATATTCATATGTAGAAACCAATGTTGGTTTAGCCCAAAGGGTTCAAAGAAGAGAATACCTAAAAGATTATTACTAGCGGCGTAAAGAAAATAATATCTCACCCTCAGATGTAAATATAGAAGAACTGACATTGGAAGGAACATCACAAAATCATTTAGAAGTGCCACATGAAAGCACCATAGGTAATATATTTTCCAAATTATTTTATTATTTATTGTAATTATTATCATCTTAAGCTACTTTGCATCATTTATTAACACATGATGCAATATGTAAATATTTAATGTAATTATTTCAATATCGCCCCTATTTCATTCTGAGTATAATGAAACTATTAAAATATTTCCAGTTTACAATATATTGTAAACTCTATACTCCAAACATTTACATGATAAACATAACTATGTAGGCACTAATGTTAGTGAAGACCCGGCCATTCAAAGAACTAGAGAATACAACAGAAGAAATTACCAACATCGTAAAGAGCATAATATCAATGATGGCGATCACTATGATTTTGTGTACAATGGTCTTCCTAAATATCATAGTCTATTAAACGAGCAACTCCCATGTCAAATTTTTGGGGCAAAAAAATTACAATACGAGTTCCCTGCTTTTTGTTGCATGAACGGGAGAACGACTTTGCAGCCATTAGACATTCCTCCAGAACTATACAACCTATTCACATCGCAATGTCAGCTAGGAAAGATGTTTAGGAAAAACATATGAGCGTGTTAGCCTCAAAATATTGAGTTAAACAAGAATGTTCGGCCATAGGTTTATATTGTAATATTTATTAGAATGTTGTAATAGTTAGTTAAAATAGTCGTGATATTACGGGCTTGATGGTTAGCTTAAAAGGCCTCTTTCAAGGTACTTAGCATTTATTCAAGCCCGACACAAAACAATATAGTCCAATAGAAAGCCCGCATGTGGGTGGACTATATAAGCACCCTCCTAGTATGTTAGGAGGGTGAGCATGTAATCATTTTTCTTAATCTAATTTCTCCTAGTTAATCACATCTCTCTCTCCTTTCTCTCACCACTTTCTCTCTCTAGAAATCTTCTTTCTTTCTTCTTTATTTCTTATAAACTATCATGGTGAAGTGAATAATTATGGGAACAAAATTTAGTATCAATCGCCACGGGGTAGATTAGTGATTGGTTGTTGTTATTTATTTTATTTGTGTGATTTTATCTAAAATCATCACGAATTGAATTTTTTTTTAGTGTTTTTCGGGCTCTAAATCTTGATTTAAATCACCTACAAAGTTGTGGTAGGGATTTAGGTTAGTTATTGTGGTTAAAATCATAAGTTTTTGGGGAGTTTGGATTGATTTTGAGATACGGTTCATAAAAAAAGTTGGTTCGTATTAGACTTAAGGTTGGCTTAATAATTTTCGTTAAAGGGTTTCTAAGTTTCTTCCGAAAGGTACAACTTTCGTAATAGGGTTTATAAGTTTGTTACGAGAGTAAGTTCTTAGCTCCGAAAGTTTCACAGGGTTACAAGTTACGAAAGATTTTTACTTTCGAAAGTTAAGTTTCTTACGAAAATTACTCTCAGCTACGAAAGTGAACTGTTCCGAAAGTCCTCAAAGTTACGAGAGTTTCAAAAAGTTACGAAACCCAAATTCTTACGAAAGTTTCTTGTTTCGAAAGTTCACCAAGGTTTACTCTTCCGAAAGTTTGTATTGCTCCGAAAGGTATGTTGTTACGAAAGTTAATTGTTTCGAAAGGATTTTGTTTCTACGAAAGGATTTTGTTTTTACGAAAGGTGGTTTCTACGAAAGGATTTTGTTTCTACGAAAGGTGGTTTCTACGAAAGGATTTTGTTTCTACGAAAGTTATATTCTACGAAAGTTCAATTCTACGAAAGTTCTATTCTACGAAAGTTCAATTATACGAAGGTTTGTATTCTACGAAAGTCTTCTTCTGCAAAAGATAAGTTCTACGAAAGTTGGCCTTAGAATTTTTGGTTTCTGGTGAAGACAATTTTTTAGGGGATTTTAACATTTTTTCTTCGACAACAACAATCACAACACATCTACTTAAGATCATTTTTCACTTCAACAATTTCAAGTTTTTCAAAATGGATTCTACTCAAGAGTATCATGTGACAAGCAACAACATCATGATGGCGGGTAACAAAGAGAGACCACCAATGCTTGTGACTAGTCGATATGCACAATGGCAATCACGATTCCTTCGATATCTTAACACTAAACCCAATGGTGATGTTCTTCGACGTTGAATCAAAGAAGGACCCTATACTCTCACTAACAATAACCATTCCTGCAATTCCAGCAACCGACTCGATGACCGGTTCCGATGAGCAAACAATTGAGGAAACCTATGAGAACACTTGAAAGAGAAACGTGCTTGGATTGATGCAGAAAAGGAAGAAATCTATCTGATTATAAGTGGGATTGGGGATGATATTTACTCAACGGTTGATGCGTGCTCTACTGCAAAAGAAATGTGGTTTGCCATTGAACGCTTGCAACAAGGAGAATCACTTAACAAGCAAGATGTCAAAACTAATTTGTTCTGGAACTTTGGCAAGTTTACTTCATTGGATGGGGAATCAATTGATTCATATTACTCAAGGTTCTACAAGATGATGAATGACATGACAAGAAACAATTTGCAAGTCTCCACCATGCAAGTCAATGAGCAATTTCTACAGCAACTTCAACTAGAGTTGACACGGTTTGTAACTTTGGTGAAAAAACAGAGTAAGTTAGACGAGGTCAACTATCACACGCTCTTTGACATTTTGAAACAACTTCAGAATGAGGAAAATGAACTTCGAGCTGAAAGGATAGAAAAGACTGCTAATCCACTTGCTTTGGTGTCTACCACTCAACACGTTCAAGATCATCGCTCTCGTGCTCCAAAGTCATACTCCACTACATCCTCCTCACCAAGATACTCCAATACATCCTCTTCACCAAGATACTCCACTTCATCTAAGTATTCAGCTCCCACACGATCACGAGACAAAGAACCACGAGCACCATCACCATCACCTGAGCCATCATCTGAAGAGGATAGTGATGAAGAATGTTGGAAATACGTTTTTCGTATTAATAAAGTCTCGGTCACTCCAACAATATAATTATAGGCTCGTAGTATAAGTTTAATTATTATTTACATTAGCCCGACCCATGAGCATGTCCATGGGCCGGAGGACCAAGTCCACTAAGGGACTTGGTATATAAACCCCTTTCCACCATGGAAAGGGGTGTTGGATGTTTCATTTTAGTAATATCATTTTTACATTTTCTCTCATCTCTCTCTCTAATTTCTCTCACTAGAAACACCTCTTGATAAATCAAAGATTATCATACTTCTACAATTGGTGTCAAGAGATATGGGATGAAATAGACGTTGGTTTTGTGTTGTTCATGCTTACTTTTGTGTGTTCATGTGTTTTTTATTGATCTTTACCCAAGTTTCAAAAAATTTTCGTGTTTTTGTCATTCCAAGTGATCCATATATCTTCTATAGTTTTGGTAGAGTTTTGGCTGCTTTGGGTTGGTTCAAATCACGGATTCTTGTCGAAAATTTCCATCTTTTTACCTCAAAATCTCGAAACAGTACCATTATTCCGACAGGTGTCATCGGAAAAGGGTTTTAGTTTTCCGATAGTTATTCCGATAACTAGCATCAGAAAAGGGTTGAAGTATTCTGACCATTTTTCTGATCAATATTCCGACAGTTTGTGTTGATCAGTCATTCCGACAAGGTTTCCGATCGTTATTCTGACAGTATTTCAAAACGCATTCCGAAGGTTTTCCGATAGTCATTCCGACGAGTTATTCCTATCCTTTATTTCTGATATTCCGACAGTGGTTTCCGATCACATTCTGACTGGTGTTTTCCGATATCATTCCGACAGGATTTTTCTGATCACATTTCGACTGATTACATTCCGACAGGTTTGAACTTTTGGTATTCTGACGGATTAATTTTGAGAATTACCAAGATTTTGAGATTTCACATTGAGATTGAAGTAATTTGGGTATTGAGGTAGTATTTGTACAACTTAGAGGTTTTTTCAATCTTGTAACCTTCACAAAAACACACAACATAAAGATCACAACATCTTTGTTTCAACAACATTAAAACACATAACCTTATTTCATTGCTCGATCAAAAGATAAGCTTTTTTCAATCAAGTGTTCAAAAATGAATCCTCATTCATTTATGCCGACAATGACATCGCTTACCGATATTTCAATCATCTCGGGTACCGATACCCGCCCACCGTTGCTCATCAAAGACTTATTTGAAGCATGACAAGGTCGCATGAGAACTTACATTATGGGTATACCCAATGGGAGACTTATGGTTCAATCCATTGAGAAAGGTCCACTCGATTAGGGAGAAGTTACTTTCGACAATGTGACGCGGCCAAGGTTGTTTCATCAGTTAACAGATACTAACAAAATCATTGCCGATGCGGATGAAAGGGCTGTTCAGACCATACTTCAAGCTCTTCCACCCGATATTTATCGAATGGTAAGCCAACATACAGTGGCAAAGGATCTTTGGGATTGCTTAACTATTTTGTTACAAGGGACTTCACTAACTAAGCAGGAACGAGAGTGTCAATTGTATGACTTGTTTGATAGGTTCACATACATTCCAGGGGAAACACTTCATGACTACTACTGGCGTTTCACTACTTTGATGAATAATTTGAACGTGTATAATCTAAGGATTGCTCAGTTTCAAATAAACAACAAGTTCTTGAACACGTTACCCCAAGAGTGGAGCCAATATGTCACTGATGTGAAAATGATTCGGGATTTGCACAAGTCAAATTTAGATCAACTTTATGCTTTCTTACAGCAACAAGAGAAGCACGTGATCCAAAAACGCATCTCTCAGGGATCTTATTCCGAACCATTGGCGTTAATGGAAAATCATCCAACTTTGTCATATCACAACTCTCCGTATGCTTTGGGACACCAATCTTCATATCAGCCATTGTATCAAACTCTAAGCTTTCCAAAGTATTCGATCTTGCCACAACCACCTACATCTTATCAGCAACAATACCAGCAACCAGCAACATCATCACAAGGAGACTCGCATCATTCACCTTATGCTTCACAACCATACTCACCTTATCAACCTCCAACAAACCCTGCCATCACTTACCAACAACTTGAGGCTCCTCAACCCCATTACTCACAACATGTTAGTGCTCCTTCAAATCATTTTATAGCTCAACAAGCACCAGTACTTTATTGTGATGATGAGATTCCAGTCCCTGAGTTTAGACAAGGGGATAATCCTACTGATATACTTGCTCAAATGTCTGCTTACATCACACAAGCGTTGAACAAAAGAGGTTAAAGAGGACCATCTCCAACAAACAATCAGTTGAGGATTTTTTCTAACTCTCCTCAACAAGCTACAATCCAAGATGGCAGAGTTACTATGCAACCACTACAGGGGAGACCAAGTTCATCTAATACTGGTGCACGTCCATTTAACACTGCTGCTACAAGGGGAAATAACACTGGCAAAATGAAGATGATCATATGTTATAACTGCAAAGGGGAAGGGCACATGGCTCGAGAGTGTACGCAGCCATAGAGGAAAAGGGATAGCACATGGTTTCAGGAGAAGATCTACTTGGTTAATGCTCAAGCCCAAGGACGAGAGCTCGATGAAGAAGAGTTAGCATTTCTCGCAGATCCAGGAGTGGCGGACACTGACGGACTCACAGCAGCCATCACGAATAATGCCGTATATCAATGTGATGATCTTGATGCATAAGATTCCGACTGTGATGATCTCAATACCGCCAAGGCAGCTCTCATGGCAAATCTTTCACTTTATGGAGCTGACACAATTTCTGAGGTACCAAATACTGCCAATGATACAAGTATTGTACCTTATCAAGTTGAGCAAGTGTCTGAGTATCCGGAACAACCTCCGGTGGTTAGAAACTCAAACGAGGAGACAAACAATGATAGCAATATCAATGCAAGTTCCCATACATTGAGTGAAACACAACCATGAGCTATTACGTCTACAAATTCGTTTTCTCAACAAGATTTGGTTATGGTGTTGGCATCTATGCTTGGCCAAATGAATAATGCGGTCCTTGAAACCCTTGGTGTTAATCAGACATTATCTATCGAGCTTGCTTTGTATAAGGAAAAGGTTAAAACCTTAGAATTAACTCCAGTGACCACTACCTTAACCAATCCTGAATCTGATAGGTTTAAGAAAGTCCAAATGGATAATTTGCTAGAAATTGAGAGTTTAAGAGCAAATCTTTCGAAAGAACTTAAAGAAAAAGAATCAGTCGTTAATAGTTTTCAAATACAAACGGATTTCGAAATTCTCGAGCCTAAAAGGGTTGAAACGAAAATTAAGGTGTCTGAGAAAGTTAAAAAGACTGAAGTTTTGCTTTTAAAACAATACTCTGCTTCACATTTAGTACACTTGTTTCATTCTTCTTTTAAGGAATTCACTATATCGCGTCTAATAGACCTACCACCTAACCCGGGGTATGCAAAGAAAGAATTTAACCACAACCCACGACTTTATGATGCAACAAAGTTAGGATTGGTCTTAGATCCGATTGTGTTTTCAAATGAATCTGAGAATATGTCACTACATGAAGATAATCGGTCAAAAGTAATTTATACATATCCTGAGTATGATTATAAATAGCTTAATAAAGAGAATGCAAAGCAGATCTTAGAATTCGCTTTAATATGCAAAAGGAATTTATCCATACACCAACTTACATGCCTACTAGAGAAAGACTTAATATACTTCCTACACTTGTTAATTCGGACGAACCTAAGGAAATTCCAAAGAATCTTCCACCGGTAAGTATGGTATTGCTAAGCTTGGAAGAGATTAAGCGATACCTTACCGGATTTGACAAGGTCATCAAGGAATGCACGACTTCAACGGCTCAAACCGCTGGAGAATGGGCTTTCGAACACATGAAAATGGTGTTTGAGAAAGAGATCGTTCCGTTTGTAAACAATATTAAAGAGGGATTTTTAGATCTCGGGGATAATCTTAATTTCGAAATGACTGAAGTTCGAAAAGTTTTCTATGAAATGGGTGATGCTTATGAGCAACATCTAATTGAGAAAGAAAATATTTTAATATGACCGATTCTTGGAACATATAGTGTCTCTTGAAGTGGTGCAAGTTGTTACTATCGAATATGCTTCTGAAATAACATTTGCTGTGAATAAGTCTGAGGATGTGCATGCTATATCCGTGAATATTGTTGAGCATGTGAGTAATGTAGATAATCATTCTTGTCACGAATCTAACGCTGAGTTTTTAAAGCTTCAAGATTCTTATAACTCAATTTCAAAATGTTTTGATGAGCTTCAGCAACATTGTATATCTCTTGAAATTGAAAATCAATCTAAAAATGAAACTCTTTCAAAAACAAATGATTGTGAAAACTGCGTTGAGACTAGTGACAAGATGATTCAGGTGGTTCAGGCATTAGAGGAAGAAATTATGAGACTTAAGAGAGAATCATTGACAGAGAAATTGGAACTAGAGGCTGCAGAGATTAAAAAACATGCCCTAGAAGATAGAATTACTTCTATGCTAGGGGAGTTTGATAAAGTAAAGCAGGATTTTTCACAAATTTATGGTTCGTTAGAAGAACGCTTTGCTATTAATGCGGCAGAGCAAAAGTCACTTGTTGAACAACTGAACCATAAGTGTGAGGAAATCTCTGACTTAAATATTCAACTCATAGACAAAAACATGGTTTTGGCTGAATTAAAGGAGACACTTCAACTCAAAGGACAAGAAGTTGTTGATAATCCAGCTACAATCTATGCCCCGACCTCTAGTGCTCCAAAAACCAACAAGGTGGTGATCACAAAGAACCCGTACAATAAGAACTATCCACTATCATATAAGTTATATATGGAGCATGCAGTTAAGCACGCGTATCTTGCTAGAGATGTAGTAGATGATCATTATGAACTAGATCCTATGAATAGTCACTATTACTCGGCTCATGCTTACGTTGAGAAGGTACAACAATGCTTAAAGCATTTGAATTACATAGGACAACCAGGTTCTGCACCACTTAAACAACAAACCCCCACTATTGCCATAACTCCATTCAATAAGACTCCAGGAGATAAGCCCATTTTATATACACCCATCAAGGCAAAATCAAAATTTGTCACTAATGTTCTTTTGGCTTCTACAAGAGTAATTATGTCTACTAAGGCTAAAGGATCTCAAGACAAGAAAGATAGGATCAAGCCTTCCACTAGTAGGACTGCGAAGAAGAAAGTAGAAGTTCACCCTAGGAATGTTATTTCAGATTTAAATAAAAAGAATCATGTACATAAGACAAAAGGCTCTGCCTCTATGCAGACGTCTAAGCAAAATGTGAATTCTAATTTGAGATGTTGTAATTGTAATGAATGCATGTTTTCTCAGCGTCATGATTTATTCCTTGTTGATCACGTGAATGAAATGTAGGCCATTAGGCACAATCTTGCATGGATTCCAACGGGGAAGAAATTCACCCAAGTTGGTTGGCAATGGAAACCCACTAGTAGGACCTTTACTGTAAATGGAACTAATTGCCCTTTAACTAGGATCACATCCACTGAAGTTAGGTCTCAGCGTCCTTTAAATAGGATAAGAAATGGAAAAAGCGTCCTTTAACCAGGTCTGCATCTACTATTGTGCCTACCAGTGAAGAAGTACCTCAGGTTATTAGACAACTAGAATCTAAGCCAGCATCTAGGAAATAAATTTGGAAGCCTAAGAATTATTCTGATAGCAAATCTAAGATAAATATATTTGTACCTGCTAACACAGAGGAACATTTAGATTCTGATACATTCTCTTCGTCTGGTGATATTTTCAGGTGGTCCAAATCATCCTCTGGTACTTGGACTCTAGATGCTCAAAGCATATGACCGGAGACCGCTCGATGCTCATAAATTTCGTCGCCAAGTTTCTAGGAACGGTTAAATTCGGAAACGACCATATTGCAAAAATCATGGGTTATGGTGAATACCAAATTGGGAATGTTACGATTTCAAGGGTATATTATGTGGAGGGACTTGGTCATAATTTATTTTCAGTGGGAAAATTTTGTGATTCAAACCTTGAGTTTGCTTTTTGACAACATACTTGCTTCATTCGTGATCTTGAAGGAAATGATTT
Organism: Glebionis coronaria; assembly: GCA_025667525.1. NCBI lineage: Eukaryota > Viridiplantae > Streptophyta > Magnoliopsida > Asterales > Asteraceae > Glebionis > Glebionis coronaria. Next base: position 155,562,535 of record CM046877.1, read on the forward strand.
GTTAAAAGGTTCTCGAGGGGATAATCTTTACACACTGTCTATTCAAAATATGATGGCCGCCTCTCCTATATGCCTTCTCTCCAAAGAATCTAAGACCAAGTCATGGTTGTGGCATCGCCGGTTATCTCATCTTAACTTTGATGCTATTAACCATTTGGCTAAAAACGAGCTTGTTCGTGGTCTTCCAAAACTTAAGTTCAACAAGGATCATTTATGTTCCGCGTGTTCTTTAGGGAAAAGCACCAAGAAATCATACAAACCTGAAGCTGAGGACACCAACCAAGAACCACTGTATCTCTTGCACATGGATCTTTGCGGGCCAATGCGTACGGCTAGTGTGAGTGGTAGAAAATACATCCTCGTCATGATGGATGATTTCTCAAGATTTACATGGGTAAAATTTTTAGCAACCAATGATCAAGCACCAAATTATATTATTATTTTCCTTAAAATGATCCAAGTGCGTCTTAATGCTATTGTTCGCCACATTCGAACTGATAATGGAACTGGGTTCGTTAATCAGAGTCAACAAGACTATTATGAAGAGGTTGGTATTTCACATGAAACTTCAGTTTCTCACACTCCACAACAAAATGGTGTCGTGGAAAGACGTAAACGTACACTTATGGAAGCTGCTAGAACTATGTTGATTTATGTGAATGCTCCTTTATTCTTATGGGCTGAAGCAGTGGCAACAGCATGTTATACCCAAAACGGATTCATCATTCGTAAACGCCATGGTGAAACTCCATATAAGCTACTTCATGGACATAAACCCGATATTTCATTTCTTCATGTGTTTGGTGCATTGTGTTATCCAAATACTAATAGTGAGAATTTGAGCAAACGTCAACCGAAGGCTGATATTGAAATTTTCATTGGTTACTCACCCGCAAAGAAATTTCACCGAATTTATAACCGTTGTCTTGGCAAGATTGTAGAAACTTTGGATGCCGATTTTGATGAGCTGACAGCGATGGCTTCTGAGCAACACAACTCTGAACCCGCACTTCATGAGATTGGAACCGGTAGGATTAGTTCTGGATTAACTCCCAACAATCCTACTTCTCCATCATTTACACCACCTAGAAGGACCGAGTGGGATGAGTTATTTCAACCTATGTTTGGTGAGTTCTTTGATCCACCTAGTGATGCTTTTACAACATCTGCAGCCGTAGCTCCGATTCCCGAAGTTGTTGCTCAAGATAATGGAAATCAATCAGATGCATCTACAGTTACTATTGAACCAGATGTACCATCCCCTACCAATTCTCAAACTACACCCGAATCAACACCCCCACTTGTTCCTAATGATGTTGAAGAGGATTACTACGATCAAGATTTGGAAATTGCTCACCTACAAGAGCTTCCATTCTTTGGTTCACAAATACCTGAAAACCCTAACGGTGTGTCTACCTCAGAGGAAGCTCCTGCAATTTTTCACTCCGGACCACCATGAATTGAAAATCACAACACCAAATGGACAAAGGATCACCCAATCCGCAATATTATTGGTGACATCAATTGACCAGTCTTAACATGCCACCAACTCCAAGAACATGCATTATATTGCTACTTTGATGCATTTCTTTCTGATATTGAACCTAAAAATTGGCAACAAGCCATGACACAATCATCTTGGATTGAAGCCATGCAAGAGGAACTTAATGAATTTCAACGTCTTGAAGTATGGGAATTAGTTCCTTTACCCAACAACGTTGAAATCCTAACATTGTTGCTAGAGCTTAAGGTGGAGTGTTAAACTCGATGAGTTAGGTGGAGTGTTAAAGAACAAAGCTAGATTGGTTGCTGGAGGTTACAAACAAGCTTTGGGTATTGACTTTGAAGAATCCTTTGCTCCTGTTGCACGATTGGAGGCAATTAGACTATTCCTTGCTTATGTTGCTCACATGAATATGATCGTCTACCAAATGGATGTTAAGACGGCATTTCTTAATGGTGAATTAAGGGAAGATGTCTACGTAAGCCAGCCGAATGGATTCGTCAACTCGGAGTATCCTAATCACATGTACAAGCTCAAGAAGGCTCTTTATAGGTTGAAACAAGCTCCACGCGCTTGGTACGATCTCTTATCGTCTTATCTCATCTCGAAAGGCTTCTCAAAAGGCAAAGTGGACCCAACATTATTCATTCTCAAGGAGTACAACGACATGATACTGGTACAAATTTATGTTGACGATATAATATTTGCTGCCACTACTCAAAGACTGTCTGACCATTTTGAGAAAATCATGTCCACACGTTTTAAGATGTCAATGATGGAAAATTTTCATTTTTCTTAGGATTGCAAATTTCTCAAAATCCCGGAGGCATCTTCATTAATCAATCCAAATTTGCTCTTGAATCATTAAAGAAGTATCATTTTGAAAATTGTGACCCCGTGGATAATCCAATGGTGGAGAGATCCAAGTTAGATGAGGATAGGGATGGGATAGCTGTCGATCCTAAACTTTACCGTGGAATGATCGGCACCCTTCTCTATCTGACTGCTAGCAGGCCTGATTTGCAATTTTCTATATGCATGTGTGCCCTGTATCAGGCTCGGCCTACCGAAAAGCACTTACATGTTGTGAAAAGGATCTTTCGGTATCTTAAAGGAACACTTAATCGTGGTCTGTGGTATCCTAAAGATTCCTGTATTGCACTAATATCATATGCAGATGCGGATTATGCTGGGTTTTAAGATACTAGACGTAGCACTTCTGGCAGTGTGCAACTTCTTGGAGCTAGACTGATTAGTTGGGCATCCAAAAGGCAGAAAAGCGCTGCGATATCAAGTACAGAGGCTGAATACATTGCTATGTCCGGTTGTTGTGCTCAAGTTCTTTGGATGAGATCACAATTAACTGACTACGGTCTTAGATTCAACAAAATCCCGATGTACTGTGATAACAAAAGTGCAATTGCCATTTGTTGCAACTACGTTCAACATTCTCGGGCAAAGCACATTGACATACGCTACCACTTCATCAAAGAGCAAGTGGAAAATGGAGTGATCGAACTGTATTTTGTCAACACTGAGTATCAGCTGGCGGATATATTCACAAAGGCCTTAGATCGAGGATGTACATAGTTTTTGATCGAAAAGCTAGGCATGATATCATTGTCACCAGCGACACTTAAGGAGTTGGCAGAAGAATCTGCAGAATAGTGGTGGTAAACTATTCTAGAGTATCCTTTTATCGTGATCTTGTATATTATCGTATATATATAAACCACCAAAAGCAAAATACAAAAATATAAAACATACAAAAACCATAAAAAATATAAAATCAATAAAACCCAAAAATATTTTTCATTTTAAATCGGACATGTCTTTTAGTACGGTAATATTTAATGCCTTAGAAATGTGGATTAAAATTAACACGGCGCCATAAATAGAGTCCGTATAAAAGTTGTACATATTTTAAAACATGCCCATATGGCTTGTAGTTATTTCTGACTGCAACCCGCTTTTCGTATTAAGGTCATGTATTTCTTTTGAAAACATTGGCTCACAACGGGAATTAATTTTCTCGGGCAAGGCTTACTTAAAAACCTTGTAAGGGATCAAGTTTACTTTATAACTTGGTCTAACAAAAATTAGTGCACGCTTCAGTGCACTTATTTTGTTAAAATAAGAGAAATCCTATTGCCTCCAGAATCGTTCCATAAAATGACAAGAAGGAAAAGGTTTTCATGGATATTTGTCTCTTTAAAAACAATGACTACAGTTCTTTAAATAGAAAACGGGTCAGCGTTTGAGGGGGAGAAAATATCAAATCAATTTGGAAACGAATTGGTCTTTAAATATCTTTTCAGAAATCTTACTATGTGTGCCTTATATGCAACGTGTGCCTTGTGTGGAAATTGATTTGACCTTAGGTTTAACCTTACATGCCTTAAGTCATATCGATACAGATGTTAGTGGTGTGCTCGTTCCAGCAACTTTAATGGAGTCGGGAAAATGTATTATTAACTTGTTTATAACAAAGTTTTTACATCTTTGAAAAATAGGGGGACCAATTTGCACTTTTGGCAAAACTTGGCTTGAGATATTGACTTTCCTCAAACACTCCTCCCCCCTATATCTTCATTCTCGTTTCACAAACACATACAAACCCTAACTACTTGCTGCCATTTTCCAAGCTCGTCCTACCATAGTTTCTTGTGATCCATCTGATGTTTAAACATATAGGTAACTCTTTATATATGTACACTTTATAGTTTATCCAATCATTAGCATCCTACATCTCGTCAAAATAAAGATCTAGGGTTTCAATTTTTTAATTGAGATAAAAATCATGATTGATAGAGGGATTTTGTTCTTAAACACTTGATAAACATTGGTTATTAACAGTTTTGATTAAAACATAGCTCATTCCCTAAAAATCAATAGATAAGATCCAACCTCGTAAAATCCGACCCCAGATTCCGATGCTTTTTAGATAATGGATTCCGATAGAAGTTTCCGATAGAAGTTTCCGATAGGATATTCCGATAGAAAGATTCAGATGATAAGACTCCGATGGAATTATTCTGATGTTGGTATTCCGATGTTTCGTATTCCGATGATTGGTGGATTGATTCCGATAGGATCATTCCGATAGGCTCATTCCGATAGGGATCATTCCGATAGGGATCATTCCGATAGGGATCATGCCGATAGGGATCATTCCGATAGGGATCATTCCGATAGGGATCATTCTGATAGGGATCATTCTGATAGGGATCATTCCGATAGGGATCATTCCGATAAGGATCATTCCGATAGGGATCATTCCGATAGGGATCATTCTAATAGATGCTTTCCAATGGGTGCATTTCGATGGGTGCATTCCAATGGGTGCATTCCGATAGGTCAGTGCATTGTGATATATAGATTTTGTGATAGATTGTCCTTGCGATAAGTGGTCTAATAGACTTTGCGAAAAGATTGTTGTTATCTCATCACCTTAAGATAGTATGCTTCCACTCTATGCATTCGTCTTAGAACTAGGGCTTCTTATACGAACACAATCTCGATTGGAGTTAATTAATTTTTTCTCATAAGAATACTTAAAAGGTTTCTTATTATAAAAATTCATCTTATTTTTTATAGGTTGATATTTCTGTAAACAAAAGAGATAAAATTATTTATTCCATATATTGTGTTTTGTTCTCAGGCAATAGAAGCAACCGCTAAGTTCAAACCTACTGAGGTTGAGGTTTTGCGAACACCTATTAAGGTTGAGGTTTTACGAACACCTACTGAGGTTGAGGTTTTGCCAACACCTACTGAGGTTGAGGTTTTGCCAACACCTACTAAGGTTGAGGTTTTTCCAAAACCTACTGAGGTTGTTGTAATGCCTAGGCCTACTGAAGTGGTTGTGGAACTTCGTAGTTGGCTTTATACTAGTTCTCCCACTGAAGTGGTGGTTATGACAACCAGGAAACCTAAATCTTCAAGTAACTAAAGCTAGGTTGTTGGGTCCCTAGAATAACATGTCTATGCTATACTACCATGCCTTTAGGTTTTTATATCTTATTGTATGATTGTATTTCATATGAACATTGTCTGTATGATCTTATTGTGGTTAACATGATGACATTTGTTATGCTATACTATGAATTTTCATGGATAATGCGATGTATATGTTTGTATATATCAATTGTGTTTGTGTTATCTTAAGCAGGAACCATGTCAATCACCGAAGAACAACAAAAACAATCAGACCTCGTATTAGTTCCACTTAGTGACCGACTACCACTTACAGAGAACAACTTTCGTCTGAGAGACGACTTTGATCCAAATGTGGCAGCTTTCAAAGTTACAATGGACATCCTTGACATGTCACCAATAAAAGATGCTCTTAGAGATACTACATCAGTTCCCGAAATCTATATTCATGAGTTTTGGGCCACAACATCGATTACAACGGCAAAGCAATTATCTAAGAGATCTATCACTTTCAAGATCAACAGGCAGAATTTTATTCTTGATTTAACTCAATTCAGGAAATTGTTCAAGTTTCCCAAATTAGGAAAAGGAGAAATGTTTGTGCCCAATCCAAACACAGATGAATTGCTTCGAGTAATTAGAGCTCTGAACTATGAGGGTGACATTCATAATCTATCTCAGTTTTCCACTTCACACATTGGCCAACCGTGGAAAGCACTCGTCACCATCATCACTAAGTGCCTCACTTCAAAGGCTCGTGGATTTGACCAAATGAGACCACCTCAGGTTTATGTACTTTGGGGTTTATACACTGCATCTAAAGTGGATTATGCTCTACTTATTTGGGAAGAATTTTTCTACCAATTCATCGGCACCAAGAAGAAGTCACTACATCTTCCATTTCCAAGGTTCACAAAACTTATCATCAACCAGTTCATGAAGAGTGTCCCATCTATTGACAAGCGTGGAAATTTATTCTACCATACATTAGATGATGACCACGTGTTGGATCAGATGGGTGAAGACAATTATTCTACTAAGTACTCACTACGTCCAGCATTAGTGCTAGACACAATGATCAATGAAGGGATCAAGGACAGTGGACCTTACAAACAAATGCTCATGGATATTGATGCACCGATTAAAAGAGCAAACGAAGATCCATCTGAAAAGAAAAAGGGTAAAAGGAAAAATAATGTTGTCAAACGCCAAAAGACATCCTCACCCCAAACCAAAGGCAAGGCTAAAGGGAAAGAGCAACTACGTGATGAAGATGCAAACGAACAAGATTCTACAGTATTAATGTCTGAAGAAAAACAGATGTGAATAGCACGTAAGAAAAATAGGATGGAGCACAGGCTAAGAAAACAGGTAGTGGTTCTGGATCAAAAACTCCTGTAGAATTAGCCCTGGAAGCTTTTGGAGATCCATACTACTCAAACGATGAAGAAGAACAAGATTTCAGACTAGAGGAAAGAACCACAGACCAAATAAACCAAGATGATGATATCGTAGATTATTATATCAACTATGATTATGAAGACCAAACTTTAGAAGGTGGAGAAGATATGGAAACATTCCTGTACAAGGACGTCAATCTTAGCAAACCACTTCCAACTCCTTCAACAATGATAACAGCAGAAGACGCTCATCTGACGATGTTTCCTATCCAACAACAAATACCTCCTCCACCACCAGTATTCAGCACTGTCGTGACAACTGTCCCCCCAACTAAACCTACAATCGAAACCATTCAACCTGTACCAACCACGACCCAAGTAATTACAACAACGCCGCCACCGGTCATCCATCAACAAGTACCAACCACCACCTAAGTAATTACAACAACGCCGCCACCAGTCATCCATCAACAAGTACCATCTACCACCCAAGTCATTACACCAACACCTCCACCGGTCATACATCAACAAGTACCATCCACCACCCAAGTAATTACACCAACACCTCCACCAATCATTCATCAACCAATACCAACTACCACCCAAGTAATTACACCAACACCTCCACCGATCATCGATCATCCAGTACCAACCACTGCCCCAGTGATTGTACCAACATCACCATCTCTCCTCGAACAACCTGTACCAACCACCATCTAATCCATAACCTCTTTAGCACTTGTGGTAACACCTCCACCAACAAAAATAGTACAACTACCATCCACTTCCACTCCATTTTTCACGATCAATGATCCTCTCATTCAGCACTTCCAAAAACAATTGGAAGAACAGGAAAAAAAGATTGAAGATCTAAAGTCATGTATTACTAAGCCTGATACAAAAGCCTACAGAGAACAAAAACGCAAGAAATCCAAACTTGACGATGCTTATGGCAGAGTTTTAAAACTTCAAGAGCAACATCAGAAGTTTATTGCCGAAAAGGAAGCATGTGATAACGAAAACAATGTCTTCCTCAACTCCATCAATGGTACCATGACTAACATCATTCAGCGTGAAGTTAGGTCATGTGTAAATCAGGAGCTTCCAGCATTGTTCACTAAAGGCCTTACTGACTTGCAATTAATGCATACTTTAGAGACTCGGTTAACCAACATTGAGTTACCAAAAACAAAAGCTCAACACAATTTGCAAAGATCTCTTGCTAAAGTCATAATGGAAGCTTCCAACACATCACCATTAGAAGACACTGAAGTTCCCCAATCTTCCAAGAAAAGGAAACGTCAGGAGACTGAAAATGAAGATGATGAAGAAAATGAGGAAGAAGAGGAAGAGAATGAGGAGGAGAAAGAACATTCTTATAAGAAAGAAGAAGAAGAGGATGACGACGAGGATGAGGATGACGACGAGGATGAGGATGATGATGATGAGGAGGAGGAGGAGGATGAGGATGAGGATGACGGGGAAGACGAGGATGACGACAGTGATGGGGATGACGATAATAATAATGAGGACGGTAATAGGAATGGTAAGGATAAGGAGAAAGGGGATAGTGATAAGGATAAAGGTAATGGTACTGATGGTGAAGAATCTGAAGAATCCGAGAAAGGTGATGACGAAGAGGAAGAAAGTGATGCAAGTTCAAAAGAAAAAGTTGGCGATAAACAACAAGACGAGAGTGAAAACAACACCAATGACGAGCATGATGAAACCAATGTCAACAACACAAGTAAGTCATCTGAACTGGCTCTTACTAATGTATCACAAGAAGAACCTGTAGAGCCAGTGCTACAAGATGAACCAATGATTAAAGATGAACTGTCACCGTCTGTGGAACATCACTCTCCACCACCTACACCTGTTCAGCATCACACAGAAACAGACACAGGTATGTCTTCTGAATCGGTTCCTACTAATGTCTCTTCATCAGCACCTGTAGAACACGAACCAATGCAAGAAGACGAACCGATACCATCTGTGATACATAACTCTCCACCCCAACACTAATCGATACGGATTTTGACGATATAAGTCAACCAGATCCTGATTTTTCTGACACATTCACTATTGATGAGACGGTTCAAGTGCAGCCATGGCTTACACAAACAGCAACCGCACGTACAATCTCTAACAGTGAAAAGGCGGATCTTACACAATTCCTCAATAATCCAATCGATTTCTCTGGATTTCTGATGGAAAAATATGGAGTGCCTACCATGGATACAAATACACTTCAAACAACGATCAAAGACAAGAACTTTTGGGCTTCCATGCAGATTGCCAAAACTGAGGGAGAATATCATTTCAATGAGCTCATGAAAGCAATCAAATCAACAGCATCCGGTGAACAAGCTCCGATACTTCTTCAACTAACACCCTCAGTTATTGCAGCAGCCAAGCACCTGTCAATGCAATACTTTGCCAGCCATGATCTGGATTACTTAGAAAATAGAGCGAACAGGTATGCTACATCATTAACAATGGGCAAAGCAGTAAACTTGGAGGATGTCCCTTGGAGTGAAGATAAAGTTCCAGACCTATAGAGAAAAAGCTTGTCAAGGAATATGATCAATATGCAGAATTAGCATCTCACATTGGCGGGGCAACAAGAGGTCGGCTTACTACTTCTATAATCACACCAAGAAGGTACACCTATAATTGCAAACCGTCGAATCTCAAGCATACAGGGAGTTAGCTTTCACCATATATTCGGATATTCGTATTTGAAAGATATCATATTCAAGCGAGAAGACAGTAAGACTTATAGTGTAAGTGAAGGGGATCTTCAATTCCTACGACTTGAAGATATTGAAGATTTTCTACTCATTTTGGCTCAAGGAAAGGTCCCTCACTTAGACCCCGAAGAAGTCATTGCCCTAAGCTCTAACATTCGCCAATTTACTCATAGAACTGTGATCAAGCATAGGGTTGAAGACTTACAACTTGGGGTAGAGAGTTATCAATCCAGGCTAAATCTAAAACGACCTCATACAACACCAATGAGTCGTTTTCACCAAGCTAAGGAACCATATATGGGTACACTCCAACCAGAGATGGGCATATTTTACCTGAATGAAACAGAGGTCATGCAATACATGCGACTATCATAACTGCACAAATTCAGCGATGGTACTCTCAAGCATGTACGTGACAAGCTGTTGATGCTCAACTCAGGTCAAGGTCTCCCATAGGTAAAGTATAAATGGGCAGGCCGATTTAAGAAGAGTGCCAACCACACCATCCAGAAGATTGATGAGAAGTAAGGGATCGACGGTTGATCCGCAATATCGAACGATTCGTGGGGGGGCATACCATATGGAGCACATCACAGGCTTGTGGACCGATCCACTTCATAGTGGTGATCACACTAAAATCAGGTCAACTCCATATACTCAATTGTGAATATGTATATAATATGTGCATACGGCTTTTGTGGCTTGTTGTAGTGTGAAAGTATGACATTTTTCAAGAATTTCTCACGAGCTTCTAAATCTTTCAAACATTTCATACTAAAGCACTACAACTTACCCTCATTAACTTGAGGGGGAGCATTAATATGTTCTATGGCCATCAACCAATTTTATTTTTAACCGAAAGACCGGTTAATCCATTAAGATCCAAAAGATTAATGGTTAACATTTTGGATAAGGGGATAAAATGGGATTAAGGAGACTTGTAAAACATATGTGGCTAAAATGAAAAAAGGACTTAACAGAAAATCCAACTTGATATATGCTACGCATTTGTTAAGGGGGAGCATTTTGTTGACAAAAACACTGAAGGTACAAAAACTCTTGATATTTATATCACAAGTACCTCAGTGATTTTAACGTATTTTTCATGAAGAAGAATACTTACCCAAAACATACTTAACTCACGAAGATTGTGGTGACAAAAGGGTGGTAGGATTAGGTACGAGTCCAATGATTCTTCCAGAACCGGAGGAATCTTCCCATGGACAATTCCATAGTTAGAAAATAGAAGTCCTTAGGAAAGATGGGGAATGGATTGTGAACGTAGCTGAATGCCGACCAAGTACTGATGCTAGCACTGGAACAATCACAACAAGGTGCTAGTGATGATGTACTAGTAAGCATTGAAGGGGTTGAAGAATGAAAAAGAAATGTAAAGATAAAAGGTGTAAAGAAAGAAGCCCTCCTAACAACTTAATCAGAAACCGGGTCAACTCATTTTGAAGACAAATGTATCATGGACCCAGTGATGCGATGCACAAGCCCTCCCAGCCAACTCAAATATCTCTCAAAATATTTTTTTTTAATGTCATGGAGTTCAACACGTTATCTATCAGTTTATTCACTCCGATAAAATTGATATTGAAAAGGTGGCAATCCTCTCCAGCCTCCGCTCACCAAAACAAAAATGCACTATTGAGTCAAGAGCCACGAGATCATCAAAAGTCTCTTTAGGTCACAATTTGAATACAAGAAAGATTTTTTTAGTCCTACACAATATTCTTGTAATATTGCCAGAACATCAGAGTGATACAAAAGTATTATAAGGAAGATGGAAATCCTGCTTGAGCAAACATCAAACAAGCTCATGGTAGGTGACACGTACGATTCTTTAAGAACTAATCTTGTGATAACTGGAAAGAAACGATGGTTTAACTCTTAATTGAGATTAAACTTGTTCCAGGGCCTCTACGCAAAATCCAAGTGATCTTGCCAGAACACTCAGAGTGGCACTCTTTAGTGTTCACAGTGAAGAGTGGAAATCCTTCCAGTGTCAACATCAAACAGCACTGCGGTAGGTGACAAGCAAGATTCTATTTGAATCAATCTCGTGATAACTGGAAAGCAACGATGGTGAAAATCTTAATTGAAATTCACTTGTTCCAGGTTTCATGAATTGACGGCTTCAATCATACGGATTTTTAATCCAAATGATTCACTCTTTATGTTCGCAGTCAGCTTTGGACGGTCGAATAAAGAGAACGGGTTTACCCGCAAAATCTTGTCAAGGAGATCTTTAATTAGAGCTACCTATCACAAGTACGATATTTATTATCGTCCAACGGTCTTCACCGACCGGAGGTAAAATGCTACCGAATTAGAATAAAATGTGAAAGCCATTTTATTCGTGTCTTATTATGTTGTTGTATTTGAAGACGGTGGCGTTGCGGTGTACCAGTTGTAGTCGTCCTCACATACTTATTCCTTCTACATCAAATATTTCAGCAAATTCAAGAAAGTCTGACCTAAATGTCTTCCGCTGTATCGACTCTGAAACTTTCAAGAATTCAACAAAGGATAGGTATGTGGGACATGAAGTCACGAAGAGGCAAATATCACAAGAAGACAAAGATTGCACGTGAAAGGCAAAAAGAACATGTTCCAAGAAAAAGCCTGATGTTATTCAACACATATTCACAAAAAGAAGAAAAGTTAAAGAAGAAAAGAGAAAGTAGACTACGAGCTCAAGAACGAAGATCTAACATGCTAGATTAGGACTTTGTAAATTTGGAGTGACCTCCCTTTGGGGGAGATTGTTGGAAATACTTTTTTCGTATTAAGAAAGTCTCGGTCACTCCAACAATATAGTTATAGGCTTGTAGTATAAGTTTAATTATTATTTATATTAGCCCGACCCATGAGCATGTTCATAGGCCGGAGGCCCAAGTCCACTAAGGGACTTGGTATATAAACCCCTTTCCACCATAGAAAGGGGTGTTGGTTGTTTCATTTTAGTAATATCATTTTTAAATTTTCTCTCATCTCTCTCTTTACTTTCTCTCACTAGAAACAACAACCCTCTTGATAAATCAAAGATTATCATACTTCTACAAAGAACTAGCTCAGAAGGATAGGGAGATGAAACAACAAATTGCTTTCATTATGAATACCTACAAGAAAATCTTCAAACCCACCAACAACAATCTTCGAACATCATCAAATACAAGGAACCAATATGTTGAAAGTCCTCGAAGGTATGACACACGTCAACGTGATGAAAGTCCTCCTAGGTATGATCGACGTAATCCAACACATGTTGAGGGTTCTGCACGGTATGATCGACAAACTGCTAAGTATGATACTCAGAGGATTGCTACTGTTGCTGGAAATAGGGAAACTGTTGGTACTCCAGTGGTTCAGCAAAGTAGGATTCAGTGCTTTAATTTTCAAGGTTATGGGCATATGGCAAAGAAATGCAGAAAGCCGAAACGAGTTAGGGATTCTGGTTATCATAAGAAAAAGATGCTGCTTTGCAAGAAGATGGAAGTTGGGGTTAAACTATCGGTTAAGGAAGGAGCAATGCTTGATGACACTGATGATGAAGCCTCCGACCAAGAACTTGAAGCACATTACTTGTTAGCCGTATTTAAAGTGATGGTCATATAATATACCGTTGTGAAGCTCGTGAAAAATGCTATTCAACGGTGTCGAGAGTTCTTAGTTATTAATGTTTATGTAACGGGAATTAGTCCCGAACACACAAATGAGGAAGGACTCCTAATCTTGTTAGTCATAGTATAAAAGGCCTCTCCTCCTCATTTGTGTGTGTGTGTTTTCCATTTGTTTCATCCTAGAGAGAGTGTGGGTGTTTGTTTCTCTCACTAGGAAAAACACCATCTTTGTTTTCTTTTTCCTTCCTTAATCTAATCTTTCCTTTTTAGTTAAATATTTACTTAATCTTCATCTACTTTATCATATTTATTAGTTCTTCATCATCTCCATACTTGTTCTTGATCCAAGTTCTTCATTTCTTCATTTTGATACATAAAGTTCAAGACTTTACGTGTTTGGTTCGTGTGTATAGAGTCCTACAAGTGGTATCATTCGCCAAGGGATTCGTGGTTAGCGTTTTAGTGGTTTTTATTGGCTTAAAATCCTTCAAAATTCCGAAAAAGAGTGAAAACATTCGTCCTTTCCCGAGTTCCTTTATTTTTGAAAAAACTGCCTAATTCCGCAATATCTTGAATATTGCGGAGTTATTGTTTATGTGTATTACGGATTTGGTCGTTATGAAAGATTCCGAATTCTTGCTTTATGCTAATTGCGGAATCTTTTGATAATTTGGCAATTAGGTATTGCGAATTCTTTGCATCATTGCGGATTTTTGATAATTTCGCAATTTGGTATTGCGAAATCATTGGTTAATTGCGGAATTACGTGAATTGCGGAATTATCTTGGTATTGCGAATTGTGGAATTGCAGAATTGTTGGATTGCGAAATTGTTTAACATTGCGGATTTGTTCCATTGTGAAATATGTGCCTATTGCGAAATCTGTGACAATTGCGAAATCTTTGCATGATTGCGGATTCTGCCCATTGCGAAATCATTGCTTAATTGCGAATTGTGCTTAATTGTGGATTTTGTGCCTATTGCTGAATCATTTCTTAATTGCGGAATTAAATCCATTGCGGAATTATTTGGTCTTTAGGATTGCGGATTTGTTGATTTATTTGAATTGCGAATTTGAATCAATTCTAGGATTGCGAAATCATTGCACATAATTGAGGAATCTTCATTTTGCGAAATATTTGGAATTTTTTCAAGATTTTCGAAAAACGTGATTTTGGAATTTCGTGTGCAATTTTGCATTGAAGTTTTTTTTTTGGTTTCTTGTGCTTACATCTTTAGGGGATTTTAACTAATACACCTTTCACTCAGCTTTCTACGAATTGAGATCCTGATTTACACGCGACTATTATGATGACATCCCAACAAGATATTTATGATGCGGGTACTGAGAATCGTCCACCCATGCTTACCAAGGAGAACTACACTACATGGGCTAGTCGTCTCCTTCGTTTTGCAAAATGTAAACCTCTGGGAAAGTTGATTGTCAACTCGATTCAAAAGGGTCCGTATGTTAGAAGAACAATTATTGTGCCTGGGGATCCTACGAATGCTAACCCAGTGGCTGACTCTAGTCATGAGCAAACGGATGAAGAATTAACTGAAGCTGAATCCAAACAACTCGATGCTGATGATCAAGCAATTCAAGTCATACTTATGGGACTTCCTGAAGATGTTTATGTTGCTGTCGATAGTTGTGAAACCGCACACGAGAGGTGGCTTAGGATTCAGAAAATGATGAAGGGCAGTGAAATCGGTTTACAATAAAAGGAAACTAAGTTTCTTCGTGAATGGGAGAAATTTACGTCTACTGAAGGGTTACAAATTGAACCTTATTATCATCGGTTTTCAACCCTCATGAATCATCTTAGAAGAAACAAACATGAACCTGCACAAATTGCTGCCAACATCAAATTTCTTGATAATGTTCCTTCTGAATGGTCACGATATGTCACTCTTGTCAATCAAACCAAGGATCTTCATGTCGTGGACTACACTCAAGTATATGACTATTTGAAGATGAATCAAGATGAAGCTAACGAAGTTAGGGTAGAAAGACGTGCCAAGACACAAGACCCATTGGCTTTTATGGCAAACTCTCCATCACCTATGTCATATCCCATGGTACCCTACCATCAACCCTCATCAAGTAACTTCTTGCCACAACAACAACAACAACAACTCACCTCTTATGGATATCAACCTCCTGTTGTTGTGAACTACTTACAACAACCCATTGCCTGTTTTGATGACATCACCGATCCTACTCATGCGATTAATACTGGTCTTGCTCTTCTCGCAAAGGCATTCAAGTTTAACATTAACCCCACCAACAACAATCAGAGAATCTCCTCGAACACTAGAAATAGGCAGATTGCTCAACCTTTCATGAATGCGAATCAAGATCGCCAATTGGTAGTTGCTGGGAACACGGGGACACAATATGGTCAGCATGTTGGGAATGCAGCAAATCAGTATGGACAAATCCGTGGTCAGAATCTGAATGTTCCAAATGTGGGTAATCAGAATGGGTTAATAGTTGTGCCAGCGGTTGGTAATCAGATGGGAAACATTATGGCTGCAAGGGCTGAGAATACTGGTACGAGAAATGGAAACAACAATCGTCAGGTTTAGTGCTACAACTGCAGGGGATTTGGTCATTATGCTCGAGATTGCACAGCCAAAAAGAAGAGGGATGCTGCTTATCTTTAGACTCAGCTTCTCATAGCACAAAAAGAAGAGGCAGGGATTCCACTTGAAGCTGAGGAATTTGATCTTATGGCTTCTTCTGCAGAATTTGACCAGGAAAAAGAGGTAAATGCCAACTACATCTTGATGGCAAAATTACAGCAAGCATCTACCTCAGGAATGCATGATGTGACTGCTCCCGTCTATGATTCAGACGGTCCCTCTGAGGTACATCCACGTTTTGATGATAATGCTATATATAGTACGTCTAATCAGGAGAAGGAGTATACTGAGATGCTTGAGCCCTACATTGAGACACATGGGGATCAAACGAATAATAGTAATCTTAGTTCGAATAAGCCCAGTGTGGACCTTAGTGTGGATCAAGTTGCCTAGCCTACAAACCTTCCTGATGCGGCACATGCGTATTATAAATCTCTATTTGATAAGCTTGATAAGGATGTTGACCATGCTACGGTGGTTAATAATAAGTTTAGAGAAACTAATGCCAAATTGACCACGGGGCTTGCGGGATATAAGGAACGGGAGAAAAGTTTTGAAATTCATCAGGCTAAAATTAAAGAACTTGAACAAGCTCATGCTACATCTGTTTATCAAGAAAAATGCACAACTAATAAATTAAATGCCTTACACTTAAGTAGTGCTAAAAAGATAAGCGAATTGAATGATGAAATCACTTCTCTTAATAAACAGCTTTCAACTGAAAAATCTACTATCTTGGATTTAAAAGAAGAACGAAAGAAGCTGAAACATGATTTCAAAATTCGGGAAGAAGGGCTTCTTGTGGATTTTTGCAAAGCTCAGGATAGGATTAGAGAATTAGACAACCTCTTAGTAAAACGCGGCCAAACTATGCAGACAATAAATATGCTCGCACCAAAAGTGAATGAGATAAGTTACACTCGATAAAAATTAGCTTTAGGTTGTCCTCTTCCCGCTAACCCTGGATATCTTAAGCAAGTTCAGGCCACTAATGAAACCTTATATAACGGTAGTGTGCTCTTATCTGATGAGCATGGTCCTCCTAGTGTGCATGATTCTGAGGAAACTATTGATCTTGAAGTAGAGACTCGTTTAACACTGAAAAAGCTTGATAGAGAAGTGACACCCGTTTATTACCCGAAAGTTAATCCCCCAACTATTTTTGTTCGTTCTAAAACGAGTACTGAAATGCTTTTGCTCCCAAGTGAGTAATTGACTGATGACCCTCCTAAACCGAGTATCACACGCCAATTTCTAAACGAGCTTAAAGATAACTTTGTCATCCTTAAACATGTTGTTAATTCCAAAATCACTGGAGACAATTTTACATCACCTGTTCAGATTGAGGTTCAGAAAATTCTTCAAAACGATATTAATCCGATTATTAATCAAGTTGATGCTCGGTTAGGCAAATTGGAAAACGCTTTTCTAAAATAATTTTCCAACTTTGTGAAGACTTTAAATCTTTTGCGAAGGAAGATGATGAATCTCTTGATAAAATCAAAGTTTTGGAAAACGATCTTGAACGCCTCTCTAAAGCACATGATTGTATTGGTAGTAGCCCTGTTGAGTTAAGTACCTCTGTGTTGCATAATGAAAACCTTCAAACTGAGCTTGATCTTATGAAAGAGAAAATGGAATCTTATGTTATTAAAAAGGATAAAGAATTCACCGATCTTTGGAATAAATTTGTCAAAAAATGTGATGAATGCAAATATGACAAGATTTCGTATGAAAAAGCTTACAATGAAATGCAACAAACTATCACACGGTTGCAGGCTCAGTTAGGAGGGGTTACAGAAACGAATTTGGCCTCTTCAGAGTTAGAGAGTGCTAGTGATGGTAATGTTCAGAAGCTTAAGGCTATGATTGCAGATTTAGAATCTGTTGTTGTTTCATATAAGCGGGCTGTTGAACAAAGTAAGTCTGTCTATCAGAAACTTTTGATAAAATCTGTGAGAATTGTAAGTTAAAGGCCTTGTTAAAAGATAAGACTTCGGAACCTAGCTAGATTGTGGATACGATGATCTAGAAACCAGCAACCTCGGGACCCACTCGTATTGCTGTGACACCTTTTCCCAAGGTTGCTGGAACGAAAACTATTGTGATTGCCCCAGGAATGTTTCGTGTTAGTCCCCCCTCTCAACCTAGGCTCGATACCTCTGTGCCTAGCAAACAACGTAAAGCAAGCTTTAGGACAAAACCGACCACTATCTCTCAACCACAAGTCATTGAGTTAAAAAGTGCTAATTCTGATAGACGCGTGTCTTCTTCTACAGGAATAAACAACTACACTAAGAGCAGAAGGCCACAGCCTATGAGCAATACAAGGAACTATAGGTTCCCTTTTGCCTCTAGAAGTAGTCGCACCAAGATCAATAATGCGGATGTAGAAGAACACCCTAGGAATTTATCGTTTTTTAATCATAATCAGAATCTTAATTTAACGAAATGTAATGACTTTAAGCTTGCTATTCGGAATGAAAAATATGAAGTTATTTGTGCTAAATGTAATAAATGTTTCTTTACTTTTAGTCATGATGATTGTGGTTTGACTATGAATGGGTTGAATTATGGTGGTTACACTCGAATTGACAAGCTGTCAATCAGTGAAAGACATAGCACTCCTAAGGCTAAGGTGTATGTTCCTAAAAGTACGCACGTCGGAACCACAGAAAGTCTTGCTAAGCCTAGTAGCCCTAGTTAGAAATTTTGACTGTAGTGGCAAAATTATCGACACTAGTAGATCTCATACTGACAATGAAATGTCGGTATGTGATACGGCTTAATTATCATCTAACCCTACAGGAACCTATTTCACCGGTTGCCAAAATTTTTTATTCTCTTATCATTGGCAGGCTGTTGAAATTTGTCTCTGGTGCTTAGACTCGGGCTGTTCCAAACATATGACTGGGAATCGAATCCTTCTCAAGAACTTTGTATGGCGTTTCATGGGAACTGTTCGATTTGGAAATGATCATGTTGCAGCAATTCTAGGCTATGGTGATCTTCATTGGGGATATATAATCATCACCAGAGTCTCTTTTGTTGATGGCTTGAGACACAATTTATTCTCGGTTGGACAATTTTGTGATTCCAACTTGGAGGTTGCTTTCAGAAGTCATACATGTTTTGTACGAGATCTTGATGGAATTGATTTGTTGAAAGGAAATCATACCACCAACCTTTACACCATTGATCTTTTTCATATGTCTGCTGCTTCTCCAATTTGTCTCATGGCCCGAGCCACATCAACAAAGTCATGGTTATGGAATCAAAGGTTATCTCATCTCAATTTCGATGCCATCACCCAACTCGCGAAAGATGATCTCGTTACCGGTCTTCCAAAGTTTAAATATACAAAAGACCATCTTTGTCCTTCTTGTGAGCAAGGAAAAAGTAAGAAGAAGCCTCACAAACCCAAACCTATTCCAAATTCAACGAATAGGTTGCATCTCCTTCATATGGATTTATGTGGCCCAATGAGAATCAAAAGAATTAATGGAAAGCGGTATGTCCTAGTAATTGTGGATGATTATTCTCGTTACACATGGGTTCATTTTCTTGCATCAAAAGATGAAGACCCTGATGTAATTATTAACTTCTTGAAGAAAACATCAATACTACTGCAAGCCCCTGTCATTATTGTGAGAACGGATAACGGAACAGAATTCACCAATCAGAAATTGAAAGCTTATTTTGACGAAGTTGGGATTTCTCATCAAACTTCGGCTGTAAGAAATCCAGAGCAGAATGGAGTTGTGGAACGGAGGAATCGTACGTTAGTTGAAGCTGCTCGGATGATGCTTCTCTCCTCTAGTGCGCCGTTATTTCTTTGGGCTGACGCTATAGCAACTGCATGATATACTCAAAACTGCTCCATTATTCACACCCGTTTCAACAAAACACCTTATGAGATTATTAATGGAAGAAAACCGGATATTTTATTTTTACATGTCTTCGGTGCATTATGTTATCCGAAGAATGATCGTGAAGATATCGGTAAACTTGAACCTAAAAGTGATATTGGCTTTTTCATTGGTTATTCTTCAATTGCTTGTACTTACAGGGTTTATAATCTAAGGACAAGAAAGGTAATGGAGACTATGAACGTTACCTTTGATTAACTCTCGGGTCTGGCCTCTCAGCATAGAAGTTCACATCCCGAGCTTCAAGGTCAGACTTCTGGACATGTAAGTTCAGGACTCGCGCTTCAATTTGCACCGTTAGCAATCTCATCGTTACAACCTTTGGAACGTGACTTGGAAGTTTTATTTGGGCCAATTTATGATGAATATATGGAGGGTCCTTCGTCATTTGGTGTTCCTCAAAATGCCCCGACTGCACCTGCTACGATAGTTCCAGAACCACCAACTGCATCTACACCAACGTCATCCGTTTTTGCACCATCTACGTCAACCTCAACCATATTGACTCCAAACATTCCAACCACTTCTCCGACTGCTGACGCAACTCAACAACATTCTCAGCAAATTCCTACTCATGTTCATCTTCAGAATGAAATAGTTCCTGAAAATGCAAACAATACGATGCTCAACGAACACGAATTTGTTAATCCATTTGTGGCTTCACAAGTTCTACTCAGCCTTCTACACCATATGTGGATCCGTTGATCTCGCATCAAGTTTCTCATACACTTCCACATGAACACAAATGGACTAAGAATCATCCTTTGGTTCAAGTGATTGGCAATCTCTCACGACCAGTCTCAACACGAAATCAGCTGCGTATCGACGGTGATATGTGTATCTATGCACTATCTGTCAGCACAATGGAACCAGCAAGTGTGAAAGAAGCAATGACTGATGCATCTTAGATTGAGTCTATGCAAGAAGAACTCAATCAGTTCATCCGGCTTGATGTATGGGAGTTAGTACCTCGTCCGGAAAATATTGATCCCCTTACTCTGAAATGGTTATTCAAAAACAAGATGGATGAGGAGCAAACGGTCATTAGGAACAAGACTCGGTTAGTTGTGAGAGGTTATAAACAGCAGGAGGGAATTGATTTCGCATAATCCTTTGCCCAGGTTGCTCGGATGGAAGCTATTACGATTTTCTTGGCATACGCTGCACAAAACTCATTCACAGTGTATCAAATGGACGTGAAGACGGCTTTCTTGCATGGGTCGTTAAAAGAAGATGTGTATGTATGTCAACCTAAAGGTTTCATCAACCCCGAACACCCAAGCTATGTCTACAAGTTGAAAAAAGTAATTTATGGTTTGAAACAAGCACCGAGGGCATGGTACGACGAATTATCATCATTTCTTCTCCAAAATCACTTCAAAGGAACCATTGATCCAACGTTGTTTATCAAGCACTAAAGCAACGACATCTTGGTGGCTCAGGTCTATGTAGATGATATTATATTTGGTTCTACTAACCCAAAATATTCCATATTATTTGCCGACCTTATGAAAATCCGATTCGAAATGTCCATGATGGGGGGAAATGACGTTTTTTCTTGGTCTCCAAGTTCACCAATCCCCCCGTGGTATTCTCATAAATCAGTCCAAGTATGTGCTTGAGATTCTAATGAAATTTGGCATGGAAAACTATGATCCTATTGGTACTCCAATGGAAACTAAACACAAGCTTGATTTGGATAAGAAAGGGACATTTGTAGATGCTACAAAATACCGAAGCATGATCGGGTCCCTTATGTACTTAACCTCTAGCAGACCGGACATTGTACCTGCTACTTGTTTATGTGCTCGGTACCAGGCGAAGCCAACCGAGAAGCACCTCAAGGAGGTTAAAAGGATCTTTCGTTATCTCCAGGGAACCATTAACATAGGTCTCTGGTATACGAAGGATTCTGGTTTTAATCTCACTGGTTTTTCAGATGCCGACCATGCAGGGTGTCATGATACATTCAAGAGTACTTCCGGTGGAGCACAATTCTTAGGCGAGAAGCTAGCGAGCTGGTCATCAAGTAAACAAGACTGTACGGCGTTGTCCAACGCGGAAGCAGAATATGTGTCTCTATCCGTGTGTAGTGCTCAAGTCCTTTAGATGAGAACACAACTCACGGATTATGGCTTTCACTTTAACAAAGTTCCTATTTATTGTGATTCACAATCAGCCATAGCCATATCCTGCAACCCGGTCCAACACTCCAAGACCAAGCACATAGCTGTCCAATTCCATTTCATAAAGGAGCATGTGGAAAGAGGAACGATCGAACTGTATTTTGTCAAGACGGACTACCAACTAGCCGACATCTTCACCAAAGCTCTTTCTCAAGAAAGATTTGAATTCTTGGTTCGTCGACTTGGTATGCGTAGTTTCACTCCAGATGAACTTGAACGCCTTGCAAATTCACAATAACCTTATATATATCTATTAGAAATCAAAATACAAAAATATAAAACCTATAAAAACAAAATAAAAAGTGAGAAAATCTTTCAAAAATACCAAAAATATTCTTCTCCGACATGTCTCTCAGCATCGATAATATGGACGTACTTAGAAATGTTGTTCAATAATGACACGGGTACGTACATAAAGTTCGAATGAGAGTTCAAATGTTTTCAAAACATGTCTTTTCTATTTTTCTTCTAATAATGGCTTATTGTCACATGTCAGATTATAACCCGGTCCCCAAAGAAAGGAAAGTCTTTGACTTATCCTCAACAACGAGAAATTAATTTTTCTCGGTCATGGGCTTATATCAAAACATTCAAAATTTTAATCTCATGAACATAAGGAAAATGTTCATTTATGTACATTATTCCTTAACAACGGGAAAGTAAGTTTTCTCGGTTTTTTAGCATAATTTTTCAAAGTATTTCAAAACTGTGTGCTCATATACTCCCGTAATTTTAATTGGAATGTCTTTTCGAGGGGAGTACAAACTTTCATGCAACATTATTCTCTCCATGTTTCATCACTAGTTGCACAAAAATTTCAATGCCATGCAATTTTTGAGGGGGAGAATAGTGATTAAAATGTGTTATCTTGGATAAGATCTTTGATATAAGTGCTTTCTCTTCCTAATCTGTGCAAAAACCTTTCCTTTTATGATGCACATATGTAGGGGGAGCGTTTTTGGTGACATAGAAAGTTTCACTGGTTTCGATATTTATACCTTCAACACAATTATTCACGACGATATTGGTGTCAAAAGGTGGTTAGGTATTCGTCCTATGATCCTACCAGAACCGGAGGGATCTTCCCATGGATAATCCATTAGAACTTAGAAGTCGTTAGGAAAGATGGAGTAGTTGAGTGTACGAGAAAAATGCCGACTAATGACTTAAGCTAGCACTAGAACAATCACAACAAAGTGCTAGTCATGACGTCTTGGTAAGCATTGAAGGGGTTGAAGAATGAAAATTAAATGTAAGGATAAAGGGTGAAAATAAATAGCCCTCCATACAATTTAGGTAGAAACCGGGTCAATACATCTACTATCAGAATCACGTTGATGATTTCTGGTATTGAAGACAAAGCATCATGGACCCAGTGATGCAAAGCACAACCCTTCCCAGCCTACTCAAGCTTCTCTCAAAAGAAGTTTGTTTTATTTTCATGGGGTTCAACTCATTTCTATCAACTTTCTCACTACGAGATAGTAGATATTGAATAGGTGGCAGTCTGCTCCAGCCTCCGATCACCAAATAAACGTGCATTTATAGAGTCTAGAGCCAACGAGATTCATCATAAATCTCATTAGGACACTTATTCCATATATCAATTGTTGTTCATCACTAGAACACATGCGATAATTTACAGAGTCCTATGCTCTATCCTTGTGATATTGCCAGAACATTCAGAGTGATACTCATTAGTATTCACATTGATGAATGGAAATCCTTCCAGTGTTAACATCAAATAGCACTGCGGTAGGTCATATGTAAGATTCACTTGAATTGAACATATGTTAACTGGAAAGCAACAGTGGTTTGATTCTTTTGTGATTCAAACTCGTTCCAGGTCTCGATGCAATATCTTTATGATCTTGCCAGAGCATTCAGAGTAATACTCCTCAGTATTTACAGTGACGAATGGAAATCCTTCCAGTGTCATCATCAAACAGCACTGCGGTAGGTGACTTGTGAGATTCTATAAGAATCTAACTTGTGTCAACTGGAAAGCAACAATGGTTTGATTCTTAATTGATTCAAACTTGTTCCAGGAAATTGAATTGACGACTTAATCAGCAAAATAGAACTGCATGATTCAGTCCTTACTTTGAATTATCTTTCGATATATTCAAGTATTGAGAACGGCTACCACAGCTGGAAACCCTGTCAAGGGAGTTCTTTGAACTTACCTAATCACAGGTACAATATTCGTACTGTATAACAGGAAACCGGTGGAATGCAAACGGTGGCGTTATCTCAAGAGTCGCAATTCAAGGCCACATACTCAAGTAATTGAAGAAAGCTTAAGGACATCTAAAGACAAAGACTTCCGCTACTCTGATAATCAAGGGAGATTGTTAACAAGCTTTCAAGACAACACCAAATATGAGTATGTGGGGAAAGATACAAGAACACAAGTTGGCAAAGTTTCAAGATCAAGACAAGGCAAAGATCAAAGATCCAAGATCACAAGTCATGAAAGGAACTATGAAAGAACTCTCAAGACAACGAGCTTCAAAGTCTGCAACATCAAAGAAGTGAAGTCACATATTACATGACCACCCCTTAGGGGGAGATTGTTAGCCGTATTTAAAGTGATGGTCATATAATATACCATTGTGAAGCTCGTGAAAAATGCTATTCAACAGTGTCGAGAGTTCTTAGTTATTAATGTTTATGTAACGGGAGTTAGTCCCGAACACACAAATGAGGAAGGTCTCCTAATCTTTTTAGTCATAGTATAAAACGCCTCTCCTCCTCATTTGTGTGTATGTGTTTTCCATTTGTTTCATCTTAGAGAGAGAATGGGTGTTTGTTTCTCTCACTAGGAAAAACACCATCTTTGTTTTCTTTTTCCTTCCTTAATCTAATCTTTCCTTTTTAGTTTAATCTTTTCTTAATCTTCATCTACTTTATCATATTTATTAGTTCTTCATCATCTCCATACTTGTTCTTGATCAAAGTTCTTCATTTCTTCATTTTTATTCATAAAGTTCAAGACTTTACGTGTTTGGTTCGTGTGTAAAGAGTCCTACATTACTCGTACATGGAAACGGTTGAGGAAGTTCTCAACGTCACTGAAGATGAAAATGGTCCTATCTTTGATACTGAGCCAATTGATAAGGTACACACTGAAGAGGAATATAATGTGTTTGGTAATACTCATGAGCATTGTGAGCTACCCAAAGCCATTAATGACACATGTATGATGGAAATGGTTGATAGCAATACCACGCCTGATTCATCAGACATGTGCAATAATGAGTCTGAGGATGATCAACATGCAAATGAGTATGATGATGATGAGGAGCGTATTGCGCTTGCTAACATAATTGCTTCTTTACAAAAAGATGACAAAGAAACTAGAAAAAGTAAAAATCAATTAAAGAAGGCAAACGCTACGCTTACTCAAAATTTTGAAGAATGCAAAGGTACTCTAATTAAATCTAGTGAGACCATTGATAGCTATAGAGCTCAGCTTCTTCAAAAGACAAATGAGATTGAGGGGGTATAAAGGGTGTTTAATTAACATCAAAAAGGAGGATTATCAACAGAAATATAACGAAATTCTTAAGCTTTTAGAACAAGAGAAACGTACTTATAACACCTCTTTGAGTACTGAACATCACAAAACGTATCTTGCTACCACTAAAGTCAATGAGCTAACTCAAGTAAATGGTTTTATTTAAGAGGATAAAACTAAACTTGTTAATGAAAAGAAAGTTGTGGTTGAAAAGATGGAAAAGGCTTTCAAAAGTAAACAAGTGAATGACATCGACAAAATGGTGGAACTTGAAACTCAAATTGATTTTTACAAGAAAATTGTTTACAAAACTAATCAATCAATTTAAACCATGAGAATGTTGGCACCTAGTTCGTTCTTCAAGGATAGACCTAGTTTTGCAAATCCTAAGTACCTTGAGCAAGCTCAATCTGAGAATCAGCACTTATATCTTGATGAGTCCCAATGGACCGATCTTGATTGTCTTGTTGTTAGGCCTGATAGTGAAGAGAAAACGATTTGGAAGAAGAGAGTAGACCAAAAGTTAATAAATAATTTGTTAAACCATATAATTATTCTTATGAAAACAGTCTTTATGGTCTTTTCAAACCGCAAACACAGAAGACTAGTGAGCAAATATTTTTCGAATGTGAACAAATAAGAATTAAATGGAGACAAGCTTTTGCCACTAAGAAAACTAATGTTTCAAAATTTATTGATTACTTGTCATATAAAGCTTCTGTAAGAAAGAGTAAGCAAGCACTTAGTATTCTCAAGAGTAACATTGAAAATTTCAAAGAAGGTTGTTGATTATGACTGGAACAAACGGGAACTTTCGAAAGGAGACAAAGAAATTCCTCATGATATAACTGTGCTTGTGAAAAGTATTTTGATTCCGCTTACGGAAAGAACGCAAAAACATATTTTGGAATTTGAACCATTAATTAAGCAAGAAATGTTTTGATGATTTGAAATATGTGGAATTCTCTTGAACAAGAAGTGAACGACCATCAACCTGAAAGAGACGAGTTTTCTACAGCATATGACCTACTCTTACACGAATGTCTCTCAAAAGATATTATGTGTGCTTATGTTACATCCTGTGCTAATATTGATGAATATTCTAATGTTGCATGCAAATATCTTGATCAAGTTAAAGAGTGTGAACGTCTTGAAACTGAGCTTTCGAATAAAGTTGACCAAAAAGAGTTTTCGTAACTTCAACATAGATATGATTATCTTCAAAAACGTTGTCACTCACTTGAACTTGCTTTGCAAAAGAAAGTTGGTAGTTTTTCAAATGCTACACCTTTGGAAGTAAAATTATCTGAGTCATGTCGATTACTAAACGAAAAATGTCTTGATATCTCGGATTTGAAAGCTCAGTTACAAGAAAAAGACATAGGAATAACAGAGTTGAAGAAACTCGTTGCTAAGATGGGTTGGAAAGTTGTGGAACCTAGCGTTAAGAAACATGTTGTTAGACAACCCAATGTCTCTAAAGTGAATAGATCCTCTATCTTGGGAAAACCATCTGCTTTCTCAAATTCTTCGTTTGCAAAACCTGTGTTTGCCCCCAAGATGGATGGAAAGGAAAGGTTACCACACAATCAACCCATAAGGAATACTATAGCACCAAGTGTTAAGCATAATAATGTGATTAAACCAGGGATGTATAGAATGACCACTAAATCCACAAACAAAGTTAGTCCATCGCCTCAGACTTCTAGAAACACTAATACTCGTGTGTCTTCTACTACATGAGTAGTCTCCACTGCTAGTGTTAGCCGGCCTCAGCTTAAGAGCACTCAAGTGAATGATAAGGTCTGGAAACACAAGAGTCAAGGGAAGATGAAGGAAGTAGAAGAACGCCCTAGGAATTTAAATGTTTTTAAGAATAAAAAGTATGTAATCACGTGGAATGACGATTTGAATGCTTTGAATGATTTGAAAGCTTTGAATGTGAAATTTGTTTGTGTCAAATGTGGAAAATGTGCTAATCCTAATCATTCTATGTGTGCTATGACTAATGTCAAAGGCGTAGATACTAGAACTAAGAAGCAAGTTGCGATGCCTATTAGTGCTAGTAAACCCACACGCAAAGTGAACCATTCTGGTGCAACCCCTACTAAGAAAAGTATTGCATCAGACTCCACAACTAAGAACCCTAGAAGCCGAATTAAGGAATTATATGAGTATGCTAGCAAGTCTTGGAAATGGCAGTTTGCTAATCAATGTCCTCCAGGATATAAATGGATGCCTAAAGTTAGGACAGAAAATGTGACAACGAGTGTTAGTATGCCTTAAAATGTTGCTAATGACACTAATGATTCCGAAATTATAACTAATGTGGTATCCAATTTAGCAAATGCTCCATCGTGTTCTAATTCGTCTGCAGGTGATACAAATAATTCTCTTCATACTGGACTCCGGATGCACGAAGCACATGACGAGGAATCTCAAGCTTCTAATTAACTTCGTGGATAAGTTCCTGGGTACGGTCCGATTCGGAAATGATCAATTTGCACCGATCCTAGGATATGGAGATTTGGTTCAAGGGAATATCACGATAAAAATGGTATACTACGTCGAAGGGCTCAATGACAATCTTTTCTCGGTTGGTCAATTCTGTGATGCAGATTTAGAAGTTGCTTTCAGAAAGAAGACATGTTTTGTTCGTGATTATGATGGGAATGACTTACTCACCGGTTCACGGAGTACCGATCTTTACACAATTTCACTACAAGACAAAACTTCATCAACTCTAATTTGCTTCATGGCTAAAGCTTCAACGACTCAGGCATGGTTATGGCATCAACGTCTTTTTCATCTCAACTTTGATACCATCAACTTGCTTTCGAAGAAAGATATTGTGAGAGGCCTTCCAAGCTTGAAATTTATCAAAGATCATATTTGTTCTTCTTGTGAGCTTTGTAAAGCTAAACGAAGTAGTTTTAAGATAAAGACTACACCAAGCTCTAAAGGACGGTTAGATCTTCTTCATATAGATTTGTGTGGTCCCATGCGTGTTCACAGTATCAATGGGAAGAAATATGTTATGGTAATTGTCGATGATTACTCAAGGTACACATGGACTCATTTCTTCAGGTCCAAGGATGAAACACCCGAAGTTCTCATCAACTTCCTTAAAATGATACAACGTGGTCTTCAAGCTCAAGTAAAAGTGGTTCGTACTGACAGAGGCACAAAAATTTTGAATTTAACTCTGAGAAACTATTTTGAAGCTGAAGGAATTGAACATGAAACATCTATTGCTCGTACACCCAAACAAAACAGAATTGTTGAAAGATGAAACTGTACTTTGGTTGAGGCTGCTCGAACATTATTATCCGCTTCAAAACTTCCACTATTCTTTTGGGCTGAAGCCGTGTCAACCGCATGCTACACACAAAACCGATCCTTAATTATCCCAAGACACGAAAAGACACCATATCACATAATTCATGATCGAAAACCTTCACTCAAACACGTTCATGTTTTTGGATGTACATGTTACATTATTCGAGATGGTGAAAATCTGGACAAGATGAAAGAGAAAGGTGATGCATGTATTCTAGTGGGATATTCAACTCAGTCTAAGGGATATAGAGTGTACAACAAGAGAACAAAATTGATAGTCGAGACTATTCACATCCGATTTGATGAATTACAAGAAATGGCACTTTAACAAAACAGTTTAAGTCCCGATCCACAACGACAAACGACTTCCGTTCACAACCGCACGAAACTCGGAACTCAAGACCACAACAATGAACCGTCAAGTTCAAAGCTGGTTCAAGGAAATGTTCCAAGAGCAGATATGACAGTCAACACGACAATTGAAGAGTTGGAAATGTTATATGGACCAATGTATGATGAATATTTCACGGGAGAGAAACATGTTGTATCGAAGTCTTTTGTTGTCACTCATGATAAGAATGATGATACCGATCATCGTCAACAAAAGGATACAACTTTATCTACTTCAACACGGGTTGCTGCAGATTTACCTCCTCAGAATATCACATCAACAACTGCTCCTAAAACATCCACAACTACTGTCATTGCTCCAGAGAACACAAATCAAGCAGACTATGCATTAAATGACAAAAACGACTTTATCAACCCATTCGGTACACCGGTACACGAAACTTGAGAGTCTTCTACTCGCCATGTTGATCCGTCAAATATGCATACGTTCTATCAACGACATCCTTCAACACATCATTGGACCCGAGATCATCCTTTGGTTTAAGTAATTGGAAACCCTTCACAGCCTGTTCGTAGAAAATGACAACTTGAAACCGATGGTGATGTGTGAATGCTCGTACTCGCCGTGAGTACAGTTGAACCAACGAACATCAAAGAAGCCATGGCTGATCATGCTTGGATTGAATCGATTCAAGATGAACTTCTTTAATTTAAAAGACTTAAAGTCTGGGAACTTGTTGACAAACCATACGATGTAATTCCATTAAATCTTTGATTGGTCTGGAAAAACAAGATCGATGAAGAAAACACAATCATCAAGAACAAAGCCAGGCTAGTGGCTAAAGGGTATGGGCAGAAAGAGGGTATTGATTTTGAAGAGTCTTTTGCACCAGTAGCTCGTATGGAAGCAGTCAGGATTTTTCTTGCTTATGCTGCACATAAGGGATTCATCGTTTATCAAATGGACGTAAAGACGGCATTTCTTAACGGTCCTTTGAAGGAAGAAGTCTATGTCACACAGCTCGAAGGATTCGTCAATCCTCATTATCCTGACAAGGTGTATCGTCTCCACAAAGCACTTTATGGACTCAAGCAAGCTCCAAGGGCGTGGTACGACGAGCTCTCAAAATTTTTGGTCTCCAAAGGTTTCTCAAAAGGTTCCATTGATCTAACTTTGTTCACTTATAAATATGGGGATGACATTTTGCTTGTGCAGATTTTTGTTGATGACATTATTTTCGGTCAACAAACTCAAAACTTTCAAAATGGTTTGAAAAAGTAATGCACAGCAAATTTGAAATGTCTATGATGGGCGAACTAAATTTTTTTCTAGGAATTCAAGTTCACCAATCCCCAAGTGGTATCTGTATCAACCAAGCTAATTATTGTCAAGAGATAATCAAAAAGCATGGTATGACCTCATCTGACCCCGCTGGGACACCATTATCAACCACATCCCTGGATGCTGATTTGGAGGGAGATGCTATAGATCAGACGAGATATCATTCCATGATCGGCTCCCTCATGTACTTAACAGCAAGTCGACCAGATATATCACATGCTACGTCTTATTGTGCACGTTATCAAGCACGACCTACTGAAAAGCACCTCAAGGAGGTTAAACGGATCTTTTGGTACCTTAAGAGTACCATTCATATGGGACTCTAGTATCCAAGGGAAACTGGTTTCTTTCTAACGGCCTATTCAGATTCTGATCATGCAGGGTGTCTTGATACACGAAAAAGTACTTCTGGTGGTGCACAATTTCTAGGTCAAGATAAGCTTGTGGGATGGTCTTCCAAGAAGCAGGATTGCACGTCACTGTCATCAGCTGAAGCGGAGTATGTGTCTCTATCTGCGTGTTGCGCTCAAGTTCTATGGATGAGAACACAACTCACGGATTATGGCTTCCACTTTGATAAAGTACCTATGTACTGTGACTCAAAGTCTGCCATAGCCATCTCCTACAATCCGGTACAGCATTCCCGTACGAAACACATTGATGTCAGATATCACTTCATTACGGAACAAGTTGAAAGGGGTATCGTTGAACTTTACTTTGTTGGAACTGATTACCAATTAGCTGACTTGTTTACAAAAGCTCTTTCGAAAGAGAGATTTGCGTATCTAGTTAGGCAAATTGGTATGAGATGTTTGACTCTAGCAGAACTGGAGATACTGGCAAAGAAGCCTGCTTGATTCCTCTATCAAACATCTACTTGTAAATATTAATGAAAAAGCAAAATACAAAATTAAAAATCTTTGAAAATCCAAAAATATTCTTCTCGACATGTCTTTCAGTATCAAAAATATGGACGTGCCTAGAAATGTCGCTCAATAATGACACGGGTGTGTACATAAAGCTCGAATGAAAGTTGTAAATATTTTTCAAAACATGTCATTTCTATCTTTTTATATAGGAAAATGTCTATTTTGGACAACTTTTCCAACAACGGGTAGAGCAATCTATCTTGGGTTGAGCTTGTCATAAAACATTCAACATTTTGAGCTCAACATAATGGCTTGTAATCACTTTCAGATTGCAATCCGGATCTATATTCACAGGGGAGTGTACGCTTTAGTGCCCTTACCCTCAGCAAAAGAAGAGAAATCTTCTTACACTTGAGTGGATTTGTCAAGACATTCAAAGTCTATGAACTCAAGTTTATGCTTTAGAAAAACTTTTTCGCCAAAAAGAAATAGAGTTTTTCAAAAAGCGTTGAACATAATTTTTTCAAGAATTTCTCAATGATTATTCAAAATCTTTTAAAAATTGTTTGTTCAACAACTCCTATCCTCAAAAAGTGAAATGTGGATCATATCCTCACAATGACAATTCAATTGGATCAATTTTTTAGGGGGGCGTTCCAAATTCATGCTAAGTTTTACACATTCTTCTCCCGAAACGTTTCAAGACTATTTTCAAAATATATTTTAATCAATTTGGTATCTCTAATATCAAACGATTTTATATATTAGAGATAGGGGTAGAAAATGTGATCAGAATGTGATCTAAAGACTCAAGCACTCATGGTTACGATCAAATACCCACAACATCTTTAATTCACGACGTTATTGGTGTCAAAAGGGTGGTTAGGTTTAAGTCCTATGATCCAACCAGAACCGGAGGGATCTTCCCAGGAACAATCCAATAGATTATTAGAAGTCCTTAGGAAAGATGGAGTAGAATGTGAACGTAGCTGAATGTCGACTAAGTCTTGATGCTATCAGTAGAACAATCACAACAAGGTGCTAGTAATGATGTCTTGGTAAGCATTAAAGGGGTTTAAGAATGAAAAAGAAATGTAAGGATAAAGGGTGTAAACAAAGAATCCGTCCATACAACTTAGGCAGAAACCGGGTCAACACATCATGGACCCAGTGATGTAATGCACAACCCCTCCCCAGCTGACTCAGGCTTCTCTCAGAAGAATTTGTTTCATTGTCACGGAGATCAACACGACTTCTATTGACTTTCTCACACCGAGATAGTTGATATTGAATAGGTGGCATATGCTCCAGCCTCCGACCACTATAAGTGCACAAATCGAGTCTAGAGCCAAGAGATCAATCAAATCTCATTAGAACACACGGATGAAGATTAAGAGAGTCCTACGCTATATCCTTGTGATATTGCTAGAACACTCAGAGTGATAGTACTTAGTATTCACAATGATGAGTGGAAATCCTTCCAGTGTTATCATCAAACAGAACCGCGGTAGGACATGTGTAAGATTCTTTATGAATTGAACATATGTAAAACTGAAAAGCAACAGTGGTTTGTTTTCAAACTCGTTTCAGGTTTCTACGCAATATCTTTATGGTCTTGCCAGAACATTCAGAGTGATATTTATTAATATTCACAGTGACGAATGGAAATCCTTCTAACGTCAACATTAAACAGCGCTACGGTAGGTAACTTGCGAGATTCTTATGAATCAAGCTTGTGTCAACTGGAAAATAACAATGGTAAGACTCTTAATGAATCAAACTTGTTCCAGGAATTCGAATTGACGACTTTAATCAAGCGGATATTTATCCAATTGATTCACTCTTTATGTTCGTAGTCTTGCTTTGAGACGGTCGAGTAAAGAGAACGGCTAGTACTGCCGCGAAACCCTGTCAAGGAGATTCTTAATTGAATCTACCTAATCACAGGTACGATATTTAAATATCGTGTAACGATCTTCACCGACCGGAGGTAAAACGCTACCGATTAAGGACGAGTGTCAAAGCCATTCAGTCCGTGTCTATGTTTTGTCTCAAGAAGGTAACGTTACGGTTTACTCAGCAAAGTCAAAGATTCAAAACCACATACTCATGCCCAAAGACATTCAACAATCAAGAAAGTTAAAGACTTCCGCAACTCTGATGATCATGTAGAGGAATGACTTCTCTTCAGGGGAGATTGTTAGCAAGCTTTCAAGATTGTGTAAAGTATGAGCACGTGGATAAAGACACAGGATCGCAAAATGGCAAAGATAAGTCAAGAATGATTTGATGATCTCAAGTTTAAAGGCAAAGTCAAAAGACAACGACAAAGGCTCAAAGATCACAGCATGAAGGAACAAAAACTACTATTACACGTTCAAGACTCATTTATGACGAAATTCATAATCTCCATTGAACTCCAAATATCGAAGAGGAATGACCTCACATTGGGAGAGATTGTTAGCCTCAAAATATTGAGTCAAACAAGAATGTTCGGTCATAGGTTTATATTGTAATATTTATTAGAACGTTGTAATAGTTAGTTAAAATAGTCGTGATATTACGGGCTTGATGGTTAGCTTAAAAGGCCCCTTTCAAGTTACTAAGCATTTATTCAAGCCCGGCCCAAAACAATATAGTCCAATAGAAAGCCCGCATGTGGGTGGACTATATAAGCACCCTCCTAGCATGTTAGGAGGGTGGGCATGTAATCATTTTTCTTAATCTAATTTCTCCTAGTTAATCACATCTTTCTCTACTTTTTCTCACTAATTTCTCTCTCTAAAAATCTTCTTTCTTTCTTCTTTATTTCTTATAATCTATCATGGTGAAGTAAATAATTATGGGAACAACAGAGCGTACAACACAAACTCTTTCTTCGCATCGATGGGTGTAAATTTACACAAAAGATACGACGCTCAAGGGTCTGGAGTATACACTTTTCGTGTTCAAGGACGGATATATCATAAAATTGATCAGTTAGTACCTAGAGATGGTGAGCCAAGGTACTTACAGTTGTACTTTTACGACGCCGAATCTGAACTTGAACATAGGTTAAAATGGCCTAATCTGGATAGAGATATTGTTACAATATTATCACGTGTTCTTGCACCAAACCCATATGTCCAGACATTTTGATCACTTGGTAACCTTGGTCCACTTGAAGAATATAGGGTCAAATTAAATGCGTTTGTTAAGGTTGATCAAAGAGAATACAATCGGCCTACAGTGTCTGAGGTAACAATATGATTTTGACCATCCTACATCTTATCAAAATACATACATTGTATATCTCATCTTATACTCTTAACTTAAATCACGTATCACATAGGTCGCTGGTATTTGGATGGAAGGAAATGAAAACATCACTTCATACAAGAGAAGCATTGGTGTCTATGGAAAGTCTGAATACCCTACGAAAATACAACCTTAT
This sequence comes from Glebionis coronaria, assembly GCA_025667525.1. Taxonomy (NCBI): domain Eukaryota; kingdom Viridiplantae; phylum Streptophyta; class Magnoliopsida; order Asterales; family Asteraceae; genus Glebionis; species Glebionis coronaria. The sequence continues at coordinate 155,597,375 of CM046877.1, forward strand.
TTTGCTTGCTATGATCCTTTATCTTATCCAATGTTCTTTCCAAATGGTGAGGTTGGATGGCATTCTCGAATACCAAGGGAAGGTGTAGACATAAGAGAACTCGTTGAGGATGATGATGGCAATGAGGAACACGATGGCGATGAAGGTACTAAATTAATCTTACTAGGCATACACCATATTATCTTTCTTAATACCATGTTATGATAGTATCATAGAATAAATGTATTTCTTACACAATATTTTTAACCATCATCACATAGGAATTAACACACAAACCGGTATAAAAACTGTTACTATGCGAGAATATTATTTTTATAAATTCCAGATTCGGCCATATCATAACTTAATAATGTTTGGAGGGCGCTTGTTTCAATAGTTCGTGGTAGATATATACATAAAGATCGAGACGTCACGTCATTTTGTGAAAAAAAAAACAATCCACAATTAGAGCTGATTTGTATCAAGGAATCGTTGATTGTGTTAACGCCGGGGAGGTTCAAACGAATAGACTTGGCCAAGTTATTGTGTTGTCGGTTTCTTTTGTCGGAGGACCACGTGACATGCGGAGACGCTTTTTGGATAACATTAGTTCAAGATGCTGGAAAACCTGATATCTTTCTTACCATGACTTGCAATCCAAATTGGCCTGAAATTATGGAAGAAATTTATGAAGGGCAAACGGCACAAGATCGACCAGACTTGGTTACAAGAGTTTTTCGTGCTAAACTAGAGGATCTCAAGCATATCCTCGGTGTGGTTTCGTCGCATATGTATGTTATCGAGTTTCAAAAACGAGGTTTACCACATGCACATTTTCTTCTGATTATGATATCTGATGACAAGTTGTTGAATCCCGATGATTACGACAAAGTTGTTTGCGCTAAAATTCCGAACCCAGATAAGCAACCTGAATTGCACCAGCTGGTCATGAAGCATATGATGCATGGACCTTGTGGCCACTTAAATAATAATTGTGCTTGTATGGAGGGTGAACCAAAAAATGTCATTGGAATTATCCGAGGCAGTTCCAAGAAACAACGCAACAAGGAGATGATTCATATCCTTTGTATCGTCGAAGAGAGAATGAAATTAAGGTAAACATACGAAAGATTGTCCTAGATAATAGATGGGTCGTTCCATATAACCCCAAATTGTTGATGATGTTTAATTATCACATCAATGTGGAGATAGGCTCAAGTATTAAATCCGTTAAATATGTCTTCAAGTACGTTTACAAGGATCATGACAAGCAAGTTGTAAATGTTGATAAAGATGGCGACCAAGTCCTTAACGAGATAAAGAGATTCCAGGATGCGCGATATGTATCACCCCCCGAGGCCATGTGGAGAATTTACAGATTCCCTTTGTCTAATATCAATCCGTGTGTATTGGCATTGCAAGTTCATCTACCGAATAAACAATTGGTTAGGTTCGCAGAAGACGATGTACTCACTGACATTCTTGCAAGAGAAAAGGATAAAAGATCGATGTTAACTGCCTTTTTTGAATTGAACAAGTTAGACGTCAACGCGAGGCAATATTTGTATAAAGACATCCCAAAGTTCTATACATGGAATAAGAGTACACGCAAGTGGAACCTTTGAAAAAAGGGAAAATGAGAGGAAAAATGGTTTCGTCTAATCCTGCTGAAGGAGATCGGTTTTATCTACGGGTACTATTGCAACATTTTAAAGGGCCTACGGGATTTGAGTTTCTTTACAAGGCGAATAACGTATTGTATAGTACGTTTCGTAAATCAACACAAGAAAGAGGGTTAATAAAGGGTGATAATCACATAAATGACTGTCTACGTGAGTCCTCTACACACGAGATGTCCGACCCTCTTAGAAGACTATTTGCTACTATTTTAATATTTTGTGCACCAGGAGATGTTCGAAAGTTATGGGATGACCACTATGAATCTCTTTCAAAAGACTACAACTTAGTAGGTATGTGTAAAACCCGCATGTTTTTACCATGAATAGTACCCGTAGTATCGTACGTACATGATTAAAAATTTCCTTATATAACATAAATATGTTTCACGAACATAAATTACAAGAATTACGTACGAGTTATTACACGATAAGTATTAAGTATGTATAAATGCACGATAATTATTATCAATAATAATTAAATCACGAACATGAAATCATGAACGTAAGAATCACGAACGTATAATTATGTATTTACGTAATTATTATTACGACTACGTACAAGTATTTATAATAACACGAATATAAGATAATAAAGAAACGTAAATACAAGCACACGAACACGTAATATATTAGAACACGAAATAGCTACGGGTTTCCCTTGGTGGGCCCTACTAGTCGCGGCAACAAAGAGAAATGGGGGCCAGCCAAAATTGTTTTTACTAAATAAACAAATATGGAAAACATGTTTTCATTCACAGAAGATTTTTAGAAAAACAAAAACCCTAAACCTCTCTCTCTCTCCCTTAGGCCGGCGGCTACATCAAGAAACAAAGGGGTTTGGTTGATTTTGATTAAGCAAATCATTAGTACGTGTTCGTGTATTCAAGATCTATTGATTCCACGTGTTTTGGTAATCCGAAAACTTTCTTTTTATTTTCATTTTATGTTGTTATGCATATTTAATCATGGGGTTTAAAAACAAGAGAATTAAAACATGTCATGGGTTATGGGAAAATAATAAAGGGGTGTTTCAGGTTCGTTTGTCCGGCCGACACACAAACCGAGAGTACTACGACTCTCGGCGCCGTTTGGTTCGCAACACCAACCAAGACCGAGGTCTTGGTGGTGTTTGGCTCGGTCAACATCAGGGACAAGGCACCCCGACTCACGTCGAGAGTGTCCTTGTGGTTTGTTTAGGTCGCGGCAGCCACGGCCCCACTACCGGCAACTGCCGGTGGCTATTTATGGTAAGTAGGGGGAACCACCGCAACAAGCAGGGGCCACCGGCACACAGCGGGTGGGAACCCTCGTGTGGTCAGTAGCTATTCGAGAAGCAAGACCACCGGCACTCAGCCGGTGGCAGCTTAACCGCAAGCAGGGGCAACCGGTTTATGCCAGTTTGCCACTGCTTTTAGGGGTTTGGTTCGACCGGTTCATGGGTTCACGGGTCTGGTTCACGACATGTTTAATAAAAATTATACATGGGTTCGGTTTATTATTTTTACAAGTTTAATAGTTTTACAAGTTTATTTATTTATAAGTTAATTAAATTAATTTAACATGGCATATAATTAATTTAATTAAAACATGGACTTAGGTTTATTATTAATATTTAATAGTACATGATTTTAACCTAAGTATTTATTTATGTAATTTAGACTATAGTAATTAATTAATTATTAAAACATGACATATAATTAATTAATTTCCATGACTCAGGTTATATTAATATAAATATTAATACATGTTTTAACCTAAGTATTATATACACTTTAATTTAATTAAATCATGACTATGTTTAATTAAATCATATAACATATAGTTTATTTAATTAACATGATATAATTAATAAACTATACTATTAAGCACATGACTTAGTATATTTAATCAGTAAAACTTAAGCTTATCTAATTAGCTTATTAATCTAGCTTATTTCTATATAGAAACTTTATATTTCAGGAAACAGACTATTTTTAGAAACTTTTTATTTTTAGAAACTAATCTATTTTAAGCAGTAAATCTATTTTTGAAAACATTCTATTTTTGGAAACTTACTATTTTTGGAAACTTTCTATTTTAGGAAACCTGCTATTTTCAGAAAGTTACTTATTATACACAACAAGCATAATAATACAAGAAATACAAGTAATACTTAATCATAATATCCAGAATACATGATAAACACAACATAACGTTAAAATCAGTAAAACAAGACATGAACATATAAAACAAGCTAAGACATGATATAAAACTAGTTACGTACTCAGTAATCAGAATACTTATACACGTATACTATTTATGTAGTCATGTACCAACCATTACTTAGTCATAAACATGCGACAATGACTAAGTAATGGTTGGTACATGACTGGCTCTATTTAGTCGCATGTGCTTATATCGAAAATTTTAACTTTGGGACCGACCCATTGGCGTCCCCTCACCATGTCTTTTGTTTTGAGTGAACTGACCATAGGCGTTCACTCCCGCGCATATAAAAGTTTTCATAAAACTGCATCATGCATTCATGTACTAGTTTTCCTACATACAATTTTTTCTCATGATTTATTGGTATAAATTTTTTTCATGTATATATATTATGTTTTGATAGTTTAATAATGTATTTTTATGTTGTACTGTCAGATGGTTCTCACACGCGAGCAGGAACAACTCAATGCAGCAGTCCAAGCTACGATGCAAGCTTTGTTTCCTCAGCTGAGGAACGAAATCAGGGCGAGGTGCAGGCTGCCAACAATCAGCAACAGCACCCAGTACCTCCTCTTCCTCCTCCAACAAAATTGGTCACATGGCTGGAGAGATTCAACAAGCAACGTCCTCGATCCTTCGAGAAAACTGATAGCCCAGTGAAGCTGAAAGCTGGTTGGCTCACATTGAGAAGATATCCGATGCAATGGGTTGTGACCCCATCTTCAAGTCGAGGTTGGCCTGTTAAAAGTTCGAAGGTGATGTGCTAGGATGGTGGAAGGCACTCAAGCAGTCTGAGGGGGGTGACGATTGGGTGGCTGGTTTGACTTGGGCTCAGTTCAGGGAGTTAGTGATGGGAGAGTTCTTCCCCAAGGCTGAGCAAGACAAGCTGAAGAGGGAGTACCACGGAATCAGGCAGAGAGCTGGGGAGAATAACAACGAGTTCATGCATCGCTTTCTTTGTTTGGCTTGTTTTCTTGGCGCAGCAGCATGTAATGCCGAAGAGCAAGCATACCACTTCTGGTGGGCTCTTCGTACATCGGTCTCCAACAACTTGGTGTGTGATACGTTCAACACGGTGGCACAAGTTGCCGATGCAGCACGTAAGCTGGAGATGCTGCAAGAAAGAGAAGAGTTCGGGGAAGCAGAGAGACCCGAGAAGAGGTAAATATTCGTTATTCAGTAGTGACCATTCTGAATTCTTTCAGTATTATCCAATATTTACATCTCTCTTTAAACTAAATCTTTCAGGCAGAAGACTGGGGACAGGTCTCAGTCGGCTACTAAGCAACAGCCTACTAGGCCCAAGGGAAACGGTCAGACTCACGACCGTTCTGCTACGCATAGGCGTGGCGGTAATGATAATTACCGTAACAACGCTGGAAACTCCAACAGCAGCAGACCCTTACACTTACTCGTTTCCTTATGTTACATGCGATATTTCATAATTTTGACACATTAGCAACCTTCTACCAAGAATCATGGTAACGGGAGGACCAGAACCAAAGAGGTTCACAGCCTAACCATCCAGCTATCACTGGTATTACATCTTACGATTTTCCGCATTGTCCTTTTGTACCTATAAAACATGTCTCATGTATATACTGTTCTTAACAGGCTCCCAGCCAAATAGGGCACCTTCTGGAGGGTATACTCATCCTCTTTGCACTATATGCAACCGTAGGTACCCAGGGCCATGTCGTCGCGACCGCGACGCGTGCTACAAGTGTGGTCTTACTGGTCATCGCATGAAGGACTGCCGCAAGGGCGAGATGAAGGGCACATCAGGACATGCTGATTCCAAGCCGCCTCCTACTAGTGGACGCGTTTACACAACTTCTCGCGATCAGACCAACAAGTCTACAGGTACCATCACTGGAATCTTGTATATGTATGGTCAAGCTGCATGTGTTTTATTTGACACGGGTGCTACTCATTCGGTCATTTCTACTACTTATGCTAAGAATGTTAAGATATCCCCTATGCCACTAGAGAATGTACTAAACATTTCCACGCCTTTAAGAGACTCTGTACGCATAACCCATGTGTACAAGAGCCTTCCCCTAGAGTTTGACGACAAGATTCGTCCTGTTGACGCACTTCCGCTGGACATGAGTGATTTTGACATGATATTGGACATGGACTGGCTATCCAAACATCACGCCACCATAGACTGTCATACATATCAGGTCATCTTCGGTGATGCAAATGCACCAGAGTACATTCACAACGGGTTCGTACCCGGAAGGTCTGTACAAATCATATCAACCTTGCAAGCACGTGCATTACTTTCACACGGTTGCGAGGGCTATCTAGCTACTATTCATGACATGGATGCTGAATCTCCATCAATTCAGAATCAGCCAATAGTGTCAGAATTTCCAGACGTATTTCCATAATAACTTCCGGGCATACCACCTGCACGTGAAGTAGAATTTAACATCGAGCTCATCCCAGGAGCTGAGCCGATTTCCAAGACTCCTTATCGCATGGATCCCATAGAGTTGAAGGAGCTAAAGGACCAATTGCAAGAACTTCTAGAACGAGGCTTCATTCGACCGAGCGCATCTCCATGGGGCGCATCGGTCTTATTCGTGAAGAAGAAGGATGATAGTATGCGTCTTTGCATAGATTATCGCGAGCTCAACAAGATCACCTTCAGGAATAGGTATCCGTTGCCACGCATTGACGACTTGTTTGATCAACTATAAGGGGCCAAACATTTCTCCAAAATTGTTCTGAGGTCGGGCTATCATCAGCTACGGGTTAAAGAGCAGGACATCGCCAAGACTGCTTTCCGTACACGCTATGGGCACTACGAATTTGTAGCCATGACATTTGGCCTTACCAATGCTTCAGCTGTCTTCATGGATTTGATGAACAGAATCATCCATGAATTTTTGGACAAGTTTGTCATTGTCTTCATTGATGACATCCTGATATTCTCTAAGTCCAAGGAGGAACACGAAGACCATCTTCATACAGTACTACATATTCTTTCCCAGAAGCAGTTGTATGCTAAATTCTCCAAGTGTAAGTTCTGGTTAGACAAGGTGGCGTTCTTAGGTAACATTGTATCAGCAAAAGGAATCACCATGGATCCAGCAAAGGTTGAGGCTATTACCAAGTGGCCAAGACCGAAATCAGCGACTGAAGTTCGTAGTTTCTTAGACTTAGCTGGTTAATACCGTAGGTTCGTGGAGAACTTTTCCTGTTTAGCACTACCATTGACCAAACTGATGCGAAAAAGGGAGAAATTCGTCTGGACTGAAGAAAGAGAGAAGAGCTTCGAAGACCTAAAGCAAAAGTTAGTATCTGCACCGATTCTTACTCTCCCATCTGGTACAGGTGGATTTCAAATCTACAGTGATGATTCAGGGAAGGGACTTGGTTGTGTTCTCATGCAACATGGGAAATTGATCGCGTACGCTTCACGACAGCTTAAGCCTTATAAGGAAAATTACCCTACGCATGACTTGGAACTTGCAGCAGTCGTGTTTGCATTAAAAATATGGAGGCACTACTTGTATGGAGAATCATGTGACATCTTCACAGACCACAAGAGCTTGAAGTACATCTTCACTCAACGTGAACTGAACATGAGACATAGGAGATGGTTAGAGCTGTTGAAGGATTATGACATTAATCTACAGTATCATCCCGGAAAGGCGAATGTAGTGGCAGATGCACTTAGTAGAAAGTCCGGAATGATAAACGCATTAAAATTGAGGAGGAAATTATAAGAGACTTAGAGTGATTAGACATCAAGATTATGGTACATGGGCAGCACGGTTACTGGGCTAATCTTAGAGTGGAACCTGAATTACTCTCTAGGATCAAGGAAGCTCAAAAGGATGATGGTGAAATCTGGGCGATAATTCAGAACTTAGAGAAGCAGACAGAATTTCGTGTAGACGAAGACGGTATCCTATGGCAGGGAAAGAGACTTTGTGTTCTTGATGATCAAGAACTCTGGGAAGCATTGTTAGCTGAGGCTCATAGCTCCCCATTCTCCATTCATCCTGGTTTGACCAAGATGTACCACGACATCGAGCAATACTTTTGGTGGAGTGGTATGAAACAGGATGTTGGAACTTGCGTCTCCAAATGTCTTACCTGCCAGCAGGTTAAGATCGAGCATCAAAGATCTAGCGGTATTCTACAACCGTTAGATATTACATAGTGGAAGTGGGACAAGATCACCATAGATTTTGTTACCGGTCTTCCGCAGACAAAGAGGAGGCACGATGCGATTTGGGTTATCGTTGATCGACTTACTAAGTCAGCTTATTTCTTACCGATCTGCGAGGATGATCCGGTCAGTAAACTCGCCGATACTTACAAGAAGGAGATCATGAGACTTTATGGTGCTCCATCCAGCATCGTCTCGGACAGAGATCGTCGTTTCACTTCGCGATTTTGGAAGAGTCTGTAGAAAGCTTGGGGTACAAAACTTAAGCTTAGCATGGCTTTTCATCCTCAAACAGACGGGCAATCGGAGCGAACGATTCAGACATTAGAAGACATGTTGAGGTCATGTGCGTTAGAATGGACAGGAGATTGGGACGATTACATTTGTTTGGTAGAGTTTGCATACAACAACGGTTGGCACGCTAGCATTAAGTGTGCTCCATTCGAGATGTTGTATGGCAGAAAGTGTCGCGCCCCAATCTGTTGGGATCAGGTTGGTGAGCTAACACTTGAAGGACCAGAAATGATAGAGTTGACCAACGAGAAGGTCGTTGTAGCTAAGCAGAAATTGCAAGAAGCACGATCACATTAGAAGAGTTATGCCGACAAGCATCGTAGGGACTTACATTTTAACATAGGAGATCACGTCTTTCTTAAGGTATCACCGGCACGTGGCGTTAAGCGTTTTGGAATCAAAGGGAAGCTCAGCCCTCGATTCATCAGACCGTTTGATGTTATTGAGCGAGTCGGTGAAGTATCTTATCGTTTAGCATTACCTCCGCAGCTTTCTCACGTTCACGACGTTTTCCATGTGTCCTTACTCAGAGGGTACAAGTATCATCCCCTTCACATGGTTCAGTATCCATTGGAACACATTCGTGAAGATCTTACCTTCATAGAGGAACCCGAACGAGTTCTTGACAGGCAAGAATGAGTCATGAGGAAACAAGACGATTTCATTCGTCAAGATCCTTTGGAGGGATCATACCGAGCGGGAAGCCACTTGGGAGACCGAGGAGTCTATCCGGACTTCTTACCCTCATTTCAAGTTTTAAATTCGGGTATGTTCCTCTTTTTTAGTTTACTTTATCTATAATTCGGGGACAAATTATTCTTTTTAGGGGGGAAGAGTTGTAAAACCCGCATGCTTTTACCATGAATAGTACCCTTAGTATCGTACGTACATGATTAAAACTTTCCTTATATAACATGAATACGTTTCACGAACATAAATTACAAGAATTATGTACGTGTTATTACACGATAAGTATTAAGTATGTATAAATGCACGATAATTATTATCAATAATAATTAAATCACGAACATGAAATCATGAACGTAAGAATCACGAACGTATAATTGTGTATTTACGTAATTATTATTCCGACTATGTACAAGTATTTATAATAACATGAATTTAAGATAATAAAGAAATGTAAATACAAGCACACGAACAAGTAATATATTAGAACACGAAATAGCTACGGGTTTCCCTTGGTGGGCCCTACTGGCTGTGGCAACAAAGAGAAAGGGGGCCCAGCCCAAATTGTTTTTACTAAATAAACAAATATGGAAAACATGTTTTTATTCACATAAAATTTTTAGAAAAACAAAAACCCTAAACCTCTCTCTCTCTCCCTTAGGCCGGCGGCTACATCAAGAAACAAAGGGGTTTGGTTGATTTTGATTAAGCAAATCATTAGTACGTGTTCGTGTATTCAAGATCTATTGATTCCACGTGTTTTGGTAATCCGAAAACCTTTCTTTTTATTTTCTTTTTATGTTGTTATGCATATTTAATCATGGGGTTTAAAAACAAGAGAATTAAAACATGTCATGGGTTATGGGAAAATAATAAAGGGGTGTTTCGGGTTCGTTTGTCCGACCATCACACAAACCGAGAGTCCTACGACTCTCGGCGCCGTTTGGTTCGCAACACCAACCAAGACCGAGGTCTTGGTGGTGTTTGGCTCGGTCAACATCAGGGACAAGGCACCCCGACTCGCATCGGGGTGTCCTTATGGTTTGTTTAGGTCGGGGTAGCCACAGCCCCACCACCGGCAACAGTCGGTGGCTATTTATGGTAAGAAGGGGGAACCACCGCAGCAAGCAGGGGCCAACGGCACACAGCTGGTGCAACCCTCGTGTGGTTAGCAGCTAGCCGAGAAGCAAGACCACCGGCACACAGCCGGTGGCAGCTTAACAGCAAGCAGGGGCAACCGGTTCAAGCCGGTTTGCCACTGCTTTTGGGGGTTTGGTTCGACCGGTTCATGGGTTCACGGGTCCGGTTCAGGACATGTGTAATAAGAATAATACATGGGTTCGGTTTATTATTTATACAAGTAAATAGTTTTACAAGTTTATTTATTTACAAGTTAATTAAATTAATTTAACATGGCATGTAATTAATTTAATTAAAACATGGATTTAGGTTTATTATTAATATTTAATAATACATGATTTTAACCTAAGTATTTATTTATGTAATTTAGACTATAGTAATTAATTAATTATTAAAACATGACATATAATTAATTATTTTCCATGACTTAGGTTATATTAATACAAATATTAATAAATGTTTTAACCTAAGTATTATATTCACATTAATTTAATTAAATCATGACTATACTTAATTAAATCATATAACATATAGTTTATTTAATTAGCATGATATAATTAATAAACTATACTATTAAGCACATGACTTAGTATATTTAATCAGTAAAACTTAAGCTTATCTAATTAGCTTATTAATCCAGCTTATTTCTAAGTATGGAAACTTTCTATTTCAGGAAACATACTATTTTTAGAAACTAATCTATTTTAAGTAGTAAATCTATTTTGGAAACTTTCTATTTTAGGAAACCTTCTATTTTTAGAAAGTTACTTATTATCACACAACAAGTATAATTGTTGTCCCTAATAATATGATGATAGATTAAAGAAATGAGATGGAAAAGATATGAATTTTAGAGAGAGAAAGTAGTGAGAGAAAGTAGAGAGAGATGATTAACTTGTGAAATTAGATTAAGAAAATGAGATCATCCACCCTCCGAACATGCTAGGAGGGTGCTTATATAGTCCACCCACATGCGGGCTCTCTAATGGACTATATTGTTTTGGGTCGGACTTGAATAAATGCTTAGTACCTTGAAAGAGGCCTTTTAAGCTAACCATCAAGCCTGTAATGTCACGACTATTTTAACTAACTATTACAACGTTCTAATAAATATTACAATATAAACCTATGACCGAACATTCTTGTGTGACTCAATATTTTGAGGCTAACAATCTCCCCCAATGTGAGGTCATTCCTCTTCGATATTTGGAGTTCAATGGAGATTTGAATTTCGTCATAAATAAGTCTTGAACGTGTAATAGTAGTGTTGTTCCTTCATGCTATGATCTTTGAGCCTTTGTCGTTGTCTTTCGACTTTGTCTTTAAACTTGAGATCTTCAAATCTTCCTTGACTTTTCTTTGCCATCTTGTGATCTTGTGTCTTTATCCACATGCTCATACTTTGCATAATCTTGAAAGCTTGCTAACAATCTCCTTTGAATAGAGGTCATTCCTCTACATTAATTGATAAGGAAGATTTTGATCATCAGAGTTGCGGAAGTCTTTAGCTTTCTTGATTGTTGAATGTCTTTGGGCATGAGTATGTGGTTTTGAATCTTTGACTTTGCTGAGTACACCGTAACGTCACCTTCTCGAGACAAAACATAGACACGGACTGAATAGCTTTGACATTCGTCCTAAACCGGTAGCATTTTACCTCCGGTCAGTAAAGACTGTTACACGATATTAAATATCGTACCTGTGATTAGGTAGATTCAATTAAGAACCTCCTTGACAGGGTTTCGCGGCTGTACTAGCCGTTCTCTTTACTCGACCGTCTCAAAGCAAGACTGTGAACATAAAGAGTGAATCAATTGGATAAATATCCGCTTGATTAAAGTCGTCAATTCAAATTCCTGGAACAAATTTGATTCATTAAGAATCTTACCATTGTTGCTTTCCAGTTGACACAAGCTTGATTCATAAGAATCTCGCAAGTTACCTACCGTAGCGCTGTTTGATGTTGACGCTAGAAGGATTTCCATTCATCACTATGAATATTAATAAATATCACTCTGAATGTTCTGGCAAGACCATAAAGATATTACGTAGAAACCTGAAACAAGTTTGAATCGAGAAAGAAACAAACCACTGTTGCTTTTCAGTTTTACATATGTTCAATTCATAAATAATCTTACACATGACCTACCGCAGTGCTGTTTGATGTTAACACTGGAAGGATTTCCACTCATCATTGTGAATACTAAGTAGTATCACTCTGCGTGTTCTAGCAATATCGCAAGGATATAGCGTAGGACTCTCTTGATCGTCATCTGTGTGTCCTAACGAGATTTGATTGATCTCTTGGCTCTAGACTCGATTTGTGCACTTTTAGTGATCGGAATCTGGAGTAGATGCCACCTATTCAATATCAACTATCACGGAGTAAGAAATTCAATAGAAGTCATGTTGATCTCTGTGACAATAAAACAAACTTCTTTTGAGAGAAGCCTGAGTCAGCTGAGGAGGGGTTGTGCATTACATCACTGGGTCCATGATGCATTGTCTTCATGATGTGTTGACCCGGTTTCTGCCTAAGTTGTATGGAGGGCTTCTTCATTTACACCCTTTATCCTTACATTTCTTTTTCATTCTTCAACCCCTTCAATGCTTACCAAGACATCATTACTAGCACCTTGTTGTGATTTTCTAGTGCTAGCATCAGTACTTAGTCGGCATTCAGTTACGTTCACATTCTACTGCATCTTTCCTAAGGAATTCTAATAATTTATTGGATTATCCCTGTGAAGATCCCTCCGGTTCTGGTTGGAACATAGGACTTAAACCTAACCACCCTTTTGACACCAATAACGTCGTGAATTAAAGATGTTGTGGGTATTTGATCGTAACCATGAGTGCTTGAGTCTTTAGATCACATTTTAATCACATTTTCTCCCCTATCTCTAATATATAAAATCATTTGATATTAGAGATACCAAATTTGATTAAAATATATGTTGAAAAAATAGTCTTGAAAAACTTTCGGGAGAAAAATGTATCAAAGTTAGCATGAATTTGGAACGCTCCCCCTCAAAAATTGATCCAATGGAATTGTCATTACGAGGATATGATCCACATTAATCTTTTGAGGATAGGAGTTGTTGAACACACAATTTTTGAAAGATTTTGAATATCAATGAGAAATTCTTGAAAAAATTGTGTTCAACGCTTTTTGAGAAATCAATTCTTTTTGACGAAAAGGTTTTTCTAAAGCATAAACTTGAGTTCATAGACTTTGAATGTCTTGACAAATCCACTCAAGTGTAAGAAGATTTAACTTCTTTTCCTGAGGGTAAGCGCACTAAATCGTATAATCCCCTGTGAATATCTATCTGGGATGCAATCTGAAAGTGATTACAAGCCATTGTGTTGAGCTCAAAACGTTGAATATTTTGTGAGAAGCTCAACCCAAGATAGATTGCTCTACCCGTTGTTGGAAATATTGTCCAAAAGAGACAATTTCCTTTATAAAAGATAGAAATGACATATTTTGAAGAATATTTACAACTTTCATTCGAGCTTTACGTACACATCCGTGTCGTTATTGAGCAACATTTTTAGGAACGTCCATATTATCGATACTGAAAGACATGTCGAGAACAATATTTTTGAATTTTCAAAGATTTTTATTTTGTATTTTACTTTTTCATTAATATTTACATGCAGATGTTTGATAGATGAATCAAGCAGACTTCTTTGCCAAAATCTCCAGTTCTGCTGGAGTCAAACATCTCATACCAATTTGCCTAATTAGATACGCAAACCTCTCTTTCGAAAGAGCTTTTGTAAACAAGTCAGCTAATTGGTAATCAGTTCCAACAAAGTATAATTCAACAATACCCCTTTCAACTTGTTCCTTAATGAAGTGATATCTGACATCAATGTGCTTCGTGCGGGAATGCTGTACCGGATTGCAGGAGATGGCTATGGCGGACTTTGAGTCACAGTACATAGGTACTTTATCAAAGTGGAAGCCATAATCCGTGAGTTGTGTTCTCATAAAAAAGAACTTGATCACAACACGCAGATAGAGACACATACTCCACTTCAGCTGATGACAGTGACGTGCAATCCTGCTTCTTGGAAGACCATCCCACAAGCTTATCTTGACCTAGAATATGTGCACCACCAGAAGTACTTTTGCGTGTATTAAGACACCCTGCATGATCAGAATCTGAATAGGCCGTTAGAAAGAAACCGGTTTCCCTCAGATACCAGAGTCCCATGTGAATGGTATTCTTAAGGTACCGAAAGATCCGTTTAACCTCCTTGAGGTGCTTTTTAGTGGGTCGTGCTTGATATCGTGCGCAATAACACGTAGCATGTGATATCTGGTCGGCTTGGTGTTAAGTACATGAGGGAGCCGATCATGGAACGATATCTCGTTTGATCTATGGCATCTCTCTCCAAATCAGCGTCTAGGGATGTGGTTGATAATGGTGTCCTAACGGGGTCACATGAGTTCATACCATGCTTTTTGATTATCTCTTGACAATACTTAGCTTGGTTAATAAAGATACCACTTGGGGATTGGTGAACTTGAATTCCTAGAAAGAATTTTAGTTCGCCCATCATAGATATTTCAAATTTGTTGTGCATTACTTTTTCAAACCATTTTGAAAGTTTTGGGTTTGTAGACCCGAAAATAATGTCATCAACATAAATCTGCACAAGCAAAATGTTATCCCCATATTTATAAATGAACAAAGTTAGATCAATGGAACCTTTTGAGAATCCTTTGGATACCAGAAATTTCGAGAGCTCTTCGTACCACGCCCTTGGAGCTTGCTTGAGTCCATAAAGTGCTTTGTGGAGACGATACACCTTGTCAGGATAATGAGGATTGACGAATCCTTCCGGTTGCGTGACATAGACTTCTTCCTTCAAAGGACCGTTAAGAAACACCATCTTTACGTCCATTTGATAGACAATGAATCCCTTATGTGCAGCATAAGCAAGGAAAATCCTGACCGCTTCCACACGAGCTACTGGTGCAAATGATTCTTCAAAATCAATTCCCTCTTTCTGTCCATACCCTTTAGCCACTAGCCTAGATTTATTCTTGATGATCGTGTTCTCTTCATCCATCTTGTTTTTCCAGATCCATCGAAGATGTAATGGTATTACATCGTATGGTCTGTTAACAAGTTCCCGGACTTTAAGTCTTTCAAATTGTAGAAGTTCATCCGTCATCGATTCAATCCAAGCATGATCAGCCATAGCTTCTTTGATGTTTTTCGGTTCAGCTGAACTCACGGCGAGTGCGAACATACAAACATCGCCATCGGTGTTAAGCTGTCGTCTTGTGCGAACAGGCTGTGAAGGGTTTCCAATTACTTAAACCAAAGGATGATCTTGGGTCCAATGATGTGTTGAAGGATGTCGTTGATAAAAGGTATGCATATTTGACGGATCAACATGGCGAGTAGAAGACTCTCCAGTTTCGTGTACCGGTGTACCGAATGGGTTGATAAATTCGTCTTTGTCAGATAATGCATTGTCTGCTTGATTTGTGTTCTCTGTAGCAATGACAGTAGTTGTAGATGTTGTAGGAGCGATTGTTGAAGTGATATTCTGAGGAGGTAAATTTGCAGCAACCCGTGTTGAAGTAGATGAAGTTGTATCGTTTTGTTGACGATGATCGGTATCATCATTCTTATCAAGAGTGACAGCGGAAGACTTCGATACAACTTGTTTCTCCCCCGTGAAATATTCATCATACATTGGTCCATATAACATTTCCAACTCTTCAAGTGTCGTGTTGACTATCATATCTGCTCTTGGAACATTTCCTTGAACCAGCGTTGAACTTGACGGTTCATTGTTGTGGTCTTGAGTTCCGAGTTCCGTGCGGTTGTGAACGGAAGTCGTTTGTCGTTGTGGATCGGGACTTAACCTATTTTGTTCAAGTGCCATTTCCTGTAATTCATCAAATCGGATGTGAATAGTCTCGACTATCAATTTTGTTCTCTTGTTGAATACTCTATACCCCTTAGACTGAGTTGCATATCCCACAAGAATACATGCATCACCTTTCTCTTTCATCTTATCCAAATTTTCACCATCTCGTATTATGTAACAAGTACATCCAAAAACGTGAAGGTGTTTGAGTGAAGGTTTTTGATCATGAATTATGTGATATGGTGTCTTTTCATGTCTTGGGTTAATTAAGGATCGGTTTTGTGTGTAGCATGCGGTTGACACGGCTTCGGCCCAAAAGTATAGTAGAAGTTTTGAAGCGGATAATAATGTTCGAGCAGCCGCAACTAAAGTACGGTTTCATCTTTCAACAACGCCGTTTTGTTCGGGTGTTCGAGCAATAGATGTTTCATGTTCAATTCCTTCGGCTTCAAAATAGTTTCTCAGATTTGAATTCAAAAATTTTGTACCTCTGTCAGTACGAACCACTTTAACTTGAGCTTGAAGACCACGTTGTATCAGTTTAAGGAAGCTGATGAGAACTTCGGGTGTTTCATCCTTGGACCTCAAGAAGTGAGTCCATGTGTACCTTGAGTAATCATCGACAATTACTAGAATATATTTCTTTCCATTGATACTATGAACACGCATGAGACCACACAGATCCATATGGAGAAGATCTAACCGTCCTTTAGAGCTTGGTGTGGTCTTTGTTTTGAAGCTACTTCGTTTAGCTTTACAAAACTCACAAGAAGAACAAAGATGATCTTTGATGAATTTCAAACTTAGAAGGCCTCTCACAATATCTTTCTTGGAAAGCAAGTTGATGGTATCAAAGTTGAGGTGAGATAGACGTTGATGCCATAACCATGCCTGAGTCATTGAAGCTTTAGCCATGAAGCAAATTAGAGTTGATGAAGTTGTATCTTGAAGTGAAATAGTGTAGAGATCAGTACCCCGTGTACCGGTAAGTAAATCATTCCCATCATAAGCACGAACAAAACATGTCTTCTTCCTGAAAGCAACTCCAAATCCGCATCACAGAATTGACCAACCGAGAAAAGATCGTGATTGAGCCCTTCGACGTAGTATACCCTTTTTATCGTTATATTTTCCTGAACAAAACCTCCATATCCTAGGATCGGTGCAAATTGATCATTTCCGAATCGGACCGTACCCAGGAACTTTTCCACGAAGTTAATTAGAAGCTTGAGATTCCCCGTCATGTGCTTCGTGCATCCGGAGTCTAGTATGAAGAGAATTATTTGTATCACCTGCAGAAGAGTTAGAACACGATGGAGCATTTTCTAAATTGGATACCACAGTAGTTGTGATTATAGAATCATTAGTGTCTTTAGCAACATTTAAAGGCATACTAACACTCGTTGTCACATTTTATGTCCTAACTTTAGGCATTCATTTATATCCTGGAGGACATTGATTAGCAAACCACCATTTCCAAGACTTGCTAGCAGACTCATATAATTCCTTAATTCTTCTTCTAGGGTTCTTAGTGGTGGAGTCTGATGCATTACTTTTCTTAGTGGGGGTTGTAACAGAATAGTTCACTTTGTGTTTGGGTTTACTAGAACTAATAGGCATCGCAACTTGCTTCTTAGTTCTAGTTTCTACGCCGTTGACATTATTCATAGCACACAGAGAATGATTAGCATTAGCACACTTTCCACATTTGACACAAACAAATTTCACAATCATAGCATTCAAATCATTCAAATCGTCATTACATGCGATTACAGACTTTTTATTCTTAAAAACAATCAAATTCCTAGGGTGTTCTTATACTTCCTTCATCTTCCCTTGACTCTTGTGTTTCCAGACCTTATCATTCACTTGAGTGCTCTTAAGCTGAGGCCGGCTAACACTAGCAGTGGAGACTACTCTTGTAGTAGAAGACACACGAATATTAGTGTTTCTAGAAGTCTGAGGTGAGTGACTAACTTTGTTTGTGGGTTTAGTGGTCATTCTATACATCCCTGGTTTAATCAAGTTATTGTGCTTAACGCTTGGTGCTATAGAATTCCTTATGGGTTGAGTATGTGGTAACCTTTCCTTTCCATCCATCTTGGGGGCAAACACAGGTTTTGCAAACGAAGAATTTGAGAAAGTAGATGGTTTTCCCAAGAGAGAAGATCTATTCACTCTAGAGGCATTGGGTTGTCTAACAACAGGTTGCTTAACGCTAGGTTCCACAACTTTCCTACCCATCTTAGCAACGAGTTTCTTGAACTCTGCTATTGCTACGTCTTTTTCTTGTAACTGAGCTTTCAAATCCAAAATATCAAGACTTTTATCGTTTAATAATCGACATGACTCAGATAATTTTACTTCTAAAGATGTATCATTTGAAAAGCTGCCAACTTTCTTTTGCAAAGCAAGTTCATGTGAGTGACAATGTTTTTGAAGATAATCATATCTATGTTGAAGTAACGAAAACTCTTTTTGGTCAACTTTATTCTAAGGCTCAGTTTCAAGACGTTCACATTCTTTAACTTGATCAAGATATTTGCATGCAACATTAGAATATTCATCAATATTAGCACAGGATGTAACATAAGCACACATAATATCTTTTGAGAAACATTCATGTAAGAGTAGATCATATGCTGTAGAAAACTCATCTCTTTCAGGTTGATGGTCGTTCACTTCTTGTTCAAGAGATTCCACATATTTCAAATCATCAAACATTTCTTTCTTAATTAGTGTTTCAAATTCCAAAATATGTTTTTGCGTTCTTTCCGCAAGCGGAATCAAAATACTTTTCACAAGCACAGTTATATCGTGAGGAATTTCTTTGTCTCCTTTCGAAAGTTCACGTTTTTTCCAGTCATCATCAACAACCTTTTTGAAATTTTCAATATTACTCTTGAGAATACTAAGTGCTTGCTTACTCTTGCTTACAGAAGCTTTAAATGGCAAGTATTCAATAAAGTTTGAAACATTAGTTTTCTTAGTGGCAAAGGCTTGTCTCCATTTAACTCTTATTTGTTCACATTCGAAAAATATTTGCTCACGAGTTTTCTGTGTTTGCGGTTTGAAAATACCATAAAGACAGTTTTCATAAGCATAATTATATGTTTTAACAAATTCTTTATTAACTTTTGGTCTACTCTCTTCTTCCACATCGTTTGTCTCTTCACTATCGGGCCTAACAACAAGACAATCAAGATCGGTCCATTGGGACTCATCAAGATATAAGTGCTGATTCTCAGATTGAGCATGCTCAAGGTACTTAGGATTTGAAAAACTAGGTCTATCCTTGAAAAACGAACGAGTTGCCAACATTCTCATGGTTTGAATTGATTGATTTGTTTTGTAAACAATTTTCTTGTAAAAATCAAGTTGAGTTTCAAGTTCTACCATTTTGTCGATGTCATTTGCTTGTTTAGTTTTGAAATCCTTTTCCATCTTTTCAACCACAACATTCTTTTCATTAACAAGTGTAGTTTTATCCTCTTGAATAAAACCATTTACTTGAGTTAGTGATGTAGTGTTTTTACTACTCTTTAGGAAAAGAGAGCAAAATAGGGAAAGTATTAAGTGTCGGTTTAGGAAAACCAAGCACTAATGACCAATGAAGTTCAAGTTCGTTTCCCAAGGAGGCAAGTGTGTTGTGCTAAGAGATGATTAACTTTGTGATTATAATTTATGAGAAAAGAAAAGAAGAAAAGAGATTAGAAGAGAATGACGGTTACGATTATGGATTAAAACTAAGACGAAAAGTCGTACACGTAAAATCGTAAGTGACAAAATTAAATATTTACCCTAAAAATTAGTAGAAAATTGCAATAAATCCTAAAAAATGTAATTAGAGTTTACAAAAAATCAAAAATCACTCAAACCTTTTATTTAATTAAATAATACTTTTTTAATGCAAATTAAAGCCCAAAAAATCAATTTAATTAACAAAAAGCCCAAAATGATATTTTTTTTATTTTAAACCTCTAAAATGACTTAACTAATTTTAAAACCTTTTTTGAAAATTTTAAAATTAAAAAAAACTTTTTAAAAATAATTAAAAACTATTTAAACTTAAAATAATTCTAAAAATTAATCTAATGACAATAAAAATATTCTAAAAATTGTAAAATTCCTAACTTAATGTGTTTGATCTAAGAAAAATGAAAAAACTTGAAAAATCTAAATTTTAATTTTTAATAATAAAATAATAATAAAATATTAATAAAAATCCACAATTTATAAAAAATCTAAAAAGTTGCAAACTAGCTTAATTTAACCTAAATATAACATAAATGAAGTTGAAATTACAAAAATACCCCTATTGGGCCTAGAAATGGGCTAAAAGTCCAAACAGACCCCTTAATGGGCTCAAATAGGCCCAATAAGAAAAATGTTGTCCAAATAAGTCAAAAAGCTCCTATCTGACTCAAAATTTGATTTTAAGAACAAAACTCTGAAGGCCTAAAAGCTAAAAATGTGTTTAAGCTAGCTTATTTCAATGCAGCTTATTCATAATGGGCTTTTTGGCCCATTAAGCTATAAGCTGATGTCATAAGCTCAAATTTGACTCACAAGCTTCTTTTGAGTTACTTAAGAGATCTGTAAAAAGAAAATTGGAAAAAGCACAAGGAATAAGCCTGAATAAGCTAAAAGCTATCTTCAAAAAATGACAAGATAGTCGTTTTCGAGTTCTAGGCCACCCCAAGAGCTGATTCAACTTTCAAAAGCTTTTAAATGACTTAGCTAAGCTTAATAATCAAAATATTTTCCAATAATCACACTCAATAATCTGGAATAAGCAGATAAGCACTTAATTAAAAGTCAACCTTATGAGTTTTCTAGCAAAAAGTCAAAGCCAAGGTCTGATAAGCTCCAGATCAAATAAATGGGTCAATAAGGAAGATCTATCACAAAAAATAAGTTGTTGCAAGTCTGGATAAGCCAAATTGGTTTATAAATAAGTTGAATGAGAATTAACACTAGCAGGGGCTAGTTTTGGGTGTTGAGTAGTGGGAACTTTTCCCACTGCTTGACTTTCTTGACTTTTTGTCTTTAGTGACTTTTTGTGGATTCAAGTTAAGAAAAGGCACCCAAATGATCAGTTAATCATAAGGAGTCAATATCAATCACAAAAACAAAATTACAAACAGCCAATCAGGGCAGTTAATTCAAAAGATCACCAGACCTCACACAGACATGAACAATAAGCAGTCATGAACTCAATAAGCTGTTTTAGCAAAATTCAGCCAACCAAATTGCACCAAAAGCATACACAAGCTATATTTAATTCAAACGAACATAAATTAACAAGTTACATGCATTGGTTCAAGGCCTAAATTAAGATTCAAGCAAAAAATAGTTACAGATGAACACTAAACAAGCAGATTTTTCACTTTGCTGATATACTTGACCAACAAGCCAATTTCAAACACTCAAATCTTCAAATCAGGTTACACAAACTTTGATTTAACACCTTTTAGCCCTAAACATGCATATACTCTAGGTATTTCCAAAATCTTAGGTCAAAATCAGTCAAAACAAGTGAGATATAGCACAATCTTGGATTTGATGTTTAAAAGCCAACAACTTGCAAAAACTAGCATACAACCAAGTATATTGCAGATACAAACTCAAACAAAACACTTCCAATAACACAATAACAAACTATGATTCAAAACAGGTTAACCCAAACACCCTTTTATATTTTCAAATCAAAAGTATGATTTAGGCTAGCACATGCATACATAAGCATCAAAACATCAAACATAAACAGAAACAACAAGATTTGGAGCCCAAGAACAACACATACACAAGCAGAACTCAAATATCACAAATATCCAAATTTTTATCAGATTTGTAGATTAAGGGTTCAAACCTCATGGATGTACATCCACACCCACGTATGCTTGAGCTGATGTGCTAGCAAGAACAAGCACAAGCTTCCAATATCAAGCTGCTAAGATGGAACAAAGTTAGAAGCAAAAATATCAAAATCAGAAAGTAACAAATCCTTGATTAATGCAACTCTTGTACCCCAAACTTGATTATCCCCAAGTAATAAGCCTCACAACACCTTGATACCACAATATCAGGGTGCTATGATCCACTTATAGCCCAAAAGTTCCAAGGTGTACCAAGAACTTAGCAAAATATCAAGTTTTTAGGACTTTATGCAATTTCTTGCACAAAGCTTAAGAAAACGTTTTGAGATTCAGTTTTAGCAAGCATTAGACATAAACAAGAAATAATAAAGATTGGCACTTGGTTTCTCTTCAAAGATTCAAACACTTTTCATTCAATAATGACATAGGATTTACAGAATTTGAACAAAGGAAAAATCAAGAGCAAAAGCAAATGTTGCAAGTCCTATGCCTTATATAGGCTACATTGTGAACTAGAAAGCAATAAAAACGTAAAACCCTAGTTGGTGAGTTTCCAGATATGCCCTTGTGGATTTGAATATCTTAAAGATCATGTGACTTTTCTTGGCTGTATAAGTGAGTTGGCAAAGGTGAAATAGCATCCAAAGGCTCACAATGAGCTTAGAAAGTAAGCAGAAACCTTGGGCGTTGGATGGCTGTCAAGGTTTTGGCAGTTTGCTCCAAAGTGTAGCAGGGGAATCTCTTGTGGGGATCATGGTTGATGTGGCATGTGTTTTTAAGGTTGAGATGTGATTAAGGTATGCTTAATCATAAATCTGGAGCATTTGGCGGCCTAATTACAACACAATTAGGAAAACCCAAATGTGTTCATAATGTGAATAGTGGGTGTGTTTCATCCGGTTTAGGATTTAAAAACATGTTAGGCGCCTTAATTAACTTATTTAATTAAGTTAGTTATGGCGGGTGGGAGTGGGAAATGGTGTGGCATCATGGTGAGAGCTGATTGGTGGAAAAGTGGTAGTGGGGCACGTGTCACCCCACTACTGGTCTAGGTAAGGTTGGATGTTTGACAGCTTAAGTCCCTCACTTCTTCCCTTTCTTTCACTTTGTGTTTAAGTAACCAAAACTTAGATTCCTTTGTATTTGAAGTTTTATTTTTCACACTTTTGCCCCAACTACTTTTCCAAAGTATTTTCAGGGCTATATCTTGCCATTTCATGATTCTTGAAGGGTTGTTTTGGCATTTTCTTCAAAGATGATGGTCTTGACTTATTTGTTTGACTTTTTGGAGGACTGAAATTGACAATTTGACATATTTAAAGGACCAAACTTGTAATTGCTTGTAACTTGAAGGCCTTCATGGTATGTTTGACTTTGAGGTGGACTAACATTGACAATTTAGCTTTGTTGAGGGACTAAATTTGCCAATTCTTCAAAGTGGAGGGCCCTTTTTGTAAATTTGACAAACTTTAAGGACCAATCTTGTAATTATGAATATACAAGGGGTTAAAGTGTCAATTCTTCAATATTGGAGGACCCTTATTGCATAATCTTCAAATCTTCAAGGGTTTTTCTTGGAAAATCTTCATTAGGGCTTGGTTCATTGTGCGGCTTCGTTTCCCGTGTTCGTTTTTGCATGATTCTTGTGATCTTTTGTTATTTTCTCAATATCCGTACCTAAAATACACAAGTAACAAACACAAGCATATATTTGGCCATTTTCATGATATTTAATGCATTTAAAGCCCTTTTTGGACGATGAGACTATGTATAAAAGTAGTATCATCACTCCCCATACTAAACCATTGTCGTGCCCTCACGCAATGCTAGAATAAAGTATCGTAGCACCTCCAAAATTCATTTTTATTCACTTTTATTGAACGATAAACTAGCTACACTACTACTATTGCTACTACTTGCGTTTTAGACATAATGTATGATTTTCATCGCAAAATGGGACGTTTAGGTTCATAGAATAAGAACACATGAATGCTTCGTTAGAAATAATTTCATCGTCCTCGATTTTCACCCCAATTTCATGCTAAGCGTGCAACGAGGTCATGGTAATTATAAGTTAGTAATGATAACACTACTCATATGCCCTAATCACGTACTTATCCTCCCATTTTCCTAAGTTGTATCTCTTATATTTTATTTTTGTCTTGAATGTTTCACGAGGATACATTGTCTGACTTATGCGATGATAGAGATTTAAGTCTAAAAATAGAGTCCTAACGGTGTAACCAAGACCATCGAATTAATAACCCCTCCTAATAGACAACGATGTCAAAAAATTAAGTCAACAAAAAGGATCGATAAACACGGTTTTATAACGGTTTTGAACATGAGACTTATTACCAAGACTTTTATACGCCCCTTAACGGAAGGGCCTTATTATCATAGGTTTACCTCCATATTTTATTCAACTTCGCCATGAATCTTTTATTATGACTTCGGTCTTGCCTTGCCTTTTATTTAACCTCGCCATGAGGTGTTTATTGTGGCCAAAGACGTATATCCTCACGCTGAAAGCGAATTTTGGATCTTTAAAGCTTCAAAGATTAAGGCTTGATTCACTTTCTATTTTGCATAGATTTTTCGGTCTTGTGAGCTTCAAATTTTTGCTTAATTTAGGTGATCACTTGAAATCTTATTATTAGGTGAAGCTTTCGATTATTCGGGTGCCAATACTTCAAAACCGTGACGCTGGCGATACCTTAATGTTTTCCCAATTTAATTACATGGAAGCTACTAAAACATTAGAAACCAACAATAGTTACTAAACCGCTAAATCAATATTTATTAACAATTTATTATACAAAAGCGTGGGGAGAATAAGCTAATAATTACTACACATGAAATCGTGAAAGATTACGAGACTTATAAATAACTCTATCATTTCTCGTCCTCATTTAAGAGACTTAGCCTAAAAAGTTAAGGAATCGAAGCTAAGTGCTCAACACGCACGGTCGAGTCAAAAATTAATCTTATTCTCACCATCGGAAAAACTACATTCGTGTCTTAAACACTTATGAAAAACAAGAAAAAATTTAAAATTTGGCCATTTTAGCCTTATTTTGCAACAAAATGATAACAAAAAGATGAAAATTGGATTGCGTGGTGACGTAAGCAAGGTGAAGTATCTACTCACCCACCCATACTAAAACTAAATATTGTCCTCAATGTTTCGAGTCTAGGGGTGAAAACACCCCCATACTAGAGACGAAGTCGAATGCTTAATCTCGAGCATGGAAAGGGTAAAACGAATAACCTAAAAGCCGTTTATGAATTATGCTAATAAGATAAACGTTAGAGCATAAAAGGATATCATCGAATATCGGAATCTCCAAAGGCAACGATCGAAGCTCGAGTGATCCGTAAAACGAACACGAGAGGCTTCAATGATGATGATGAACCTAATAAATCACAATCACAAACAACCACGGAACAAAGGTTGGAAGAGTACAAGTCCCCTCGTTACGTTAACTAAGAAAGCGATAATATTTACAAGGATAAGCATGAGAATCCCCCATGAGGCACCTTGTTTTTGTTAACCGAGTCAAAAGCTCGACTCGAATCCCCATAAATGTGATCATTTAGGGATAATCTTGTTATGGTCATTTTTGGTGGGGCTTACATGATAAACAATGCCCAAAAGTACGTGGAGTACTTTAAAAACCCGATAAACGTATACCGGGGTCAAAGATAGCGTCCTCGTTTTCGGATGAAAGACGAAACAACGCCACTCCAACTAGAACCCCAATGGAGTAGAAGAAAATAGATTAGAAGTAGAAAGGTGGGGTGATGGGTAAGTCAACATAATGAGCTACTCGAGGTAGACTCACACCAAGCAAATAGATATTATTTCCATTTATTGCATCGGTGGAAGACCGAGATTTCCCTTTACAAGCAATTCCGGGATCGTAAATCTCGTCCTCGGTGGAGAAATGTGAGGGAACATAAGGGGCTTCCCCTACACTACATCCACACACACCATCGTCAAAAGGAGTAGACGAGGTGGTAGCACTCATATAACGATGTGATGACGGAGTTAAACTTGTAGAAAATTCTTTTAAAACATTTTTAAAATCCTTTCCCTTTTCATCGTTTAAAAACTCTTTATGAAAATCCGATTTGATAATGTCGAAAATATTTGGCGTGTCAAATTCAAATTTAGTCGCGCTAAAAATCCTCACATTTAAGTCATTGGTGAGAGGGGGTGGCGGATTATATAAGTTCTC
The DNA here is from genome assembly GCA_025667525.1 of Glebionis coronaria. Lineage (NCBI taxonomy): Eukaryota > Viridiplantae > Streptophyta > Magnoliopsida > Asterales > Asteraceae > Glebionis > Glebionis coronaria. The sequence continues at coordinate 155,623,569 of CM046877.1, forward strand.
AAAACGTTTATCAATAAAGAACACCGCCCCCTCGGGGTCTACATACTCGTCATCTTCATGAACGCCGATCTCATCGATTTCTTCATCATAGATAGGCTTGTCAAACCATGGTTTGTCATTCCCCTATTTGATGATTTTAGAAACTCTCTCGAAGAGATCACGATCAAGCACGAAACCATCATTCTTTTGTGGGGATAGTTGATAAGTTAGATCCTCACGAATGTGGTAAACGTCATTCTCAAATGAGGAGTGTTTATAAGGTAACTCCTCGAGAATGGGACTTGTGTCTATAGCGAGAAATTCATCGACCTCCTTAAAGAATTCTTCATCATCACAATTGTGAAACGAAGGAGGCTCGATGATATGGTCATCAACGTTCTCGAATTCATCATCAAAAATAGGGTTATGATGAAAAATAGGTTAGTATACGGAATTCGAGTACGTTGTGAAAGTGTCGTCATTCTCATCATCATAAGAAATTTCCGACATGAGATCATCCTCTTCATTTGAAGATTTATCAAAGGGTAAATCCTCGAAGATGGATGGCGGATTAGCAAGTATATGCTCGATCTCGGCTAAATCACCATCGCCATCAAAGAAAGTGTCGATGTGAGCAACTTCTCGAGTGGATTTCTCGAGAGTCACAACCATGGTCTTACAAGCCCTTGGGCTATGCTTAGGTGACATTTCTATAATAGGTGAGATTGCATTGGGTTAGGCCACTTCCTTAGCCTTAATGGATTTGGGGCTAAGACTGGGAGGCACTTCAATGGGTTTAGAAGTATGGGCCTCAAAGTCATGGTCCTTCGAAGGTGGTGAAGACGATCCCATATTGGTCTTTGTCGTGATGGCACTAACGTCACCCTTCGGAATTAGTGTTTCACTTGTTTCACTAAATATATCCCAAAGTGATTTTTCATCCATAAATTTATGCATCCCCTTTTGAATTAGGTACACGTATTCTTTATCATTAAAATCATCATCTTTAAAACCGTTCTTCTTAATTTTTTCAAAACATGTATTAAGCCTCATTCTTTCCGCTAAAGTGAACATTTTGAAATCATTAGGTTTAGAATCATTAGGTTTTGAAACCTCGGTTTTTTCATTGTCATTAAACACTTGGGATTTACTGGTGAAAAAATCCATTTTGTCATCCCTGTATCTCATAGTAAGTCTCCCCTCGTGAACGTCGATTACGGTTCGAGTTGTCGATAAAAATGGTCGACCTAAAATAATGGGACATTTAGGGTCACACTCGTAATCGGATATGACGAAATCCGCGGAAAAAACAAACTTTCCAATTTTTTATTTTTTTTGGTAATGGGTTTCCCCGGTAAATAGATTAACCAAAAAAACAATGAAGTACAAATGGAATGTGGTTAAGGTACCACATTAACCTCAAGCTATACAGCTTGATAAAAACCTAAATCTAGTGCTTATGACAAGCCATAAACACTTACAAACCACCCAATACCCAACAAGATGAACTAGCTAATAGCTTCCATGAAGGAATTTCCACCTGCATTTGATTTAGGGAATAAATTGGTTGTTTCATCATAAACCATTTCAACCTCATCATCTTCATCATCATGATCTAATACAGAGTAAGTATTTGATGTAGATAGCCCAACACCTGATGATGACGTATCAGTAGACTTCAACTTGGGCAAAGAAACACTCTTCGCACTAGTCACTCCCTTCACCGGGTTACTAATTGTAGCTTTAGGAACAAATTTAACATTCGGTTGAACCGATGAACCAGTAAACTTACCACCCTTGAGAGATTTCGTCATCTTTCTCTTTCTTTTGGTCACCGTTTGGAAACCATCATTATTCTCAACAACAAGAGTAGCACCAGAAGTAGATGGACCAGTACTAGCAGTAGGAACTATAGGAGAAGCAACCACCTTATTAGAGCATTGATCAATAGAGTGACCAAAAGTCTTACACTCAGCACATCTAGGAGGTCTCCATTCATATTCAACACGGATAGTTTCCTTTATAAAACCCTCCCCCGAAAGAGAAGGGACACCAATGGTAACAACATCCAAAAAATCAGCCTCAGCATTAACCTCAATTAAGCATCTGGCAAAACTACTCCGACCCCATGACTCCTGACACATAGAACTAGTATAGGAATCAAGCATCACAGGGTTTCCAATGAAAGAAGCAATCAAACTAATTCCTTCTTCTTCAAAGACTTGAATAGGTACATCATGTAATTTTACCCAGACAGGAATACGAGTCAATTCTTATTTAATCAACCTAGTATCCATCGACCATTTTTTGAGAATGATCGGAGATTTACGAATCAACCACGGGACCTCCTCTAAAACTGCTTCCAAACCAGAAAGTGACTTGAATTTGAAAAAGAAAAAACCCTTAGAATTAATCATGATCCGTGTCAACCCATGTTTCACCCAATTGTTTCTAACATAATAATCCACAACCGGGAAAGCCATTCTCTTTCCAATAAAGTAACCATATAGAGTATTTTCAAGACAATGACTGACCTTCTAAACCACTTTACGAGGAATAGAGACGTTTACACCATCAAAAACATCTTCTGACACCAATTGACGAAAACTACCATTATCAACAGACTGCTCCGCTTTAGTTGCAATAGAAACAAGCGTATCCATTTTATTAGAAAATTCAGTGGTAATATCCTCGATCGACTATACATAATCATTACTTGCACCATTCGAACCACCCCCCTTGATCCTCAACTAAATTTCATATGCATACAATAAAGTATAGATCTCCTTCAATCGTTCACTGGAAATCAACGAACAGATATCAAATTTCGCCAACTTGAAATTGTGCTTGAGCTCACAAACTTCAGCCACCGTGTGCAGTGGTATCCCAAAAACCTTACCAATCACATCAATCGTACAAGGCTGCATCTTATTAAGTAACGCAGCCTTTGCATCCACATCAATCCTCGAATATTCATTAGGTTCCATTATAAACCCTACAATCGATTAAGATAAACCAAAACCAACCACCTAATTAGAACCAATCGAAGCAATCCTACCAAACCAACCAATAACCTAACAAGCGATTATAAAAACAATAAATGCTAAAACCGAAAAACGAATCAATTGTCACCAGTAACAAGTGAAAGCATACTTTATAAATACTTAGAATATCAACCGACCCACCATGTGACAAAGCAACCGACCTATTTAATTGGATCAGAAAAATTAAATGCACGAATGTAACCAACCGATGAAAAGAATACTATGATCTACAAAGATGAGATCATAAGCATTAGGAAGATTAAAATAGTCGGTACAAAAAAGGATAAATCGCTTCCGCCATTGATGGTTTTATTAGGTTATCCAATAACTTTCCAGTTTTAACATACACATCCTCGGTTATTTCAAATGGTATAAGTGGAGTACAATTTGCAAGCTCGATAGTCATGTTCGTGGGGGTAAGTCTAGGCAATCCTATTAATTTCCAAAGAGAATGAGGCATAAGGTTGATGCTAGCACCTAAATCGGCAAGGGCTAAACATCCCCCAATCTCGTAAAAATCACAAGGTAATAGAAATTGGCCCGGATCCTTTTCTTTTCTCGGCATACGCCTTTTAGGTTTTTTAAGAAGGATCGATGCACAAGTTTCTTCAAGGGTTACTTTGGTGAGGTCGATGAAGCTATCTTTTTGAACCGTGGATGGAATTTGAGGTACGCGAGGGTGTGCACTCTTTTCCTTGGTTACCACGTTCATCCCATCGACTTTAGAACATGAAGGCGTCTTAGAAGTCGAGGGTCGAGAGGAAGAAACAACTCTGAATCTATCAAGGTTAGGGGTAATCACACGACCTTTTCCAATAGACGAGGCGGCTTTACATTTTTCCTTCGGATTGGGTGCGGTGTTACTAGGTAACGTACTCGAAGACGAACTCTCTTGATTGCTCATGATTTCCGAAAACATCTTTTTAATCTCACTTTGACCTTGTTCAATTTTATTATTTTGAACTTTCAAAGTTTTGGAAAATTCGTTTTTCAAAGTACCAATTTGTCCCTCTAATCGTCTCATATTAGCCTCATTCGTTTTCATATATTCTTGAAAATCGTTTGACGAACTATTTTGATTAGCATTAAAGTTCCCTTGGTTTTGATTACTTCTTTGAAAATTCCCTTGATTACCATTTGAAAAATTGTTTCCTTGATTAGCGTTGTTTTGAAAACTCGAGTTTTGGTTGTTGTTGTTATCTCGGTTTTGTCAACTTAAATTACGACCTTGATTATAACCTCCTTGATTCGAAAAATTTCCTTGTTGATTATTTCCTTGAAAATTGTTTCAGTTTTGATTAAAATTGTTGCCTTGGTTATAATTGCCTTGTTGCGATGGACCGGCGTTATTTTGATTTTGATTAGAAAAATTGTTGTTTAACGCACTCACATTCGACGTTTGGCCATCCGTAGTCGCACACTCGTAATAATTGTGAGGTCCACCGTAAAACGTACATGAAGTCTCAACTGCTTTCACCGTAGCGGGAGCGTCTTTCTTTTGCATCTCAATGACAAAAGACGTAAACACATTCGTCAACTTATCGACTTTCGCATCAACTCTCTCAATGTCGCGATTAGAACTACTAACATTGGCGAGATTGGCAACACTCGGTGCGTTGCGGAGTTGGTAAACCTTGGATCGATTTTCGATAATCATCAAAGCGTCTTTTGGAGTTTTACACAAAAAGTTGCCACCGGCGGCGGAATTCAACGAATCTTGTTATTGAAAACTAAGACCGTTGTAAAACGTTTCGATTTGGTGTAACTCGGAAAATCCATGGTGAGGACATTGCCTAAGCAATTCCTTAAAACGATCCCACGTGTCTCTAAAAGATTCATTCGGTTTTTGCTCAAATCTCGTAATTTCATTTTTGAAAAACGTCGTCTTAGACGGTGGGGAAAATGATTAAAGAATTTGGAAACGAGATCTTTCCACGTAATTATGGAATTAGGTGGCTCTTTCTCGTACCAATCCTTGGCGGCACCATCGAGCGAGTACGGAAAAAGCATAAGCTTGACGATATCGGCGTCGACGTTCTTAAACTTGCTCGTGGCTAAAAGACGATCAAAATTCCGAATATGGTCGTGAGGATTATCGGCTTCACGACCTCGAAACTTCGTAGCTTGGATTAACGAAAGCATTCCGCTCTTAATCTCAAAATTCTCCGCTTCGATAGCGGGAATTACGATCGCGTCTCCATAGGTCGTGAAATACAACCGCCTTATACCCACCTTATAGTTTGTGTTAATTGAAATTAAGCCTCACGAAAGTATTTATCTATTTTGCCTTTAAATTTTTGCTTTAGATTCGAATACAATGATCGAGTGATGAAATCCCGAATCAAGGTTGCGTTTTCACGCTTTTGGAGTACTTGTATATTTATTGTTCTACGTAGTACAATATAGTAATATATTCACAAAAAAACGAAAACGATAATGGGATATCTACAATATAATAAAAAGATTGTTGTGTGTTTAGTTTAGGAAAACTAAACACGATTTATTTGGATACTATAATATAATAAGGAAAAATAACAAAAATGAGTATGTACGTATTTACGCTTTCTAAAAATTGAAAAGTAAAAACGCACTACTCACACAAACACGATAATAATAATGGCACACTAAAAACACCTCCCCGGCAGCGGTGCCAAAAATTGATGTAGTGTTTTTACTACTCTTTAGGAAAAGAGAGCAAAATAGGGAAAGTATTAAGTGTCGGTTTAGGAAAACCAAGCACTAATGACCAATGAAGTTCAAGTTCGTTTCCCAAGGAGGCAAGTGTACTGTGCTAAGAGATGATTAACTTTGTGATTATAATTTATGAGAAAAGAAAAGAAGAAAAGAGATTAGAAGAGAACGACAGTTACGATTATGGATTAAAACTAAGACGAAAAGTCGTACACGTAAAACCGTAAAAAGTGACAAAATTAAAAATTTACCCAAAAAATTCCTAGAAAATTGCAATAAATCCTAAAAAATGTAATTAGAGTTTACAAAAAATCAAAAATCACTCAAACCTTTTATTTAATTAAATAATAATTTTTTAATGCCAATTAAAACCCAAAAAATCAATTTAATTAACAAAAAGCCCAAAATGAGAATTTTTTTTTTAATTGTAAACCTCTAAAATGACTTAACTAAATTTAAAACTATTTTTGAAAATTTTAAAATTAATAAAAACTATTTAAAAATAGTTAAAAACTATTTAAACTTAAAATAATTCTAAAAATTAATCTAATGACAATAAAAATATTCTAAAAATTGTAAAATTCCTAAATTAATTTGTTTGATCTAAGAAAAATGAAAAAACTTGAAAAATCTAAATTTTAATTTTTAATAATAAAATAATAATAAAATATTAATAAAAATCCAAAATTTATAAAAGTTCTAAAAAATTGCAATTTAGCTTATTTTAACCTAAATAATACAAAAATGAAGTTGAAATTACAAAATACCCCTATTGGGCCTAGAAATGGGCTAAAAGTCTAAACATAAGAAAAATGTTGTCCAAATAAGCCCAAAAGCTCCTATCTGACTCAAAATTTGATTTTAAGAACAAAACTCTGAAGGCCCAAAAGCTGAAAATGTGTTTAAGCTAGCTTATTTCAAAGTAGCTTATTCTTAATGGGCTTTTTGGCCCATTAAGCTATAAGCTGATGCCAAAAGCTCAAATTTGACACACAAGCTTCTTTTGAGTTACTTAAGAGATCTGTAAAAATAAAATTGGAAAAAGCACAAGGAATAAGCCTGACTAAGCTAAAATCTATCTTCATAAAACGACAAAATAGTCGTTTTCGAGTTCTAGGCCACCCCAAGAGCTGATTCAACTTTCAAAAGCTTTTAAATGACTTAAATAAGCTTAATAATCAAAAAGTTTTCAAATAAGCACACTCAATAAGCTGGAATAATCATATAAGCACTTGATTAAAAGTCAACCTTATGAGTTTTCAAGCAAAAAGTCAAAGCCAAGGTCTGATAAGCTCCAGATCAAATAAATGGGTCAAATGAGGAAGATCTATCACAAAAAATAAGTTGTTGCAAGTCTGGATAAGCAAAATTGGCTTATAAATAAGCTGAATGAGAATTAACACTAGCAGGGGCTAGTTTTGGGTGTTGAGTAGTGGGAACTTTTCCCACTGCTTGACTTTCTTGACTTTTTGTCTTTACTGACTTTTTTGTAGATTCAAGTTAAGAAAAGGCACCTAAATGATCAGTTAATCATAAGGAGTCAATATCAATCACAAAAACACAATTACAAACAGCCAATCAGTGCAGTTATTCAAAAGATCACCAGACCTCACACAGACATGAACAATAAGCAGTCATGAACTCAATAAGCTGTTTTAGTAAAATTCAGCCAACCAAATTGCACCAAAAGCATACACAAACTATATTTAATTCAAATGAACATAAATTAACAAATTACATACATTGGTTCAAGGCCTAAATCAAGATTCAAGCACAAAATAGTTACTGATGAACACTAAACAAGTAGATTTTTCACTTTGCTGATATACTTGACCAACAAGCCAATTTCAAACACTCAAATCTTCAAATCAGGTTACACAAACTTTGATTTAACACCTTTTAGCCCTAAACATGCATATACTCTAGGTATTTCCAAAATCTTAGGTCAAAATCAGTCAAAACAAGTGAGATATAGCACAATCTTGGATTTGATGTTTAAAAGCCACCAACTTGCAGAAACTAGCATACAACCAAGTATATTGCAGATACAAACTCAAACAAAACACTTCCAATAACACAATAGCAAACTACGATTAAAAACAGGTTAACCCAAGCACCCTTTTATATTTTCAAATCAAAATTTTCAAATCAAAAGTATGATTTAGGTTAACACATGCATACATAAGCATCAAAACATCAAACATAAACAGAAACAACGAGATTTGGAGCGCAAGAACAACACATACACAAGCAGAACTCAAATATCACAAATATCCAAATTTTTATCAGATTTTGAGATTAAGGGTTCAAACCTCATGGATGTACATCCACACCCACGTATATTTGAGCTGATGTGCTAGCAAGAACAAGCACAAGCTTTCAATATCAAGCTGCTAAGATGGAACAAAGTTAGAAGCAAAAATATCAAAATCAGAAAGTGACAAATCCTTAATTAATGCAACTCTTGTACCCCACACTTGATTATCCCCAAGTTATAAGTCTCACAACACCTTGATATCACAATATCAGGGTGCTATGATCCACTTATAGCCCAAAAATTCCAAGGTGTACCAAGAACTTAGCAAAATATCAAGTTTTTAGGACTTTATGCAATTTCTTGCACAAAGCTTAAGAAAACGTTTTGAGATTCAGTTTTAGCAAACATTAAACATAAACAAGCAATAATAAAGATTGGCACTTAGTTTCTCTTCAAAGATTCAAACACTTTTCATTCAATAATGACAAAGGATTTACAGAACTTGAACAAAGGAAAAATCAAGAGCAAAAGCAAATGTTGCAAGTCCTATGCCTTATATAGGCTACATTGTGAACTAGAAAGCAATAAAAACGTAAAACCCTAGTTGGTGAGTTTCCAGATATGCCCTTGTGGATTTGAATATCTTGAAGATCATGTGACTTTTCTTGGCTATATATGTGAGTTGGCAAAGGTGAAATAGCATCCAAAGGCTCACAATGAGCTTAGAAAGTAAGCAGAAACCTTGGGCGTTGGATGGCTGTCAAGGTTTTGGCAGTTTGCTCCAAAGTGTAGCAGGGGAATCTCTTGTGGGGTTCATGGTTGATGTGGCATGTGTTTTTAAGGTTGGGATGTGATTAAGGTATGCTTAATCATAAATCTGGAGCATTTGGTGGCCCAATTACAACACAATTAGGAAAACCCAAATGTGTTCATAATGTGAATAGTGGGTGTGTTTGATCCGGTTTAGGATTTAAAAACATGTTAGGCGCCTTAATTAACTTATTTAATTAAGTTAATTATGGCTGGTGGGAGTGGGAAATGATGTGGCATCATGGTGAGAGCTGATTGGTGGAAAAGTGGTAGTAGGGCACGTATCACCCCACTACTGGTCTAGGTAAGGTTGGATGTTTGACAGCTTAAGTTCCTCACTACTTCCCTTTCTTTCACTTTGTGTTTAAATAACCAAAACTCAGATTCCTTTGTATTTGAAGTTTTATTTTTCACACTTTTTCCCCAAATACTTTTCCAAAGTATTTTCAGGGGTATATCTTGCCATTTCATGATTCTTGAAGGGTTGTTTTGGCATTTTCTTCAAAGATGATGGTCTTGACTTGTTTATTTGACTTTTTGGAGGACTGAAATTGACAAGTCATGATTTATGAGGGACCATTTTTGCCATTTCTTCAAAGTTAAGGGTCTTTTTTACAATTTGACATATTTAAAGGACCAAACTTGTAATTTCTTGTAACTTGAAGGCCTTCATGGTATGTTTGACTTTGAGAAGCACTAATATTGAAAATTTAGCTTTGTTGAGGGACTAAATTTGCCAATTCTTCAAAGTGGAGGGCCCTTTTTGTAAATTTGACAAACTTTAAGGATCAATCTTGTAATTATGAATATACAAGGGGTTAAAGTGTCAATTCTTCAATATTGGAGGACCCTTATTGCATAATCTTCAAATCTTCAAGGGTTTTTCTTGGAAAATCTTCATTAGGGCTTGGTTCATTGTGCGGCTTCGTTTCCCGTGTTCGTTTTTGCATGATTCTTGTGATCTTTTGTCATTTTGTCAATATCCGTACCTAAAATACACAAGTAACAAACACAAGTATATATTTGGCCATTTTCATGATATTTAATGCATTTAAAGCCCTTTTTGGACGATGAGACTATGTATAAAAGCAGTCTCATTAGTTAGCTCATTGACTTTGGTGGTAGCAAGATACGTTTTGTGACGTTTAGTACTCAAAGAAGTGTTATAATTACGTTTCTCTTATTCAAGAAGCTTAAGAGTTTCGTTATATTTCTCTTGAAAATCGTCCTTTTTAACATTAATTAAACACCCTTTGTATCCTTCAACCTCATTGGTCTTTTGAAGAAGCTGAGCTCTATAGCTATCAATGGTCTCACTAGATTTAATTAGAGCAGCTTTGCATTCTTCAAAATTTTGAGTGAGCGTAGCGTTTGCCTTCTTTAATTGCTTTTGACTCTTTCTAGTTTCTTTGACATCTTTTTGTAAAGAAGCAATTAAGTTAGCAGGCACAATACACTCCTCGTCATCATCATACTCATTTGCATGTTGATCATCCTCAGACTCATTATTGCACATGTCTGATGAATCGGGTGTGGTATTGCTATCAACCGTTTCCATCATACATGTGTCATTAATGTCTTTGGGTAGCTCATAATGCTCACGAATATTACCAAACACATTATATTCCTCTTTAGTGTGTACCTTATGGATTGGCTCAATGTCAAAAATAAGACCATTGTCATCTTTAGTGACGTTGAGAAGTTCTTCAACCTTTGCCATGTACGAGTAATGTGCTTCAAGTTCTTGATCGGAAGCTTCATCATCAGTATCATCAAGCATTGCTCCTTCCTCAGCCGGCAGTTTAACCCCAACTTCCATTTTCTTGCAAAGCAGCATCTTTTCCTTATGATAGCCAGAGTCCCTAACCCTTTCGGATTTCTACATTGCTTTGCCATATGCCCATAGCCTTGATAATTAATGCACTGAATCCCACTTTGTTAAACCACTTGAGTACCAACAGTTTCCCTATTCCCAGCAGCAGTGGCAATCCTCTGAGCATCATACTTAGCAGTTTGTCGATCATACCGAGCAGAACCCTCAACAAGAGTTGGATTACGTCGATCATACCTTGGAGGAATTTCATCACGTTAACGTTTGTCATACCTTCGAGGAGTCTAAACATATTGATTCCTTGTATTTGATGACGTTCGAAGATTGTTGTTGGTGGGTTTGAAGATTTTCTTGTAGGTCTTCATAATGAAAGCAATTTGTTGCTTCATCTCCCTATCCTTCTGAGCTAGTTCTTCATCACTGTCCTCTTCAGATGATGGCTCAGGTGATGGTAATGGTGCTCTTGGTTCTTTGTCTCGTGATCGTGTGGGAGTAGAATACTTAGATGAAGTGGAGTATCTTGGTGAGGAGGATGTAGTGGAGTACCTTGGTGAGGATGATGTAGTGGAGTATGACTTTGGAGCACGAGAGCGATGATCTTGAACGTGTTGAGTGGTAGACACCAAAGCAAGTGGATAAGCAATCTTTGCTATCCTTTCAGCTCGAAGTTCATTCGCCTCATTCTAAAATTGTTTCAAAATGTCTAAGAGCGTGTGATAGTTGACCTCGTCTAACTTACTCTGTTGTTTCACCAAAGTTACGAATCGTGTCCACTCTGGTTGAAGTTGCTGTAGAAATTGCACATTGATTTGCATGGTGGAGACTTGCAAATTGTTTCTTGTCATGTCATTCATCATCTTGTAGAACCTTGAGTAATATGAATCAATTGATTCCCCATCCAAGGAAGTAAACTTACCAAAGTTCCAAAACAAGTTAGTTTTGACATCTTGCTTGTTAAGTGATTCACCTTGTTGCAAGCGTTCAATGGCAAATCACACCTCTTTAGCAGTAGAGCATGCATCACTGTTGAGTAAATATCATCCCCAATCCCACTTAGAATCAAATAGATTGCTTCTTTCTCTACATCGATCCAAGCACGTTTCTCTTTCGAAGTGTTCTCATATGTTTCCTCAATTGTTTGCTCATCGGAACTAGTCGTCGAGTCGGTTGCTGAAATTGCAGGAATGGTTATTGTAGTGAGAGTATAAGGGGTCCTTCTTTGATGCAACGTCGAAGAACATCACCATTGGGTTTGGTGTCAAGATATCGAAGGAATGTGATTGCCATTGTGCATATCTACAAGCATTGGCGGTCTCTCTTTATTACCCGCCACCATGATGTTGTTATTAGTAACACGATATTCAGTAGTAGAATCCATCTCAAGAGTGAAGTGAAGTGAATAGGATCTTAAGTAGATGTTGTTGTGAGTAGATTGTGGTTGAAACTTCACGAAATGGTGTGAAAACCCTAAACAATGTCTTCGTAAGAAACCAAAAAATCGTAGGCGAAAAATCACACGATGTTAAAAAATTTCAAAATCACGTTTTTGAAATTTTTATAACAAGTACCCTTATCCGGAATCCAAAATTTGTGCTTATCCGGAATGTGAAGTAATGTCTAATCCGGAATACACGTTATACTTCTTATCCGGAATAATCGTCCAAGATGTTATCCGAATATGTGTTTGGCCAACTATCCGGAATGTGTCTTTTGGTTACTATCCGGAATATGTCTTCTACCCCATGGCGATTGATACCAATTGTTGTCCCTAATAATATGATGATAGATTAAAGAAATGAGATGGAAAAGATATGAATTTTAGAGAGAGAAAGTAGTGAGAGAAAGTAGAGAGAGAGATGATTAACTTGTGAAATTAGATTAAGAAAATGAGATCATCCACCCTCCTAACATGCTAGGAGGGTGCTTATATAGTCCACCCACATGCGGGCTTCTCTAATGGACTATATTGTTTTGGATCGGGCTTGAATAAATGCTTAGTACCTTGAAAGAGGCCTTTTAAGCTAACCATCAAGCCCGTAATGTCACGACTATTTTAACTAACTATTACAACGTTCAAATAAATATTACAATATAAACCTATGACCGAACATTCTTGTTTGACTCAATATTTTGAGGCTAACAATAATAATACAAGAAATACAAGTAATACTTAATCATAATATCCAGAATACATGATAAACACAACATAACGTTAAAATCAGTAAAAGAAGACATGAACATATAAAACAAGTAAGACATGATATAAAACCAGTTACGTACTCAGTAATCAAAATACTTATACACGTATACTATTTGTATAGCATTAGTGAGATCGAAGTAGGACTCTCTTCCGTTCGTCTTCTTCGTTCACTGGACACAAGGTACGGATTCTCCGTCGTTTCAGTATGGACATTCTTTCCTTATTAGGATTCACCGTATGCAGCCAACTGTTTTCCCAGTATATGTTTTATATGTTTTGATTTGCTTATGTTTAATTTAAATGCCTAAGCCATATACATGCATGACCAGTTTCACCTAGTTATGGAGGTACCATAACCATAACACTGGAGGCAACAGTGTTATGACTTCACCACAGCGGAGTGATAACTCGTGGCGTCCCTTTCAGCTTTTGGCCATATTATTATGTTATCATGTGGGGCGTATGTGTGCATCCTAGGTTACATGTTTTTAATAGATTATTCAGGTGAATGTGGTGTGTGCCTTGCATCCTTCACAAGGAGCTGATCCCTCCTACCCAAAGTTATATTAATTAGAGGCAACCCCTCTAATTGCATGATGAGTTCACCCCTCCAAGTATTCATGCACGTTGATATTTCATGACCTATATTGGCTTAATGGTTAACATGTTAGACAGTTTTTATAAGATAAACATAAGGCTTTTCAAACTATAAAACCAGTTTTAGTAAGTTATACCAGGTTTCCAGGACTTAATCAATTCCGCTGCTATATATTGTATATGCTTATGTTATTCATTCTATGCTTGCATATCCGTGCACTGAGCGTTATGCTCAGCCGTTTTCCTTTCAAGTTCCCAAGCGGCAGGTACTCAGGGACGCTCGTAGACTTAAGCGTACGTGCTTATGGATTGGAAGCTTTCTAGCCTTCATTACATTATGCTTATCATCATACATTTTGCTACTTGTTTCCATGGACATTGTTTAGTCCTTTTCCTTTACAGTACTTATGTTTGTGTGTGATGAGCTTATACTTTGGGGTACCGATGTTTGTTTATGGTATTTCCTTTATGGTCATGTAATGTTTAAGACATTTATCCTTGTATGCTTTGATGACACGCCATAATCACGCGTGACATTCCATTTACCAAGATGGGGTGTTACAGTATGAGTGCTGAACGAGTTCAAAATATGGTTCTAACGGACATATCAACAACTCTACAATCTATGGGTAAGAGCTCAGAGATTTCGATCTTCCAAACATTACTTCAGATGTACGTTCATATGCATATGGATGTTGTGAAATACACGAGGAATGCTCGATAGTTGTACTTCCTGAAGATATACTAGCTCGACATTCATCATTATGCCTTTGCAATGTTACTTGGTTCAACTCTATTTGTGACCTTTTCTCGTATGTGGGACTCTCTATCTTCTTGGGTAGATAATCGATCGTCTTTCATTTGGATAGTGAGTTGTTTTTATAATAAGTCAAGTCAAGAAGCATAATCGAACTAGAGGAGCTTGCTAGGATGGCTTGGTAAGCAAGCAAGTAGTTATGTAGGTGTCCCAGTTCTTTCTCTTCTTTCATTAAATGCTGATCAGCAAATAGCATATGATACCATCATGAAACATGTTGATGATGACTCCCCTGGTGTGTTTTTTATTGATCGTCCAGGAGGAACTAGGAAAACATTCTTGTATAAAGCTTTGCTTGCCACTATTCGTTCTCGTGGACTTATTGCACTTTCCACCGCTTCATCGGGAGCTGCGGCAAATAACATGACAGGGGGAGAACTGCTCACTCGCGCTTTAAGATTCCATCAATCTGACTACAAACTCAATATGCGCTGTCAAAAAACAAAGTGGGTTGCTAAACTGCTTTGTCAATCCAAGTTGATAATATGGGATGAAGCCTCGATGGCTAAAAGACAATGTGTAGAGGCGGTAGATCGAACTATGCGAGACATTACCGAGGTGAATCTTCCTTTCGGTGGCAAGATAATGGTTTTAGGAGGGGACTTTAGACAGGTTTTACCAGTCGTAAGACGTGGAACGCGAGCGCATATTGTAGATTCAATCCTCTGAATGTCACCGCTTTGGCCTGGAATTAAAAAATGCGGTTAACCATAAACATGAGGGCGCGAACAGATCCATGGTTTTCAAATTTTCTGTTACGTGTCGGTGATGGAGTTGAAGAGGTCATCGATGAAGACTATATACGAATACCCGATGACATGACCATTCCATACACTACCGATGCTGCCTCAAAAGATGCATTGATCCATGAAATTTTTCCTTCCCTTGCTAACAATGTTCATACATCAGCTGATATAGTTTCAAGAGCAATATTATCAACTAAAAATGAACATGTTGACAGTATTAATGAAATGTTGATTGGCAGATTTCCTAGTGAAGAGAAGGTTTACAATAGTTTTGATGAAGCGGAAGATGACACACACAACATGTATCCTCTTGAATTCTTAAACTCCCTCAATGTGAGAAGATTACCACCACATTACTTGCGCTTAAAAATTGGATGCCCGATTATTCTTTTGAGGAATCTCGATCCGGCAAATGGATTATGCAATGACACGAGGCTGATATGCAAACGATTTGATCCAAATGTCATCAATGCTGAAATTGCTATCGGGCAGCACATTGGAGTTAGAGTTCTCTTGCCAAGAATTCCTCTTGCTCCATCTGAAGAAGACATGTTTCCTTTCAAGCTAAAGAGAACACAATTTCATGTCCGTATTTGCTTTGCCATGACTATCAATAAAGCTCAAGGGCAAACTATTCCAAATGTAGGTGTCTATTTGCATGACTCTGTTTTCTCACATGGCCAGCTTTATGTTGCGTTATCTAGAGGGATCTCACGTGCAACTACCAAGGTACTGGTGAAACCAGTCAAAGAGTTTGGTGAAGAAGGAGTATACACCTCAAATGTCATGTATCAAGAAGTTTTACGCAACGAGTAACATCAGTTCCTAGATTATATTTTATACTTGATGCAATTTTTCACTTTCAGTTTTACTTTATGTTTTTTATATGTTGTTTGATACATTTTATATGAGATTTTATTTTAAATTGAATTAATGTATGTTACGACAATTTCCAACTACAATTTTATCTTACCATAATATGACGTTTCGTTAATTATCTGCCGCCAGACAATTCCGCAGTTATACGCGAGTAATCGCCTAATAAACTAAAATGAAAAAACTATTTTCTCTCTATATACCTTTTACTTTTATAACACAATTGAAACTTAACGTATTTTTCTTACACCCCAATGGTGATTTTGGCACTAACGTATTCAAATAGGTGCAGATTCTCGTATATCCATTGCCGTGACTTACTTTTTACTTTATTTTTATTTTATTTCTGAATTTACTTAACTTTTCAACTTTATGAAAAGTTATTGGAAGTTGAAGCAAAATCATATAATAATGTATTAGATTATATACAAGGGGTGCTTTTAAGGTAAAATAGCCAGAGAATGAAAGAATTTTGTTTAACTCCATACAAAACATAACATGCCTATAATATTTAAATATTTTACATGAAAAAGTTTTTTAGATCATTCGATTTTTCTTATCTTCATGTAAAATTCTCTACATACTTTTTATGACAAATGGTCAAATAGGCATCAGTAAAAGCTTTTTTCAATACAGTTATTAATACATGACTTTTTTTTTTTTTTTTTTTTTTTTTTTGGCAAAATGATATATATTAAATTCAACGTGATCGTTGAAAAGCGCGTTTACAATACTTGAGAGAATCTCTCGAAGCAAATAACAACCAAAATGAAGAGAGATCATTACCCAACTAATACAACTTAAAACACGTCTACATATTGTAGTTTGGGCCGAACAAAGCTAGTGGTTGTGTCATCCACATATGAAAATCGTTGGGAGAACAAATCTTCGATTCCAAAGCCCAGTGAAAGCTTTTATGTTTGAACTTTGATACTATAGCCGACCAACATGTAGCCTTGTTATTGTAGAGTAGATTGTTCCTAGCAAGCCAAACATTCCAGATCGTGCATGGCCCAATGAGTTTCCATCCTTTGCTAAGCCGGGGACCCATTCCTTCATTCCAATCTCTAACAAACTGAAGAAAAGATTCAGGCATCACCCAATCCACTCCCCACCATAGAAAAAGACATCTCCATATCTCATATGTCCAAGTGCAGTGAAGAAGCAAATGGGGAATAGATTCCACGTGCTCATTGCACCATAAGCATAACTCTTCGAGAGGAGCCATCACAACATGACGGTGTAACAGGACCTCTTTGACCGGAATGGCCTCTTGTAGGGCTAGCCATTGGAAGCACTGAACTTTATAGGGAAGATGTTTAAACCAAGAAAATCTTGCCCAGATTGGTGGACATTCATCAGGTAGGGAGATCAGCAATCTAGTGGCGGCACCTACTGAGAATTGACCCTTGTCACCCGGCACCCATTGAATACAATCATCCTTGTGAGGATCAATCAAAATATGTGATAGGACTAAGAGCATAAGTTGGAGTTGGGTTGACTCATACGGCAATAGAGGTCTGGTGAAACTAAACTCCCACGAGCACGCACCTCCATCATTGTTATTTGTGTAAAACTCATGAATCATTCCAAAAGGCTTAGACGAAAGGAAATATAGATGAGCGAAAGTGTCTCGTAACCTGGCATTCCCGATCCACCAATCATTCCAGAAAGCTATCTGAGTACCTCCTCCTACTTTCCATCTCCAAGCTTGAGGCCCAAGGACTTGGAGTACGTTGTTTTCACTTTGAAGATTAATGATGTTCTTCCACACCAAGGAGACCCGTGAGTGTGCCGGGATAGAGTGCAAACCTGTTAACTTCGTCGGAAATATTCTGTAGTATTTCTTTGTAATCACAAGTTTCCAAAGGGAAGATTTGTTTACATTGAATTTAGCCCACCAAGAGGACAAAAGTGCAATGTTCTTTAAGCGTAGGGGTACAACTCCAAGGCCTCCGAGCTCCTTTGGTTTACACACGTATTTCCAAGCGACTAGATGAAGCTTCTTCCTTCTAGAACTTCCCCCCATAAAAATTGCCTTCGCATCTTTTCCAATTGCTTGATTACAGTAACTGGTGCTTTAAAGAGGCTCATGTAGTGAATTGGTAAGCTATTCAAAATCGCGTTCAAAAACACGATTCGACCAGCCATTGAGAGACATCTTCCTCTCCACCCGGATAGCTTCTGCTTGAATCTATCGATTACCTTCTGCCACACATTGATGCGTCTAGGATTAATTCCTATGGGAACTCCCAAATACTCAAATGGAAAGCTCCCAACACAGCAACCCATCAATTGAACATAAAGATGCAGTTGTGTCTCATCAATGTTGATTCCATAGAGCGCGGTTTTGGACAAGTTAACATTAAGTCCCGACAGTTGAGAGAACATATCAACCACTATTCGTACTTTGTTGATTTCTCCGCTTGAAGGATATAAAAACAGTATCGTATTAGTAAGAAAGACACCAACTTTTTCATGACACATTATCATTTGTAAAATTACATTTAGTTACTTGATTACATGCCAACTATTATAAAAATGACTATAAATGAAATTGAAAATGATTATTTTTAATTATTACAGGATGTTAATGATAGACGTAAAGTTGACGATCAAGCTTATATTTTAGAATAAAAAGGAAAATTATGAAACTTAGACAATGAAGAGAATAATAATAACTTAATATTGTTTTAGCTAAGTAATTTACACATACATCATCATGTAAAAAATTTCTGTCATGAAATGATCAAACTAGGAAGCATGCTCTTTATTACAAGATTTGTGCAATTTTGTCAAAATCTAAAAAAAAAATGTTGTATTAGCTAGTGCCCCTATATTAGAGTTAGAGTAAAATAAGATAATAATTAAAATAAAAAAGAATAAAAAGAAATCACAACTACTCATTTTAAATGGATTTATAAAATCTTATGCATCTTTATTTAATTTTATCCTTTTCATTTTAAATGTGATGCTAAATTTTTTTCTAATATTTTTTATTTTAATTTGTTTTTTAATTGAATCCCTGCTCCTTTGTGTTACCTTTACATCTCACTCTTACATTCATACATGATACTAGAGATGAACTCGGGAGCAATTTTGTTCTGAACCTTTTCCGATTTAATGCTCTTGATTTTTTCTCGATCTAAAAAGTCATGTATCGATCTCGTATCGAACGGGATTCGGGTATCGGTATCGGTACAGGTATCAAAACCGGTACCGGAAAATCAGGATTTTCCCGTTTTTTCGGGAAATTTTCTGATTTGGTACCGGTCTCGTAACGAATTAGTGGTCCTGACTTTTTTTTTACCATATTCCGTAATCTAATTCCCGTATCAAACAGGATTCGAATACCGAAAATCGATACAATTTTGAGACGATTCGAATTCAGATTCAAGATTCAAGTCAAAATGATCATTCCTGATGACGTATAGTCCCCAGCCGGGTCATGGACCCGGCCCACGGGTACTACCCGCATCCGGCCTGTTACTAATGGATTAATATCATTTAAAGCTTATGGGCTTCGAATGAACAGTAGTCGCGTACATGTGTGCGGCCCACGGCCCGGTACGGCCGATACAGGGTTAGACAAAATCATAATCTTATTATGATTGGGATTTACCCCAAAGTGGAGGATATACACTCACCATAATTAGAAGATAACAATCAAACTAATTATGGCACTTATCCTTTGCTTGGGGCCGAAGCATCGGTGACAGCCCATTAGGGTTTCACCGCCTATATAAGGGACCCCCAAGGGTTCCACAAAGGTATTACATTCTACATACCCTAAACTCTCATACGATTCTTAATCCCTAACCGATTACTTACTCTCACGCCAGAGTCTAATCGTGGGATACATTCCCACGGTAAGCCTAACGCGTGTTGCTTTAGTGTGCAGGATCTCAGCAAGATAATTCACTTGGTGCAAGAGCCGGAGCCCAGCCAACCCGAATTAAGCCTAATTCGGGTCTAGCAAGGATCATCCAACTTTTTTATCAACAAGTTGGCGCCATTCGTGGGACCAAGACACTAAGCTAGAGCAAATTTCATCCCGATCTCTTTCAATGACGAAAGGACATCCGCAAGGAAATCCCAGGAACACGAATCCTGCGAATCGGAAGTCCACAGGGGACGAGATACTCATCCCCACTCAGTCCCCTAGCCACCAAACAGGAGGACCGAATAACCGAAGTGTTTTTCAGTCCACGGGTAGGACAGGCACGTCCGCTAATACCCCACCACCAACCATGACCATGGACAACCCTGACCCAGGGAGTGCGCCTAAGGCCCCTAACAAGGAGTCGCGTAGGCCATCAACTAAAGAAGAAGTGGAAGTCGAACCACTTAGTGAGGAAGACCTCGCTCGTGTTCTCACGCAGAACTTTGAGAGGATCATCCCGGGTATTGCGTCAGGGCTAAACCTAGGTAGCAACCTCCAATCTAGGCTTAACTTTGGCAAGGCCGTATCCGGCACCTCTCTTCAGAAGAAGAAGAGGGCACGACCCCAGGAACGAAACCTCTTTGAGGAGAATTCCCAACCTCGGAATGTGTTTGAACTCATAGGGGACCGTGTTATGAAGGAACTACTGCAGTCTCGTGAAGAAGGAGATAGATCAGACGATTCAGCCGAACGGCCGGACTTTGAGTTAACTAGAAATAATCGCCGCACAAGCGTGTGGGATAGGATGAATACCGGGAAGAAGGCTCATAGATCTTCTCACGAGAGCGATCCTCAGCCAAGAAGTGGGGCACCGCCCCCTTCCCCCGGGCCCTCAGGAGAAGATTCGGATGACCATCCACCCAAACGTCACCGACCAAGGCGTACTCCTCCACTGCCATCGGATGATGAGGGGTACTACGGTGGCCCCTATTATCGTGAGGCGAAATGGGAAGATCTCTCCCGCCTATGGTGTGACCCTAATCTCACCCGTCCATGGTGTGATCCCAGGGAAGATCCTTTTACCCTCCGCATTCGGAATTACTCCGAGGATAAGAAGCGTCGCATGCCAGCGTGCGTCAAGACTTATGATGGGTCTGGTGATCCGGATGATCACCTAAAGATATTTGACACGCAGGCGAAAATCGACCGGTGGCCAATGCCTATATGGTGCCAGATGTTCAATTCAACCTTGATTCGGAATGCCCGTGATTGGTTTGAGGAACTTCCTCCCCGAAGCATCGATAGCTTCACTGAGCTGCGCACTCCGTTAAAAAACAATTATACTCAGCGAAAAAAGTATAATAGGGATCCGGTCTCATTAGCAACCGTCAAGCAACGGCCTGGAGAATCTACGGAGGCTTCACGGAACGTTTCAATGACGAGTGCACGCGCACAAAAACGATGTCGGAGCTCCTAAAAATTTCCGACTACATGCATGCCATAACAAACAAGGAACTAATAAGGCGCCTCAATGACAAGCGACCGGAGAAGTATGACGACCTCATGGAAAGGGTCAGGAAATTTATAGAAGGAGAAACCGCGGTATCCGCGGCCTATCCTACAAAGGGAAACAACTATCGATCGAACGACCAGTCCAGGAGACAGTCGGGTGGTCAAAGAAACCAAGGCAGTGGAAGAGGCTCGGACTACAAGAGCCAGAACAAAGGAGGGCGGTCGAAGGACAAATTCACCCCCTAAAGATGACTTACCGGGACATCTTGTTGACGGAAGGGGCGAACTTACCAAGACCTCCCCCAATGATGACTCCGGTGGACCGTCGTCAAGTAAATCGCTTTTGCGAATTCCACAACGACAAGGGCCACGACACGGAGGAATGCATCCAGCTCAAGAAACACGTTGAGTCACTGATCAAGTCAGGCAAACTCAAACATTTGGTCAAGGATTGGAAGGACGAAAAGGATAACAAAAAGCACGATAAGAAGGATCCCCACAAGGATAAACCTTCGACTATATACATGATCCAATCCTGGCAGCGCCGCACAAAGCAGAAAGTTAGTCAAAAATTTTCACGCGGCAGAGACATCTCATTCCCTCCCATTACGGCAAGTGACGTGGCCGATGCACCTCTCACGATTGAGGTAAGCATTTGAACACACAATGTTCGCCGTATGTATGTGGATGGAGGGTCACCGACGGAGGTGTTATACGAACACTGTTTCGTACAGCTGCGACCAATAATAAGAAGCCAATTGGTACCGGCCACGTCGCCGCTCATCGGCTTTAGTGGAGACACCATCTGGCCAATAGAACAGCTGCGTCTGCTAGTAACCATTGGGAATTAAGAGCATTCCACCATGACGTGGATGAACTTTATGGTGATACGCTTACACTCTCCATACAATGGGATCATAGGAAGACCAGGCATCCTGGCCATACGGGCAGTACCCTCCATAGCTCACGGAATGATTAAATTCCCTGTGGAAGGGGGAATTGTCACCATCTACAACTCAATCATACCAGCATTCGAATGCCACGCCGTGGCAACACCAGTCCTACCTGTTCCCGTCAAGGAAGGATCACCACCCCCAAATAGAAGGTGGCAATCCATCCCGATTATCCGGAACAAGAGGTGTCCATAAGGGGAGCGCTCTCGGATAACGGCAAAAGAGCCATGTGCTCTCTCCTGAAAGTAAACCTGGATGTATTCGCATGGGATACCAAGCATATGACAGGCGTGCCGCGTGCGATAGCAGAACATAAGCTTCAAAACCGCCAAGGATATCCACCTGTTAAGCAAAAGAAGCGTGGTCAAGCACCAGAACGCAGCCAAATAATACTGGATGAAGTACGGAAATTAGTAGACGCAGGAATTATGCGCGAGGTATACTACCACGAGTGGTTATCCAACCCGGTCATGGTCAAGAAGCATGACGGGAGCTGGCGCATGTGCGTGGACTTCACGGACCTGAACAAAGCTTGTCCGCATAACTGTTATCTGTTACCAGAGATTGACTGGAAGGCGGAATCCCTATGTGGGTATCCTTTCAAGTGATTCTTAGATGCGTACAAAGGGTACCACCAGATCCAGATGGTGGAAGAAGATGAGGAGAAGACGGCGTTTCATACTAGTCAGGGCGTGTACTGTTACACAAAAATGCCATTCGGACTGAAGAACGTCGGGGCAACATATCAGCGACTTGTTGATAAAGCCTTCGACTCACAGATAGGCCGCAACCTTGAGGTCTACGTTGACGATCTAGTCATCAAAAGTCATAGGGAGGAGACACTTCTCCGTGACGTCCAAGAGACGTTTGACACATTGAGGAGAATCAATATGAAACTGAATCCAAAAAAATGCACGTTTGGGGAAACTGAAGGGATGTTCCTTGGATACATGATCGATCCAAATGGAATCAAGCCTTGCCCGGAAAAGACAAACGCGGTGATACAGTTACCATCTCCTCAGACGCGAAAAAAGGTACAATCATTAAATGGAAAGTTGGTCGGGCTAAACAGGTTCTTGTCGAAGTCCACGGAGAAATCACTACCTCTATTCAAAACACTCAAGAAGTGCATCAAGAAGGGAGATTTCCGTTGGACAAAGGAAGCAGAGGAAGCTTTTAGTCAGCTTAAACAGCATCTCGCAGCTCTTCCCATGCTAGTGGCTCCCCGACCTAAGGAAGAGCTCATTATGTATCTGTCGGCTACACACGGAGCAATAAGTGCAGTACTTATGACGGACAGGGACACAATCCAGACTCCGGTCTACTTCATAAGTAGAACACTGCAAGGGCCGGAGTTGAATTATTCCTCCATGGAGAAGTTGGTTTTAGCATTAGTATTCGCCACAAAACGGTTACGCCAGTACTTTCAGGCGCACCCAATTGTGGTTATTACTGATCAACCAATAAAACAAATCATCTCCAAACCAGACGTGGCCGGTAGGCTACATAAGTTGAGCATTCTGCTAGGAGAGTATAACATCTCCTATAGACCAAGGACAGCGGTCAAAGGCCAAATCTTGGCAGATTTCTTAATTGAGAAGCCAGATGAGGACGGACCGGTCAGACAACGAGAGGAAACTCCAGCAAAACCATGGGTCTTGTTCACTGACGGATCCTCGTGCACGGACGGGTCAGGAGCTGGCCTCATCCTTACGAATCCGGAAGGAATGGAGTTTACCTACGCCCTACGTTTTGAATTCACAACCACTAATAATGAGGCAGAGTATGAAGCGTTGATTGCGGGTTTAAAAATCGCCGCTAGAATGGGAGTCCGCAACCTTGAGGCTTACGTGGACTCACGACTGGTCGCGAACCACATTCTAGGAGGTTACATAGCCAAGGAGGATAACATGGTTCGATACTTGGAGAAGGCCAAGTCACTCATAGCTACTTTCAGCAAGTTTTCTATCAAACATGTACCAAGGGGTGAAAACAAGAAGGTGTATGCTCTTAGCAAGATCGCGTCTACAAGTTTCACCCACTTATCCAAGCAAGTCTTGGTAGAAATACTAAACGAAAAGTCTATAACGGAAGGGGAAATTGCAGCTATAGTTGAGGAAGATGGACCTACATGGATGACCCCGATCATCAGCTATTTAACTGATGAAACCCTTCCGGATGATGAAAAGGCGGCACGGCGTATCAGAAGGAAGTCACAGCACTTTGAGCTTCGAGAAGGTATTCTCTACAAGCGCTCCTTCTTGCAGCCGTGGTTGCAGTGTGTCGGGCTACGCCAGGCTACCTATGTGATCAGTGAGATACATGAAGGGTCGGGCGGTATGCACGCAGGTCCCCGATCCGTAGTGGCACGAGCTCTACGCATAGGATATTATTGGCCTACTATGCATAGGGATGCACGTGACATGATTCGTAAATGCAGTGATTGCCAAGTGCACAGACCAGTACCGCGACATCCGCAGCAAGAACTAACAGCCATCACATCCCCATGGCCATTCTATAAATGGGGGATTGACATTGCAGGACCTTTTCTTGTGGTTGCAGGGGGGGTTAAGTTCTTGATCGTCGCAATGGACTACTTTACACGATGGATAGAAGCTAAAGCGGTCAAATCTATTACGGGCAAACAGGTTAAAAAGTTTGTTTGAGAAAACATTGTGTGCCGTTTTAGCTTCCCGGGAGAAATCATCTCGGATAACGGGAAACAGTTCGCAGATAATTCATTCAAGGATCATCTAACTTTTGTATCAACAATTCCTACATGATACTGTGATACACACAACATGCATATTATAATTTGGACATGTCTAATTTGGACAGAGATTAAATTATACTTAATATGTTATAAGTTTCATTTAAAAATATAATTCTACATTAATTGCATGAGATTTTTGCTATCTCAACGAATTTACCTTTTTCAATAGTACCTAAACCAAGAATTATCAAAGAAAAGAAATGAAGGGTAAATACAAATAATATAATTCATCTAACGTAAGCTTACTTAAGTATATCAAGAACGAATTTGATAAAATTTAACCAATGTCTTTACAATCCAAGTTAGATAGACAAACTCAAGAAATAAAAAAGTGCGTTGATTACTGTAATATGAAAATAGGGTTTTGCTAACAAACACCCATAGGGTGTTTTTTAATCTTCCATAATTACAAACATTTCCAAGTTTGAACTACTTATTTCTATAAATGCATGATTATAACACATATAATTAAGGTAAGTAAGTTTTAATATGGTATATATTAATTAGTAAGTATGTTAAACATGGTATATTTGAGATTCATAATTGTTAATTTTTTAATTATAGAATGTATAAAAACACCCTATGGGTGGTGGTTAGCAAAACCCATGAAAATATACACATAAATATAAAAACAGAAAATATAGGCAAACGCATATCTTTTAGTTTTTTAAACCTGTAAAAGATGACAACGACTTAGACAAGAAAATCCAAACATACCGAAAACGTAGATAGTAAATTTTGTCAAAATTTTTGCACTATAATCCTCTATAAACAAATCTGATAGTGATTGTTAACAATACTTTCCGAGCAACACATGATAGGGTTCCTTTGGCAAAAGTTGTTTCGAAGTTTTTTTTTGACATAACAATTTTTTTGACTTGTTAGTTTTTTATTTTAATAAAATAGTTTTTAAATAAAAAATATATTTATTAAAATTTTAAAATTATCAAAAGATACTAAAGCTATAAATACTGATATACCTTTTAAATCATATTATAATTTATATAAATATTTCATTTTAAGTTATTTTACATATTAATTTTAAAGTTAAGAGCTAATATACCAACACTTTTAATTAAAAAAAATATAGCTTATAGTTCATGTTAACAGTTTTTTAGTTAACAACTTATAGCGAACAACAGCTAGTTTTTAAACATAACCATCGACTCTAAAGCTAAAGAGAGTGGCAGTGAAAAATTTATGTTTATTTCATTGTCAGCTCAACTTTCTTTTTCTACTCACACAACTCATTTTTTAATCATAATAACAACATTGACTTCAAAACATTTTATAAAAAACCAAAGACCTAAAAAAAAGTTGAAATGTATGAATTTACCATAATACTATAACTCTTATCAAATGAAAATGACCATTATTAGTAAAACATATCCTTTTCACAATTCCCATAAAAAAACATTCTAATCGACAAAGTAAAACAAAAAAGTGAAAAACCAAAACACAGAATAGGTAACACAGCTTTTTAACCAAAAAGAGAAGCGACATAAACTCACAAAATCAAACATAAATACAAACCATTTAAACCACAATGCCATACTTAAAGTCAAATTATATGCAGAATTAAACTCATGTCCTTTTTCAAATTTTTGTCATCTTGGTAGGCTTAATTCTGTATAAATCCAACTTGGTCTGTTTCAGAATTTTATATAAGTTCATGGTTTTCTCTAGGTGTGATTGATATATTTCTGTAAAAAAAATCTTTGAAAATTTTATAAGTTTATGATGCATGGTTCAAGCTCTGTTGTGCCTGAAAAGTTTCCAGCAGGTCTCAGGGTGCTTGTTGTTGATGATGATCCTATTTGGTTAATGATCTTGGAAAAGATGTTGAAGAAATGTGACTATGAAGGTACTTGTATAAACACACATTTCAACAATTAGTTTGTGTTAAATTTTCTTTATTTTTGGTTCAATCAACAAGGAAAAAAGAAGTTAGTTAGATTTGTGGTTTAGAATCTTGTTAAATGATATATAAAATAAAATCCTTGTTTTGATATAATAAAATATTGGTAAAATTGTTAAGGATTTGCATGGATTTGTTGTGAGTTGTGGGGTGTTTGGGATTTGATATTAAATTTGTTTTTGTGTTAATTGAGTTTTGATATACAACAAATAAAAAAATTTGAGGCTGTTTTTTATTGCTAATTTTAGGTTTTGATTGTTTTCTTATTATTTGTTTGAGAAATTTATACAACAAATAAGTTAATAGTTTTGTGGATGTTTGGGATTGTGTATTTATTATTAGCTAGTGAAGTAAGATGTTTTTGAAAATTAAAACTGCTTAATAGGCAATCCAGAAGACCAAACACCCCGTTGTTCTTAATGCAATGGAAATTTGCTATAATGTCCAATTAGGCATTCATTTTGCTTTTTTTAATGAATTTAATCATTTATATGCATGTGGGATTGAATTGTGTTCTGATGGAATATAATTGTTTATTGTTGGCAGTAACTGTATGCAATAGAGCTGAGATTGGATTATCGTTGTTGAGGGAAAACAAAAATGGGTATGATATAGTTTTGAGTGATGTTCATATGCCCGATATGGATGGATTCAAGTTACTCGAACATATCGGTCTTGAAATGGATCTCCCTGTTATTAGTAAGTTTACTAATCCATTTGAAGTTTCTTCGTATTTATTTATTTTAAATTCTGCTCCGTGAATGATATGGTTTAATGGTTGTTCTCCTGACATTGATGTTATTTATTTGATTAGTATGTTTCATAGTCGGCTGAATTTGCATGGATTTCTCCTTGTTGTTCGACTTTCAATGATGTATCAATAGTAGTAGTTCATGTTTTTTTTTGTGAATTTAGTATCTTGATCGATAGCTCATAATATGTGATGGTTAATTAGTTTGAGCTCCAATAATTGGTTGATTTTGTATAATCAAACACCTTTCATTTCGCTATATGTTTTGTTGACTTTTTATTTCATAATATGGGTACGGACATGATTTCATAGTTTGTTATTGACTTATCGTGATCATATTACAGTGATGTCAGCTGATGATGGAAGAGAAGTAGTTATGAAGGGTGTTACGCACGGTGCATGTGATTATCTAATTAAACCTATTCGTATTGATCGGTTACGTAACATATGGCAGCACGTGGTTCGCAAAAGGAAGTATGAATGGAAAGATATGGAGCGAATAGCAAATGCTGAAGACGTTGAACAAAATCAAAAAGTTCCAGAAGATGGTGACTATTCGTCTTCTGCAAACGAAGGGCATAACTGGAAAAATGTAAAAAAGAGGAAAGACGAGGACGAGGATGAGAGTGAAGAAAGAGAGGAGTCTTCTTCAAAGAGGCCTCGTGTCGTTTGGTCTGTTGAGTTACATCAACAGTTTGTGTCAGCAGTTAATCAGCTCGGGATTGATAGTAAGAAGCCTTCCACTAAATTTTATATTGTTATTTTTATTAGTTTTATGAAATCTTTCAAATATCAACTAAATTGGTAAAGGCTATAATCTTCATTATTTATTTCTTATAAAGGGACTAAGAATCTCAGACAAATTTTTGCGTTAAAGTTTTGTCTAACTCGAGCCCTAAGGGTACCAGTGAAGCCGCAAGTATTAACATACATCACCATTTATACACGTTTGTTGATATTAGTTATTATCTAAAAAAAATTCCTTCCAACAATATTAGTGGCAAATTCAGTATAATAGAAAGAAAATATGATATCATATCAAACATAAGTAGTTAATGTTTAATTACTTTCTAAGTTTGTAGCGACCGAATCCAAATGTCAAGTAGTATAATGCTATTTTTACATGTACCCTGTACTATTGTTGTAATCATATTTAGGGCTTGCGGCATACATACAAAATCAATACGTAAGTAAGTAACCCGCTTTTTTCGTTTTGCCAGAAAATAACCATCAATATTTTGTAGTCACCCACCACCCGTTGTTGTCAATGTGGTACTAAGATGTGCCATTGGAAAGCTATCTTAGATAATACCTTAAATTATAATTTTTAAAACTTCGATAGTTTTTTCTGCCCTACAATAAGTCTTCCGAAAATAACAATAAAAACGAAGTTCATTACCTTTTAATGCAGTTAGCCCTTAAATTTAAAACAATTACTATTATCTATAATTTCTTAAAAACTGGAAGAAAAAAAATTTGTAGGTCAACCCTAATCAAACCATTCGGCTTGACCTTTAGATTTGATGGCCGACTCTCACAGAGTCTCACTTTAACACCTCTATGCCATTCATAAGTATGTATGACTTTTTGACTTTATAACCAGATAGATAAAACATAAGTGATATAAATTGTTAAACTTACTGCAGAAGCTGTTCCAAAGAAAATCTTGGAGCTGATGAATGTTCCTGGTCTAAGCAGAGAAAACGTTGCGAGCCATCTTCAGGTATCACTAATAAGAACGTTATTCGAACTTTTAAGTCAATTTTATTACATTCTTAAGTTTAAGCATTTGGGTGCAGAAATACCGTCTTTATCTTAGGAGGCTCAATGGGTCACAACATATGGCCTCAATGAGTGGTTCATTAATGGATAGCCCTGAGGCTGGCTACGGGTCAATGTCAACAATCAATGGGTTAGATCTTCAAACAATGGCTAGTGCTAGTCAACTCCCTAGTCAAAACTTTGCGACACTCCAAGCAGCTATGCTTGGTCGTTCAAATAATATATATAGCCTTGAGAATCAGAAAATGCAGTATGGACAAGTCAACAAAAGTCAACCACTTAATGGCATTCCAGCTAACATGGGATCTAATCAGTTTGTGGGGTTGCATCCCTCTCGCCAGAATTCATTCAATGGCATGAATAATCAAGTACTTGTACCAATGGCTGGTCAAGGTCAAAGTCAGCCAAACATCAATCATCATGTGTTGTCACGTGGCCTAGGAACGAAGTTGCCGTCAGGTGGTGGGATTGTTCCAAGTTACAGTATGTTCAATGATTCGGGCTTTCAAGACTCTTATACTTCTCACAAGAAAATGGGACATATTGTACCTTCCTCTGCAGATGATGGAAGTGTGACCAACCTTATCGGCGCCACAAACAATATAATGAGATACACTGAGGAATACAACCAAGATGGCCCCCTGGCTGCAATTCTTAAGGTCCGTGTTCTTTAATTATAAATCGTTCTTGATGCATCTTTTTGGTTGTGAATTTTGTGTCCTGTTTCATCCATCTTCCACTGAACTCGGCCATATAATTTTTCAATCAGATAAACCACTCTGTATTAGTGATCAATTACTTTGAAATTTTTTAAACCGGTTAGATGTGACTACTGAAATGGAACAGTAACTGAATTTGATTAAATACCTTCTAATGAACTCTTGATTAAATACCTTGTAATGAACTCTTTTATCTCATAAGTGTAGAAGCTAGCCAATCAGAACAATGGAACGATTGTAAAATTTGAGTGGTTTTTGCAGTTGATAAAACTTTGACCAACGTTAACTTGGTTACTCTAATGATTTTTACCTAATAATTTACTTACATTGACTTAAAAAATTATACGGAAACCATTTTGGCATTTTTATTTTGAAATTAGGTGATGCAGCCGAAGCAAGAAGGGTTTGGGCAGGTGGAAAGAGAGCTTGGTTATGATGGGTACCCTTTGGATGATCTTCCTGGTGTAACTTAAGGCTCGTAAGCGCCCTTTTTGAAGAGTTTTGGAATCAAGTTAGTATTAATCTTTCGTGGTGTTAACACTGGTTTTAGCTTGTGGCTGAGATCGTATGCATGCATTAGAATTTTTGACTGTTTTTATGTTCAACATTATGTTGGTAAAAACATCCAAAAATTCGGTTTTCTTTATGATAACTTAGATTTGTTTTCCTAAAGTTGGGAATTGATTATAGTACCTGGTACATATTTGGGTTGTGGATATTTCAAGTATTTATTTTTTGCATCTTTTTTTGTGGTTTGGGTCGAAGGTGAGTATAGACATGACCTGGGGTTTTCAGCTTCAATCTTCATTATCTTGTTTAAGTAATCATGTACACGAATACGATACCCTTAGAACTAGTTGGTTCCAAGGATTTATCATGGTGTGTTTATTTAAACAAGATCAACCCCAAACTGCTAGATGGTTACAAGGTCTAGGGTCCATGCAAGTATGCAACCATTTTTATGTGATCCCAAGATCTCAGTAATTTGTTGGACCATGTGTTTTCGAGGATGTGCTCATACAAACAAAATAATACTAGTGTTTAACAATTCAAATTTTTTAGACTTGAAAGACCAGTGAACTTTTGAAATTTTCTTTGGGGAAAAAAATACTTACATTTATGCGAAATCACACGGAATTAGTCATCAACCTTAAGACCTTAACAACATCAACTGGAAGTTAAGATAGATTGAGTTCACTAGTTTAGAACACTTCTATATAAATATACTTAAGTTGTGATGTATCTGAGAAATAAGCTGATATGCTTATGTAATAAGTTAAACTATCGACAAATGTTTACTCAGAACCGTCGAACACAAGATGATAGAAACATCTTGAAGAGATAGAAAACTAGTATCAAAACATGGAGCTTTGGAGCAGTTGATAAAATAATGCAGATTTAGTAAGCACAAATAGTTTTAGGTTATGTAATAATATGCATCACAATTATAACCCACCTTATTATGTGAATCTTGCTTTCGCTTCAGACTTGAATCAAAATGGGGAGATAATTATCGAATCTTTTTCTGTTTGAGTTTCACTTGATTCATATATTTCTCTCGGTATAAATAATGAAATTTCTTCATATATTTCTCTCGGTATAAATAATGAAATTTTCTTTCCTTTTAAAAGTTCTTTTATGCCTTTGTACTTGTACCAAGCTGTGTAAAACTTGATCCTTTGTTACGCAATCATGTTTCACCAAATTCCCCAGACTGCTTTGTGTTGCAGTTTTTCGTTATCAATATGATACCATTACGAATTATGCATAGACGTTCTTCCATAATTCCTAAATTTCTAATCGACAATCTAATATGATATTGATGTAAAGCATCATCAGAAATTCCTCAAATTCTTCTTTAGATAAATAAAAAGAATTGAAGAATAACTTCCTTGCCTTTCTGATAACCTTTTCAGGCAGAACGGGGTGGGAGCATAGTCGCTCGCTGCTTCCCCATACTCGCGCACGACTCCCAATACTCCATCCAGAAACTCACGTGCGACTCACTTGCAGGCAACAAAAAAAAAGGAGCAGACTCACCCAGCTTGAGTTACTTATGGTGGGACCCGTATGTTTTTTTTGAACGTTTACATGTTTAAAAAAAATAAAAATTTGTAACCACAAATTTACTTATAAAAATACTATCATCTTCCTCATTTTTCACACACATTTTTCACACACAAATACTAAATCCTCTCATCTCCATTTTTCCAAATCATGTCTCAAGAAAACACACCCCGATCCGGCAACAAACGTCGAGATAATCGAAATACCCAAAACTCACCCACACCGCGACGAACCTTCGACCTAGATAACCCGTCACCCCAACAAATGAATACCATGCGACCATCATCAGTTTATCAACAACAACCTTACCCAAACCTACCTTACCGTTGCCCGGACCCAAGCCAATACCAAAGCCAATATCCAACCCAATATCCAACCCAATACCAATGGCCTCAAAACCCGTCACCACAACCGAACTATGTGTCACCCACACACATGGGTGGTTCCTCATCTCAACCCGGCTATTAAACTCAAGAGTGCTACATCCCGCAGTATACGGAAAAGTGTTAAGGGTTTGCTTACTATCAACAAACCGGGTCTCCCGAGCAAGAACCCATTCCAGAAACCCAAGAAACAGTCAAAAGACCTAAACCGAAGAAGGCACTATCTAGGGCCCGTCAAAAGAAGAAGGCTGTCGAAGAACCTTCCAAACGTCAACAACATTGGACAACATCGGAGGAAATTTATCTGGCAAAAGCTTGGGTATCCGTGTCTAATGACAACATTCATGGAAACGAAATGACTAAGGAGGGATTTTGGACAAAAATTCTTGAGTACTTTGAGAGAAAAACAAGACAAAAGGGGCTCGTACGTATGATTCTTTGAACGGGTAATGGAAGACAATTCGACCGGCTCTAGCTCAATTTTGTGGGTTTTATGCTAACGTGATGAGCAGGGCGCCAGAAAGTGGTGCAACGGATAGTGATACTTTTAACAAGGCGTTGGTGGATTATGAAGTTGAAGTTGGAATACCGTTCAAATTACGTCAATGCTGGGAGGTTGTGAAAGACAACCAGAAATGGAAGGAGGTTGAAGTGCCTAAGGAATTAACCAGGACGTCTCAAATAAGCAAGAGATACAAGTCATTTTTGTCTAGTTCGTTTAATACAAATTCTGTGGATGCAAGTTACAGTGTGGAAGTTGATGGCACTAATAATGAAGAGGTGCGACCGATCCCACGTCCAATGGGCAGGGACAGAGCTAAGGCAAGGTCTAGAGGGAGCAGAGGTTCGGTGGAGTCTAATTCAAACGACGAGGCTTTGGCTAGGTTGATGTTGTCAGGGTTGGGTGAACAACAAGAACGGGACTCTGTTGTGTAGGGTGAACAACAGGCCACATATTTTGAGATGAAGAAGAAAGAGATTGAGGTCCGAGAAATAGAAGTGGAAATAGCCCGAATCAAGCAACAAAACGAGGACTTGGACTATTATCAATAGTCGTATGACAATTTGCAGGGACCTCAACGTGTAGTCGTGGAATGGTGTCCAGCTCAGATCAAGGCGAAATATAATTTGCCTTAGTTTGGTTTTTTTAATTGTTGTTTTTAAATTTTCTATGTATCGTTTTTTAATTTTGTATCGTGTCTTAATTTTCTATGTACCCTTGTTTTAATAAAATGTATGAATAAAGGTTTTATTGTATGAATAAAAAATATTTAATAAAAAAGTGGAGGTGATGTGTAGTGAGTTGTAGGGAGTTTGGGTGAGTGTCATTACCTCCTGTGGGGAGTTTGGGTGAGTTTGTTAAAAAGCTGAGGTGATTCTGACGTGGCGGTGAGTGAGTCGTGTGCCACTCCTCCTAGTCTCATTACATAAGATCTCATCTGTTTATATGTTTACACGTGTTCATACATTAGGATAACCCTACAATCTTTTGGCTTTGATATGTACGATTTAATTAGAAAAATGATCGGCATTTTACTAAATTTGTAATAAAATACATACATAAACAATATATTTTCTAATATGCGAATTTATAAACTTTTTTGAATGGTTCAAAATCAATCACATATTTCATTTATATTTACATTAATTAACAATTTAAATAATTGCATGTAAAAAATTATGATTCATAGCAATAATCATTTGTACATGTTGCATATTCATTTGTATTCATTTTGTCATTTAATGTGTATTACCCACCAGTTAGTACAGAAATAAATGTATGAAGTTTTTGTGTTGTAAAGGTTTGTAACAAAAGCTTGTAACGTTCTGCTACTTAAAATTTTGGAGAGAGAGCGAGTGTGTAATCTCTTTTATAAGTAGTGCAGATTTATGTGTCGTTGTGCAATAAAGTAATACATATTAATGTAACGGTGTTGTTTATATAGTTTTGACAGGGTCTCTCTGGTGCGTCTTCTAACGGTTTTATTCGCTAGTCGGACCGATTGTGACTCCGGGTCCCAGTTAAACTCGTTGGTCCTGTTCGGTTTTGAAAATTATGTACACTATCATTTTAGATAGACAAAATATGTATGATTTTGTAAATCTAACTCCCTTATAAAGCATTTTGCACTTTTATTTTTAGAATAGTTGAAATTTTAACTTACAATATATAATACTATTTGTACAAGCAAGACAAGCATGTATACTAAAAGTAGAAACTTATAATATGTTACATTAAAACTATATTTAATTATATTAAATTTTATAATTAAAATACTTCCTCACCTCATTTTACAACTAAAACAGCGCATAGTACAAATAATAAAATATCTTACAAATGTAATTAATAGTATAATAATTACAATAACATAACTGTAATTAAAACATCACAATTAAAATACCATACTTATTATAAATATATGTGCATAATGTACAATGCGTACAAACATGACTAAAACATTAAACATACAAAGATAATTAATAATCGTATTTAAAACACCCAATTATATGAATACTGAATCATAATTACACATCTTACAAGTATAAGAAAACATAAAAACTCTTTTAAGCATTAAAATTTTAAACTTCATTTTTCATAAGAAACATCTTTTTAATATATTAACTAAATACACATTCAAAATTGAAACTATACAATTTCATTATTTAAAAATACAAATATTGATATTATATGTAAAATTAACGAATATAAAACAGACACTTTTTAATGTTACTCTTAAAACACATCTTAATACATTAAATAAACTAATAATACAATTTTTTTTATAAAAAAGACTCATAAAATGAGAAGTACACGTAGTTATGCATATTATGTAAACTAATAACAAACACAAATAGGGTGCCAAAATGCCGACCCGACCCGAACCCAACCCGAGTATATTCGGGTCGGGATACTCGGGTACAAATTCTTTGGTTAATCGGGTCAACCCAACTAACCCGAATTAAAAATAGGTTGGGTATCGGGCAATTCATTTTTGTATAACTCGGGTTTAAGTCATCCTGATTGACCAGTGTAAGATTTTTTTTTTTAAATCATATGTAATTTATATTTAAAAAGGGTAAAAATAAGTTTTTGTTTTACCCAACTCCGTTGACCCGAATTGACCCGACACGAACCCTTGTAACCCGAGTTCAAACCGGGTCAAGTTTGGGTAACTTATTTTCAGCCTTGACCCGAATTGGAGCCGACCCGATTGACCCGAACCTGACATGATTCCCACCCTTAGACACAAAATTTATAAAATTATATGCTAATTTATATAGTTTTGAAAATCATACTGGACCATAGATTCAAACAAGAACAAGAGTGGTCACCGGTTCGGATTTCAAATAAAATTTGTTCAAAAATGATCCGGAGAAATTCGTCCAAAAATTATAAAAATAAGTGAACCGGACCTGATCGACATTATTTTCAAACTGGTCAATCACAGGTTACCAGCCGCCGCATCGCGCGGGTACCCTGCTAGTATATGCTTTTAATTGTTTTACAATGTGAATATATAATTGTATTTATAAGTAATGAGGTGTATTAACTATATATTAATTTATATTAGCTATTTTTATTTTCAAGTGTATAATAATTAGTTATTTTCAAGTGTGTAATAATTAGTACGTATTAATTAGTTTTAATATTAATTATTTATTAGTTTAAATATAAGTATTAAATTAGTTTTTAATTATGTTTATATAATCTATATCTATACTACATATAAATTTTTAAGTAATACAATTGATGCAAGGATGTGAAATCAAAATTGATAATTTCTTTCAACTTATACGTATTATACATCATATCATACTATCATATAAAATATTTTATGCGTTCTTTCTTCATTAAACTTTTAAGTAATATCATACTTCATACTATTTTATAAACATTTTAGGCACTCTCTCTTTATTAAATTTTTAAGTAATACAAATTTTAAAATATTTTTTACAAGTCAATTAAGCGTGTCTTCTAAACCATCTTATGCACCTTCTCATCGTTAAATTTGTAAGTAATATAAATATTAAAGCATATTGTACAAGACTACAAGTCAATTAAGCATTACCGTCACTTTTAAAAAATAATTTAAATTAATACATGTTATAGAACGTATGTTACAAGTACACATTAATTAATATATTAAACACCATAATTAATAATATCTTAAAATTATCCCTAAAATAAAATTACATTTTATTATACATATTGTACAACTAATAAAACACACAAAAAATCATATAACTTACAAGTTGGTGGGCAAAAAAAACGGCCTCTCATTAAAAAAATTGGGATAATTTTTTGAAGACAAATGATGCAAGGATGTCAAATCACAATTGATAATTTCTTTCAACTTATACATATTATTCATCATATCATACAATCATACTATCTTATAAAACATTTTATGCACTTTCTTTTCATTCAATTTTTAATTAATACAAATTTTAAAGTATATTGTACAAATCAATTAAGTATGACTTATAAACCATCTTATGCACATTCTAATGATTAAATTATTAAGTAATACAAATATTAAAGTATATTGTACAAGTCAATTAAGCATTACCGTCACTTTTATAAAATTAATTAATACATGTTATAAAGTATCTTTTACAAGTATAAAATAATTAATATATTAAACACTCTAATTAATAATATCTTTAAATTATCTTTAAAATGAAAATTAGATTTTATTATACATACTGTACAACTAATAAAAAACAAAAAATTAAAAGATTCGCTTAACTTACAAGTTGGTGGTATATATGGTTTTAAAACCGAACAAGACAAACGGGTTTAATCGATAACTGAAGTGACCATTGGTTCGATTAGCCAATACAAGACGTGCAAAAGGAAACGGAGATAACCGGCCGTACTCAACATAAACGGTGAACCATGTCAGAATATGATCATATTTTTATTATACTTCGATTAAAAAATTCATCATTTTTATTATGTGTTATAAGTGTGAAAACACTTATCCTTTTACCACTTAAAACAAATAAAAACGAGACCAAAACGTGTGTTTAATGTCGTAAAAGTCGGAATTACGCGTGGTTTGTGTTTTTGTTGGGTTTTAGGACCAAAAGATGAAAAAGGAAGAAAACACGGGAATTCACGGGCTTTTATCGAAGATAAAGACAAAAGACAAGTTAAAAGATCAAAAGTGCAAAAGAACGGAAATCAAAGGCCTATCCTGAATAATTATTGAAGAAAAAGACCAAAGACGGAAGTTTAACAAGTCGAATAACCAAATCTAATAAAAGAAGAAATTAGAAGACGGGTTTAGTTTTATTTATCGACGAATCCCAAGACAAAGTCGAGAATGACGAATTTATTGTAAAGACGAGAAGACAAAAGAAAGAAGGAAGCACAACACCAACCACTCCCCACATATATAAAGACTTATCTCCTTCATTTGTCATAAGTTAGTTTTATTTTTTAGATAATTAGGAGTAGGCGTAATTTTAATTTTGCTCTCATTTTATTAAGTTTTTCATCTTTCAACTCTTAATCTTTCTTTAATCTTCAATTGTTAAACCTTTAATCTTAATCTTTTCATTAAGTTTTTCATTAATCTCATTCTTTCTTTCTTGTTTTAAATTGTGTTTGAGTTGGTTAATCATCTTTTAGCCTATTGGTGCTTATTGCTTATTTGATTGAGTTGCTATTTCTTGTTTTAATTACTTTTTATGTGGTTGATTTTTATAGCTTATTGATCTTATTACTTATTTTATGTTTTACCTTTTTTTTATTTGAGTGGATTTGGTAGCTTATTGTTACTAGAAAAGATTTATTTATTTTGCTTATTTGGTGCTTATTAGAGTTTTAGTCCTTCTTTTGTTTGGCTTATTTCTTAGATTAGTATTGCTTATTTTTTAGCTTATTTGTTTTTATTAGTTTTGCTTATTTTTTTCATGTTGCATTATAAACTCTCATTCCGGACTTTTATACATTTTTTTAGATTTCGACTTCTTAAAAAATAAGGTTATTCCGACTTTAGTTTTTATCATATTCAGACTTTTTCAATTTTACATAATCCGAATTTTGAAGCATTCTATAATCCGACTTTAGTAAAATACCCATATTCCGACATTTGGGCAAAGTTCAAATTCTGACATTTTAGGTAAAATTAAGATTCCGACATTTTTTTTAAATTTTGCACAACATTCCTAAAACATACATCATTTTGAATTGATCAGATTCCGACATTTGTATTGCTAAAATCCGACATTTACTTTCCCGCCATGTTTTTTGCATATTCAGTTAATCTTTTGCCTTGAATTAAATTCCTACTTGTAGTCAATATAATCCGACATTATAATTCTTAAAAAATCCGACTTTTGCTTTTCACATTCCCTCCAAAAAAGATAAGATTCTGACATTAATGAATGGTAGATTCCGACATTAGTAAGTTAGATATTCCTACTTAATTGTTTTATCCGAATTTTGTTCCTAAACTAGTAATTGGATTCAGACATTAGCTTCTTTTTTTTATTCCGACATTAACATTAGATTAGATTCCGAATTTATGTCATTTTAATGCAAATTGTAGATTCCGAATTTTAGATTTTTATTCCGTCTTTTAAACTTTTTAGTTATTCCGCCATTTAATTTTTTTAAGTTATTCCGACTTTTAAACTTTTTAGTTATTCCGCCATTTAATTTTTTTAGTTTTTCCGACTTTTGGTATTTTTAATTATTCCGACATTTATTTTTCTTTTTTATCCCGAATTCTTTTCTTGCATTTTTCTTTATTACTTTTTAATAATTTTTAGTTTGTTTATTTTTTTTTATATTTTGTCAAGTTTTACATTTTGTCACATTTTACTTTTTAAGTAGCTATAGATAACCAAACTTTCTTTTATTCACCAAAAACAACTAAGTCACTCTTTAAACCGGAGATCAATTCGATAAGACACCGAGAACGATTAGATTCACACAAGAACATTTTTTATATTAAAAATTCAGTTATTAAAATGGCGCCGCTGCCGGCTCTTTTCGTAAAGATTAATGGTTTTTGTGAGACGAGTTGGATTTTGGGATCCGTTCACTTGTGAACGTTATTTTTCTTGCAAATTTCAAATTTTCAAAAATCCAAAAAAATCACACATTTCAAAAAACCCAAAAACAATTAAAAAAAAATCATAAAAAGCAATTCTTTCCAAGTTTTGCACCAAAAATATTTCTTTTTTACTTTAACTTTCTTTCTTCTTCTATTTCTTGTGCATATTTTTCTTTTGTAGGTGTATGCGTACTCGTGCGCGCAAGAGGAAAGCCACTCAAGCCGATATCGAGACTCGTGTTATTGACACCATGGACAACCGACCAATGATCGAGCTCTTGCAATCACACGTTGAAGGCAATGACGATGCTATTGTGGTGCCATATATTGGAGCCAATAATTTGAGCTCAAAACCGGTTTTATTCAGATGGTCTCTGTAACACCTTTCTTGGGCCGCACTCATGATGATCCTCACGATCACATCAAAAGGTTTTTACATTTAACTAGTACTGTGAAATACAATAGGGTCTCACAAAAGGCAATTCGTTTGCTCCTCTTTCCTTTCTCTCACGAGGGATAAGCACGGATTTGACTTGATAAGGAACCACCCCAAAGTATTGTCACATGGGCGGACTTAGAGACTAAATTCATAAATTACTTCTTTCCACCCTCACGTACTACCGCTTTGCGGAATGATATAATTAATTTTGAATAAAAGTACGGTGAGACGTTTAGTAAATCTTGGGATCATTTTAAGGAACTTTTGAGAAAGTGTCCACAACACGGTTTTACTAAAGTGCATCAAATTAATACCTTTTACAATGGATTAAGTTTGAATGACCAAGATTCACTAAATAGTGCTTCGGGGGGTAACATTCTAGTGAAAACTACACAAGTCGCTTGGGATATAATTGAAAACAAGGCCAAAGTTCAAACTAAAAGTGTAAGGGCTACTATGGCTAGTACTAATGATAGTGAGGCTAACAATCAAATTAAAGTGCTTACTTCAATAGTGATAGAACTTTCCTTACATGTTCAAAACTCACCCCTTACACACGTGAATGCCCTTAATGCGACTTGTGAAACATGTGGTGGGCCACATTCGTACGTTAACTGTGATAAGGCTTATGCCCAATCTCAAGGGGAAGTGTATGCTTATAGCACCACTGAGAGGATTCATTTCTATCCGAATGTCGATGTTAATCATTTGTCCTATAATTCGACTAACTATTTGTCTCTACCCGGTTTTCAACAAAGACCACCCCACCCACCCAAAACAACCACGGTCCACCAAGAGCTAATTTTCAACCAAAGGCAAATGTGCGGGATACAATGCAAATCAAGGAAATTATCAAGTGCAAAATCAAGGCTATCTAAACCAAGGTTTTAATCCTCAAGGTTTTCTACTATATAACCAATACCCAAACCAAGGTTTTCCACAACAAGGGTTCAATGTACCTAATCCACAAATGGACTTAATTCTTCCAAAGATTTTGCAACAAGATAAGAAATTAAAGGAAATGCAAGAGTCCGCGGATAAGAAATTCGTTCAAATGTTTTAAGACCTTCGTCCCCAAGGTGATCTTCCTTAAACAACCGAACCCAATCCTAGAGCTAATGTGAGTTCTATTACTACACGCAGTGGAGAAACTTTAGTAGGACCTTTTATCCCTTCCCTAGTTACTCCAGTTTCACCTCCTCCACCCCCATTTATCCCTCCTACTACCACGCCTAGTACTAGTTCTCCATTACCTTATGCACCTCTTCCTGAAGTTGTACACAAGAAAAACCCTTCACCATCTCAACCTTCACCTTCTCAACCTTCGCCTTCTCAACTTACACCTCCTAAGCCCAATATTCCATATCCTTCTCGGTTAGATAAGTGCAAAGTTCTCACTAAGGATGATGCTCAAGTTTCTTCTTTTTTGAAGATGATCTCACAAATGAACTTTAACATTAGCCTTCTTGAAGCTCTTGTCCAAATGCCAAAATTTGTTAAAATGTTCAAGGAGTTGCTTAGTAAGAAGGAGAAGATGGTTGAGCTTGTTAATACTCGATTAAAAGAAAATTGTTTTGCAGTCCTTCTCAAAGAGCTTCCCGAAAAGCTAGGAGATCCGGGGCGATTCGTGTTACCTTGCTCATTTCCCGACATTAAGGATTGTATAGCTTTAGCGGATCTTGGGGAAAGTATCAACTTAATGTCTTTAAGTGTGTGGAAAAATTATCATTACCCGACCTTGTACCAACTCGTATGACTCTAGAGTTAGCTAATCGAACTCTCGTTTACCCCCTTGGTATGCTGAAGATGTTTTTGTTAAAGTTGGTACTTTCACTTTTCCGGTTGATTTTGTTGTTGTTAATTATGAGATGGATCCTCACATTCCGTTAATACTTGGACGCCCATTCTTGCTAACCAGAAAAGCTTTAGTCGATGTTGCCGAAGGTGAGCTAATTATTAAGGTAGGGAATGATCAACAAGCTTTTAAAATGGGAAAGATTACAAGCAAATCAAATGGAAAAGAATCGGCGAAAATGATTGATGTGCTTCAAGACGAGCTTGTTACAACTCCATTGGAAACTACAAAGCTTGACGTCAATGATTTTGTACTACATAACAATCCTCTTTTCGAGCCTTTCTATGATAATCCACTTTTTCAAGAACATGTGGAAGATTCTGATGATACTCTTTCCAATTTGGGTGATCCACCAATTTATGATGAATATGATGATTCTACTTCCGATTATGAAGATATTCCGATTTATGATGATTTTCATAATGACACTCTTTCGAGTGATTCTTCAACTTTTGTGTCTTCTGATGATGTTTTTGCTCCTATCTTTTATGAGGATCCTCCACCAACAACGTTTGATACTACTTTAGAGGATTACTCTTTTGAGGAAGATTTCAACACGTTTCTCAATACTTATTTCCTAATGAGCATGATTCTCCTACTTTGGATTTCGATTATGTCCTTTACCCCCCTTTGGACTTTAAGAAACCCGTTTCAAAGGAAAAGAAACCGGACGACACCAACATTCAGAGTACTTGTGTTTTGACACCTCTCTTTTCACCTTCTTCAAATGAGATTGTGATGTATATGGGCGAATCTTCTTCAAGTTCCACTGAGTATCTTTCTTATTTTCCCCTTAAGGAAAAGGTGTTCTATCCTGGTATCACAGTTTTTGAGCCATCTTAGTATCCATCTGATGCAATAAAAAGAAAGATATTTGGAATATTCGGAGTTATGCTTTCACCTTACCACACTTTATACTATCACCGCGCTCACCATTTGCTTAAGGGAACCTCGCCTACTCTACTTTGGCTTGTGCTCTTCACCTTAGGGTTATGCTACTTCTTGGATGAGAACCATGTATTTGACCCCGACGGATTTTCTT
Organism: Glebionis coronaria; assembly: GCA_025667525.1. Taxonomy (NCBI): domain Eukaryota; kingdom Viridiplantae; phylum Streptophyta; class Magnoliopsida; order Asterales; family Asteraceae; genus Glebionis; species Glebionis coronaria. Next base: position 155,666,564 of record CM046877.1, read on the forward strand.
CAAAGTTTTCTATGAACTTTTCACCATAGTATTCGGGTTGGAGTCAGGCTCGTGACTCGGTTAACAGAAACAAGCGCTTATCGGGAGGCAACCCAAGGATCTATCCTTCTTTATCTATTTTCTACCATAAGTGTAGGGGGAGCCAAGTAGGTGTTTGTTATTTTTTTTGTTTCTTATGATGTGCAGGGATTGGAGCTTCCAAAGATCCACTTTTGGTGACTTTTAACGATCCGTGATCCCGTGTACCCGTCTTACCGGTTCTATCCTAAACTCTTGTGATTTAATATTTTATCAATAAATGTTGAAATGGGAATCACTTTAGTTGTCTCTTCCTTAGCAAGATTAAACAACATGCACAATGTCCTAAGCGTAGGGGTTTAATCAATAACTGAAGTGACCATCGGTTCGATTAGCCAATACAAGTCGTGAAAAAGGAAACAGAAATAACCGGGCGTACTCAGCATAAACGGTCAACCATGTCAGAATATGATCATATTTTTATTATACTTCGATTAAACAATTCATCATTTTTATTATGTGTAATAAGTGTTAAAACACTTATCCTTTTACCACTTAAAACAAATAAAAACGAGACCAAAACGTGTGTTTAATGTCGTAAAAGTCGGAATTACGCGTGGTTTGTGTTTTTGTTGTGTTTTAGGACCAAAAGATGAAAAAGGAAGAAAACACGGGAATTCACGGGCTTTTATCGAAGATAAAGACAAAAGACAAATCAAAAGACTAAAAGTGAAAAAGAACAGAAGTCAAAGGCCTATTCTAAAGAATTATTGAAGAAAAAGACTAAAGACAGAAGTTTAACATGTCGAAGAACCAAATCTAATAAAAGAAGAAATTAGAAGACGGATTCAGTTTTATTTATCGACGAATCCCAAGACAAAGTCGAGAATGGCGAATTTACTATAAAGACGAGAAGAAAAAAAGAAAGAAGGAAGCACAACACCAACCACTCACAGCCTATATATAAAGACTTATCTCCTTCATTTGTCATAAGTTAGTTTTATTTTTTAGGTAATTAGGAGTAGGTGTAAGTTTAATTTTGCTCTCATTTTATTAAGTTTTTTATCTTCCAACTCTTAATCTTTCTCTAATCTTCAACTTTTAAACCTTTAATCTTAATCTTTTCATTAATCTCATTCTTCCTTTCTTGTTTTAAATTGTGTTTGAGTTGGTTAATCACTTTTTAGCTTATTGGTGCTTATTGCTTATTTGATTTAGTTGCTTATTTCTTGTTTTAATTACTTTTTATGTGTTTGATTTTTATAGCTTATTGATCTTATTGCTTATTTTATGTTTTAGCTTTTTTTATTTGAGTGGATTGGGTAGCTTATTGTTATTAGAAAAGATTTATTTATTTTGCTTATTTGGTGATTATTAGAGTTTTAGTCCTTGTTTTGTTTGGCTTATTTCTTAGATTAGTATTGCTTATTTTTTAGCTTATTTGTTTTTATTAGTTTTTGCTTATTTTTTTTTCATATTGCATTATAAACCCTCATTCCGACTTTTATACATTTTTTTAAGATTCTGACTTCTTAAAAAATAAGGTTATTCCGACTTTAGTTTTTATCATATTCAGACTTTTGCAATTATACATAATCCGACTTTTGAATCATTCTATAATCCGACTTTAGTAAAATACCCATATTCCGACATTTGGGCAAAGTTCAAATTCCGACATTTTAGGTAAAATTAAGATTTCGACATTTTTTTTACTTTTGCATAACATTCCTAAAACATACATCATTTTGAATTGATCAGATTCCGACTTTTGTATTTCTAAAATCCGACATTTACTTTCCTGCAATCTTTTTATGCATATTCCGTTAATCTTTTGCCTTAAAATAAATTCCTACTTGTATTCAATATAATCCGACATTATCATTCTTATGAAATCCGACTTTTGCTTTTCACATTCCCTCCAAAAAAAGATAAGATTCCGACATTAATGAATGGTAGATTCCGACATTAGTAAATTAGATATTCCTACTTAATTGTTTTATCCGAATTTTGTTCCTAAACTAGCAATTAGATTCAGACATTAGCTTCTTTTTTTTAATTTCCACATCAACATTTGATTAGATTCCGAATTTATGTCATTTTAATGCAAACTGTAGATTCCAGATTTTAGATTTTTATTTCGACTTTTAAACTTTTTAGTTATTCCGCCTTTGCTTTTGTCCCAAGAAGAATGCGCCATACCTAGAGCCTTTCGCCTTTGCTTTTGTTCTACAATCTTCTCCTTACCATTATCATTTTTGTTTGTGTTTTTCTTCAATGACCCACTCTCCTCTAGCAGCTTTTCTTCACCCTTTCCACCTTTGATTTGTTTTTACTAAATGACCCACTCTCCTCAAGCATCTTCTCCTTACCCATACCATCTGTGTTTTTTCTTTTTTGGGTTGCCACCACTTCATCATCAACACCTTTCACAACCCCTATAAAAATAGCCACTTGATCCTCTTCAATCTCACGGCCCACAACATTGCTGCTTTCACCCGTGGCTCCCATTGTTATGTTCCTCTTGCTCCTAAACAATCCCACACCATTAAAGTTTGTAGCACCAAGCTTTCTTTCTTTCCTAGTGGAAAAAGGATATTCACTACTGCATCTTAAAGAAGCATCATTTTCTTTCCAAAACATATTTTTCAAATAAAATTTCCCTAGCTTCAGTTTAAAATGTGCCACATACAAGTGTATTAAACCGTGCCTCTCAGCCAGTTCAAAAAAAGTATGAACATCATTATTAGTGTGCAATAGAGTAAGACCGTTCTCCATGGATTTCTTTGGAACACGGTAGTAAAGTGCCCATATTTTACTAGATATGTCTCCCACTACTGAATTTAAGCAGTCAGCATAGATATGCCTATCTTCTGTAAAGACTGAAACACTTTTAACCTTCCCATTCACGTATTTTAATGGATCATATGCAAATGTCCCGTTGTGGTGTATTTTAAATACTACTTCATCTTGGTATGCAAAACCTGCTCCTATACATGATAGATAATACAAACAATAACAAGAAACCCTAACTATTCAGTATGCTTTTAATCATCTTCATTTTAATCATTAAATAAAAAATGCTATTATACACAAAGATATGCCTTATTAAACTAATTAAATTGATTGAATAGTTAATAAAGTAGGAATAATTGATTATAATAACCTGATTGTGTCACCATTTATGTATTGGTCCTAGATGACACTTATCTTTTGACAGGAACGATGAAACCAAAAATACACTTTTTGTAGGGTTATTTTATTTTGGCGGTTGTATGGAAAGTTGTGTGGAAAATGATAGTAAGGATTGCAAGTTTTAGGGTTTTCTTCCATTACTATTTACATAGGCTTATGAAAATTATGTTTTGTCTGATGGGTAATAGCCCATAACTGTTGTTACACTTATTTTTTTAACCAAAATATCATGTATACGGGCCCAAACACTTTTTAGTTTATATAAAATCTTAAGACACGTTTACATGCACATGTAAAGAGTTTCATGCGATATATGCTTCCATTACTGATTAAGATGCTGCTCATCTTAAAGGAACTTACAAGGGTACTAATCTAGTTGTTGTTGGAATGGATGGAAACAACCAGATTATCCCTATAGCTACAGCTGTGACACAAGGAGAAACAGGTGAATCGTGGAGCTCGGTTTTGATCCAACTAAAGGAGTGCATTGGAGATGTTGATGGATTGACTATGATATCAGATAGACACTATGCCATTACTATGGCTTGCAAATACATGTTTCCCAATGCATTCCATGGGTTTTGTTGTCGTCATTTAATGTTAAACTACAAGATGCAAGGTGACGCTGTGAAGGGGTTATACTGGAAGACTTGCAAAGCTTACACAACGGATACTTTTACGTATCTAATGTCAAATATTAGAGGAGAAAAACATGCTGCATATAAAAAACAGGTCGAAGCAGGTGTTGAGAATTGGTCTAGGGCACATTGCTCAGTGAATAGATATAATTACCTAACTTCCAACTGTGTTGAGTCGATAAATGCTTTATCCAGGCATGTGAGAAAGGCTCCTACAATAAAACTACTCGATTGGTTTAGAGATCTGCTTCAAAGGTGGTATTATAAAAGACGTGCAAAACATGAAGGTATTATTATACATCTTGTCTCAAATACCAATTTATACTTTACAATGCAGTATTATGACTAATGTAACCTTTAATTTTGTGGTTGGCAAGCAGATTCACCACCAGATGACGAGCTCTCACCATGGGCTATGGCTAAGGTTAACTACCGATTGACAAAGAGTGCTACATGGCATGTTAAGGGAGTGCGCATGCACAGAATTTATGAGGTTAATGACTATAAGAAACATCACACAGTCAACCTGAAAAAGGGCGAGTGTTCTTGCTGAAAATGGCAGTTATCAGGGTTACCATGTGGACATGTTTGTGCTATTGCACGGTTTGTAGGTTTAAGTAGCGTACATCAGCTAGCCAAACCGTGGTTCCTTAACAAAACAGTTAAAGCAACATACGGAGCAAGTGTCTATCCATTGTTAGATTAGTCCATGTGGGAGAGACCTGAAGATTTGGTTCCAGTGTTACCATCTGCTATCGTCAAGGCCCAACCTAGAAGACCCAAGAAGAATGCGCGTATACCGTCAAAGGGTGAGTTTAAGATTCCAAAAAGTTGTTCGAGGTGTGGTGGTATAGGACATAATAGAACTACATGCAATAAACCGCTTATCTCATCTTCTGTAAGTGTTCAAACTATATACCATCACATAAGAAAAAAAAAGTTTCCAAGTTTAAAAGCTGACACTTTATTTTCTATAGGCGAATGCAGGTAAAAAAAGAAAATACAACAAAAAAGTCAGCGGGTCTAACAAAAGGACTGCAGGTTCTACTAGCAACAACGCTACATCAACCGGCTCATCAACAGACAAGGGTTTTCCATTTGCAAGCCTGTATAAAAATATACACACCCAAACACCGCAATCGCAAAAAATACCACCTTGTTTAGGGACGCCCGTAGCTAGCCTAAAGTGTATCGTATAATTGTTGCAGTATATACCTTTCCTGTGAAATGCTTTAGCTAAATCTAAGTACAGTTGACAGACGGGCCTGTATGGAAGTGTAACGTGTACAACATGTGATTAAAGTATTTTAACATACAAAAATTAATTATTTAAACTTCATTAATAACCATCGTGATTTTGTACCCGATCCCTAGATTTGATGTTAAACAATATTTGTGTAAGGGTTAATAATAAAAATACTAGAAATAGGTTTATTATCATTAATAAGTGTGGTTCAAAAGTTACCAAAACAACCACAATACATGATCTTGCATAACTAACATCAACCTAAAACATCATAAACAACCACATAACATAACAGGTTAAACAAAATATTGACAGAAGGTGATAGTGAGCACACACAAGCAGTTAAACAGTGAGTTAGATATTGAGCATGTTGACCACAAAAGTGATTTTCTTCAAGACCCTTATTTGTGCCTCACACATCAGTTTCATCAAAGTTCTAGCTTTCTCCAAGTCATCATTTTGATGTTTATGGATTAGCTTCACACAATCAGCATTACCAACCAACATTCTAAGCTCATCAATTTGTTGACCCCTAACTTGACAACGTGTATTCAACTAGGAGACAATTTGGTAAGTTTGTCTTATGAAATAGAAGTCAGCCATGTTATCATTTTCAAAAATCATTTTCAAGATATCACCAAGCACAATGGAGTTACTAGCTACTGCTAGTTGATGGAGTTTAGACAATATTTTTGGAAAGGAAAGAGTGTGAAAGAAAAATATTTTTGTGAAAGTGATTGTTTGCAAGTTGATGTATGAGAAGGGTGTTATTTATAGAACAAAATATTCAATACAATTTGCACAAAAAAATAGTGACTGAGTATGTGAGTGACAAATAAACGAAATGCAATTAATTCTGATTAGAAGTTAAGTACTACGATGGGGAAGAGTAAATAAGGTCAAACTTAATCTAAGCCATACAAATAAAATACATTTGTACTAACTATAATTAACCACAAGCTTAACCACACAAAATCAAACAAATTCCAAGAATGAAACTCAATATCTAGTAACCACGAGTATTATATGTCTCACACATTTTTATACACCAAAGACATTTAGTAAATATGCAAACTAAAATAACATATATTTGTTAATGCACATACACAACATAGACATGCAACGAAAAATAAACAGTTATTTATAACTGGTTGGCATGAAAATATGGTAACCAACATAAATAAAAATGAAATAGTTAACATACCTGTAGGCAGCCACGCACACGGACATACCAATGATTCATAATCATACGTGTCCCCCTGTCGTAGAATGTAACAAGGCCAGAGCATAGTTCTAAGACGGCAACACACCAATGCTTGTCTGATTCGTTCATTGGTATTACAACCTACAATGTTAGTAAACATTTTTTGTTATTGATATAAGTTGTTAACATGGTGTTGTTAGTATTTGAAAAGAATGCATGTATCCAACACGTTGTGTTCAAGAGATAATTAAAGAATTTTGTCTTATTAATGTACCAACTCTTATTTAAGTACAACAAGAATTAATGTGATTGTTAGTGTTAGAAGCTCCAATTATACCTAATGAGTCTACAAACAGTTAACATCACACAAACCTATTTGACTATAACTGTAAAAGTCTGACCTTACATAATTTTAGGGCATCATCTAGAATTTTTGAACTATAAACGTGAACAGTTATTAATCAAACTTAAAACCACCCACTAATAAAAAAAACCAACTTTTAATCCATCATCCATCAAAGGTTAAACATATAAACACAATCCTCATCAAAATAACACATTCTAAACCTACCTTTATAAAATATAACACAAATAAAAATGGCTAGGGTACTAGATTTAAGTTTTGATATGCTATGGATTATTTTCATACACCTACTTGTATCAACATTGTTGGTGTGCAAAATGGTTTGCAAAAGTTGGTGGTTAATTATATCTGATGGTCGTTTCATTTCAGCACATGCAGATGCATCCACTTAGACCAGAGTAGTATTCAAAACAGATGATGGGATGCGAACTATGCCAGTAACTGAAAATCTGCTACATGACCAGGTACAAGTGTTTGCAGGGGTGGGACATCCATATAACGCAACTGACTTTCGAAAGGTAGTGGGGTCGTACAATGGAATCTTATGTGTTGTGTGGCGTAGTGGGGTGACACTCTACAATCCAGCAACACGATATATGCATACAGTAGATTTAACCATTGATAGGCATCATCCGCATGGATACGAGTTTCGATTTGGAAGAAACTTGAATGGAGATTACAAAGTAGTATCAATTGCCCACAGAGACCACACGGTAAGAATGTTCTCTGTTGAAAAACGTAACTGGAAAACAGTTGGAGTTTTTCCTTTAATAGGTAGCGTGTATGGAGCTGGTGTACCTTACGAAGGAAGGTTATATTGATTACTTTTACCTAACCAACTTGATGTGTGTACAATTGTTTGCATAGATTTGCAACAACAAACATTTCATGAGGTGGTTGTTCCTCACTTTATAAATGGGCGCAAATCTTTTGATTTGGATGTGGTATCACAAGGCTTATGCATGGTGTGTAACTTTATCAACAACCACAATGCAGATGTGTGGGTTATGACTAACAATCCTATTGACCAACATTGGAACAGGTTGTTTTCAATTCCCTACCCGGATCATAATGTTAATCGTGAAATTGACTTCTTACAAGACTGGACTAAATTCAGGTGCCCGTTGAAGATAACCATAGACTCTCATGTTCTAATTCGTTTTGGAACACATCTGATTGTGTTGAACACAATAGACATGAATTATCGTATCTTCTATAATGGAACATATTCTGAATGTACCTATATTGAAACATTGGTCAAGCTTATTGGGGCGGGCACAAACTATAGCCTTAGGAGTGCGGCTCACCTTGCATAATCCGTAAATGGACAATAGCCTTGCACTGTAATAAAGTTTGACGTGTAGTAATTCCATCTTTTGTTTATCTTTAGTGTTAAACTGAAACCACGTTGTATTTGATTCGGTCTGTATTTATTTTGGTTAGTGACTATGATTATCTTGTTTAATGTGTTGGGCAGGAGTATGTTTATTGTTTTGTGAAAAACGGAAGTAAACTAAATTCCAACATAATAAGAATGTAAAAGTTTAAATACAAGATATACCTTGTCAACATCGGGCCATGCTGCTGCATATCGATCACCATTTGCATAAAACAACGGCATGCCATCTTGTAATAGAATCTGTAAAAAGTAAGTGCTGACCATTGCCCAGTTCGCATCATATCGTCTAACATGCCACATGTAGTCAACCCACAAATCTATGTGCTGTTTGGTGGAATGAGGTAAATATGAGAAAAAAAATTAAATATAATAAGGAAATTTAGAAAAAAGATTTAAAATTTATAATCAACAAAACCAACCTCTTTAGTTAGCTAGCCCTTCTAAGGAGGGTCCAAACATACAAGGGATCGCCAAAAATGTATATTAACAGTAAAGTCATCAGGCCACGGAAACCGACACTTTGTATGTGTCGAAGTACGTATAAACTGATCAATCTCATCGTATAGCCAAACAGTGTCGAAGGTTGCAAAACCGCAGACAAGGTCCTGGACAACAATACAAACTATACATAATTGGTTTCAATTCACCATAAAAAAATAAAACAACCAACAAAATTACACCATTCATATTACCTCCACCCAGGGTCTTACCATAGCTAGTTCTGGAGCAAAATACATATCGTCGACATGTATTTTTGTTGTCTTTCTTTCACCCCAACTAGAAACATACGTGGGTTTTGACTTAGACAAGTATTGATAATCCATCTTATTGTACGGAATATCTGACGTTGCTTTCTACATATGAGAGGATTTCATTAAAATCTCACGTTTCTTCTCCCTATCAGCTTTGTCCTTCAGTAATTTTACTTCTTCCAACCGCAATATCTGTGAAGCTTCAATCCTCTTAGAAATGGCCATTTCCAACATTTGTTCATCATGCAATTTAATCCTTTCCTCCTCTTGCAACGCCAATCTCAGTTGATCTTGTAAAACGGCATCCTATAAAGATTTAAAATTCAAATGTTGTATTTTTAAATAATCTAACTTTATATTTATTTTAAGCTAGTTAAACGACTATTACCATATCAGTTTGCTGGTCACTATCACGCAAGTCTGTGACACTTAAATATAACCTATGTAGAGAGTCCTTCAATTCAATACTCAAATTTGAAGAAAGCTCGGTATTGTCTAATAGTTCATGTTGCCACATACAACATTTAAATTAAAACTACATTTAAATTAATGAAAACAAAACATAAAACCATACAATTTTGAAGTTGTCTATTATACCCAAAAATCAATGGATGTTTCTGCTGCATATATCTGCACACATGTATATACAAACGTGAATTAGTGTCCAACATTAACAAACAAAAAACGATAACATAATATAAACTGAATACCAAGTAAACCTGAATTATAGTCTCAAGTTTGAATACACAGCCATTAAGATATTTAACAACATCTCCCTTTATGTTAGTAGTTTGTTGGAAAGTTGGTGTACAAATCGGATAAGTAGACTTAAATAGCAATTGATTATATCCACGTTTTCGAGATGCTGACAACTTTGCTAGTTAAGCATCAAACAAAGAATATTGTGCTGTAGGAGGAATCTTAGGTATGTATTCATGTAGAAACCTTTTGCTCAGCACCCAATTTTTTGATTCATGCTCGGACAGAACTGGTCTTAGTTCAACATTTGTTTTTGAGTCCTACAATTTAACTCGATTACGACATAATATTGTAAATTATCATACACTATCCTAAAATTAGAGGAACATCTTCATCAGCCAAAATATTACCTTTACAAATAAGCAAGCACAGTCACTGCGTTCAAATGACTTTATCTTTGACCAGGAAACAACTCTAGGTGGCAATGATTTCTCGTTAGACCAACAACGTTTGCATATCTCAAATGACTCAAATATCCATACCTGCAAACAAACCTAAATTGGTGTATACAATTCCAGACTGGTCTTGACTGAGAGTGTGTATGGTGGAGCGTAACTGGGATTACCTGAAAAGGCAATACAAATCCTGCAATTGTATAGGATGGAACATAATTGCGATCCTTCTTCATTCGAATATAGTGCTCATCACTATGGACTTCAATGACGTTATAAATTGTGTTATACAAATGACTCCATATGTGTTCACCCCAAGGGAAGCTATTCCACGCTTCTAAGTTCTTAACCAATCGAATCATTCTATCATCAACAACATTCGTCAACAAACGACCCATAAATATGAATTCCAAACACAAAAGCAAACTTACACGAATTGCATCTTCATCTGCAAGTTTGTCAAATAAACCTTCATCTTCAACCAATCCTAATAGGTCTAAGTTGGTGATTGTTATACCCTATTTTTTGGGGAATAGCCTATCACATAACTTCAAGTCACCAGAAGAATGTAACTGTAACTCAACTTCTCCAAATAGGAAACCGGTGATTATTGCAAACTGCTCACGTCCAAAATGTAGTGTATGCCCTTCGAGGTAGTATAGTAGAGGCATATCGTAATGAGAGTCACTAACCTTATGTTGTTTGCATAGCATATAGTCAATCAGATTTGGTTCATGCTCAAAGAGTGTAAGATCAAACCAGTTCCCAAAACAACTTCTTCTAAACAACAACCGTCGTTTGGCATTTAATTTTTGTTTAATAACAAAAAATATTCCAACTTACTAGTGATAATTACATTTGATTCATAATCCTGCAAATTAACAATATTTAATAACGGGTCAAAACATGTTTCTGGAAAAATACAGGGATGTTTGGGTCTAACGTAATATTAAAAAACTGCAGAGCAAACATTTTCATAAAAACTAAAGGGTAAATTGGATAACTAATATTAACTACAACACAGGGATAACACGACAAGGTTGCGAAAAAAACACGATTTCAACATCATCGACCCTAATTATATAACATACTATGATAACTTTATAGTCCATATATAACTGGATGTAATGAATATATTAGTGAAAACAAAAAAATTAATTATAACACGTACCCGGTTAAACCACATTGTTTGATTATGATTTGATCCTTTGAAATGAAGCTGGTGCTGGGGCAGCTATCGAAAGACGATGAAACGGATGGTACCAGTACAATAACCGCACGTCGTTAATTACACCATGGTGCATGCAATATTTTTCCGGTGATCAGGGGTGCGAGATGGGTGAGGAAGATGAACAGTGAAGAGTGTGAAAATGGATTTGAATGAAAGTAGTGTGTGAAAATGGAATTATGATTAATGTATGATTTTATTAAATGTGAATAGAGTTAAAATATTTGTTGCCCAAAGTAAAAAAAGTAGGATCCCACTTGTCATAGTTGCACATATTAGTGGTTGTACTTTTTATTATATTATATTAATTTTGATAAAATACTAAAAAAAAACCAGTTGCACAAATGTAAGTAGAAAAAAAGTACAAGTTGCACATAAAACATTCAAGTACATATACCTTACACATACCATACACATGTCATCTTCATATGAAAAGTATACGGTTGCCCAGTTGTATGGGACATTTTGAGAAAAATAAGTTGCCGGGGACAAACACTGCCTAAACCACTTGGGCGCGGGACACTTTCACAATTATCCCTTTTTATTATACATATTGTACAACTAATAAAACACCAAAAAATACATAAAACTTACATGTTGGTGGTATATATAGTTTTAAAACTGAACAAGACAAACGAGTTTAATCAAAAACTAGCGTGGTCGTCGGTTCAGGTATCCAATACAAGCCGCGCGAAAAGGAAACAGTGATAACCGGGCGAATTCGACATAAACGGGTGAACCAGGTCGGACTATGATCATTTTTTATTATACTCCGATTAAACAATTTATCATTTTTATAATGTGACACATTAATATTAATTGAAAAAAAAAAACGGTTTTCCTAAAAAAATCGGGATAATTATTTGAATACAAATGTTGCAAATATGTGAAATTACAATGGATAATTTCTTTAACTTACACATATTATACATCATATCAGACTATCTTATAAAATATTTCATGACTGTCTATTCATTAAATTTTTAAGTAATACAAATTTTAAAGTATATTATACAAGTCAATAAAGCATGTCTTATAAACCATCTTATGTTGTATGCATCTTCTCATCATTAAATTTTAAGTAATACTAATATTAAAGCATATTATACATGTCAATTAAGCATTACCATCACTTTTATAAAATTAATTTTAATTAATAAATATTATAAAGCATATTTACAAGTACACATTAATTAATATATTAAACACCCTAATTAATAATATCTTTAGATGACCCCTTAAATGAAAATTACATTTTATTATATATTTTGTAAAACTAACAAAACACAAAAAAATCATATAACTTACAAGTTGGTGGTATATATGGTTTTAAAACCGGACCAGACCAATAGGTTTAATCGAAACTGAAGTGGCCACCAGTTCATGTAGCTAATACAAGCAATGCGAAAAGTAAGCGGAGATAACCGGGCGAACTCGGCATAAACGGGTGTACCAGGTCGGACTATGATCATTTTTTTTATTATACTCAGATTAAAAAAATTATCATTTTAATATGTGACGCATTAAATTAACCACAAAAGCAAAAAAACGGTCTTTCATAAAAAAATCGGGGATAATGTTTTGAAGACAAATGATGCAAAAATATGAAATCACAACTGATAATTTCTTGCAACTTACACATATTATACATCATATCATATTCTTATAAAACATTTTATGCACTCTCACTTCATTAAATTTTTAAATAATACAAAGTTTAAAGTATATTGTGCAAGTCAATTAAGTATGTCCTATAAACCATCTTATACACCTTCTTATAATTAAAATTTTAAGTAATACAAATATTAAAGCATAATATACAAGTCATTTAAGCATTACCGTCACCTTTATAAAATTAATTTAAATTAATACATGTTATAAAGCATATGTTACAAGTACACATTAATTAATATATAAAATACTCAAATTAATAGTATCTTTAAATTATCCCAAAAATGAAAATTATATTTTATTATACATATTGTACAACTAATAAAACACAAAAAAATTCATATAATTTACAAGTTGGTGTTATATATGGTTTTAAAACCGAACCAGACAAACGGGTTTTCCCGAATACTGGAGTGGCCACCAGTTCGTGTAGCCAATACAAGTCGTGTGAAAAGGAAACGAAGATAATCGGGCAAGCTCGGCATAACTACGATTATTTTTTATACTCCGATTAAACAGTTTGTCATTTTCATTATGTGACGCATAAATATTAAAAAAAACGGTCTTTCATAAAAATAATGGGGATAATTGTTTGAAGACAAATGATGCAAATGTAAAAAATGATAAGTGCTAATATAATTATAATATATTAATAATTATAATATCTATATTTTTATACACATGGTTTCTTGAACATTTAATTTACTCTGCATTATAAACACTTTTTTGTTTATGTCTTATATCTATCTGGGACAAGTGTCACAAACTTAGTTATTAATATAAACATGTTTATAAATATATATTTCACATTCAAAGATGTATATTCGTAAAACTATTTTTCGTTAACATATATATAGGAAAGTGTGTTTAAAGTTTTACATGACGCTCCTTAAAAAATTAAAATCTTATTTTCTTATTTGGAGGTACATTTTATTATATATATTGTAGTATAACTATACCAACTATCGTCTCTTTATCGACGTAACATCGTGTTAATAATCTAAATATTAATAATTTAGTAGGTTGATTTTGTTCATCATTTTCTTAAAGTTATGCAAACTCAATATATTTTCATTATTGTCAATATTAACAAAAAAAATTCAAAACTAGAATTCTTTTCACCAAAAACTTTATTGGATGGTACCCGTCACTGCAACACGCGGTGACCTACTAGTAAGCTTTTAAATTTTTTACAATGTGAATATATATTTGTTTTATATATAATGAGGTATATTAATTATATATTAATTTTTATTAGTTATTTTTGTTTTCAAGTGTGTATTAATTAGTTTTAATATTAACCAATTGTTTTAGAGCAGTTAGCCACCTGGGCTCCTCTTGGATCTTGGGGAGGGGTTTGGTCATGCGTTCAAGTCTTGCAAGAGACAAAAATCCATGATTTTCCTCCTTAGTACGAAGCCGTGAGTTCTAGGTGGTTCCCTTAGTGGTTCGGGTCCCGGGGCCTACCCGTTATGGATTGTATAACTCGTGGGTCGAATTTCAGTGAGATTGAGGTGCCGTTCTAGAAAAATAGTTTTAACATTAAATATTAATTAGTTTCAATATGAGTATTAAATTATATATTAATTATTTTTTTAATTATGTTTATATAATCTATATCTATACTATATATAAAGCATATTAGCCTTCTAATTTTAAAATACTGAAACTTCAAGTGACATACATTGATGCATAATGTACAAGTATAGAAAATAATTATAAATTAAAAATTAAAACATATAAACATAATATATTAAAATTAATTAATATATAATAATTAAGAAACATTTTAAAATTAAAATAATGAATACTAATTAATAAAGATTAATACACCACATCAGTTAGAAATACAATTATGTATTCACATTGTAAAACAATAAAAATCGTATATCTTTAAAACCGTACATATGTTGTTTCCTTAAAATGATGGTGTGTATAGTTTTGAAAACCGAACAAGACCAACCGAAAATCGGTGTCAATAAAAGATTTTCGAAGACGAACGGAGAGGACCCGTTGAAACCGATAACGCGACACTATTACATAAAAAAAATTAAGTAATACGACTTTTGAATTATATTGTACAATCCTTTAGTGAAACATTTCATCACAACTGTTGTACCATATATTATGATGATTAAACAAGAAAGAAAGGTAGATAAAAGATGAATTCTAAAGAGAAAAAGTAGTGAGAGAAATTAGAGAGAATGGTTGGAACTTTTGGAGGATTAGATTAGAGAGAGAAATTACAAATGACCAACACCCGTCCTAACATGCTAGGAAGGGTATATATAGTCCACCCACATGTGGGATTGGTTATGGACTATAGTCTAATGGGCCGGGCTTTCCTTTTGGGCTTTAGTTACTTATGAATGAACTTTGGCCTAAAGTTAAGCCTGTATAACACGACTAATCTACGACCTATTACAACGTTCTAATATATGATACATAATAAACATATGACCGAGCATTCTTGTTTGACTCAATATTTTGAGGTAACAATCTCCCCCAATGAGAGGTCATTACCATTTATGAGAGGTTATTACCCTTTGTCATTTGGAGATTTGTAGAGATTACTAATCTCGCCATAAATGTCTTGAACGTGTAATAGTGGTCATTTTCTTCATGCTGTGATCTTTGAGCCTTTGTCGTTGTCTTTCGACTTTGTCTTTAAATCTTGAGATCTTCAAATCATCCTTGACTAGACTTTGCCATCTTGCCATCTTGTGTCTTCATCCACATGCTCACACTATTAATTGTTGAATATGTCTTTAGGCATGAGTATGTGGTTTTGAATCTTTGACTTTACTGAGTACACCGTGACGCCACCTTCTTGAGACAAAACATAGACGCGGACTAAATGGCTTTGACATTCGTCCTAAATCGGTAGCATTTTACCTCCGGGTGGTGAAGACCATTATACAATATTAAATATCGTACCTGTGATAGGTAGATCCAATTAAGAACCTCTTTGACAGGGTTTCGTGGCTGTACTAGCCGTTCTTTTTACTCGACCGTCTCAAAGCAAGACATTGTTGCTTTCGAGTTGACACAAGCTTGATTCATAAGAATCTCACAAGTCACCTACCGTAGCGCTGTTTGATGTTGACGCTAGAAGGATTTCCATTCGTCACTGTGAATATTAATGAACATCACTCTGAATGTTCTGGCAAGACCATAAAGATATTGCGTAGAAACCTGAAACGAGTTTGAATAAATTTAGAATCAAACCACTGTTGCTTTTCACTTTTACACATGTTCAATTCATAAAGAATCTTGCATATGACCTACCGCAGTGTTGTTTGATGTTAACACTAGAAGGATTTCCACTCATCATTGTGAATACTAAGTAGTATCACTCTGAGTGTTCTAGCAATATCACAAGGATATGGCGTAGGGCTCTCTTTATCATCATTCCGTGTGTCCAAATGAGATTTGGTTGATCTCTAGGCTCTAGACTCGATTTGTGCACTTTTAGTGGTCGGCGGCTGGAGCAGATGCCACCTATTCAATATCAACTATCTCGGAATGAGAAAGCTAATAGAAGTCATGTTGTTCTCCGTGACAATAAAACAAAATTCTTTTGAGAGAAGCCTGAGTAGCTAGGGAGGGGTTGTGCATTACATCATTGGGTCCATGATGAGTTGTCTTCATGATGTGTTGACCCAGTTTCTGCCTAAGTTGTATGGAGGGCTTCTTTGTTTACACCCTTTATCCTTGCATTTCTTTTTCATTCTTCAACCCCTTCAATGCTTACCAAGACATCATTACTAGCACCTTGTTGTGATTGTTCTAGTGCTAGCATCAGTACTTAGTCGGCATTCAGCTACGTTCACATTCTACTCCATCTTTCCTAAGGACTTCTAATAATCTATTGGATTGTCCATGGGAAGATCCCTCCGGTTCTGGTTGGATCATAGGACTTAAACCTAACCACCCTTTTGACACCAATAACTTCGTGAATTAAAGATGTTGTGGGTATTTGATCGTAACCATGAAAAACGACTTCAAATGTCTAACAAGGTGTTTGAAAAACATTTAACACCTTGATAGTTTTGTCGTTACAGAAATGCTCCCCCTTCACATGTGCATCGATAATCGAAAGTGTTTCGCACATGTAAGTAAGAGTTAAAGTGCTTGAGTCTTATATAAGATCATATTTTAATCACATTTTCTCCCTCTATCTCTAATATATAAAATCTTTTGATATTAGAGATACCAAATTTGATTAAAATATATTTTGAAAAATAGTCTTGAAAATCTTTGGGAGAAAGATGTGTCAATCTTTGCATGAAGTTGAAATGCTCCCCCTCAAAATTGATCCAATCGAATTGTCATTGTGAGGATATGATCCACATTTCGCTTTTTGAGGATGGGAGTTGTTGAACACACAATTTTTGAAAGATTTTGAATAATCATTAAAAAATTCTTCAAAAAAAATGTGCAACACTTTTTGAAAAATCCTATTTCTTTTTGGCGAAGAGGTTTTTCTAAAGCATAAACTTGAGTTCTTAGACTTTGAATGTCTTGACGAATCCACTCAAGTGTAAGAAGATTTCTCTTCTTTTGCTGAGGGTAAGGGTACTAAAGCGTACACTCCACCGTGAATATAGAATCGGGTTGCAATCTGAAGGTGATTACAAGCCATTGTGTTGAGCTTAAAACGTTGAATGTTTTGTGACAAGCTCAACCCAAGATAGATTGCTCTACCCGTTGTTTGTAAATATTGTCCAAAATAGACATTTTCCTTTATTAAAAGTAGAAATGACATGTTTTGAAAAATATTTACAACTTTTATTCGAGCTTTATGTACACACCTGTGTCGTTATTGAGCGACATTTCTAGGCACGTCCATATTATCGATACTGAAAGACATGTCGAGAAGAATATTTTTGGATTTTGAAAGATTTTTTAATTTTGTATTTTGTTTTTATATGTTTTATATATTTTGCTTTTTCAAAGATATTTACAAGTAGATGTTTGATTGATAAATTAAGCAGACACCTTTGCCAGAATCTCCAGGTCTGCTGGAGTCAAACATCTCATACCAATTTGCCTAACGAGGTACTCAAACCTATCTTTCGACAGAGCTTTCGTAAACAAGTCGGCTAATTGGTAATCCGTTCAAACAAAGTATAGTTCAACGATACCTCTTTCAACTTGTTCCTTTATGAAGTGGTATCTGACATCAACGTGCTTCGTGCGGGAATGCTGTACCGGATTGCAGGAGATGGTTATGGCCGACTTTGAGTCACAGTACATAGGTACTTTATCAAAGTGGAAGCCATATTCCGTGAGTTGTGTTCTTATCCAAAGAACTTGAGCACAACATGCAGATAGAGACACATACTCCGCTTCGGCTGATGAAAGTGACGTGTAATCCTGCTTCTTTGAAGACCATCCCACAAGCTTATCTTGACCTAGAAATTTTGCACCACCAGAAGTACTTTTTCGTGTATCAAGACACCCTGCATGATCAGAATCTGAATAGGCCGTTAGAAAGAAACCGGTTTCCCTCGGATACAAGAGTCCCAAATGAATGGTATTCTTGAGGTACCGAAAGATCCGTTTAACCTCCTTGAGGTGTTTTTCAGTGGGTCATGCTTGATATCGTGCACAATAACACGTAGCATGTGAAATATCAGGTCTACTTGCTGTCAAGTACATGAGGGAACCGATCATGGAACGACGGGGTCACATGAAGTCATTGATAGGTGTGTAAACACCCATCCTTTTTACCACTTAATTACAATAATAACCGAGCCAAAACGTGTATTTTATGTCATTTATGTCGGAATTATGTGTGGTTTGTGTTTTTGTTGTGATTTAGGACGAAAAGGTGAAAAGTGGAGAAAACACGGGCATTCACGGGCTTTTATCGAAGAAAAAGACGAAGACGAAGTCAAAGAAATCAAGAGTGCAAAAAGAACGGAAGTCCAAGACCAATTCTGAAGATTTATCGAAGAAAAAGTCAAAAGACGGAAGTTTACTAAAAGCCGAAGAACTCAAGTCTAATTTATTGAAGAATTACAAGACGAGTTTAAAAGAAATTCCGAGACAAAGTCATTAAGTCCAAGATTTAAGAAGATTAAAGAAAGCAAGGACTTAAGCATGCAATTAAGAAAAGATGAAAGATGGAGGAAGCTTCCTAAGCACTCCTTAATCTCCCCTATAAATAGATTAGAATATATTTATTTTCATTTTGTTGGATAGCTTGACATACTATTTCTTCCACTTTTAATTACCTTGTCATTTAATTTCATGTCCATTTAAATACCTTGTCTTGCACCTTAATTACATTTAATTTCAAGTAAGTTTCCTTTTAATTATTGTCTATCTTTACTTTATTGTTTGATCTCCTATCTTCCTTTCTTTAATCTTTATGTTTATTTGTTCATGTTCATGTTCTTATTTTTGTTGATTGGATTAAGTGGTTTTGATTATTTTGGTTATATTTGTTAGTTTGATTGTTTTGGATTGTTTGATTATCATTAGTAGATGTTTTGTGATTAGTTTGATTTAATCTTGTGGTTGATTTAGATTGGATTTGTTTAGATTCGTGTTGTCCTTGTTCTCCTTGTTCTTCGGTTTGTTTGTTACTGATCTTTTCCCAGGTAAAGTTCCGGATCAAGACAATTTCTTCCGGATCAATACCTTCATTCGGAACATTCAAAGTTCCGAATCAAGGCTTGTTCATTCGGAACCTATTCCGAACCAGTAGAAGTTCCGAACCAAAAAGAAGTTCCGAACCAAGGAGTTTTATTCAGAATAATTCATTATTCCGGATCAACACCTTCATTCGGAACATTCAAAGTTCCGAATCAAGCTTGTTCATTCGGAAGTATTCCGGATCAGTGGAAGAAGTGTTTCATTCGGAACATTCAAAAGTTCCGAATCAGTAAGTTCCGAACCAAGGGTTCCGAATCAAGAAGTTCCGAATCAAGGCTGTTGTTTAGGAAGTTCCGAATCAGTAAAAGTTCCGAACGAAGGATTTATTCCGGATAAGTGACATATTCCGAATAGAGAATTTGTTCCGGATCAAGGATTTTGGTAAATATTCCGAGTGAAGGAGAATCATTCCGAACGAAGGTGACATTCCGGATGAGTGATTATTCCGAACGAAGGATTATTCCGAATGAGCTGTTTTCAGGTTCTTTTTAGTTTTTGTTTTTAATTTTTAATTTTCAAGCTTTACTTTTCTCGCCTTTTTCTTAGTCACACTTTAAGTTTAATTGCCTTAGCTTTATTTTAGCCTTGCCTTATTTTAAGTTTTAGTTGCGTTTTAAGTTTGCCTTAGATAGATTTAAGTTTGCGTCATTTACTTTTAGTGCCTTTTACTTTTCATCGCGCTTTAATTTCTCGCCATTTATTTTAATTTAGTGTTAGATTTAAATTACCAGCCATTTACTTTTAAGTTTTGCACTTTTTAATTACAACAACGACACAACTTTTGTTTCACCAAAGAACGACTGAGTCGCATAGTTAACCAAGATCAATTCGATTAGACAGGAAAAACGATATTATTTTTAATTAGGTAAAATCTTAGTTATCAAATGGCGCCGCTGCCGGCTCTTTTTGTAAAGATTAACGGTTTTCTGTGAGAAACGCGTTGCTTTTTGGGATCCGTTCACTTGTGAGCGTTATTTTTCTTGCTTAAAAAAAATTTGTTAAAAACCCATAAAAATTAAAAATTGTTAAAAATTCATAAAAATAAAAAATTTCAAAAAATCCAAAAAGATTTTATTTTTATTTTGTATATATATTGTCTTTGTGTTTGGTATTGTTTTCTTTTGCCTTTGTAGGTGTATGCGTACTAGATCTTCTAATTATCAAGAGCCCGAGACTCGAGAAGATTTAAGTATGGCAGGTGTTAACAACAATAATCCACCGCACCTCAATAATAACAACAACAATGTTCATCCACAGCCCGATCTTCGGACAATGGAGGAGCTTTGTCAACCTACCATGTTTGGACGAGGAGGACCGATTGCGCCGATGCAAATCACGGCTCCGGAGTTTTCGTTGAAGCACCACATGATTCAGCAAGTGCAAACTAATCCATTCGCCGGAATGCCTGATGATGATGCCAACAAACACCTCGACAAGTTCATTACAATCACCCAAAGCATGAAGTTGCCTGGTGCCACAATGGATGTTCTTCGCCTACAACTCTTCCCACATACTTTATCACACCACGCCGAGAAATGGTTTGATCGTCTCCCGAAGAATTCCATTCATACTTGGGATGACATGACTCAACGCTTTTTGTCGCGCTACTTTCCACCATCCATGGTCACGAGCCTTCGCAATCAAATCAGCGGTTTCATGCAAGACCCCGATGAATCTCTTTTTGATGCTTGGGAAAGATATAATGTCTTGATCGATCGTTGTCCAAACCACAACATGCTCCCTGTGACCTTAATAGATACTTTCTACAACGGATTGACTTTTCGTGATCGTGATACGATTAATGCAGCCGTCGGTGGCACATTTATGAAAAGAAGACCCGAGGAGTGTAGAGAGCTTATTGAAAACATGACTACTCACCACAAAAACTGGGATTCCTCCGCTTCTTCAAGGAACAACCCGAGAGTCAATGTTTCTTCTACTTCAGCAAACCCCGACATGACCGAATTCACCCGCATGATGACTGAAATGAACAAAAATATCTTGCTTCTCGCTACAAACCAACAACATCAAGTTAAAGCGGTTGCACCTTCTTGTGAAACATGCAGCGGTCCACACTCATACACTGATTGTCCTTCTACTCAAGGAAATCCGGAAAACGTGTATGCAACTTATGGTAATAATTCACCGGAAAATTACCAAGCTCGACCTCAAGGGGATATAAATTTGCTGAGTTACCGATCAAACAACTACCTTTCACCCAGTTTTTCTCGTCAAAACCAAAACCAAAACAACAATTACAATAGAAGCGACCAAATCCCACCAAGAGCTTCTAATCCTTATCACCCACCCGCCCAACAAGCCCCACCCATCAATCAAGATGTTGAAGCCATAATGAGAACCCAAGGTGAGCAAATCAAGAATCTGCAGAGCCAAATTATCAATCTGAAAGGAGATATTACCAAGCAAGGGAATGATATTAGATCCGAGCTTCGAGATAATATTAAATCTTCCTTCAGCAATCAAACGAATGATTTGAAGAATATTCTTGCTAGTTTCTTGCCTACAACTCAACCTTCTACTTCGAGTTCTCTACCTTCAAACACCGTCACCAATCCGCGAGCGAATGTGAGTGCTATTACTACCTGTAGTGGAGTTACCATAGTAGGACCACCTATCCCACCCCCATCATCTACACCTCCTCCACCACCATTTATCCCTACTACTCCTACACCTAGTATTAGTACACCATTACCGTCTCCGCCTCGTCATGACGATGTCCTCAAGAAGAACCCTTCAACATCTCAACCTTTACCTACACCTGCACCTTCACCACCTAAACCCAATATCCCTTATCCTTCATGGCTAGGAAATACCACAATGCTAACCAAGGATGACTGTCAAATGTCGAATTATTTGAAGATGATCTCTCAAATGAATTTCAACATTAGCCTTGTTGAAGCACTTGTCCACATGCCGAAATTTGTGAAAGCATTCAAGGAATTTCTTAACAAGAAGGAGAAGTTGATTGAGCTCGCCAACACACTCTTAAATGAAAAATGTTCTGCAGTTATTCTTAAAGAACTTCCGGAAAAACTTGGAGATCCCGGTCGTTTTGTGTTGCCTTGCATCTTTAACAAAACCGAAGAATTTACTGCCCTTGCTGATCTCGGGGCCAGTATTAATCTTATGCCTTTGAGTGTTTGGAAAACACTATCATTACCCGACCTTACTCCAACGAAGATGACTCTTGAGCTTGCAAATCGCACTCTCGCTTACCCCGTTGGTATAACCGAAGATGTGTTCATTAAAGTTGGCACATTTACTTTCCCGGTCGATTTTGTCGTTGTTGATTATGAAATGGACCCTCGTATTCCTTTAATACTTGGTTGGCCATTCTTGAGAACCGGACGAGCTCTAGTTGATGTTGCCGAAGGTGAGTTAATCTTAAGAGTCAGGGATGATGCACAAGTTTTCAAAATGGGGAAGCTTACAAGCAAATCCTATGGACGAGAATCTGCGAATATGATTAATGTGCTCGATGATTTTGTCATCTACAACAATCCTCTATTCAAGTCTTGCATTGATAATCCACTTTTTGAAGATGATGTGGATGATTCTCTCTCCAATTTGGAACCTTCACCCATATATGATTCTCCACCGATCTTTGATGCTTATGATGATGATTCTAGCTCAAATACGGATGATTTTGATGATTATACTTCCGAGTATCCCGACATGCCCACATATGATGATTTTGATGAGGCCGATACTCTTTCGAGTGATTCTTCACATGATGAAGATCCTCCGCCATCACTTGATCCTACTTTGGATGATTACTCATTTGAGGAAGATTTCTCTGCTTTTCTCAATACCTACTTCCCTCATGAGAGTGATGCCCCTCCTTTAGACTTTGATGATTATCGTCTTGATCCTACTTTGGATTTGAAGAAAATTCTTTCAAAGGAGAAGCAACCGGTCGACACCAACATCCGTAGCACATATGATTTAACACCTCTTTGTCCACCTTCTGAGGACGAGGTTGTGCATCTTCTTCACGGATCTTCTTCACATTCTGCTGAGCCTGAGTGCTATTTTCCTTTAAAGGAAAAGGTGTTCGACCCCGGTATCAAAATTCTTCAGCCATCTTAGTATCCGTCTGATGAAATAAAAGGAAATATCTTTGGAACTTATGGAAATCTGCTTGCACCACTTCACCCTTGCTTCCACCGTGCTCCATCGTTGCTTAGGGAACCTTGCCTATTCTTCTTTGGCTTGCCTTGTTCGCCTTAAGCTTCTGCTATTTGATGGATGAAAACTATGTCTTTGATCCTGGTGGATATGTTTCATGCTGCTTCCTATGGTAATCAAGGTCGAGTCAGGCTCACGACTCGGTTAACAAAAATCAAGCGCTTCTTGGGAGGCAACCCATGTATCTATCTTTTAGCTTTCTTTATCCTAAGTGTAGGGGATACCCGTGTGTTTGCTATTTCCTCTCTTCTACTATTCAGGGATTCGAGCGCTCAATGATCCACTCTTGATGATTTTTGACGACCCGTGATTCCGTGTTCACTTCTTCCCGGTTCTATCCTAAACTCTTTTCGATTCACTATTTTATATTTTCTCAATATTTTAGTTGTCTCTTCCTTAGAAATATTTAAACAAAGTGCACAATGTCCTAAGTGTCGGGGAGTTTACTCCCACATGCTTAAACATTGAGGACAATATTTATATTAAGTGTAGGGGGACTTCTATCGAATTTAAGTGGCCTTTTCCTTGTATTTGTCCTCATTTTAACCGGAAAATCAATTTTTCGACATTTTTCAAAATTTTTGATCTATTTTGGCCTATTAGTTTTTCCCTTTGTATAGTTATTTTCTTTCCTTGCTAGAATAAATTTTTAATAAAGTGGTTTTAATTTTCAAACGTTGTGAATCTTTTGACTCAACCCGAGTTTACTTATCTAAGTTTACTCTAGCTAGTATCCTTAACGTGTTTAAGTCAAGTTTTGCTAGGCTTTTATATAGGGAGCTATAAAACGCGAAAGTCTTAACTCTCACGGGTTAAGAACAAGAACTTTTCGCAAGTTCCTATAATTGATCCTAGAGAGTCGTTTATCAAGGGAACTTTAAATTGCGATTTCTAAACTTGAAAAAGTCTAAGAGTTTGCAAGATCCTATAGATGACTCAAAAAACCAAAACTTTGATTTAATAGGCTAAGCATCCACGAGTCTCATTCCTTGAGATTTTAAACTGTGGAGAACGAGAGATGATAGAGTCAATTATAAGTTTAGTATTCTTTCGTGAATTTATGTGAGTTAATTATAAGCCTATTCTCCCATCGCTTGTTAATAAATTTATCTGCAATAAATAAGGTTGTACGATTTGAAAAGTTACTTAGCTTCTAGCCCAAGATCGTTTAAAAGTTGCTCGGTATGGATTAGAGTTCATAGCCAAGGCATAACTTATTGAAGCGGGATGCGAAGATTGGCGAGTCCGAAAAGGCCCTAACAAGGCATGAGGGCTACATTTTGTTGCTAAAGATCCAAAGTGATGTGAAGAATCATTTATCGAAAATCAATATGAAGGATCGAGACACACGACGAAAAGAAAAAACTCCCCAAAAGTCATGGAGAAGTCTATCCAAAAAGGCCCTAACAAGGTATGAGGATAAATAGATCCAAGTCCAAAAAGGAGGCGGATCGTTGTATATCAAAGTCCAAAATAAAGATTGGAGAAAAATGAAGAAGTCGTGGTCCAAGTATGAATCTCTCAAAACTTCAAGTGAAGAAATTCCTATTATGAAGAAAAGGCCATTATTTCATGAACGTCTCTCAAGGTTTGAAGTATGAAGTCGCTGCCAAATATCGGTCCGAGAAAGGTCTCAAATCGCGAAGCGAGTTATGCCAAGATATGAACTTTATGAGGTCCCGAGAAGCAGTTTTAAAAGATTTTGTCCTTTAGCTAACTATTGATTAAATCGTTCACTTTATTTTCAGCCTAAATAACTATCGAAATAAGTCAAAAATGCATCCTCGTGATCATTCAAGACAACAATAAAATATAAGAGATACACCTAGGAATAAGGGAGTCTAAGTGAATAATTGGCCCACATGAGTTCGTGTTGGTTTGCTAACTTATAATAACAATGATCTCGTTTTTAAGCTTGGTTTGGAGAAAGTGAAAACTTGAGGATGATGATCATTCACAACATTTTCAAAACCCTAAGGTATGCTTTTGATTTCTTTACTTTGAATGTTTATAATTTTCTATCTCTTTAATAAAGACCAACGTGGATTGATTATAATGAAAAGTGTAAACGTGCTTTGTAACTAATGCATTGCATGAGGACATTGCAATGGTCAAGTGTAGGGGATTTGATAAGTATGTAAACACCCATCCTTTTTACCACTTAATTACAATAATAACCGAGCCAAAACGTGTATTTTATGTCATTTATGTCGGAATTATGCGTGGTTTGTATTTTTGTTGTGATTTAGGACGAAAAGGTGAAAAGTGGAGAAAACACGGGCATTCATGGGCTTTTATCGAAGAAAAAGACGAAAGACGAAGTCAAAGAAATCAAGAGTGCAAAAAGAACGGAAGTCCAGACCAATTCTGAAGATTTATCGAAGAAAAAGTCAAAAGACGGAAGTTTACTAAAAGCCGAAGAACTCAAGTCTAATTTATTGAAGAATTACAAGACGAGTTTAAAAGAAATCCCGAGACAAAGTCATTAAGTCCAAGATTTAAGAAGATTAAAGAAAGCAAGGACTTAAGCATGCAATTAAGAAAAGATGAAAGAGGGAGGAAGCTTCCTAAGCACTCCTTAATCTCCCCTATAAATAGATTAGGATGTATTCATTTTCATTTTGTTGGATAGCTTGACAAACTATTTCTTCCACTTTTAATTACCTTGTCATTTAATTTCATGTCCATTTAAATACCTTGTCTTGCACCTTAATTACATTTAATTTCAAGTAAGTTCCCTTTTAATTATTGTCTATCTTTACTTTATTGTTTGATCTCCTATCTTCCTTTCTTTAATCTTTATGTTTATTTGTTCATGTTCATGTTCTTATTTTTGTTGATTGGATTAAAGTGGTTTTGATTATTTTGGTTATATTTGTTAGTTTGATTGTTTTGGATTGTTTGATTATCATTAGTAGATGTTTTGTGATTAGTTTGATTTAATCTTGTGGTTGATTTAGATTGGATTTGTTTAGATTCGTGTTGTCCTTGTTCTCCTTGTTCTTCGGTTTGTTTGTTACTGATCTTTTCCCAGGTAAAGTTCCGGATCAAGACAATTTCTTCCGGATCAACACCTTCATTCGGAACATTCAAAGTTCCGAATCAAGGCTTGTTCATTCGGAACCTATTCCGAACCAGTAGAAGTTCCGAACCAAAAAGAAGTTCCGAACCAAGGAGTTTTATTCGGAATAATTCATTATTCCGGATCAAGACCTTCATTCGGAACATTCAAAGTTCCGAATCAAGCTTGTTCATTCGGAAGTATTCCGGATCAGTGGAAGAAGTGTTTCATTCAGAACATTCAAAAGTTCTGAATCAGTAAGTTCCGAACCAAGGGTTCCGAATCAAGAAGTTCCGAATCAAGGTTGTTGTTTAGGAAGTTCCGAATCGGTAAAAGTTCCGAACGAAGGATTTATTCCGGATAAGTGACATATTCCGAATAGAGAATTTGTTCCGGATCAAGGATTTTGGTAAATATTCCGAGTGAAGGAGAATCATTCCGAACGAAGGTGACATTCCGGATGAGTGATTATTCCGAGCGAAGGATTATTCCGAATGAGCTGTTTTCAGGTTCTTTTTAGTTTTTGTTTTTAATTTTTAATTTTCAAGCTTTACTTTTCTCGCCTTTTTCTTAGTCGCACTTTAAGTTTAATTGCCTTAGCTTTATTTTAGCCTTGCCTTATTTTAAGTTTTAGTTGCGTTTTAAGTTTGCCTTAGATAGATTTAAGTTTGCGTCATTTACTTTTAGTGCCTTTTACTTTTCATCGCGCTTTAATTTCTCGCCATTTATTTTAAATTAGTGTTAGATTTAAATTACCAGCCATTTACTTTTAAGTTTTGCATTTTTAATTACTACAACGACACAACTTTTGTTTAACCAAAGAACGACTGAGTCGCATAGTTAACCAAGATCAATTCGATTAGACAAGAACAACGATATTATTTTTAATTAGGTAAAATCTTAGTTATCAGTCATACCATGCTTTTTGATTATCTCTTGAAAATACTTAGCTTGGTTTATAGAGATACCACTTGGGGATTGGTGAACTTGAATTCCTAGAAAGAATTTTAGTTCGCCCATCATTGACATTTCAAATTTGTTGTGCGTGACTTTTTCAAACCATTTTGAAAGTTTTGGGTTTGTAGACCCGAAAATAATGTCATCAACATAAATTTGCACAAGCAAAATGTCATCCCCATATTTATAAGTGAACAAAGTTAGATCAATGGAACCTTTTGAGAAACCTTTGGATACTAGAAATTTCGAGAGCTCATCGTACCACGCCCTTGGAGCTTGCTTGAGTCCATAAAGTGCTTTATGGAGACGATACACCTTGTCAGGATAATGAGGATTGACGAATCCTTCCGTCTGCGTGACATAGACTTCTTCCTTCAAAGGACCGTTAAGAAATGCCGTCTTCACGTCCATTCGATAAACAGTGAATCCCTTATGTGCAACATAAGCAAGGAAAATCCTGACCGCTTCCATACGAGCAACTGGTGCAAATGATTCGTCAAAATCAATTCCCTCTTTCTGGCCATACCCCTTAGCCACTAGCCTAGCTTTGTTCTTGATGATCATGTTATCTTCATCCATCTTGTTTTTCCAAATCCAACGAAGATTTAATGGAATCACATCGTATGGTCTGTCAACAAGTTCCCAGACTTTAAGTCTTTCAATTTGTTGAAGTTATTACGTCATCGATTCAATCCAAGCATGATCAGCCATGGCTCCTTTTATGTTTTTTGGTTCTGCTGTACTCACGGCAAGTGCGAACATACAAACATCGCCATCGGTGGCTAGTTGTCGTCTTGTACGAACAGGCTATGAAGGGTTTCTAATTACCTGAACCAAAGGATGTTCTCGGGTCCAATGATGTGTTGAAGGATGTCGTTGTTAGAACGTATGCATATTTGACAGATCAACATGGCGAGTAGAAGACTCTCCAGTTTCGTGTACCGGTGTACCGAATGGGTTGTGAAAATCGTCATCGTCAGATAATGCATCGTCTGCTTGATTTATGTTCTCTGGAGCAATGACAGTAGTTGTGGATGTAGTAGGATCGATTGTTGAATAGATATTCTGAGGAGGTAAATCTGCAGCAACCCGTGTTGAAGTAGATGAAGTTTTATCCTTTTGTTGACGATGATCGGTATCATTATTCTTATCATGAGTGACAGTGGAAGACTTTGATACAACATGTTTCTCCCCCGTGAAATATTCATCAAACATTGGTCCATATAACATTTCCAAATCTTCAATTGTCGTGTACACTGTCATATCTTTCTAGGAACATATTCAGGAACCAGCTTTGAACTTGACAGTTCATTGTTGTGGTCTTGAGTTCTGAGTTCCGTGCGGTTGTGCACAGAAGTCTTTTGTCGTTGTGGATCGGGACTTAAACTGTTTTGTTCAAGTGCCATCTCTTGCAATTCATCAAATCTGATATGAATAGTATCGACTATCAATTTTGTTCTCTTGTTGTACACTCTGTTCTTCTTAGACTGAGTTGCATATCCCACTAAAATGCATGCATCACCTTTCTCTTTCAGCTTGTCCAGATTTTCACCATCTCGAATAATGTAACACGTATATCCGAAAACATGAAGGTGTTTGAGTGAAGGTTTGCGATCATTAATTATTTGATATGGTGTCTTTTCGTGTCTTGGGATAATTAAGGAACGGTTTTGTGTGTAGCATGCGGTTGATATGGCTTCGGCCCAAAATAATAATGGTAGTTTTGAAGCAGATAATAATGTTCGAGCAGCCTCAACCAAAGTACGGTTTCGTCTTTCAACAACACTGTTTTGTTCAGGTGTTCTAGCAATAGATGTTTCATGTTCAATCCCTTCGGCTTCAAAATACTTCTTCAGAGTTGAATTCAAGAATTATGTTCCTCTGTCAGTACGTACCACTTTTACTTAAGCTTGAAGACCACGTTGTATCAGCTTAAGGAAGTTAATGAGAACCTCAGGTGTTTCATCCTTGGACCGTAAGAATAGGGTCCACGTGTACCTTGAGTAGTCATCGACAATTACCATAACATATTTCTTCCCATTGATGGTTTGAACACGCATGGGACCACACATATCTATATCAAGAAGATCTAACCGTCCTTTAGAGCTTGGTGTAGTCTTTGTCTTGAAACTACTCCGTTTAGCTTTACAAAGCTCACAAGAAGAACAAAGATGATCTTTGATGAATTTTAAGTTAGGAAGGCCTCGCACACTATTTTTCTTGGAAAGCAAGTTGAGGGTATCAAAGTTAAGATGAGATAAACGTTGATGCCATAACCAAGCTTGAGTCGTTGAAGCTTTAGCCATGAAATAGATTGGTGTTGAAGATGTGGAGTCTTGTAGTGAAATAGTGTAGAGATCAGTACCCCGTGTTCCGGTAAGTAAGTCATTCTCATCATAATCACGAACAAAATATGTCTTCTTTCTAAAAGCAACCTCCAAATCCGCATCACAGAATTGACCAACCGATAAAAGATTGTGATTGAGCCCTTCGACGTAGTAAACCCTTTTGATAGTGATATTCCCCTGAACCAAGTCTCCATATCCTAGGATCGGTGCAAATTGTTCATTTCCGAATCGAACCGTACCAAGGAACTTCTCCACGAAGTTAATTAGAAGCTTGAGATTCCCCGTCATGTGCTTCGTGCATCCGGAGTCCAGTATGAAGAGAATTATTGCGATCACCTGCAGAAGAATTAGAACACGATGGAGAATTTGCTAAATTGGATTCCATGTTAGTTGTGATTTCTGATTCATGAGTTTCCCTAGTTTCATCACTTAGAGGCACATTAACGCACGTAGTCACATTTTCTGTCGTAACCTTAGGCATCCATTTATATCCTGGAGGACATTGATTAGCAAACCACCATTTCCAAGACTTGCTAGCAGACTCATATAATTCCCTAATTCTGCTTCTAGGGTTCTTAGTGGTGGAGTCTGATGTAATACTTTTCTCAGGGGGGGATCACACCAGAATGGTTCACTTTGCGTTTGGGTTTTCTAGCACTAATAGGCATCGTAGTTTGCTTCTTAGTTCTAGTATCTACGCCTTTGACATTATTCGAAACACACATAACATGATTAGCATTAACACACTTTCCACATTTCACACAAACAAACTTAACATCCAAAGTATTCAAAGTCGAATCATTCAAATCGTCATTACACGCGATTACAAACGTTTTATTCTTAGAAACATTGAAAATCCTAGGGTGGTCTTCTACTGTCTTCATCTTCCCTTGACTTTTGTTTTGCCAAACCTTTTCATTCATGCGAGTGCTCTTAAGCTAAGGCCGGCTAACACTATCAGTGGGGACTACTCCTGTAGTAAAAGATACACGTCTATTAGTGTTTCTAGAAGTCTGAGGTGATTGACTTTCTTTATTGTGTGTGGGTTTAGTGGCCAATCTATACATCCCTGGTTTAACCACATTTGTGTTCTTAATGCTTTGTGATCGAATATGTGTTTTGGGAGTGTTTTGTGGTAACCTATCCTTCCCATCCGTCTTGGGGGAAAACGCAGGTTTTGTAAATGCAGAATTAGAGAAAGCAGATGGTTTTCCCAAGACGGAGGGTCTAGTCACTTTTTGCGCATTGGATTGTCTTACAACAGGTTTCTTAACACTAGGTTCCACAATTTTCCTACCCATCTTAGCAACGAGTTTCTTCAACTCTGCTATCGCTATATCACTGTCTTGTAACTGAACTTTCAACCCTTTAATTTCCAAACTATGTTCATTCATTTCTCGAAACGTTTTGGAAAGTTTTTCTTGCAAGTTATTATCATGTGGAAAACTACCAACGTCTTTTTGCAAAGCAAGTTCAAGAGAATGACAATGTTTTTGAAGGAAATCAGTTTTGTGTTGAAGTAACTCAAAAGCCTTTTTATCAACATTTTCTTTATGTTTCGAAAGCTCAAGTTCAAGACGCTCACATTCTTTGATTTTATCAAGATATTTGCATGCAACATCAGAATATTCATCGATGTCAGCACAAGATTGAAGAGTAACACACAAAATATCTTTGGAGAGACATTCTTCTAAGAGTAGATCATATTCGTTTGTAAAATCTGATTTGTCATTTTGAAGTTTATCAATTTCTTTTTCAAGAGACTCAACATAATTCAAATCATCAAACATTTCAGACCGAATCAAGTTTTCAAACTCAAGATAATGTTCTTTTATTATCTTCGTATTTGGTATTAAAAGTTCTTTCACAAGCACAGTTATGTCGTGAGGAATCTCTGTTTTCCACTTATCTTTTTTACGTTTTTCCCAATCGCTTTCAACAATTGATTGAACATTATCAATATATTGTTTAAGAAAACCAAGTGTTTTTCTACTTTTTTCTTTTAGAAGCATCAAGAGGCAAATAGTTAATATATTTAAAAACATTCGTTTTCCTCTTAGTGGCAAAAGCTTTCTTCCATTGAATTCGTTGTTGTTTGCATTCTAAAAATAATTCCTCACGAGACTTCTGTTTTTGTGGAGTGAAAAGACCATAAAGACTGTTTTCATAAGCATAGTTATATGGTTTCACAAAATCTTTATTGACCGGTGATCTACTCTCCTCATCCCAAAGGGACGTCTCTTCATTATCGAGGCTAGCTACTGGGCAATCATGATCGGTCCATTCGAACTCATCAATATATAAGTGAGGGTTAGCAGCTTGAGCTTGTTCGAGGTACTTGGGGTGGCAAAGCTAGGTTGACCTTTGAAAAACGACCGAGGTGCTATCATTCTAATGGTTTGAATAGAGTCATGCGTTTTATAAACAACTTTTTTCAAAAAATCGACTTGTTCTTCGAGATCATTTACTTTTTCAGTATCTTTGCCTTGTCTATTTTTGAAATCTTGTTTTAATTTTTCAACCTCTTGTTTTTTTTTATCAAGAATTTTAGCAGAATCGGTGGTATTCATAGAAAGCCTCTATTCAAGTTCATTAACTTTTGTTGTGGCAAGGTACGTTTTTTGACGTTCATCACTTAATAAGACATTAAATTGACGTTTTTCTTTTGTTAACAAAGCAAGAGCTTCGTTGTATTTATTTTCAAAATCGTCGTTTTTAACATTGAGAACACGACTTTTGTACCCCTCAAGCTCTTTGGTCGTTTGAAGAAGCTCAGCCCTATAACTATCAATAGTCTCACTAGATTTTATAAGAGCGGCTTTGCTTTCTTCAAAGTTTTGAGTAAGCGTTGCGTTTACCTTCTTTAATTGCTTTTGACTCTTTCTATTTTCATTGACATCTTTTTGTAAACTAGCAATTAAATTAGCAAGCGCGACACGCTCCTCATCATCATACTCGTTTGCATGTTGATCATCCTCAAACTCATTATTGCACATGTCTGAGGAATCAGTGTGGTATTGCTATCAACCGTTTCCATCATACACGTGTCAATAATTGTTGTTGGTAGATCACTATGCTCATGTGTATCACCAAACACATTATATTCATCATCATGTTGTACCTTATCAATTGGCTCGGTATCAAAGATAGGACCATTGTCATCTTCAGTGACGTTAAGGACCTCATGAATCTTTGCCATGTATGAATAATGTGCCTCGAGTTCTTGGTCGGAGAGTTCATCATCTGTGTCGTCAAGCATTTCTCCTTCCTCAGCTGATAACTTGATCCCAGCTTCCGTATTCTTGCATAGCAGCATATTTTCCTTATGATAACCATAATCTTTAACCCTCTTTGGCTGCCTACATTCCCTAGCTAAATGCCCATAACCTCGGCAGTTAAAACACTGAATCCCAGTTTGTTGCACAACTTGAGTACCAACAGTTTCCCTATTTCCAACAACAGTAGCAACCCTATGATTATCATACTTTGCGGGTTGTCGATCATACTTTGTAGGAATCTCAGCACGTCTTCGTGTGTCATACCTTGGAGGACTTTGAGCATAGTTGTTCCTCATGTTAGATGATGTTCTGAGGTTGTTTTTGGTAGGTTTATAGATTTTCCTGTATTGTTTCATAATAAAAGCCATTTGTTGCTTGAATTCCCTATCCTTTTGAGCAAGTTCTTCATCACTGTCTTCTTCGGAGGATTGCTCAGGTGTGGGTGATGGTGCTCTTGCAACTTCTTTGCCTCGGGATCTTGTTGGAGAATGTGACTTAGAGACAGTGGATGATCGTGGTGATGATGATGATTAAGTGGAGTAGGTCTTTGGAACACGAGAACGATAATCTGGGTAATGTTGAGTGGTAGACACCAAAGCAAGTGGATTTGAAACCTTTGCAGCACGTTCAGCTCGAAGTTCATTTGCTTCATTTTGAAATTGTTTCAAAACATCAAAGAGCGTGTGATATGAAACTTCATCTAACTTTTTTTTGTTGTTTCACCAAGGTGACAAACCGTGTCCACTCTGGTTGAAGTTGCTGTAGAAATTGGACATTGACTTGCATGGTGGAAACTTGCAAGTTGTTTCGGGTCATGTCATTCATCATTTTGTAGAATCGAGAGTAATAAGAATCAATTGATTCCCCATCCTTTGATGTAAACTTGCCAAAGTCCCAAAGCATATTAGTTTTCATGTCTTGTTTGTTAGTTGATTCACCTTGTTGCAATCTTTCAATAGCCGTCCACATTTCTTTAGCAGTAAAACAAGCATCAACCGTGGAATAAATGTCATCTCCAATGCCACTGAGAATTAAGTAGATTGCTTCCTTTTCTGCATCAAACCAAGCACGGTTCTCTAGTGTGAGGTCGTTTCTCTTTTCATCACGTTCATATGCAAGTTGTTCTTCAGTTGTGTCTGTGGCTGGTACTCCAGGAACTTGAATCCTTGAGAGTTTATAGGGTCCATCAAAGATACATTGCCTTAAAGCATCACCGTTAGGTTTTGTGTCAAGGTAACGTAGAAAACGGGATTGCCATTGATCATATCGACCCGACACAAGCATGGTGGTCTCTCTTTGTTACCCGCCACCATTATGTTGTTGTTCGTCACACGATATTCGGCAGTAGAATCCATCTCAATATTCTCTGAAATGATGAAGTGAATATGGATCTTAAGTAGATGTGTTGTTGTGGTTTAAATTCCGAAAATTACAATTTTTCTTTAGTCCGACAATAAATTCGCCAGTCCGACAAAACGGTAGACCAAAAAATTTTGTTATCGCCAAATTTTGAAATCGAGCTAGAAATGTCCTAAAACTAGTATGGAAAAAATTTGAATTTACTTGATGGGAAAAATTTAACTTTTTTTTTACTCTTCGTGTAAACGATATTCCGAAACTAGTCTAGGTAGTGGCTAAGTCTAAAAAATACTCGAACAAAATTTAGCTAAACATATCATCGGAATGTCCATCGGAATGTGCTATCGGAATGTCCATCGGAATGTTGTCGGAATGTAGTATCGGAATGTCTGTCGGAATGTATAACTGTCGGAATACTCAATCGGGATAAAGCTGTCGGAATCACCTATCGGAATACACAATCGGAATAAAGCTGTCGAAATCACCTATCGGAATACACAATCGGAATAATGGTCGGAATATTAAAACCCTTTTCCGATGGAATTCTATCGGAATATCCGTCAGAATATTAAACCCTTTTCCGATGGAATTCTGTCGGAATGCGTGTACTTTTCCGAAACTTTTGGTAAAAAAATGAGATTTTTGACAAGAATCCGTGATTTTAACAAACCAAAAGCAATCCAATCCCTACCAAAACTATGTAGGAGATGTAAATCAAGATGTAGAGCACGGAAAGCACAAGAAAAACTTGAATCCGAGATGATTATAGGAGGAAATCACACGAACAAGGTATAATATCAACAACGAATCACAAAACTACCCCATGGCGATTGATACCAATTGTTGTCCCATATATTATGATGATTAAACAAGAAAAAAGGTAGATAAAAGATGAATTCTAGAGAGAGAAAGTAGTGTAAGGAAGTAGAGAGAATGGTTGGAACTTTTGGAGGATTAGATTAGAGAGAGAAATTACAAATAACCAACACCCTTTCTAACATGCTAGGAAGGGTATATATAGTCCACCCACATGCGGGCTTGGTTATGGACTATAGTCTAATGGGTCGGGCTTTCCTTTTGGGCTTTAGTTACTTATGAATGAACTTTGGCCTAAAGTTAAGCCCGTATAACACGACTAATCTACTACGTATTACAACATTCTAATATACGATACATAATAAACATATTACCAAGCATTCTTGTTTGACTCAATATTTTGAGGCTAACAACAACCTTAAGTTTAAGTAATACAACTTTTAAAGCATGTTTTACAAGTTTATAACATAAAACTCCACAAATTACTATTTATAAATGACAGAATGGAATACATATTAATAAGCAATATGTACAAATAATGAATGTTATAAACAATAATTTTTTATATTTTACAGTTATTTAAAGTATCCATTAATGTATGTTTAATGTCAAAGTTTTATTAGTTATCTACGCTACATAAAAGAAAACACCAAGTATTATTAAAAATATTGAAAAATCGATTTACAGCAATAAATACATAATGTAAAATTATATAAACATAATCAAAAATCAATTAACACATAAAAACATTTTAATGCTCTCATATTAAAACTAATTAATTCATAATAATTAATACAAATTTGAAACTAAAGATAATTATTACTAATTAACGTATAATAAATACACCTCATTATTTAAAAAATATAATTATATATTCACATTGTACAACAACTACAAGCATATATCTACAAAATCGTATAACTTTTTCTACCTAAAATGACAGTTTACATGATTTTGGAAATCAAACCGGCCAACAGGTTCAACTGGGAACCAAAGTCACTATCGGTTCGGCTAGACAATAAAAGCCGTCAGAAGACGAATCGGAGAGAATCTATCAAAACCAATAAGTCCGTCTCCATTACATAAATATGTACTAATTTTTTTCAACGATACATAAACAAGTAATACTTATAAAAGAGATTGCACACTCTCTCTCCAAA
Organism: Glebionis coronaria; assembly: GCA_025667525.1. NCBI lineage: Eukaryota > Viridiplantae > Streptophyta > Magnoliopsida > Asterales > Asteraceae > Glebionis > Glebionis coronaria. Next base: position 155,703,281 of record CM046877.1, read on the forward strand.
ATTTTAAGTAGTAAAAGCTTTTTTTACAAAAATTTACAACACAAAAATATCATAAATTTATTCTTGTATCAATTGATAAAGGATACACATAAATGATAAAATGAATAGAAATTAATATGCAACATGTAAAAATAATTATTGCTATAAATTATAATTTTTTACATACACTTTTAAATTCTTCACTAATGTAAGTTTAGTATCAAATTTATGTTTGATTTTTAGCCACATAAATTTTTATAAATTCGCATATCCGAGACCATATATCGTCTATGTAGTGTTTTGGTATAAGTTTACTAAAATATTAATCTTTTTGCTAATTAATTTGATTTAACCATATCAAAGTAAGAAGATTTTAAGGTTATTAAATGAATGAAAACGTGTAAACATAAAACGCAATGAAGATTTTCTGCATATACACGTTGTATAATATTAGGACGAATATTACACAGATTAGCAAATACCTTTTACCATCAATCATCACAATCTCGTAATAGTATTTTTATATGAAATGGTTTATTATTGCTTAAAGTTATTTAAAATTAAAACTTTTATCATTATTTGTAAAATTTTATTAAAAAATATGTATAATCATAAACATAACATTGTGCTCGCTGAATTTAGTTTCAGGTACCCACAATCGCAACGCGGGGTACTCTGCTAGTTATACATTATTCATATAATATTGTAAGTTGATTTTTAAACATTTATAAATCTAGTTAGTATTTTCTTTTAACATGTAGTATAGATAAATCCCATTTGTTATAACTCAATGAGCTAACTTGGCAGTCGGTGCGCGGCTCTCTTCTTGAAGCCCTACACCAATAATACGAGATTAACTTTGGATACTCGATGTCTAGGGTATATGATGCCAATCCTCTAATTTACTTTAAAACTCCAATTTACAAGTGGATGTTTTCGCTATTGTTCGCTGGCCAATGGGTTTAGGACTTAGCGAGTATTGTTGAATCTAAAACCTCTTCTAAAGAAATTAGCAGGGTACCCGTACGTTGCGGCTACAGGTACCTTGTAACATAATTTTTAACGAACACTATTTTTAATTTTATGTTTTCTTTACAATGAAATCTCAGATTACGATAATTGTAGCTTGTTTATATCGTATAATGTGAAAATATTAGGCACCAAAGATTATCGTAATTTTGAGTAATGAGGTGTATTAAAAGTAGTAATTAATTGTGTGTTTTAATGTATTTATGCATTGAAAAGTTGTAAAAGTATATTTCTAACCTGTATTGTTATTACTTAAATCTTACGTAGTATTTAGTTATAAGGAAATTGTGCATTTAAAGTTGTATAATATGCTTTAATACTTGTATTGCTTAATTCTTTGCCATTAATCAAGAAAAATATATTATAATATGTATTATTATTTGAACAAAAGATAATATATTTCAATATTTACTTAATTTTTTCATTAATAAAGAACGAGATTCTATTTTTTATTTTTAATTTGTTGTATTAAAAGTTGTATAGTGTGCTAAAAAGGTTGTATTACTTAATGTTTTGCAATTAATGATGAAAAAGATTTTAATCTTTATTATTAGTTTGTTGCAATAAGAGTTGTATAATGTGTTAAAAATGTTGTATTACTTAATTTTTTTTTGTAATTAATGAAGAAAGAGATACTAATTTGTATTATATGTAGTATAGATATAGATTGACTTCAAACAACTAAACAACTTCAACGAAATTATAACAAGATAAATGGCAAGAAGTATCACTATAATGACATAATGAAGGGAGCGTTTGAAAGTGTGTTTTGATGCTAGTTATGACGATTAGAAATCATAGATAATTTATGCGAAGCGTTTGGAAACATATTTCAGAATTGATTATCATGTGTGTTTTGGAGTTACATGTTGTTCCAAAACGTAATTTCTGGTCTCCTATCTAATTACCAAATTACACTCTTTTTTCTTCAAATTTGTAATGCACAGGTATGGTCATGGCTAAAAACAATCTTTAAACACATGATCCCATTTGATAACTTTAATAATACCATTTAGGTATTTAGCTCTTCTGGGCGAAAAAAATATAGGATTTGTGCTAATCGCAACCAAATGAGTTGATCGGTTGGACATATTTGAAGGTATTTGCAATTAAAATCCTTGATATTTGTGTTTAGTTGACTAGTGAGTAGGGGTGTCAGAAAAGTTGACTCGACTCGAACCCGACCCGAACCCGAACCCGAATAATCACATTCGGGTCGGGTCACTCGGGTCCAAAAGCGTATTCGGGTCAATTCGGGTTGACCCGAATTGACCCGAGTTCTAATTAGGCTCGGGTTCGGGTTATATATTTTTTACCCTTGACCCGACTTGACCCGACCCGACTTGACCCGAACCCGACTAACCCGACTTGACCCGACTAAAATTACACTTTTTACATTATATTAGTACTTAATTAAGCCACTAATTACACTTTTTCCTTAAACTCGGGTTGACCCGAACCCGAGTTGACCCGACCCGACTTGACCCGACCCGAATTGACCCGAACCCGAGTGACCCGAGTTCTAATTAGGCTCGGGTTCGGGTTATATATTTTTTACCCTTGACCCGACCCGAGTTGACCCGAACCCGACCGGGTCAACCCGAATGACACCCCTACTAGTGAGGGATATTGACATGGCATAAAATATCCAAGAAAAAGGAAAACCCCCACATTGCCATCTGATTTTTACTTTTCGTTAACTGAAAGACATGGAATAAATTGTGAGTAGGGGTGTGATTCGGGTTGACCCGGTCGGGTTCGGGTCAACTCGGGTCGGGTCAAGTCGGGTCAAGGGTAAAAAATATATAACCCGAATCCGAGTCTAATTAGAACTCGGGTCACTTGGGTTCGGGTCAATTCGGGTCGGGTCAATTCGGGTCGGGTCAACTCGGGTTCGGGTCAACCCGAGTTTAAGGAAAATATGTAAAAAGTGGCTAAATTAAGTACTAATACAATGTAAAAAATGTAATTTTAGTCGGGTCAAGTCGGGTTGGTCGGGTTCGGGTCAAGTCGGGTCAAGGGTAAAAAATATATAACCCGAACCCGAGCCAATTAGAACTCGGGTCAATTCGGGTCAACCCGAATTGACCCGAATACACTTTGTGACCCGAGTGACCTGACCCGAATATGATTATTCGGGTTCGGGTTCGGGTCGGGTTCGGGTCGGGTCAACTTTTTCGACACCCCTAATTGTGAGTGTGTGCTTGAATTGATAACTCAAATATGTAATCCTTAACTCCCACTTTAGCTTGAACTTGAAAAGTCTCAAATCATCAACAAATTCTCATTCAATTTTGTGCATGTCTGCTTGGACTTTCATCCCATCTTGAGCTCTTTTGAGGTGAAGATTAAGTGCTCTACTGACTTCTTCCCTTGCAAACAAGAGATCCATATGCACCACTCCTTTCAATTCTCCTCATACATACACATCATATAATATTCAAGTCCTCTGTTTAAGACCTGTGTCGGCCATTTTCTTAGGCTGGTGGGAGTGAGGTTTCTCTCATTCGTGAGTTGGCTAAAGCCACTCGTAGCTCCCACCCCACCCCCCTAAACTCGCGCGCGACTTGTTTCCAACCAAGAAAAAAAACTGGCCAAACTCACCCAGGTGAGTTTTTACATGTGTGCCCATATGTTTTTTATTTTTTAGGTTAAGTTTAATTTTGGGTGTTTTTTGTGAGTGGGATGTATTTAAATAATAAAAAAATATGTATGAAAAGTGAGTGTGAGTGAGTTTGGGTGAGTGTCATTACCCTCGTGGGTGAGTTTAGTGAGTTTGTTAAAAAGCTGACGTGGCGTTGAGGTGTCGGTGAGTGGGTTTCACCCCACTCCCACCAGTCTTAGGTGGTATGAAGTTGATATAAGTAGCTTCACATGTAACAGTTTAAAGAGTTCCTTCCAAAAGGAACTGACAAATAATTTAACTTTATCAGAAATTCAGGCATCCCATGCAGTATATAAATGTTGCAGTGAATAAATGAACAAGTGAATGAAATGACCAAACTTGCTAAATCTGTCCACCACTACCATTGTAACATATATTATGTTTGTCATTTTGGTGTTAGCCCGTATTATTATGCATCATGTATTATTACTTATGTATCGGGCTAAAGCCCAGTTCTAGAATATTCTTGTATCTGTATATATTGATATCGTATGGAATGGAATACAGACAATTATTCACCTCATTACATGGTATCGAGCCTAACCGATCCAAAACCCTAAATCACATCGCTTCTGCCCCTCAAAACCCTTGTATAATAATCCCTTTTTTTTTCTTCTCAAATCGTGTTGGTGATTGTGCTCGGTCATTAATCCACACGAGTATTATAGTTATTCGTGCTTTAGGTCACGAATCTTTCTCTATTGTCTACTGTCTTGTTGTTGCTCTCTGTTCAATCTCTGCCCCAACAGAAACTAACCCTAAAAAAAAAAAAAAAAAAAAGAAGCTTCACAGTCCATATACCATTTAAGTTAGACCCTAAACAAGCATCACTATAACAGGACCTCTTACCAATGTTCCTCTTTCGGACAAACTTTCACTTGTCACTCATCATCATCTCATCACAAGGGTTCCTATCAAGCTAGATCTTGACAATTGGAACTATGGTTCATGGGTGTATTTTTTTGAGCAACTATGTGATGGATATGAGGTCACCAAGTATATCAAAAGTCCCACAGGTGCTGCTACCACAAGTGACACGCCTCCTCTAACCCCGGAAGAACACAAGGTGGATAACATTGTTCTATCTTGGCTCCTCACAACTCTCTCGGATACTCTTCAAGCAAGGGTTGTTGTCGAACAGCCCAAATCCGCTCGAGAAGCATGGGACCACATTACCGATATTGTTCAAGACAACAAGCGATCCCGTGGCATAGCTTTAAAAGCAGAATTAAGATCGTTAAAACTTGGCGATTTAAGCATCGATGCTTATTTTCGGAAGATTGAGACGATTGCTACTATGCTCACGAGCCTTGGTTCTCCCATTAATGGTGAAGATGTTGTTACCTATGCTCTTCAAGGTTTGCCGGAAAAGTATGATCAAGTTTGCGGTATCATTCATCACAAAAAGAAATTTCCCGACCTTAAAACGGTCCGTTCGATGCTCACTACCGAAGAGATGCGGTTGAAGTCCAAAGCTCAAGCTTTACCCGTAGACTACTCCTCCGCTTCTCCTATGGTCCTTATGACCGAGTCAGGTACATCTCGGCGTAACTCTACACCTCAAGTTAAGTCATCGAGACCTTGTTACAATTTTGTTAAAGGTTTATGTCATTTTGATGAGCATTGTAAGTTTGTGCATGATGCTAATGCAAAGCCAAATCCCCACAGTGTAGTTGTTAACAAACCAAATAATAGTGATGAAATTATTGTCAAATTGTTGGAACGCTTGGGGTTAAATAAGAATGGGAATATTGATGGCATTGCCTCGAGTGGAATGAAAACAAAATTTCCTCATGCTACTGTTAGTACGCCACCTACAAATCCAAATCCAGTAGCATACCAAACAAGTCATGGGCCACCTACTGTTACCAGCCCGTACTATTACTCAGGCCCACCAGTTAACCCACTTGTTTCGGTACCACCAGGCTTCACTTACCCACCAGCCCATCAGTGGTATTCGCCCCAACAGCAGCCCCTTTATCCAGTAGCTGGTTCGGTACCAACTGTTACTTATCCTATTGCCGGTTCGGCGCAACTGGTTTCTCAAGGTTCGGCCCAACAGGTTCCAACATCATCACAAGTTGTTTCTTCGGCTAACCCGGGACAAGCGACCACACTCCCTTATGCGTTTACTACCGGGACTCTTCATGATCCTACAACAGGTGCATGGAATATGGATACAGGTGCGAGTTCTCATCTTAATGCATCTATTAATAGTCTTAGTGAAATCTTTAATAAGTGTATGTATTCATCTGTCTCAGTTGGTGACGGTCATTCTATACCCGTCACCAACACAGGCCATAGCGTTTTGCCAACACCTTCTAAATCTCTTCACTTAAATAATGTTCTCATTACTCCAAATATTGTCAAAAACTTAATTTCCGTTCGTCAATTTTTTCGTGATAATAATTGCACTGTTGAATTTGATGCGTTTGGTTTTTCTGTTAAGGACTTCATGACTCGTCAGGTGCTTCTCCGCTGTGATAGCACGGGGGATCTTTACCCGGTCACTGTTCCTTCTCCGGTTCCACAAGTTTTTCTTGTCAGTCAGCATACGTGGCATAAACGTCTTGGACATCCAGGAAGTGACGTGTTACGTCGTCTTGTTTCTAATAATTTTATTTCATGTAATAAAGAGAAGCCCCCCGTTCTTTGTCATGCTTGTCAACTTGGCAAACATGTGAGGCTTCCGTTTGTTCGTTCAGACACTGTGGTTTCTTCTTGTTTTGAGATTATTCACTCGGATGTGTGGACTTCCCCCATCTCGAGTCTTTCAGGTTTCAAATACTATGTATTGTTCTTGGATCATTATTCGCAGTACGTTTGGGTTTATCCATTGCTTAATAAGTATGATGTTTTGTCTAAATTTATGTTGTTTCGTCAATATGTTCACACTCAGTTTCAGTGTGAGATACGGTCCTTTCGTGTGATCATGGTGGTGAATTCGATAACCGCGCTTTACACAAACTTTTTGCGACCAATGGCATTGAGTTTCGTTTTTCATGTCCAAAAACATCTCAACAAAATGGTTAGGCCGAACGCATGGTTCGCACTATTAATACTCTCATTCGAACTTTACTCTTTCAAGCAAATCTTCCCCCAACATTTTGGGTTGAAGCTCTTAATATGGCCTTTTATTTACTTAATATCTTGCCTTCGACTGCTATTTCCAATGAAGTACCTTATACCCGTTTGTTTGGTAAAGCTCCGGATTATAGTCTTTTACGCACTTTTGGATGCTTATGTTACCCTCATTTGTATCCTAACCATAAACTTGAACCCCGTGCCACACCTTCTATTTTGTTGGGATATGCTTCCAATCATCGTGGGTATCGATGTTTAACATTAACTACAAACAAAATCATTATCTCCCGCCATGTTACATTTGATGAAACCGTATTTCCATATGGCTCATTCCACAAAGTTAATAGAAATGCTAGATCGAGCAAATAATAGGAAAAAAGATCTCAAGAATCCTAGATAAGAAGACAAATTAGTTTTGCATCTCTGACAATTATCACACTCCTTAACAATTTTCTTCACGTCCCTTCTTAACTTCTTCTGATACAAAAGTGAACACAACTTGTGCACAGTTGGATCTTTGACTCCCGAATGACCCCTACTGGACCATTATGGAAATAAGTAAAAATTAAGTCCTTAGAACTTTAGGGGCTGTTTAGTTCTGGAAAACTTTTCATAATTTTCGGTTATTAATTTTCTAGAGAATTTTGAAATCTTGAAATTTTGTTTAAATGATATTTTCATTTTCTAAAAACAATAAACAATGTTTAGATGAAACTATATTCAACCTGTTGGAGCATAGTTTGGTTGGGCCGGCTCGACGACTCTCCTGGGCCGTTAATCGTCTTCCCCGGTCCTGAGTAATGCTGCAAACAAAGGTAAACCGGTTAGACGTGGACCCGAGGCCGGAGCCCCGGGGTCTACCTCCGACGGTCAAGTTAGTATCGGATGAATATGTGGTATAAGAGGTGTAGTTATGAGAGAAAACCTGGCGTAGAATGAGACCCCTACCCCTGTTTATATAGGCTTAGGGTTTCTTGTAGGATAAGTAAGGTGTGTGTGGGCCGCGGGCCTGTCGGGCTGGGCCCTTAACCGACTGTACGTCTACATGTCCCCCAGTCTAGTATGATATGGTTCATGATCATGTTATGCTAGACTCATTCGTGTATCATGCTCACTAACAAACGCGTGCGGCTTGCTGCTAGGACATCCTCGTGGGTCGTCCGTAACATATGGCTTCACTCATAAATAGGCTACCTTTTAGCAAAAATATGATGATGTGGGATGCGAATAGTGAGCATAGCCACTATACGCCATCATGTTCCCCCAGTCTAGTATGCAAGGTTGTCACCGAGGTTACTAGACTTTACACTATATCCGCTACCTATAAGCATATCCACGTCGAAAGAAATGGGAAAACATGTATACGTAAGTCGGGTGGTTGTGCTCGAATGCTTGGTTTCCCGTGATTAGACGGTAAGGACCCCGTAAGAAGAAAACGTGTTCTATAGCCGGGGTAACACTGGCTTCTGGCAAGGTTTAATTCTTGTTCATCTTTAACGTGAGGATGGCAGGAAAGTTTTGTGAAGGTGGAAGTGGAATCCGTATGTTGCATTGTGAATATTTTGAAGGCGTACTTCTTGTACCACTTATGATGCAGCATAGTGCGAATATTACATTCGTCTTAAGGCCAACAAAAGACGTACTTCTGTGGCATGTTTATGCGGATATTACATCCGTCTTATGGCCACGACATTTGATAACGACTTCCAAAATTTGTCACGGTTTTTCCTGGATTAAACGTAGTTGATCAGGCTCCGTCTAATTAAGTGTAAACAATATAAATTTTGGAAATTCACTCTTAGCCGGGCCAAGTAATTCATCGAGGAAGACGTACTTCCGTAACAAAGATATGAACCAACAGAAGACGTACTTCTGTGGCAGAATGAGCCAGTGGAAGACGTACTTCTGTGGCAGAATGAGCCAGTGGAAGACGTACTACCACGACAAAATATAATGATGCGTCGTGGAAGAATACTTCCACGGCGAAAATAATGAGCACGTGGAAAAGATACTTCCACGACGAAGATAAGAAGCACGTGGAAGAGATACTTCCACGACGAAAATAATGAGCACGTGGAAGAGATACTTCCACGGCGAAGATAATGAGCACGTGGAAGAGATACTTCCACGTCGAAGATAAGAAGCACGTGGAAGAGATACTTCCAAGGCGAAAATAATGAGCACGTGGAAGAGATACTTCCACGGAGAAAATAATGAGCGCGTGGAAGAGATACTTCCACGGCGAAAATAAGAAGCGCGTGGAAGAGATACTTCCACGGCGAAAATAACGAGCACGTGGAACAGATACTTCCACGGCAAAGATAATAAGCACGTGGAAGAGATACTTCCACGGCGAAAATAATAAGCACGTGGAAGAGATACTTCCACGGCGAAGATAAGAAGCACGTGGAAGAGATACTTCCACGACGAAGATAAGAAGCACGTGGAAGAGATACTTCCATGGCGAAAATAATGAGCACGTGGAAGAGATACTTCCACGGCAAAAATAATGAGCGCGTGGAAGAGATACTTCCACGACGAAAATAAGAAGCACGTGGAAGAGATACTTCCACGGCAAAGATAATAAGCACGTGGAAGAGATACTTCCACGGCGAAAATAATAAGCACGTGGAAGAGATAATTCCACGGCGAAGATAAGAAGCACGTGGAAGAGATACTTCCACGACGAAGATAAGAAGCACGTGGAAGAGATACTTCCACGGCGAAAATAATGAGCACGTGGAAGAGATACTTCCACGGCGAAAATAATAAGCGCATGGAAGAGATACTTCCACGGAGAAAATAAGAAGCACGTGGAAGAGATACTTCCACGGCAAAAATAACAAGCACGTGGAAGAGATACTTCCACGGCGAAGATAAGAAGCACGTGGAAGAGATACTTCCACGGCGAAAATAATGAGCACGTGGAAGAGATACTTCCACGGCGAAAATAATGAGCTCGTGGAAGAGATACTTCCACGGCGAAAATAATGAGCGCGTGGAAGAGATAATTCCACGGCGAAAATAAGAAGCGCGTGGAAGAGATACTTCCACGGCGAAAATAACGAGCACGTGGAAGAGATACTTCCACGGCAAAGATAATAAGCACGTGGAAGAGATACTTCCACGGCGAAAATAATAAGCACGTGGAAGAGATACTTCCACGGTGAAAATAATGAGCGCGTGGAAGAGATACTTCCACGGCGAAAATAAGAAGCACGTGGAAGAGATACTTCCACGGCAAAGATAATAAGCACGTGGAAGAGATACTTCCACGGCGAAAATAATAAGCACGTGGAAGAGATACTTCCACGGCGAAGATAAGAAGCACGTGGAAGAGATACTTCCACGGCGAAGATAAGAAGCACGTGGAAGAGATACTTCCACGGCGTAAATAATGAGCACGTGGAAGAGATACTTCCACGACAAAAATAATGAGCGCGTGGAAGAGATACTTCCACGGCGAAAATAAGAAGAACGTGGAAGAGATACTTCCACGGCGAAAATAACGAGCACGTGGAAGAGATACTTCCACGGCGAAGATAAGAAGCACGTGGAAGAGATATTTCCACGGCGAAAATAATGATCGCGTGGAAGAGATACTTCCACGGCGAAAATAATGAGCGCGTGGAAGAGATACTTCCACGGAGAAAATAACGAGCACGTGGAAGAGATACTTCCACGACGAAGATAATAAGCACGTGGAAGAGATACTTCCACGGCAAAAATAATAAGCACACGGAAGAGATACTTCCACGGCGAAGATAAAAAGCACGTGGAAGAATACTTCCACGGCGAAGATAATAAGCACGTGGAAGAGATACTTCCACGGCGAAGATAATAAGCACGTGGAAGAATACTTCCACGGCGAAGATAATAAGCACGTGGAAGAGATTCTTCCACGTCGAAGATAAGAAGCACGTGGAAGAATACTTCCACGGCGAAGATAATAAGCACGTGGAAGAGATACTTCCACGGTGAAGATAAAAAGCACGTGGAAGAGATACTTCCACGGCAAATGTAATACGCCAGTGGAAGAATTACTTCCACGATAAAGATAATAAGCACGTGGAAGGAATACTTCCACGGCGAAGACAATGAGCCAGTGGAAGGAGTACTTCCACGGCGAAGACAATAAGCACGTGGAAGGAGTACTTCCACGGCGAAGACAATAAGCACGTGGAAGAGATACTTCCACGGCGAAGGATAATAAGCACGTGGAAGAGATACTTCCACGGCAAAGGTAATACGTCAGTGGAAGAATTACTTCCACGGCAAAGATAATAATCACGTGGAAGGAATACTTCCACGGTGAAGACAATAAGCAAGTGGAAGGAGTACTTCCACGGCGAAAATAATAAGCACGTGGAAGAGATACTTCCACGGCGAAGATAAGAAGCACGTGGAAGAGATACTTCCACGGCGAAGATAAGAAGCACGTGGAAGAGATACTTCCATGGCGAAAATAATGAGCACGTGGAAGAGATACTTCCACGGCGAAAGATAACGAGCACGTGGAAGAGATACTTCCACGTCGAAGGATAATACGCCAGTGGAAGAATTACTTCCACGACAAAGATAATAATCACGTGGAAGGAATACTTCAACGGTGAAGACAATAAGCCAGTGGAAGGAGTACTTCCACGGCGAACACAATAAGCACGTGGAAGGAGTACTTCCACGGCGAAGACAATAAGCACGTGGAAGGAGTACTTCCACGGCGAAGACAATAAGCACGTGGAAGAGATACTTCCACGGCGAAGACAATAAGCACGTTTTTGTCAGTAATTTTACGTTTCGTCTATAAATTTACGTTTTCGTCAAAAAATTTACGTTTTCGTCAATAAATTTACGTTTTCGTCAATAAATTTACTTTTTCGTCAGTAAATTTACGTTTTTGTCAGAAAATTCACGTTTTCGTCAGTAAATTTACGTTTTCGTCTGTAAATTTACATTTTCGTCAGAAAATTTAAGTTTTTGTCAGTAAATTTACGTTTTCGTCAGTAAATTTACGTTTTCGTCTGTGAATTTACGTTTTCGGCAGCAAATTTACGATTTTGTCAGTAATTTTACATTTTTGTCTGTAAATTTACGTTTTTGTCAGTAAATTTACGTTTTCGTCAGAAAATTTACGTTTTCCTCAGTAGTTTTACGTTTTCGTCTGTAAATTTACGTTTTCATCAGTAAATTTACGTTTTCATCAGTAATTTCACGTTTTCGTCTGTAAATTTTCGTTTTCGTTAGTAAATTTACGTTTTCGTCAGTAAATTTATTTTTTTGTCAGAAAATTTTAGTTTACGTTTTCGTCAGAAAATTTAAAACTTAAATTTACAAACGAAAACATAAATTTACTGACGAAAACGTAAATTTGAAGACGAAAACGTAAATTCACTGACAAAAACGTAAATTTAAGACGAAAACGTAAATTTTGATGAAAATGTAAATTTACTGACGAAAACGTAAATTTACTGACGAAAACGTAAATTTGAGACGAAAACGTAAATTTTCTGACGAAAACGTAAATTTTCTGACGAAAACGTAAATTTACAGGCGAAAACGTAAATTCTCTGACGAAAACATAAATTTCCAGAGGAAAACGTAAATTTCCAGACGAAAACGTAAATTTTCTGACGAAAATGTAAATCTATAGACGAAAACGTAAATTTTATGACGAGAACGTAATTTTTCTGACGAAAACATAAATTTACTAACGAAAACGTAAATTTACTGACGAAAACGTAAATTTACAAACGAAAACGTAAAATTACTGATGAAAATGTAAATTTACTGACGAAAGCGTAAATTTACAGATGGAAACGTAAAACTACTAATGAAAACGTAAAATTTCTGACGAAAACGTAAATTTACAGACGAAAACATAAATTTAATGACGAAAACGTAAATTTACTGACGAAAACGTAAATTTTTTGAGGAAAATGTAAATTTTCTGACGAAAACGTAAATTTACAGACGAAAACGTAAATTTACAGATGAAAGCTTAAATTTACAGACGAAAACATAAATTTACAGACGAAAACGTAAATTTACAGACGAAAACGTAAATTTTCCGAGGAAAACGTAATTTTTCTTACAAACGTAAATTTACAGACGAAAACGTAAATTTACGGACGGAAACGTAAATTTACTGACGAATACGTAATTTTACTCACGAAAACGGAAATTTTCTGAGGAAAACGTAAATTTTCTAACGAAAACGTAAATTTACAGACGAAAACGTAAATTTATAAACGAAAACGTAAATTTTCTTAGGAAAATGTAAATTTTCTGACGAAAACGTAAATTTACAGACGAAAACGTAAATTTACATACGAAAACGTAAAAAAAAAAAAAACGTATATGTACTGACGAAAACGTAAACGTATATTTACAGACGAAAAAGTAATTTACGGACGAAAACGTAAATTTACGGACGAAAACGTAAACTTTCTGTTGCTAAACAGGTTTTCTGTTTTACACTTTTCAAATGAAATTTTTTCAAGAAAAGTGGGGTAATTTTCTCCAACTAAACAACCCCTTATTTTTTCATTTCCCTTTCTCCTTTGTTGTTGATTAATCTAAACAAAATCGTTACCCACACTTTCACCTTGTTTAAGCTTTTGTACTATATGTGTAATACTTCAGTAATGTAACACCCCCATTTTACCTTTACGCAGCGGAACATTGATCTGGGATATTTCTTCATAAAACACAAGTCATAATAATATAAAACAACTCAAAAGAGTGATGAAATCAACTTTCTTTATATTTCATTGAAAAATCAGAGTTTTACAATATAAGGTTCCCAAAATCTAGAATAATTTCAGTCTTGTGCCTCTTCATGCCATCCTTGTGCTGCTCCATGCTATCAGTCACATTTATCTGAGATATATGCTTAAAGTCAACACAATGGTTGAGTGAATTCATAGGTTTGTTGTATCATAAGGATTATTCATCGGGAGAGTGGAAATATACTTTGGGAAGTTATCAGAAACACTTGCAGAACGCTCTTCTTGAGAATCCGATAAGATGATAATAGGAGGGAGATAGGGATACTATTTCTAGAGACGTCGATGAATCCTAACTTATCACATCCTCACAAGTACTTACACATAAACATGGTATCTAAACATGAAATCTCTTATGCATAATATCAAATAAACTTACGCATAATCCTGGGGAATATCAGTACAGTCATTCTTGTAGCAACACGGGCTTTGGCACATGAGAACTTTCTTGAAATTATTTTAAAAGTTGTTATAGTCAAGATTTTAGTTGTTGTTCTCGGTATCTTAACGAATTGATCTAGGTTCTCTATGTGACTAAGTTTTATTTTGGTGAAACAAATCTTTTTGGTTGTTTGTAAATTAAATGTGCAAAACTTTAAAGTAAAAGTGCGTTAATTTAAATCTAAGTCTAATTAAAATAATGGTGCAAGTATTTAAAAACGTGACTGAAATTAAAGGGCACTAAAGTAAATGACGTAAACTTAAATATATCTAAGGCAATCTTAAAACGCAACTAAAACTTAAACTAAGGCAAGACTAAAATAAAGCTAAGACAAATAATCTTAAAGTGCAATTAAAAATAAAAGGTGGGAAAAATAAACTTAAAAATAAAAGACAGAAATTTAAAAAGAAATACCAAAAATAACCTGACAAAAATCCTTGATTCGGAAGTTTAAAGTTCCGAATGAACCTAGCTCTTGAGTCGGAACTCCTTGATACGGAAGTCTTGATCCGGAACTTTCGTTTGGAAGACTTCCGGATGAATAAGCTTGACCCGGAACTTGGTTCGGAAGTTTAGTCTGATTCGGAACTTATCCTTCGTTCGGAACTTCGTTCGGAAGTTTCGTTCGGAAGTTTCGTTTGGAACTTCGTTCGGAAGTTCGTCCGGAACTTTCGTTCGGAAGTTCGTTCGGAACTTTTGAGTTCCGAATGAATCTCCTTGACCCGGAACTTTTAAGTTCCGAATGAAGTATATTGATCCGGAACTTTGAATGTTCCGGATGAAGCCCCTTGAGTCGGAACTCTGAATGTTCCGGATGAACTACACTTGGTTCGGAACTTTGAAAGTTCCGAATGAACAACCTTCCTTGTCTTGGCTCGGAACTTTTCCTGGGAACAAAGATCAGAAAAAAACTCCCCGAAGAACAAGGGATAACAGTAACAAGGATCTAAACACAAATCTAACCAGAATCAATCAAACGATTTAGCTAAACTTATAACAAATCAACAGTTAATCATAAACAAACAATTTAAATCAACAAAACAAACAAATTTAACCACAATAATCAAAAACCCATTTAATCAAAATAAAAGCATGAACATGAACACAACATAAACATAAAAATCAAATATTGAGAAAGGAAGATAGGAGATTAACAAGATAAAATAAAGATTGACAAGAATTAAAATGAAAACTTACTTGGAATTAAATGGTAATTAAGGTGCAAAACATGTATTTAAATTTGACAAGAAAAGTAAATGACAAGGTAATTAAAGGTGGAAGGACTAATTGTCACACTTAGCCAACAAAGAGAAATGTGATTAAGCCTAGTCTATATATACGGGAGGATTAGGAAGCTTCCTCCCCTCCTTCATTTCTTCATAATTGCATCATTAAGCCCTTAAGCATATAATCTTCATTAATTGCACCATTAGTCCTTTTTCCTTCTAATCTTCTTTAAACTTGGACTCTAATGACTTGTGGCTCGGTATTTCTCTTCAACTCGTCTTTTAATTCTTCAACAAAATAGACTTGAGTTCCTCGGCTTTTGATAAACTTCCGTCTTTTGACTTTTTCTTCGATAAATCTTCAGAATTGGTCTTGGACTTCCGTTCTTTTTGCACTCTTGACTTCTTGACTTTGTCTTTCATCCTTTTCTTCAATAAAAGTCCGTAAATGCCCGCGAATGTCCGTGTTTTCTCCACTTTTCACCTTTTCATCCTAAATCACAACAAAAACACAAACCACGCATAATTCCGACATAAAAGACATAAAATACACGTTTTGGTCCGGTTATTATTGTAATTAAGTGGTAGAAAAGATGTGTATTTTCATACATATCAAATCCCCTACACTTGACCATTGCAATGTCCTCATGCAATGCATTAGTTACAAAGCACGTTTACACTTTTCATCATAATCAATCCATAGTGGCCTTTATTAAAGAGATAGAAAATTAAAAACATTCAGAATAAAGAAATCAAAAGCATACCTTGGGTTTTGAAAATGTTATGAATAATCATCATCCTCAAGTTTTCACTTTCTCCAAACCAAGCTTAAAAACGAGATCATTGTTATTATAAGTTAATAGACTAACACGAACTCATGTGGGCCAATTACTTACTTAGACTCCCTTATTCCTAGGTGTATCTCTTTTATTTTATTATTGTCTTGAATGATCACGAGGATGCATTTTTGACTTATTTCGATAGTTATTAAGTCTGAAAATAAAGTGAACGATTTAATTAATAGTTAGCTAAAGGACCAAATCTTTTAAAACTGCTTCTCGGGACCTCATAAAGTTCATATCTTGGCATAACTCGCTTCGCGATTTGAGACCCTTCTCGGACCGATATTTGGCAGCGACTTCATACTTCAAACCTTGAGAGACGTTCATGAAATAATGGTCTTCTCTTCATAATAGAATTTCTTCACTTGAAGTTTTGAGAGATTCATACTTGGACCACGACTTCTTCATTTTTCTCCAATCTTTATTTTGGACTTTCATATACAACGATCCGCCTCCTTTTATGACTTGGATCTATTTATCCTCATACCTTGTTAGGGTCTTTTCGGATACACTTCTCCATGACTTTTGGGGAGTATTTGCTTTTCGTCGTGTGTCTCGATCCTTCATATTGATTTTCGATAAATGATTCTTCACATCACTTTTGGATCTTTAGCAACAAAATATAGCCCTCATGCCTTGTTAGGGCCTTTTTGGACTCGCCAATCTTCGCACCCCGCTTCAATAAGTTATGCCTTGGCTATGAACTCTAATCCATACCGAGCAACTTTTAAACGATCTAGGGCTAGAAGCTAAGTAACTTTTCAAATCGTACAACCTTATTTATTAGCAGATAAATTTATTAGCAAGCGATGGGAGAATAGGTTCATAATTAACTCACATAAATTCACGAAAGAATACCGAACTTATAATTGGCTCTATCATCTCTCGTTCTCCACAGTTTAAAATCTCAAGTAATGAGACTCGTGGATACTTAGCCTATTAAATCAAAGTTTTGGGTTTTCGAGTCGCCTATAGGATCTTGCAAATTCTTAGACTTTTTTCAAGTTTAGAAATCGTGTTTTAAAGTTCCCTTGATAAACGACTCTCTAGGATCAATTATAGGAACTTGCGAAAAGTTCTTGTTCTTAACCCGTGAGAGTTAAGACTTTCGCGTTTTATAGCTCCCTATATAAAAGCCTAACAAAACTTGACTCAAACACGTTAAGGATACTAGCTAGAGTAACTTAAGATAAGTAAACTCGGATTGAGTCAAAAGATTCACAACGTTTGAAAATTAAAACCACTTTATTTTGTTCTAATAAGGAAAGGAAATAACTATACAAAAGGAAAACTAATAGGCCAAAATTGATCAAAAATTTTGAAAAATGTCGAAAAATTGATTTTCCGGTTAAAATGAGGACAAATACAAGGAAAAGACCACTTAACTTCGATAGAAGTCCCCCCTACACTTAAGATAAACATTGTCCTCAATGTTTAAGCATGTGGGAGTAAACTCCCCTACACTTAGGACATTGTGCACGTTGTTTAAATCTCGCTAAGGAAAAGACCACTAAAGGGATTCCTATTTTAATATTGAGAAAATATAAAATAGTGAATCGAAAAGAGTTTAGGATAGAACCGGGATAATGGAACACGGAATCACGGGTCGTCAAGAATCATCAAGAGTAGATCATTGAAGCTCGAATCCCTGATTAAGAAGTGAGGAGAGGAAATAGCAAACCAACGGGTCTCCCCTACACTTATGGTAAAGAAAGCGAAAAGATAGATGCATGGGTTGCCTCCCAAGAAGCGCTTGATTTTTGTTTACCGAGTCATTAGCCTGACTCGACCTTGATCATCAACGGAAGAAGCATGAAACATATCCACCAGGATCAAAGACGTAGTTTTCATCGAGCAAATAACACAAGCTTAAGGCGAACAAGGCAAGCCAAAGAAGAGTAGGCAAGGTTCCCTTAAGCAGCGATGGAGCACGGTGGAAGCAAGGGTGAAGTGCAAGCATGTCTTCAAAATTTCCAAAGATTTTTCCTTTTATTTCATCAGGTGGATACTGAGATGGCTTAAAGACTTCAATACCGGGGTCGAACACCTTTTCCTTTAGGGGAAAATAGCACTCAGGCTCAGCCGAGTGTGAAGAAGATCCGCAAAGAAGCACAACCTCGTCCTCAGAAGGGGGACAAAGAGGTGTCAAATCATATGTGCAACGAATTTTGGTGTCGACCGGTTTCTTCTCCTTTGAAAGAATGTGCTTCAAATCCAAAGTAGGATCAAGACGATAATCTTCAAAGTCATAAGGAGGAGCATTACTCTCATGAGGGAAGTAAGTGTTGAGAAATTCAGAGAAATCTTCCTCAAATGAGTAATCGTCCAAAGTAGGATCGAGTGATGGTGGAGGATCTTCATCATGTGAAGAATCGCTCGAAAGAGTATTGGCCTCATCAAAATCATCGAAAGTGGGCAGCTCGGGATACTCAGAAGTACAATCATCAAAATCATCCGAAGCTGAGCTAGAATCATCATCATCATAGGCATCAAAGACCGGTGGCGAATCATAAATGGGAGAAGCTGCCAAAGTAGGGAGAGAATCATCCACATCATCTTCAAAGAGTGGATTATCGATGGAAGAATCGAATAGAGGATTGTCATAGACAGTAAAGTCATCGAGCACATTAATCATATTCACTGATTCTCGTCCATAGTATTTGCCTGTGAGCTTCCCCATTTTAAAAATTTGTGAATCATTCCTGACTCTTAAGATTAACTCACCTTCGGCAACATCCACTAAAGCACGTCTGGTTCTCAAGAATGGCCGACCAAGTATTAAAGAAATACGAGGGTCCATTTCATAATCAACTACGACAAAATCGACCGGGAAAGTAAATGCGCCAACTTTGATGAACACGTCTTCGGCTATACCAATGGGGTAAGCGAGAGTGCGATTTGCAAGTTCAAGAGTCATCTTTGTTTGAGTGAGGTCGGGTAATGATAGTGTTTTCCAAACACTCAGTGGCATCAAATTAATACTAGCCCCGAGATCAGCAAGGGCAGTAAATTCTTCAGTTTTGTTGAACACGCAAGGCAACACAAAACGACCGGGATCTCCTAGATTTTCCGGAAGTTCTTTAAGAATAACTGTAGAGCAGTTTTCATTTAAGCGTGTGTTGGTGAGTTCAATCAGCTTCTCCTTCTTGTTAAGCAATTCCTTAAATGCTTTAACAAATTTGGGCATGTGGACAAGTGCTTCAAGAAAACTAATGCTGAAGCCCATTTGAAAAATCATATTGATATATTTTGTCACTTACGAGTCCTCCTTTGTTAGATCATTGGTCTTGCTTATGCGAGAAGGGTATGGGATTCTGGGTTTATAGGTGGAAGGTGAAGGTGTAGTCGGTAAAGGTTGAGATGTTGAAGGGTCCTTCCGAGATACATCGTCATGACGAGGCGGAGACGGTAATGGTGCACTAATACTAGGTGTAGGAGGAGTAGGGATACATGGTGGTGGAAGAGGTGTAGATGATGGGGGTGGGATTGGTGGTCCTACGATGGTGACTCCACCACGGGTAGTAATAGCACTCACATTTGCTCGCGGATTTGGGACGGTGTTTGAAGGTAGAGAACTTGAAGTAGAAGGTTGAGTGGCGGGCAAGAAACTAGCCAACAGATTCTTTAATTCAGTCGTTTGAGTGCTGAAGGAGGATTGAATATTATCACGAACCTCGGTTCTAATGTCATTACCTTGCTTCATGATATCTCCTTTCAAATTGATTATTTGGCTCTGTAGATTCTTGATTTGCTCACCTTGAGTTCTCATTGTGGCTTCAACATCGGTGTTTATGGGTGGGGTTTGTTGGGTGGGTGGTTGATAAGGATTAGAAGCTCTTGGTGGGATTTGATTGCTTCTATTGTAGTTGTTGGCGGGGTTTTGGTTTTGAGGAGAAAAACCGGGTGAAAGGTAATTGTTGGATCGATAACTCAACAGATTTCTATCCCCTTGTTGTCTAGCTTGGTAATTTTCCGGTGAATAATTACCATAAGCTGCATACACATTTTCCGGATTTCCTTGAGTCGAAGGACAATCGGTGTATGGGTGAGGACCGCCACATGTTTCACAAGGATTAGCAACCGCTTTAACTTGTTGTTGTTGTTGGTTTGAAGCGAGAAGCGTAATACTTTTGCTCATTTCGGTCATCATGCGGGTGAGTTCGGTCATATCAGGGTTTGCTGAGGTGGAAGAAACATTGACTCTCCGGTTATTCCTTGAAGAAGCAGAGGAATCCCAGTTTTTGTGGTGAGTAGTCATGTTCTAAATTAACTCTCTACACTCCTCGGGTCTCCTTTTCATGAATGTGCCACCGGCGGCTGCATTGATCGTATCACGATCACGAAAAGTCAATCCGTTGTAGAAAGTATCGATTAAGGTCACAGGGAGCATGTTGTGGTTTGGACATCTATCGATCAAGACATTATATCGCTCCCAAGCATCAAAAAGAGATTCATCAGGGTCTTGCATGAAACCGCTGATTTGATTGCGAAGGCTCGTAACCATGGATGGTGGAAAGTAGCGCGACAAAAAGCGTTGAGTCATGTCATCCCAAGTGTGAATAGAATTCTTCGGGAGACGATCAAACCATTTCTCGGCATGATGTAATAAAGTGTGTGGAAAGAGTTGTAGGCGAAGTTCATCCATTGTGGCACCAACCAACTTCATGCTTTGGGTGATTGTAATGAACTTGTCGAGGTGTTTGTTGGCATCATCATCAGGCAATCTACGGAATGGGTTTGTTTGTACTTGCTGAATCATGTGGTGCTTCAACGAAAACTCAGGAGCGTTGATTTGCATCGGCGCAATCGGTCCTCCTCGTCCAAACATGGTTGGTTGACAAAGCTCCTCCATGGTCCGAAGATCGGGCTGTGGAAGAACATTGTTGTTATTATTGGGGTGCGGTGGATTATTGTTGTTTACACCTGACATAGCTAAATCTTCTTGAGGCTCGGGCTCTTGATAATTAGAAGATCTAGTACGCATGCACCTACAAAGACAAAAGAAAAAGAAACCAAACACAAAAACAATATATATACACAATAAAGATAAAATCTTTTTGGATTTTTGAAATTTTTAATTTTTATGGATTTTTATCAATTTTTAATTTTTATGATTTCTTGAATTTTTTATGCAAGAAAAGTAACGCTCACAAGTGAACGGATCCCAAAAAGCAACGCGTCTCTCACAGAACCGTTAATCTTTATGAAAAGAGCCGGCAACGGCGCCATTTTAATGAAGAGATTTTGCTCGGTTCAATTGTTGTTCTCGGTATCTTAACGAATTGATCTAGGTTCTCTATGTGACTCAGTTTTATTTTGGTGAAACAAATCTTTTTGGTTGTTTGTAAATTAAATGTGCAAAACTTTAAAGTAAAAGTGCGTTAATTTAAATCTAAGTCTAATTAAAATAATGGTGCAAGTATTTAAAAACGTGACTGAAATTAAAGGGCACTAAAGTAAATGACGTAAACTTAAATCTATCTAAGGCAATCTTAAAACGCAACTAAAACTTAAACTAAGGCAAGGCTAAAATAAAGCTAAGACAAATAATCTTAAAGTACAATTAAAAATAAAAGGTGGGAAAAATAAAATTAAAAATAAAAGACATAAATTTAAAAAGAAATACCAAAAATAACCTGACAAAAATCCTTGATTCGGAAGTTTAAAGTTCCGAATGAACCTAGCTCTTGAGTCGGAACTCCTTGATACGGAAGTCTTGATCCGGAACTTTCGTTTGGAAGACTTCCGGATGAATAAGCTTGACCCGGAACTTGGTTCGGAAGTTTAGTCTGATTCGGAACTTATCCTTCGTTCGGAAGTTTCGTTCGGAACTTCGTTCGGAAGTTCTTCCGGAACTTTCGTTCGGAAGTTCGTTCGGAACTTTTGAGTTCCGAATGAATCTCCTTGACCCGGAACTTTTAAGTTACGAATGAAGTATATTGATCCGGAACTTTGAATGTTCCGGATGAAGCCCCTTGAGTCGGAACTCTGAATGTTCCGGATGAACAACACTTGGTTCGGAACTTTGAAAGTTCCGAAAGAACAGCCTTCCTTGTGTTGGCTCGGAACTTTTCCTGGGAACAAAGATCAGAAACAAACTCCCCGAAGAACAAAGGATAACAGTAACAAGGATCTAAACACAAATCTAACCAGAATCAACCAAACGATTTAGCTAAACTTATAACAAATCAACAGTTAATCATAAACAAACAATTTAAATCAACAAAACAAACAAATTTAACCACAATAATCAAAAACCCATTTAATCAAAATAAAAGCATGAACATGAACACAACATAAACATAAAAATCAAAGATTGAGAAAGGAATATTGGAGATTAACAAGATAAAATAAAGATTGACAAGAATTAAAATGAAAACTTACTTGGAATTAAATGGTAATTAAGGTGCAAAACATGTATTTAAATTTGACAAGAAAAGTAAATGACAAGGTAATTAAAGGTGGAAGGACTAATTGTCACACTTAGCCAACAAAGAGAAATGTAATTAAGCCTAATCTATATATAGGGGAGGATTAGGAAGCTTCCTCCCCTCCTTCATTTCTTCATAATTGCATCATTAAGCCCTTAAGCATATAATCTTCATTAATTGCACCATTAGTCCTTTTTCCTTCTAATCTTCTTTAAACTTGGACTCTAATGACTTGTGGCTCGGGATTTCTCTTGAACTCGTCTTTTAATTCTTCAACAAAATAGACTTGAGTTCCTCGGCTTTTGATAAACTTCCGTCTTTTGACTTTTTCTTCGATAAATCTTCAGAATTGGTCTTGGACTTCCGTTCTTTTTGCACTCTTGACTTCTTGACTTCGTCTTTCATCCTTTTCTTCAATAAAAGTCCGTAAATGCTCGTGAATGTCCGTGTTTTCTCCACTTTTCACCTTTTCATCCTAAATCACAACAAAAACACAAACCACGCATAATTCCGACATAAAAGACATAAAATACACGTTTTGGTCCGGTTATTATTGTAATTAAGTGGTAGAAAAGATGTATGTTTTCACACATATCACATTGCTCTGAGTACCAACCTGTAATACCCCCATTTTACCTTTACGCAGCGGAACATTGATCTGGGGTATTACTTTATAGAACACGAGTCATAATAATAGAAAACAACTCAAAAGAGTGATGAAATCAACTTTCTTTATATTTCATTGAAAAATCAGAGTTTTACAATATAAGATTCCCAAAATCTAGAATAATTTCAGTCTTGTGCCTCTTCATGCCATCCTTGTGCTGCTCCATGCTATCAGTCACCATGTTAATCTTACTTCAATCCATAACACAAGATTTAGTGTAGATTTAGTGAGAGAAAGAGAAGAAAGTTAAAAAGAGAAAGTAGAGAGATAAACTAGAATGGTGGAAGGTTTACTATGTGTAAAATAATGAACCAACACCCTCTTCCACACATGGAAGAGGGTATATATACCCACGAACCACATGGGCTTTCCATGGGCCGGACTTGGCTTGTCTTGGGCTTAGAGCCCCTGACTTATACAATATTAGCTTAAAGTCCAAGCCCAGTTTTCCCGACTAACCTATTACAAGACAAGACCTTTGTTACTTGCTCTGATACCAAATGTTAATCTTACTTCAATCCATAACACAAGATTTAGAGTAGATTTAGAGAGAGAAAGAGAAGAAAGTTAAAGAGAGAAAGTAGAGAGATAAACTAGAATGGTGGAAGGTTTACTATGTGTAAAATAATGAGCCAACACCCTCTTCTACACATGGAAGAGGGTATACATACCCACGAACCATATGGGCTTTCCATGGGCCGTGGGTTTGTTTCCATGGGCCGGGCTTGGCTTGTCTTGGGCTTAGAGCCCCTAACTTATACAATATTAGCTTAAAGTCTAAGCCCGGTTTTCCCGACTAACCTATTACAATACAAGATCTTTAACGACTAAGATGACCTACTAAATTCTTATTCGACTATATAAAATATAGTGCTAACACACCATTTATTTGAGATATATGCTTAAAGTCAACATAAAGGTTGAGTGAATTCATAGGTTTGTATTAACAGTTTTGAATACAAATATATCATCTGGGTTACGTTGTTATACACTCACATAAAATAGTCATCATACTTCACTATGCTCATGCACCGCTACTTGACATATAGAAACCAACAAATTGCCCTTATGCAGGCAGTTTGCCAAACTCCTGAGTTAAGCAAAATAAAGTGTATCCGTTTAGCCTAGGTAGGAACCTTCAGCTGCTGGCAAGCGCGACTTGCCCAGATAGGGGATGTCAACCCCCAAATAGTACTATTCACGATATTATCGCTCATTTTAAAGAAATGATTAGCGGTTCACGATTAAAAGGGGACTTAATGGCAGTAGTAAACATAGTGTCAAGAATCATACCATATAATTTTAAAAGCACTTGTATTTTAGTTTTAGCATATATCCTCCTCACAGGTTTTGAAATCATTTAGGAAGCATTTAAAAGTGAGGCTATGAACTCACCTTATGTCCATAAAATCTGAGCTATGATCATATATGTTTCATTCACAGATAGACAACTTGATCATACAAACCACAACTTGGTCTCATAAACAACATCTTGATCTCACACAAACTTGGATTGATACATTGTGTATAGTATCAAGTCTTTGATTTTTGGTTCAATATTGTTAAGTGTTGGTTATATATTCTTTCCTTATTATTTGGTGGTAATTCTAGCACCATTGTTCGGGCCATCATACTCAGAAGCCATTCTATAAACGTTTGAGGAGCGAGGGCACTTTAAATCGTAAACCCAACCACTCAGTAAGAACGTAATATCAAGATGGAACATCTTTGTACAAAGCTTCCTACTAACATGGTACTTTCATTACTTTCTTATATTCATGATTAATCTTCTTTAGTTTCAAAGTTGGCAAAAATAACCCTTTTGGTTACACTTTGGTATAATTACACTTTTAACCCCTTAAGTAATTGCATTTTAAACCTTCAATATTTAACCTTAGGACCTCAAACTTTCCAACACTTATTATTATAGCTTATATTTTCATAAAATGACACTTTTGGCCCAAAATGTTAAATAGTTTCAAAAATAACAGTTTTAGTCCCTATACTTGTAAAAATCATATAACAACCTCAAAAATGGACCAAATGATCTAGGATTTTTAAAAAATGTTAATAAACATATTTATAATCGTAATAAAAACAATTCTTCAGAATTATAGCTTTTGAAATTGGTTTTTGCTTATTATTTCATGTAAATTACAAAACTAGGGTTTTAAGACATCTTTAACTTATAACTTCCATTTAAAATGATGAAATGACTTAGTTTCTTTTAGATTATCTTTCTAACATCGTTTTGGCATTATAAAGACTCTAAGAAAGTATTATAACAAGATCAAAGCATAGCTAACAAAATGATTACCTAGGATGCTCCAAAATGGCTCCTAATGGCTTCTTATGAGCACATCTTGTTATCAAAGCTTCAAGAGATTGAATGGCTAGCTTCTAGACCTGGTTTTTGGACTTGGAACATGTCCTAGAACGTATATATTAGTTGAAACAGAATGGGTAATGGAGGTTAAGAGAAAACGGGGTGCAAGTTTCAAATGTTCTCATGTCTTATTTATACTAGTTTCAAGCCTTAGCCTCCAAAGAATGCCTTGAAACGTGTAATAACCAGGGTTTAATGACTAAGGAATCCTAGGAAATATCTATTCATGTCTAGGAATGAGTCATGAGGTCTAGGATCAAAATATCTATGTATGTGGTACATATTAAGTCACGGCTAATAAAGATAAGACCAAGTATGTGTCTTTGACAAGTACGTGCATCACCTACTTGTAAAATTTCTCCTAAATATCTACTAATAATGATCCAATGTTTAAAATTAGGAGGGAAATGGTGTTGAATCATTTTTAGAGGGAAAAACCAAAACTGGGTCTTAAATTAGGGCTTGTAACTTATGGTTTGTGTTTTTGGTAATTAGGGACTTGGGAAAGTGATTAGTGAATGATTAAGGCTTAATTAGGGTTTAGACATTATATTTAATAGATTTGGGTCCTTGGTTTGAAGTTTAACAAAGGTTTGATGTGAAAATGGGAAGTATACATTTGTAGATTAGGGTTTGCTAATCATCTAAGGTTAAATCATAGTAAAAGGCTTTATCCTTCAATTGGTTACTGATGTAAACTTAATTTAGTTCCTATACATTAAGTTTTAAGTGTCCAATAAGTTCCCACACTTGGTTTAATGGTTTAGTTTAGGTAAACATGTTTAAAGAGTGAAAATACTCATTTTGACCTAATTTACAAGCCATGCATTGAAATCTTGTACCTTGTGCATTAGGGTACTTGTATATTGTCTTAATATAATCTTATAACTTTAATGAAGTCCTATAAATATTTATATACTTGTCCAAAAAGAACTAGGTGATGATTCCATATAGATTTCTTAATATAAGGGTTTTTAGGTCATTAATCCTAATGACTTTTTATCTTGGGTAATTAGTGTTTGTACCTTTATAAACACTTATTCTAGGGCTTATATAGTATATTTATGACTTCTATGGATTCTACATTTTTATTTTAAGGGTTTGTATAGGTTGATCATATTCTAGGGATAATTATGGGAGCTTAAGATCCTATGCTTTGATAACTTGTACTTTATGCTTTACCAATTTGTAACTTGACTTATAATGAATGTATAATATTAATATGATATGTAGTTGAGTTTTATAATTTATGGCAAAAGATTTGACTCTAATTTAATGTGAAATGGATTTTATATGCTAATCTTGGTTACTAGGTCTTAACTTGCAATTAGCCTTGGATTAGTGAATATTAGCATTTTGTGATCAATTAACTTTACTTTATTTGATAGCTTGTAATTAGTATATTGTTTTTAATACTTGTGCATAGAGTTTATGTAGTTACATTGCTTGAAATATTGTTTATCAAGGGTTTGTAGGTGGTGATTTAGATTATTATGTACAATTACTTGTACTTAGCTTTGTATGGTTTGTTATTTCCATCCTTAGGTATTATTATGTCTTCAAAGTATAGTTTACAACTTGTTTGTAATCCTTAATGATTTATTTATATGTGTTTTCCATTCATAGCTTATCATTCTTTAGTTTATAACTCATTTATACGGATACTAGGGTTTCTAAGGGAATTTAGGGCATCATAGTTACATTTGAGATGTTCTTATTGATATTGAACTTATTAGATCACTTTTAGATTGTATACTTGATATATACATTGTATTGACAACACATAGGAATATGTTGTAATGGCAATTCAGGTTGTGAGAAGCAGTTCATCTTACCAAATAAGGTACAAAAAGCAAAAATTTCTAGCCAAATTTTCATATTGAGACATTATAAATTACAGCATAGATGTGAAATTTGAGGTTTGTCACAGTCTCTCCCCCTTAAAGAAATCTCATCCGAGATTATAAGGGTAACATAGCATATCAAGGGCAAATATAGTTCTTAGGTGTTTAACTTCTTTCTTAAAATTTTATTCACATATCAAGAAAACAACTTTACAGTTGGTATTTTAGTTTCAAATCAATCATTTAATCACATAAATCTTTCTTAGATTCTGAAATATGAAAAGGATTGTGATTATTACTGAGTTCTTTAGGAAACTCAAGTAAATATGTCACTGCTCAATTCAAAATCTTGAATTGATTATCGCATTTTTCAAAATCAATTTGGGTAATTGATAGAGAAAACATCATTCTCACATAGATATTGTTTAATATGGTATAGTTTCTCATTTACAGTGAGAAATCTTTATCAAAACAGTCTTTACCATTTAAATCTAGCAGTTACCTAACGGTCACTATTCAACATTCTACGAAGCTCTATTCTCATATAACCTTCTCAAATAGTTTCATGAACTACTTTGGGTTTCGTAAGTTGAAAATCTCCAACTTTTGCCCAGCAAATATGTAAGTGGCACTTCTTTCGATAGAGTGCTTCAAGTAGTGTTACTTTGATTCTAGCATGAAAACTATTGTTACACGGGAAATTTTTTTCCAATGGTAAGTGTTCTTTCCAAAACTTATAACACATACGTGGAGTATATAGTTTAGTATTTGGGTAGTTCTTCCACTTAACACATTAGTACACACAAATTTTGAGTATACTTTTAGGATCAAGATGTGAAACACTCATCACGGTCTTTAGATGATAGATATTGATTCTCTATGTCGACAGATTATTTCTCATATAATCTTGTCAGAGTTTCCATATTATCAATTTCCTAGATAGGAATAGATACTGCAGCTCTAATAAGATAATTGACAATGATCCAAATGGAATTATGTCTACCACTTTGAGCTACGTTACTATTCATTCACATAAAGCTATGTTTTGTTATACTAAGTTTATGACCTCAAAACTAATGGAATTCACCGAAGTGATTGTCAATACAGATTGTCACGACAAGTAATCTGTAGGCACATATTACCCATTAGTTCTTAATGTATGCCCGATTACCCCATGTACAGGTAACACAAACTGGATTCGTTAAACCTAATAGATCTATTAACCATATTAGCGCACACGTAAGTGTTTAATGACTCATGAAATTTGGGTCGCGAGTAACAGTTTGGGCAGTCCATATAATAACATATTTCAGTAAAAGCATACAGTTTAAGAACACAAGTATTCCAGTTTTATCAGGTCTATACTTGTCTTATATCGAATCTCTTTAAGTCCATTTATTAATTCTTACTAACATAAAGATGCGTCCAACTTTATGCAAGGAAGAAATCATAAATTTGGTGATTTAAATTTATTTATTTGACTGAAGAAGTGTCCTAATTCAATCAAATAAATAGAATGTAAATCATTAACTTAGAAATTTCTGACATAACACGAATATAAACATATATTCTACCCTTAAGTTTCCTTTTTACGTTGGCGTGTGTAAGACGTCTTGTATATGATATCTAAGAGTACGATTTTCTAGAGACGAACGACGTGAAAATAGAATATGGTATTTTATTCCCTATAAAATATAGAACAATCTTACCAAGCATATGATTTATAAGGCCACTTGCCCTTACAAATCCTAGTCCAATGACCTGCTATGTTGAAAATCTGACACCGGATGGTGCAAAGTTCTGTGTGATGCAGGGTGAATTTCTTACACAGAAGAAAATTTCCATCATATTCACCGTAGATTGGATCCTAGTTTACTTGAATTTTACAGACGTTCTTTCTCTACCGAGTTTACGCTTAAGATTTTTCTGATTTTTGCACATGATTGTGCTTAATTACCTTGTTCATTAACTCTTTGGGTAGAGGTAAATGACTTTTTCCAATATATTGGAATTTTGGAAGCGGTAATCTTTCTTCGATAAAATTCCTTAATAAACTTTTCTAACAAAATCTGGTCTTCTTAGTAGATTTTTAGATGAAATTCCATGACATAATTCCATGATAAAATCTTATGATGAAGGCCTTTCTCATTCTACGGAATAGGATTTAACTCTACTAACTCTTGAAATTTCCTCGTGTATGTCTCGAGGTTATTTCCTTTTGTCATTAGATCACGGAGTTCTTCTTTCATCTTCTTGATAAGAGATATTTGAAATTTAATCAAGCGATCTCACGAACTTCTTTTATCTCAATAAGTTGAGTATAAAGAATTTACCAAGATAACTGACAAAGTGCTATCTTCTTATAGCAAGCTTCATTTTATAATTTCAAATATGATAGGAAACTGAATTGGCTCTTTTAATCCAACGGGTGATACTAATAGCATCTTTTCTTCCTTGGATATCAAAAACTAACTAGTCATCGAGTCTTCTTCCGGATAATACTTCTTATTGACAATTTGCACTTGCAGGATTGTAACCACATCATGGTCAATTCTTCATCAAATACTTTTTAGGGTTTAGAATGTGGGAAAAGAATAGAAATAATTCAAAATCCAAAGTATACTCATATCAGAAAACATTTGTCACATATGTATATAGATACATATAAATGCTTATCGAACACAAGGTATGTCTTTTGGGTTTATTTGGTAGGGTTTAGAGGAAACTTAACATGTTGATTATCATTCATATCTGAGGATAATAAATCCAACTATAAAAAAAAGTTCCAAAGTTTACAACGGATTTATAAAGATATGACTCATGCATAATCGTAACATAATTTTTCCATGATATGGAATGGAGGAATATAACGGAATATGCAAAAACTCATCTTACAGAACAAGCTTCTCTTTTACATATCCTATAGAAGAATATTTTGATGGACAAAAGCTGAGAATAGAATATTCTTAAAAAACTTAGGAAGTTTTCTTTCTCTTTTTCAAACTTGCGGGTTATATTCAACTTGATAATTATCATTATCATAGAAGATAACAGAAATTCTAAAGAATATATACTTTATCAAGTATATGCTTTCTTTGAATTAACGCAATTCCATTCATAATCATTTATGAGAAAATCAAGAAATAGGGGTTTCTTATTCCTCAAAAATAAATATGAAACGACAAGATGAGAAACACAACTTTTATTTATTAACAACTTGTATGTTTAAACTTACATGACAAGCTTCTTTGTTAACATAAAAGTAAAGATATAAAGTTGAAAGTATTTACAACTTAATAGTCTAATGTTTTTATCTCTCCCTCTTAGGTTCTTTGATGGCATCAAAATGACTGTAAATTGGCTCGATGTCTAATTTGAATGTCCTCAATGACTAACTCAAGAGTAGAAATCTTCAGTCGATCTTAAACAATTTCTTCATCGTGTATGATTTGTCTTCTCCATAACTTAGCCTTGGTTTCTTCAAAAAAAAACTCCTTCTAATTTCTCAAAATCTCATTGTATAATTCTCCGGCCTTTCCTAAACACTTTAACTTTATCTTCAAGATCAATACGCTCGGGAGGAAGTTCTTTCGTATAGGGTAGGACATCTATAGGTTGTTGTTCATAGGTATTTTTAGGTAAGGTTTTATATATAGGTGATGGTATATTAATAGGGTAAGGTGATGGAAAATCTTGGTGTTGAGGTGTAAAATCTACTTCTTCATTATATGCTCGTATAACTTGCATATAGGAGTCGTCATCAAAAGGTAAAATGGATTTTTGTATTTTTTGGTCATTGGATATATTATCATAAAGATTATTCATCGGGAGAGTGGAGATATACTTTGGGAAGTTATCAGGAACACTTGCAGAACGCTCTTCTTGAGAATCCGATAAGATGATAATAGGAGGGAGATAGGGATACTTATTTATAGAGACGTTGATGAATCCTAACTTATCACTTACTCACAAGTACTTACACATAATCATGGTATCTAAACATGAAATCTCTTATGCATAATATCAAATAAACTTACACATAATCCTGGGGAATATCAGTACAGTCATTCTTGTAGTAGCACTGGCTTTGGCACATGATGACTTTCTTGAAATTATTTTAAAACTAGTTATAGTCAAGATTTTACTTGTTCTCTATAACCATAGCTCTGAGTACCAATCTATAACACCCTTATTTTACCTTTATGTAGCGGAACATTGATCTGGGGTATTACTTCATAGAACACAAGTCATAATAATAGAAAACAACTCAAAAGAGTGATGAAACCAACTTTCTTTATATTTCTTTGAAAAATCAGTGTTTTACAATATAAGGTTCCCAAAATCTAGAATAATTTCAATCTTGTGCCTCTTCATGCCATCCTTGTGCCGCTCCATGCTATCAGTCACCATTTATCTGAGATATATGCTTAAAGTCAACATAAAGGTTGAGTGAATTCATAGGTTTGTATTAACAGTTTTGAATACAAGTATATCATCCGGGCTACGTTGTTATACACCCACATAAAATATTCATCATACTGCACTATGCTCATGCACCGCTACTTGACATACATAAACCAACAAATTGCCCTTACGCAGGCAGTTTGCCAAACTCCTGAGTTAAGCAAAATATAGTGTATCTGTTTAGCCTAGTTCGGAACCTTCAACTGTTGGCAAGCGCGACTTGCCCAGATAGGGGATGTCAACCCCTAAATAGTACTATTCACGATATTAGTGCTCATTTTCAAGAAATGATTAGCGATTTACGATTAAAAAGGGACTTAATGGCAGTAGTAAACATAGTGTCAATAATCATACTATACAGTTTTAAAAGCACTTGTATTTCAGTTTTAGCATATATTCCCCTCACGGGTTTTGAAGTCATTTAGAAAGAATTTAAAAGTAAGGCTATGAACTCACCTTATGTCCATAGAATCCGAGCTATGATCATATATATTTCATTAACAGATAGACAACTTTATCATACAAACCATAACTTGGTCTCATAAACAACAGCTTGATCTCACACAAACCTGGATTAATACATTGTGTAGAGTATCAAGTCTCTGATTTTTGGTTCAATGTTGTTAAGTGTTGGTTATATATTCTTTCTTTATTATTTGGTGGTGATTCTAGCACCATTGTTCGGGTCATCATACTCAGAAGCCATTCTATAAACGTTTGAGGAGCGAGGGCACTTTAAATCGTAAACCCAACCACTCAGTCAGAACGTAATATCGAGATAGAAAAACTTTGTACAAAGCTCCCTACTAACATGATACTTTAATTACTTTCTTATATTCATGATTAATCTTCTTTAGTCTCAACATTGGCAAAAATAGCCCTTTTGGTTATACTTTGGTATAATTACACTTTTAACCCCTTAAGTGTATAGTTCTGGTAATTGCATTTTAAACCTTCAATATTTAACCTTAGGACCTCAAACTTTCCAACATATATTATTATAGTTTATGTTTTCATAAATGACACTTTTGGCCCAAAATATTAAATATTTTCAAAAATGACAGTTTTAGTCCCTGTACTTGTAAAAATCATATAACAACCTCAAAAATGGACCAAATGATCTAGGATTTTAAAACAAAGTTTTTAGAAATGTTTATAATCATAATAAAAACATTTATTTAGAATTATAGCTTTTGAAATGGGCTTTTGCTTATTATTTCATGTAAATTACAAAACTAGGGTTTTAAGACATCTTTAACTTATAACTTCCTATTAAAATTATGAAATGACTTAGTTTCTTTTAAATTATCTTTCTAACATCATTTTTGAATTATAAAAACTATAAGATAGTATTATAATAAGATAAAAGCATAGCTAACAAAATGATTACCTAGGATGCTCCAAAATGGCTCCTAATGGCTTCTTATGAGCACATCTTGCTATCAAAGCTTCAAGAGCTTCAATGGATAGATTCTAGACCTGGTTTTTGGTCTTGGGACATGTCCTAGGACGTATATAGAAGTGGAAACATAATAGGTAATGGAGGTTCAGAGAAAACGGGGTGCAAGTTTCAAATGAAGTTCTTATGTCCTATTTATACTAGTTTCAAGCCTTAGCATCTAAGGAATGCCTTGAAACGTGTAATAACCAAGTTTTAGTGACTAAGGAAGCATAGGAAATATCTATGCAAGTCTAGGAATGAGTCATAAGGTCTAAGATCAAAATATCTATGTATGTGGTACATATTAAGTCACGGCTAATAACGATAAGACCAAGTATGTGTCTTTGACAAGTAGGTGCATCACCTACTTGTAAAATATCTCCTAGATATATAATAATACTGATCCAATGTTTAAATTTAGGAGGGAAATGGTTTTGAATCATTTTTGGAGGGAAAAACCAAAACTGGGTCCTAAATTAGGGCTTGTAACTTATGGTTTGTGTTTTTGGTGATTAGGGACTTGGGAAAGTGATTAGTGAATTATTGAGGCTTAATTAGGGTTTAGAAATTCTATTTAAGAGATTTGGGTCCTTGGTTTGAAGTTTAATAAAGGTTTGATGTGAAAATGGGAAGTATACATTTGTAGATTAGGGTTTTCTAATGATCTAGGGTTAAATATTAGTAAAAGGCTTTATCCTTAAATTGGTTAATAAATTAATTTAGGTCCTATACGTTGAGTTTTAAGTTTCCAATGAGTTCTCACACTTGGTTTAATGGTTTAGAAACATGTCTAAAGAGTAAAAATACTCATTTTGAGCTAATTCATAAGCCATGCATTGAAATCTTATATCTTGTGCATTAGGGTACTTGTACATTATCTTAATATAATATTATATCCTTAATGAAGTCCTATAAATATTTATAGACTTGTCCAAAAAGAACTAGGTGATGATTCCATATAGATTTCTTAGTATAAGGGTTTTTAGGTCATTAGTCCTAATGACTTTTTATCTTGGGTAATTAGTGTTTGTACCTTTATAAACACTTATTCTAGGGCTTATATAGTATGTTTATGACTTCTAGGGATTCTACATTTTTTATTTTAAGGGTTTGTATAGGTTGATCATATTATAGGGATAATTATAGGAGCTTAAGATCCTATGCTCTGATAACTTGTACTTTATGCTTTACCAATTTGCAACTTGACTTGAAATGAATGTATATATAATATTAATATGATATGTAGTTGAGTTTTAAATTATGGCAAAAGATTAGACTCTAATTTAATGTGAAATGGATTTTATATGCTAATCTTGGTTACTAGGTCTTAACTTGCAATTAGCCTTGGATTAGTGAATATTAGCATTTTGTGATCAATTAACTTTCCTTTATTTGATAGATTATAATTAGTATATTGTTTTTTATACTTGTGCATAGATTTTATGTAGTTACATTACTTGAAATATTGTTTATCAAGGGTTTCTAGGTGGTGATCTAGACTATTATGTACAATTACTTGTACTTAGCTTTGTATGGTTTGTTATTTCCATCCTTAGGTATTATTATGTCTTCAAAGTATAGTTTACAACTTGTTTGTAATCTTTAATGATTTATTCGTATGTGTTTTCCATTCATAGCTTACCATTCTTGAGTTTATAACTCATTTATAGGGATTCTAGGGGTTCTAAGGGAATTTAGGACATCATAGTTACATTTGAGATGTTCTTATTGATATTGAACTTATTAGATCAATTTTAGATTGTATAATTGATATATACATTGTATTGACAACATATAGAAATATGTTGTAATGGTAGTTCAGGTTGTGAGAAGCAGTTCATCTTACCAAGTAAGGTACAGAAAGCAAAAAGTTCTAGCCAAATTTTCATATTGAGACAATTATAGCTTATAGCATAGATGTGAAATTTGAGGTTTGTCACAAGTAATGACACTCTGAACTAGTAAAATGACTAAATAACCTAACATCACTTTGGATTCTAGATAATGCATATGTTGTTGTATTTTCCATTCCATTCTTAATATTTCCTAGTCAAACCTCGAAAATTTAGGTAGCCACTTCTTTTTAGTATGATTGGCAATTGATGACATCAAGTAGTTGATACTTTTATATGTCAAAGTATTTTGTTTCTTTCCCTGCTTGTTTATTAACCATTGAAATTCACGGAGCTTTAAGAAACAGCTAACAATGTTTATATAAGAAATCGATTTGTATTGTTACGAAAATACATTACATGTTAACCTCATGAATAAAAATATTAATACCAAATTTAGATACAAATAAATAAGTCAAACACTATAGAAGACATTTAATTTTTATTGTAAAGGTTAAATTTGTAACATGAGCGAATATGCAGAGACTATATACTCAAAACAAAGAGGAGTAAGAGTTATATAAATTAAAATAAAGATTTTAAAAAAAAGAAACAAAGATAACATAATTAAAATGATTATGAGAAATGTGTGCAATTATTTTACAACAACCACCCATTACCCGCCCGCGATCCCTTATTATCCTATTTTCACCAATACTCAAATATAGGGTGTTTGTGACTTTGTGAGATAGTGTTGGTGTGCAGCTACAATATGGGTTGGAAATGCTCATGTGTCTTTAGATGGCTTTATTTTTTTTGTAAATCTTCAATTTTCCTATGTTGTATTATTTTTCTTAGGTTCACTTTTGTTAAGTACCTTGTTAAAAAGGTAAAGTGGATGTCTTTGGTTGTATTTTGTTTGGTTGATAATATATATTGTCATAAAAAATTCAAATATAAGGTATAGCTCTAACTTAAATATAGTATGGAAAAGGTCACATTAAGTTTGTAGTAAAAACATAGAAAGGGTAAGCAAACCAAATGGAATATGGATAACACTTTAGAAAAATAGATATGTGAATCTTAAAATTATGAGTCATAAGATTGTAAATCAAAACCATGCTACTTGAACCAAACACCCCTAAACGCGTAAGCATAACAATCCAAACAACCCTAAAGCCTCAACACTTATAATGAAAGTACAATTTATATATATTATACATGTTAAAAAATACAATTTAACCCGTGATTGTTCAAAAATGAGTTTTCAAATGAGCTTTTTATTTGTAAATATGTACAAGCTATGAACTATTCAACACAAGAGGTAAATTTCCCACTCTTGCACAATTACGTGAATACCCTCTTTCTAAAAGCAAGTTCCGCCTATCAAAAGTCTATTAAATACATCATAATTCATGTTAATCCCTTTGAATAGATCAAGATCCTGTTAAGGATTGCACAATAGCTTGCAAACAAACTAGAGCACTTGAGAGACTCTTACTCAACTCAAAGAAGTTATGCGAAATCTAACTTAATTAAGCAAAGAAGAACAGAGATATAAGCTAACTATTCGATTCTTATTAATCGCTGTGTTGAGATACTATAAACTCATCGTACATATGTTCCTTTTATAGTGCAAGGAACACCTAAAATATTCTATTAAAAGTACATGTGTTGATACAAAAGTTGGATGATCCTCGCTTGACCCAAATTAGGCTTAATTTGGGTGCTTGGGCTCCGGCTCCTGCACCAAATGAACTTCGGTTTGCGATTCTACACACTAAAAGTAGCATGCTGTTAGGCTTACCGTGGGAACGTATCCCACGATTAGACTCTAGCGTGCGAGTAAGTAATCGGTTTAGGGTTAGTAATCGGATGAGATGTGAAAGTGTGAAGAATACAATACATTTGTGAAACCCTTGGGGGTTCCTTATATAGGCGGTAAAACCCTAGTGGGCCTTTACCGAAACTTTGGCCCCAAGTAATGGATAAATACCATAATTTGCTTGATTGTTATCTTCTAATTATGGTTAGTGTATATCTTATACTTTAGGGTAAATCACAATCCCAATTGGGTTGTGATTCTGTCTAACCGTGTACTGGTTGTGCCGGGCTGTGGGCCCCAAATACCCTATGCGGCCACTGTTCATTCGAAGCCCATAAGCTCAAATAACATTAATCCAACCCATTTGTGATGGTCCGGATACGGGTAGTACCGGTGGGTCGGGTTCATGACCCGGTTGGGGACTATAAGTCATCAATTAGGATATGTGTTAGTGCAAATTACTATGTTTAGTCGATATAATCTCTTCGTGTTTTGTTGATGACAATCGTATAATTCACAATACATTATGTAATATGTTAAGGTACTCGTAATCACTCAAGAATACATTTGTATACTTCTCTCGACACCTCCAAGATCACATTCGGCATGAATCACTCAAGGTACGTACAAACAAGTCATTAACCTTACTAAGTGATTAAGTATTAATATTTTCTTAAAACTCACTTTTTATTAAAGTGACAAAGTAATTTTTAATTAACTTTATTTTTAAGAA
The DNA here is from genome assembly GCA_025667525.1 of Glebionis coronaria. NCBI lineage: Eukaryota > Viridiplantae > Streptophyta > Magnoliopsida > Asterales > Asteraceae > Glebionis > Glebionis coronaria. The sequence goes on from CM046877.1 coordinate 155,740,956, forward strand.
AATGTTTTATTAAAAAGAAATGAAAATTTGAATTTGGCATATTCTAAAGAATACTCCCTTAGGTATATTCCAAAGAATATTCTTTAATTTAAATTTGGCATATTCCAAATGCCAAAGGAATATCCCTTTTAGGTATAAACTACCCCAGATGGTATTTCCCCACTAAAGGAAAAAAATGCACGGACTCTAAGCCAGAGGTACCTTAAATAGACCCGCGGATCTTGATGGATAAGGATCCGTGGAAGACAATTAAGGCACCGCAGGTTTTTTTAACCGTTGCACTTTTGCCCTATAAACAGTAGATCATTTCCAGCTTTTCTTTCAACCCTTTTTGCACAGTTTCTTCAAAAACATCTTTAAACTCATTGATTAGTTAGTTTAGATTACTCTTGTTTTAAGATGTGATTCTATCCTTCAGTCCTCTCATCCTCTTAAGTGCAAAGAGAAGATCACTCACACATTTGTGATATGATTAAAGATGAAGTCTTGATGAAGATCGTCCTTTCTTAGATCTAGTCATGTTCATCATTTTTATTTGTGTCTTGTGTAGATCCAATGTATATGTGTATACTTGGATTAGAGTTGTGTAGATCCAATGTATTTGTGAATACTTGGATTAGTCGTGTTAATCCATTGTATTTGTGAATACTTGGATTAAGTCTTGTGTAAATCCATTGTATATGTCTACACTTGGATCTGTGTTATGTAGATCCAAGTTACATGTCTATACCTGGATATGTGTTTTATTGAGTTGTAATAGTTGTGAGTTGTGAGTTCTCACTGTAAGGTGATGTGGTTGTGTCTTGTGAGTTCTCACTAAACTATAAAGTGATGTGGTTGTATCTTGTGAGTTCTCAGTAAACTATAAAGTGATGTGTAGTTGTGTCTTGTGAAGTTCCCACTTAGCTTCAAAGTGAAGAGTTGTGAAGATTGGTTCTACCTTTCTATTAGAACTCGACATCTATCCTTGTGTAAAAAATTATGAAGTAGGCAACATTGTGAAGATTTGTTCTACCTTTCAGTTAGAACTCGACATCTAGCCTTGTGTCGTAAAATGGTGAAGTTGGCGATGTTGTGTAGATTGGTCCTAGCTAAGATTATGACTTGAATTTTAGCTTAGAGTCGGGAATTGGATAAGCGACGTTGTGTATGGTTTCTCCACCTTAAGGAGTTTGTTTACCAGTGAAGTAACTCTCGAGTTGGGTACTCGAGGAGTGGAGTAGGGCGAATAGGAGCTTCGTGACTGAACCACTATAAATCATCGTGTCGGTACTTTCTTTACATTTATGTCTTTGCTTCTTAGTCTTTAATTTTATAGTTGCATACCTGTGATGTGTGTATTTGTGTGCATCTCATAATCTAAACATCTAAGTTGCGGAAAAGCTACGGCTTAGTACGTGTGTGCTTCATGTTTAGATTATGGTCAAGTGTGCATCCTTTTGGCTCAACATCTTAGTTGCGGAAAAGCTATGGCTTAGTTCGTGTGTGCTTAATGTTTAGACTATTGCTTGATGTACTCTTGATTTGATGTGTTTGTGTGTTCACTTACTTGTTGTTTACTTCTATGACAAACACATCTCATATCTAGTCAAGCTTAATCGAGAATTTGATATAAAGGATTGTCAAGGTTTATAATGTATCAATATTTGGCATCCATTGTCAGCGGTTCTTTATTAAGCCCACGGTTCTTTACTGATAAAGAACCGCAGGGGTATTTAAGGAATCGCGACAAGAGGATTAAACGAAATGTTTTGAAAATTAACTAGAAACTATTCAACCCCCCCCCCCCCCTTCTAGTTTTTACAATATGTATATCACACACGATATACTCCTATAATAACTAGAACATATCTTTACTGAAGATACATTTGTTCTTATCTTAACTTGTAGGACTTACAATAAGCCTAACAGTAGTTGGTCATATATCGCACATATACTAACAGTACTTGCTATACTAGCGGTACTTGGTTACATACTAATGGTACTTGGTAATATTACAAATAATTCCCAACAAGTCTCCCCTAAACAAGAATGATAACTTTTTGTCTTCTTGTTTTTCCGCATGTTGAATGTATTTAAAATACATGTCTTTAAATTTCACTTCAGAACTGGGTAGGTCTAGGTAATATTTATCTTGTACCAACTGAATGCATTCAAACACTTATGTAGATCTTTTTCTGGTATAATGAACTTCAATTCTTTATGAACTCCATCTTTGTCTTTAAAGTATGATCTTCTGTAACTTGAATCTTGAACATTATTTATTCTTTTTAGCAACTATATTGACTTCATGTATCAAACCACCAAAGCTTGACATCTTTATCTTAAATTCCAATAATCTTCCACTATTTGATGATGAGAAAACTTCCTTGTGATCTCTTGATTTTGATTATGCATGAATCTCCTTGAACATGCCATCGGCATAATTATAAATCAACATCCTTTGCTTGAATCTCTCACCTGAAATAAAACAGTTAACAACAAACCAATCTGTATTGGCATCATGATTTTTAGCAAATCATCAGCTTTCGACGGATTTAATTTCTTCTTTACCAGGTAGTCGTTTGTGTTAGGACCTATGTAATAGGTGGTTTGTAATTGGTGAACTAGGAGGTATGTAGTTCCTCCTGGTCCTAGTAGTATTAGGAGCTACACGTGCTCCTAGTCTGGTAGTAAGTCAAACATTATTATTTATAGTAGTTTATTAAGATATGCATGAGATATCTTAGGAAAGGATATGCATATCAACTGTTACACATTTTGTGTCTAATGTAGTTTAGGGTTTCCTTGTAGTATAAAAGGAACCTATAGGTAGAAGGGTTACCTTCACCAGTTTCATTTCATACCAATATAGTAGAAATCCTTATAGAGGATCAAGTTATTTATAGTTATATTGTTTCTTCTTGTTCTTAGTGTTTCTATTCTGCACAAATACTTTATGTTCATTAGAGTCTCTCTATGAATAGACTTGTGATTACAGAAGTTGTTCACCATCCTTAACAGGCTGAAAGATCTACAACTAAAGGACCCAACAAGTGGTATCAGAGCCTGGGAGAGTCTATGTACAAGAAGAACCTTTTTTTTCTAAAATTTTTTTTAAACTCACTGAATCATGTCTGCTTCTAGTTCAACTGACACAGGACAACCAAGCACCAATACAACACATCAAACACAGCAAATTGTTGCTACTGTCTCCAACACAAATGGGAAATTCCCACACCTGAAAAAATATGAGTATGATAGATGGGCCATGAAGATGGAGTGCTAGATCACCAACAATGATCTAGCATTATGGAAGATTGTTTTAGAATGGCAATGGCAAGAAGAATATTGACAGGGACAAGAATGGTAATATCACCATTCTAGATGCTAAAACACATGAAGAAATCACAACTGTTCAGAAGGAAATCAAAGCAAAAACCATTTTGCTTCAGTCTCTTCCTAATGACCATATGGGTGATTTCTATCACCTAGATGATGCAAGAGAAATATGGAATGCCATTAAGGCAAGGTTTAGAGGAAATGAGGAATCCAAGAAGATGAGAAGATCAATGTTGAGAGATGAATTTACAGAATTCAAGATCTCTGAGTCAAAAGGTCTTCATCAGGGCTATGACTGGTTTCAAAAGATTCTTAGCCAATTAAATCAACTCAAATCAAAACTAGAGAATGAAGACATCAATTCTAGGTTTCTTAGAGCTCTGCCTCATTCATGGAACCAGGTAGTAATCTCTCTCAAAGCAAAAGGAGGACTTGAGTATCTCTCTTTTGATGACTTATTTTACAAACTTAAAACTTTTGAGTCTCATGCGAGACGATACCTAAGTGATTCCTACTCCACTCCTGCTAATTCTGCATTTGTGAGCTCCATGGGCTCCAGCCCAATGCCCTATACCAGTATCCCAAGCTACACTTTGTCCTCATAATATACTCCTACTCCTGAATCAAAGGTTAAGACCAATAGCATGGTAGAAACTGTTCTTCATTCCTTTGTTGCTGATGTTGACCCACAACAACAACTAGCATTTGAAGACTTCAAACAGGTTGACAAGCTTGACTTTGATGAAATGGACCTTAAGTGGTAGATGGCTATGCTCACTCACCGTGTTCACAACTTCGAAAAGAAGGCTGGTATAAAATTCAGCTATAACCCAAAGGAGCCAACTAGATTTGATAGGAGCAAAGTGAAATGCTATAACTGTCATCAGCAAGGACATTTTGCTAGAGAATGCCCTAGTAGAAATGACCAGGAGAAAAACATATATTCTGCCTTCAAGGTTCAAGAGCTCCAAGAGGATAAGAAAGCTTTGGTATCCGTTGATACCATGGTCAATTAGAATGATCATGAGACTCTAACTTTGGATACAGTTGAGTATGCTACTGATGTGTTTACTATGATTGTTGGTCACATATCCGAGGCAAAGGAAGCGAAGGAATTTGCCTTAATGGGAATCTCTCCTCATGTACAAAATTACCCTCTTGGTTGTGATGATATATATTCTGACCTCTTGACACTATGCAATGAACTAAATGCTCAAAATGACAAATATTTTTTAGAAGTTCAAGCTTACAAGAGTTCTCTCAAAACCTTAGAACAAAAAAAGAAGTGGTTACAAAATGCCCAACTTGAGTATGAGGATAGGATTAGGGTGTTGGGTATTGACTTAGAAAATACATATAATTTGCTTAAGTATACTAAAAAACTTAATGCTGAAAGCATTAAATCAAAACAAGAAATGCAAATGAAATTAGATGCTACTTTATTGCAATTTGATAAATGGAAAAAAGCACCCAAAAATCTTTCGAAGCTAATAGATAGCAGCATGTCGGGAAGAACAAAGAGGGGGTTAGGTTTTGACCACTACATAGGACCAAATGATGTTTTTGACTTATCTTTTTCTAGTGTCTTTGATCTTGAAAAAGAAGAGGAGAGAAAACCTAGTTACAATAGGTTTAAACCAGCTGTAGCAATGCATGTTGTTCCTCCACCTCTTACAGGAACATTTATGCCTACATCCATGCATACAAACTTGGATGAATCACAGATGCATGAGTCTCCTAAAAGTTCTACTAACACTAATGCCTTTGTCTCTTGTACTTTCAGTGACAAGGCCAGTGACTATGCATCGTGTGGTTCAAGTAAAGAGTCAAGTCCCTCGAGTCCCAAGCCAAATGACACTGCTTCTTCTAGTGCTAGGATGAGTGAGGAGAGAGTTGATACTGCATCTACATCCATTATCTTTTATTCTAGTCTTATGTCTTCTAGGAATTTTATTTCTCCTATAATTGTTTGTAATAAGAGTAGTAGTAAAAAACAATATCATTTGAATAAAAGGTCTTTTAAAACATGCTTTGTTTGTGGTAGTAGATTTCATTTGATTAAAGATTGTGATTTCTATGATCAAAGACCTACTGGTAGCTGCTCCTACTAGTGTGGGTTTTGCCTCTAGAAGACTAAACCATGTGCTCAATCTTTTCCTTATACTAGGAGGAACTCTCCTTCAGCTTCTGCTACTTGGATAAGCAATCCAAGTACCACTAATAGACCAACCAACAATTATTTTCAAAATTTTCATAAATCTGTTAAGAATTATACTACTACTACAAACCAAATGCATTTTGGACTGGGAAATTTGGGTTCTGCTGTTAAGCCCTCAGCAGGTTGTTCTTGGACACAAAATAAATCCCATATGATTCCCAGGAAACACAAGAACAACAGTGGATCTCATCAATCTCCATGGCTATCTTACAACGATCCACAAGGCAGACTCAAGCGAGGAATGGTTTGGGTCCCCTTAAGACACTAACTGTTACATATTTTTTTGTTGTTGTAGATCAATCCATACCAAGATCCATCTCTTGGAATAGTATATAGTGGTTGCTCTAGGAGCATGCCAGGGAACAAAGGACTTTTGACTAATTTTGTACCATTACAAGACAGGAAAGTGTACTTTCGTAGGGTGAAGGGCGTATCTCAGGCAAAGGAACTATTCAGACTCCTAACCTTAATTTTGAGCAGGTATACTATGTGGAGGCACTCCAACACTTCAACTTGATCTCTGTCTCTCAGATTTCTGACAAGAAGCAGTTTGTCCTCTTCACGGATATTGATTACCTGGTGATGTCCAAAGACTTTAAACTCCCAGATGACTCCCAAGTACTACTCAAAATTCCAATAAGACATAATCTATACAGTATCAAGTTGAATGAAGTAAATCCTACTGGCCAAGTAGCTTGCTTGGTTACCAAAGCATTAGAAGATGAAGCCATAAAATGGCATAGAAGGATGGGGCATGTAAATTTCAAGACCATTCATAAGTTGGAAAATATGAACATGTTCTCTGGTTTACCTCCTAAAACCTTCAAGAATGACATCAATTGCCTTGCTTACAACAAAGGCAAACAGCACAAAGTATCCTTCAAAGCCATTACTGCTCTCAGTCTTATAACTGAACCTTTGCAGCTACTTCAAATGGATCTATTTGGTCCTACCTCCATCAGAAGCATTGATCATAAGCACTACTGCCTAGTTGTAACGGTTGGTTATAGCATATTTTCATAGGCTTTCTTTTTGGCTGCTAAAAGTGAGACCTACCCCATACTAAAAGACTTCATTGCCTTAACTGAAAATCATCTGTCCAAGAAGGTAAAAGGTATTAGATGTGACAATGGAACTGAGTTCAAGAATGCAGACCTCATAGTACTTTGCAATTATAAAGGTATCAAAAGAGACTACAGTGCTGCCAGGACTCCTTAACAAAATAGTGTTGCTGAAAGGAAAAACAGGACTCTTATAGAAGCAACAAGAACCATGCCTGCTGATTCCAAGCTTCTGACTATGTGTTGGACAGAAGCGGTCAACATTGCGTGTTATGTGTTGAATAGGGTCTCCATTACCAATCCACATAAGAAGACTCCCTATGAGCTACTCACAGCCAAAGTCCCAAGCATTACTCATTTGAAACCTTTTGGTTGTCCTGTCAACATTCTCAACACTAGTGACTATTTGGGGAAATTTGATGGCAAGGCTTATGAAGGCTTCATTATGGGTTATTCAGCTCACTCTAGAGCCTATAGGGTCTACAATCTCACTCCAAGCGTGTCATTGAAACTATCAATCTAAGGTACTTTGAGGAGAAGACAAACATTCAAGGAAAAGGTCCTGAATTGTATTTTGATCTTGATTATCTCAGAGACTCATTGGGATATTTTCGGTTTAAAACTAACCAAAATGAAGGTCCACAAGAATTTGTTTCTTCTAATGCAGGTGCTACTTCTAGCTTCTCGGACTCAGAAGAGGATGATGATATCTTTGTTATCCCATCCTATTCCACATATGTCGCCCTAGACACATCTGCTACTCCTACTGTTGCTCCTTCACCAAATATTACTGACTCACAAGGAGCTCTTGATACATTGCTCAAGAAACAACAAGATGCTACTACTGTAGCTACCCAATGAGGCTTTGAGTTTCCTATGGACACTCCTGCTGTACCAGTTACTCCTAGTGAGCCTACTGCTACTCCTGGTGCAAGTTCAACTCCTATTGGAAGTCCAATTAGTGATTTAACTTCCACTACTAGGTTCTATTGTCCTTCTGACCTAGGAAACTACAATAAGAAGTATACTACTAAGCTGGATGATATTCATAAGCTACCAATAACATGCATTTTCAAATTTGCTTCATATGATGATGGCGTTATTGCTGACTCTAACAACTTGGAACCAGAAGTGGAAGTAGCTCCTACTACTATTCAACAAATCCATAAAGTGCATCCTACATTTCAAATCATAGGAGATCCTAGTTTTACTGTCAAGACTCGCGGAATGCATAAGAAAGCAACTTCTGGTCATCATGCTCTTGTGAGCTACATTGAAGACCAAAAGCGAAATAACCACACAGATTTTCTTCACTGTTTGTTTGCTTGTTTTCTGTCACAGGTGGAACCTAGGTCTGTCTCACATGCTCTTGAGGATCAAAGTTGGGCAGAAGCTATGCAGGAGGAGATGCAACAATTCTTGTTTCAGAATGTTTGGATCCTCGTTGATTTGCCGGATGGAAAAACAACAATTGGAACCAAGTGGATTCTCAAAAACAAGAAAGATGCTAGGGGTATTGTGGTAAGGAATAAAGCAAGACTAGTAGCACAAGGTCACACTCAGCTAGAAGGAATTGATTATGATGAAGTTTTGGCTCCTGTTGCAAGAATTGAGGCCATACGCCTATTTTTGGATTTTGCTTCATATATTGGCTTTACAGTGTTTCAAATGGATGTCAAAAGTGAATTTCTGTATGACAAGATTGAAGAAGAAGTATATGTCACTCAGCCTAAGGGCTTTGTGGATCCTCTTCATCCTAATAAGGTCTACAAGGTTGTCAAGGCCCTTTATGGTCTTCATCAAGCTCCTAGAGCCTGGTATGAGCATCTCTCTACTTTCTTGTTGAAGCATGGCTACAGAAGAGGCACTATTGACAAAACATTGGTTCTTAAGAAGAATGCCAAAGACATCATCCTGGTTCTGGTGTATGTGGATGATATCATCTTTGGTTCTACCAAGAAGGAATGGTGTGATGAGTTTGAAAAGTTGATGAAGGGGGAGTTTCAGATGAGTGCCATGGGAGAATTAACATTTTTCCTTGGACTCCAAGTCAAGCAGCAGCAGGATGGTATCTTCATTAGTCAAGATAAATATGTTCATGAAATTATTCAAAAATTTGATGTGGAACCTCTTAGACCAGCAGCAACACCTTATGAGGTAACGAAAGTCAAACTCAAGACTGAGCCGGATCCTCCCGTTAATGTTCACTTGTACAGGTCTATGATTGGCTCACTCATGTATTTGACTGCTTCCTAACCTGACATCATGTTTGCTGTTAGTGCTTGTTCTAGACATCAGGTGGCCCCTACTGTCTCTAATTTGAATGTTGTCAAGAAAATCTTTATGTATATTAAGGCACAACCCAAGCTCGGCTTATGGTATCCAAGGGAATCCCCTTTTGTTCTTGAAGCCTATAGTGATAGTGACTATGCATGTGCTAATAATGATAGAAAGTCAACTACTGGTGGTTGTCAGTTTTTAGGACGCATGCTTATTTCATGGCAATGTAAGAAACAAACCATAGTAGCTACTTCCTCAACAGAAGCTGAATATGTAGTTGCTGCTAGTTGTTGTGGACAAGTCTTGTGGATACAAAATTAAATGTTAGACTATGGGTTCAACTTTATGAACACCAAAATCTTCATTGACAATCAAAGCACTATCTGCATTGTGAAGAATCATGTGTTTCATCAAAGAACAAATCATATAGAGATTCGGCACCATTTTATACGGGATGCAAATGAAAAGAAGCTGATACAGGTTCTGAAGGTACATACGGATAATAATGTTGTTGATTTGTTGACTAAAGCATTTGATGGACCACGGTTTAACCATCTGGTGGTCCACATTGGTATGGTCAATCTATAAGGTCTAGCATTAAGGGGAGGCAAAGCCTAAGGGGAGGCTTGTTGTACATGTATACTCGTACATTCTTACTTTTGGTAGCTTCTTTCACCATTCTTCATGGGTTCTTGTTGTGTGTGCTACTCCTGGTGGAAGTATTTTGTTACTCCTAGTGGCCCTCTCTTGCTCCTAGTGGTTCAATAGTCCTCCTTATCAATTTATGTTTGGCTCCTCGTGTTTCTTCGGGTCACTGTTCATTTTCGTTGACTTTTGTTGACCACTCGCTGCTCCTAGTGTTGACTTCTTGACGGTTTGACTTTTAGTCAACATAAGTTACTTTTGGTGATCAGTTTATCTATTTTTTTAGTAACTGGAATTGGATATTAATGGATTAAAAAGCAAGTGGTTACTCCCATTAATGACTTAACTTGGAAAGGGCAACCCCCTTAATTAGGGGTCAATGGACAATTTCTCTAAGAAGTATTTATGGTCAATGGGATCATTTAACTCAATTATCAAACCTAAACACACACACACACGCTCCTACCCTTCACCATCTTCTCCCATTTTCTTACCAATATTCACCAATCATCCATGGCTTCACTACTATACAAGTATGATCATAACAAGGTGGCCTACCTCAGTGAGGTCCCACAAGAGAGGATTTTGTGGACATCTTGGAGTTCATTGAGGCTTCTCATATCAGGTATGCTCTCACTGTCTGCCCTACTGTTTATGACTCAGTCATACGACAGTTTTGGGCCACTACTCACACTAGAGAGGTTTTTGGTCACCCATTGGAGATTCATGCCACCATTGATGGTCGTCCATATGTGGTGACTGAAGCTTCCATTAGGTCTTCCTTGCATCTTCAAGATGCTGATGGCATTATTTCCTTCTCTAATGACGAAGTCTTAGATGGGATGGTTGCTATTTGGTATAACCATAACGGAAGATTTAATTTTCAGAAAAATTGTTTTTCACCCCAATGGAAGCTTCTCATTCACTTCTTGATTCATTGTTTGAGTCCCAAAGCTGGGAGTTGGGATGCATTTCCCATCTCCCTTGCTACTGGTTTGATTTTCTTGGCCCAAGGTCGTAGATTTAACTTCTCTCGTTATATTCTGGATGGTATGGTAGGGAATCTTGGTGTTCTGAAAAAGAAATTTCTTATGTACCCTAGGTTTTTAGAGCAGATTCTCACGTGTGTTCCTAGGAATAGAAGGGAGTTTGTCCTAGTTAGACTCATTCCCAAAGTGTATGCTAACATGAAACTTGCTTACCTTGGTCCTGACCTTCCTCTCACTCCTACTATGCTGGGCATTGCCCAAGGGGATCCCAATGAGGTTCATCCTGCTGACCAAGCCGAGGAGGAAACTCTCAGGAAGAAACGCCATGATCAAGTTAGGCATAATGCCATATTTTGGGATAATAGAGATTGGATGGATGTGGTCACCATTCTCACCTCAAATGTCTCTCAGTTCTCGGACATTTTGGGTGAGAGGGTAAATTAAGGGAATTGTGCTCACAGGGTTGTTTCTTTAGTTCAACGGCAACGGGAAGATTTGGCTGCTCAACTTCGTGAAATTCACCGTAACAGACCACTCTCCTATGCTGAACAGAAGAAAATTATGCAACAATATGTGAAGAATCAATCCAGAACTATTTCACTTATGGGTGGCATATGAATAGGGTTAAGCAGCTGTCCGATGATGAACTTAAGGTTTTGTAGAACAAAATGATTTTGAAGAAGCAAAAGGATGTGCATATGCTTGCCAATGTCACATATCACCCACCTACTGCAACTACTCCTGCTACTACTACCCCCACTCCGAAGGCTGCCCCAACACATCCCTCTGGTGCACATGATAAGGGTACTTCTGCTACCCCATTTGTTGGTGAGGGTACTTCTGTTGTTCCACCTAGTCCCTCTCTATATATTGCCGCCTCTACCCCATCCAATGTTGAAGCTATTCCTACCCCAGTTGTTGATCCTACTACTACACCCGTTCCTGCACCCACCCCTACACCTACTGTTAATAAAGCTGCTACCACTCCCATGATTGTTGATTTGACTACTCAGGATGATGTTCAGACTTCTCCATCTACGGCCACTACTCCACTTGGTGCTACAGCCACTATGGCCAAGGTCAAGGAGGAACCATCTCCTTCTACAACTGAGCCTCGCAGGTCTATTCGCAAGAAGAAGGCTCGCCGTGGAAAGGTTGTTCCTTGGGAAAAGAGGGATCCCGCGAATTTGATGGATTCCGCTTCTGATAGCGATGACGATATCCCTCTTGGCCGTGGACGCATTGTGCACTGGGAAATTCAACCATCCCCTATCATTGTACGCACTTTTACACATATGATCCAGACAAGTGATTGCCACCATAAATATTTCTCTGGTCTACAAAGTATCTTATATTGGGTGGATCGTCAGTGTCTTATGGTCCTTGATGGGTTGGTTGATGCTGATGTCCCTGCAACTCCTGCTACATGGCCTGGTATGGTCCTTTGGGGAGACTTGAAGATTATGTTGGATTGTCTTCCAAGTACTCCTAGTGTCAGGGAATGGAAGGATCAACCCCATTGGGTCATTACAAGGTGGAAGTTGTATGCCGGATGTGCTGTGCATGTGTTGGAGTTGGAATCTGGTGCTAGAGTGTTTATGCTTGTGGATAAGGAGTATCCTGTTACTATTGATACTATGGAAGCTATGCTGGAATGTCACCTGCTGGTGTCCAATGCTCCTTCTGGTAATGAGTCTGCTATGGCCACCACATTATTTGAATCGATCCAGGCACGACTTCTTGCTGACAAAGTTTTAGCTTCTGGTTAGTGTATCTGGTATGATTGTTCTATACTTTTGATCCCTTTTACATTCTTTTCACCAATGTGTATAGTTATTGATGACTAACAAACTCATTCTTATAAAAAAAACCATACTTTTATATAATATCTGCTTATACTTGAAACATAAAATAGGAACTTAAAAGTATGTAAATAATATAATATCTGCTTATAATTTTCCATTATGAAATCTTTTCACACTTGGGCTGTTTTGGATTACACTTCTGGAGTTGGAATCTTTCCACACAACATATGGTGTTCAACTCACCATGTCTCACAGACAAGAAAGAGTTGATTCACCATGAGGGTACGGCTCTGGTGTGATTCTCAAATCCATTGATGGTTGCCAGTTTACCCAAAATTGGATGGTCTTCACTCACCTTGGTCCTAGACTGAAGAGTGGCTAGTCCAGGGGGTACGACTCTTGGTAAAGACATACATCAAATCCGTTGATAGCTGTTGTAACACCCCATTTTGATAATGGAAGTGTCACACGTAATTATGGCGTGTCATCAAAGCATACAAGGAAAAATGTCTAAACATTACATGACCATAAAAGGAAAATATCGGAATCAAACATCGGTAGTCCAAAAGTAAAGCTCATCACACACAAACATAAGTATAGTAAAGGAAAGGACTAAAAAATGTCCATAGCAAATGTATCAAAAGAAAGGTAATGCATAAAGTAAAGAAAGGCTAGAAAGCTTCCAGTCCATATGCACGTACGCTTAAAGTCTACGAGCGTCCCTGAGTACCTGCCGTTTTGGGAACATAGAAAAGGAAAACGGCTGAGCAATACGCTCAGTGCACGGATGTACAATAAAGCATGAATAGGATAATCATATAACATATAATAGCGGAAGAAACTAAGTCCCGAGTAACCTGGTTAAGTATTGATAAAACTGGTTTAATAGTTTGATGTGGAACCTCTTAGACCAGCAGCAACACCTTATGAGGTAACGAAAGTCAAACTCAAGACTGAGCCGGATCCTCCCGTTAATGTTCACTTGTACAGGTCTATGATTGGCTCACTCATGTATTTGACTGCTTCCTAACCTGACATCATGTTTGCTGTTAGTGCTTGTTCTAGACATCAGGTGGCCCCTACTGTCTCTAATTTGAATGTTGTCAAGAAAATCTTTATGTATATTAAGGCACAACCCAAGCTCGGCTTATGGTATCCAAGGGAATCCCCTTTTGTTCTTGAAGCCTATAGTGATAGTGACTATGCATGTGCTAATAATGATAGAAAGTCAACTACTGGTGGTTGTCAGTTTTTAGGACGCATGCTTATTTCATGGCAATGTAAGAAACAAACCATAGTAGCTACTTCCTCAACGGAAGCTGAATATGTAGTTGCTGCTAGTTGTTGTGGACAAGTCTTGTGGATACAAAATTAAATGTTAGACTATGGGTTCAACTTTATGAACACCAAAATCTTCATTGACAATCAAAGCACTATCTGCATTGTGAAGAATCATGTGTTTCATCAAAGAACAAATCATATAGAGATTCGGCACCATTTTATACGGGATGCAAATGAAAAGAAGCTGATACAGGTTCTGAAGGTACATACGGATAATAATGTTGTTGATTTGTTGACTAAAGCATTTGATGGACCACGGTTTAACCATCTGGTGGTCCACATTGGTATGGTCAATCTATAAGGTCTAGCATTAAGGGGAGGCAAAGCCTAAGGGGAGGCTTGTTGTACATGTATACTCGTACATTCTTACTTTTGGTAGCTTCTTTCACCATTCTTCATGGGTTCTTGTTGTGTGTGCTACTCCTGGTGGAAGTATTTTGTTACTCCTAGTGGCCCTCTCTTGCTCCTAGTGGTTCAATAGTCCTCCTTATCAATTTATGTTTGGCTCCTCGTGTTTCTTCGGGTCACTGTTCATTTTCGTTGACTTTTGTTGACCACTCGCTGCTCCTAGTGTTGACTTCTTGACGGTTTGACTTTTAGTCAACATAAGTTACTTTTGGTGATCAGTTTATCTATTTTTTTAGTAACTGGAATTGGATATTAATGGATTAAAAAGCAAGTGGTTACTCCCATTAATGACTTAACTTGGAAAGGGCAACCCCCTTAATTAGGGGTCAATGGACAATTTCTCTAAGAAGTATTTATGGTCAATGGGATCATTTAACTCAATTATCAAACCTAAACACACACACACACGCTCCTACCCTTCACCATCTTCTCCCATTTTCTTACCAATATTCACCAATCATCCATGGCTTCACTACTATACAAGTATGATCATAACAAGGTGGCCTACCTCAGTGAGGTCCCACAAGAGAGGATTTTGTGGACATCTTGGAGTTCATTGAGGCTTCTCATATCAGGTATGCTCTCACTGTCTGCCCTACTGTTTATGACTCAGTCATACGACAGTTTTGGGCCACTACTCACACTAGAGAGGTTTTTGGTCACCCATTGGAGATTCATGCCACCATTGATGGTCGTCCATATGTGGTGACTGAAGCTTCCATTAGGTCTTCCTTGCATCTTCAAGATGCTGATGGCATTATTTCCTTCTCTAATGACGAAGTCTTAGATGGGATGGTTGCTATTTGGTATAACCATAACGGAAGATTTAATTTTCAGAAAAATTGTTTTTCACCCCAATGGAAGCTTCTCATTCACTTCTTGATTCATTGTTTGAGTCCCAAAGCTGGGAGTTGGGATGCATTTCCCATCTCCCTTGCTACTGGTTTGATTTTCTTGGCCCAAGGTCGTAGATTTAACTTCTCTCGTTATATTCTGGATGGTATGGTAGGGAATCTTGGTGTTCTGAAAAAGAAATTTCTTATGTACCCTAGGTTTTTAGAGCAGATTCTCACGTGTGTTCCTAGGAATAGAAGGGAGTTTGTCCTAGTTAGACTCATTCCCAAAGTGTATGCTAACATGAAACTTGCTTACCTTGGTCCTGACCTTCCTCTCACTCCTACTATGCTGGGCATTGCCCAAGGGGATCCCAATGAGGTTCATCCTGCTGACCAAGCCGAGGAGGAAACTCTCAGGAAGAAACGCCATGATCAAGTTAGGCATAATGCCATATTTTGGGATAATAGAGATTGGATGGATGTGGTCACCATTCTCACCTCAAATGTCTCTCAGTTCTCGGACATTTTGGGTGAGAGGGTAAATTAAGGGAATTGTGCTCACAGGGTTGTTTCTTTAGTTCAACGGCAACGGGAAGATTTGGCTGCTCAACTTCGTGAAATTCACCGTAACAGACCACTCTCCTATGCTGAACAGAAGAAAATTATGCAACAATATGTGAAGAATCAATCCAGAACTATTTCACTTATGGGTGGCATATGAATAGGGTTAAGCAGCTGTCCGATGATGAACTTAAGGTTTTGTAGAACAAAATGATTTTGAAGAAGCAAAAGGATGTGCATATGCTTGCCAATGTCACATATCACCCACCTACTGCAACTACTCCTGCTGCTACTACCCCCACTCCGAAGGCTGCCCCAACACATCCCTCCGGTGCACATGATAAGGGTACTTCTGCTACCCCATTTGTTGGTGAGGGTACTTCTGTTGTTCCACCTAGTCCCTCTCTATATATTGCCGCCTCTACCCCATCCAATGTTGAAGCTATTCCTACCCCAGTTGTTGATCCTACTACTACACCCGTTCCTGCACCCACCCCTACACCTACTGTTAATAAAGCTGCTACCACTCCCATGATTGTTGATTTGACTACTCAGGATGATGTTCAGACTTCTCCATCTACGGCCACTACTCCACTTGGTGCTACAGCCACTATGGCCAAGGTCAAGGAGGAACCATCTCCTTCTACAACTGAGCCTCGCAGGTCTATTCGCAAGAAGAAGGCTCGCCGTGGAAAGATTGTTCCTTGGGAAAAGAGGGATCCCGCGAATTTGATGGATTCCGCTTCTGATAGCGATGACGATATCCCTCTTGGCCGTGGACGCATTGTGCACTGGGAAATTCAACCATCCCCTATCATTGTACACACTTTTACACATATGATCCAGACAAGTGATTGCCACCATAAATATTTCTCTGGTCTACAAAGTATCTTATATTGGGTGGATCGTCAGTGTCTTATGGTCCTTGATGGGTTGGTTGATGCTGATGTCCCTGCAACTCCTGCTACATGGCCTGGTATGGTCCTTTGGGGAGACTTGAAGATTATGTTGGATTGTCTTCCAAGTACTCCTAGTGTCAGGGAATGGAAGGATCAACCCCACTGGGTCATTACAAGGTGGAAGTTGTATGCCGGATGTGCTGTGCATGTGTTGGAGTTGGAATCTGGTGCTAGAGTGTTTATGCTTGTGGATAAGGAGTATCCTGTTACTATTGATACTATGGAAGCTATGCTGGAATGTCACCTGCTGGTGTCCAATGCTCCTTCTGGTAATGAGTCTGCTATGGCCACCACATTATTTGAATCGATCCAGGCACGACTTCTTGCTGACAAAGTTTTAGCTTCTGGTTAGTGTATCTGGTATGATTGTTCTATACTTTTGATCCCTTTTACATTCTTTTCACCAATGTGTATAGTTATTGGTGACTAACAAACTCATTCTTATAAAAAAAACCATACTTTTATATAATATCTGCTTATACTTGAAACATAAAATAGGAACTTAAAAGTATGTAAATAATATAATATCTGCTTATAATTTTCCATTATGAAATCTTTTCACACTTGGGCTGTTTTAGATTACACTTCTGGAGTTGGAATCTTTCCACACAACATATGGTGTTCAACTCACCATGTCTCACAGACAAGAAAGAGTTGATTCACCATGAGGGTACGGCTCTAGTGTGATTCTCAAATCCATTGATGGTTGCCAGTTTACCCAAAATTGGATGGTCTTCACTCACCTTGGTCCTAGACTGAAGAGTGGCTAGTCCAGGGGGTACGACTCTTGGTAAAGACATACATCAAATCCGTTGATAGCTGTTGTAACACCCCATTTTGATAATGGAAGTGTCACACGTAATTATGGCGTGTCATCAAAGCATACAAGGAAAAATGTCTAAACATTACATGACCATAAAAGGAAAATATCAGAATCAAACATCGGTAGTCCAAAAGTAAAGCTCATCACACACAAACATAAGTATAGTAAAGGAAAGGACTAAAAAATGTCCATAGCAAATGTATCAAAAGAAAGGTAATGCATAAAGTAAAGAAAGGCTAGAAAGCTTCCAGTCCATATGCACGTACGCTTAAAGTCTACGAGCGTCCCTGAGTACCTGCCGTTTTGGGAACATAGAAAAGGAAAACGGCTGAGCAATACGCTCAGTGCACGGATGTACAATAAAGCATGAATAGGATAATCATATAACATATAATAGCAGAAGAAACTAAGTCCCGAGTAACCTGGTTAAGTATTGATAAAACTGGTTTAATAGTTTGAAAAGCCTTATGTTTATCTTGTAAAAACTGTTTAACATATTTTACCATTAGCCAATATAGGTCATGAAAATCCATCGTGCATGAATACTTGGAGGGGTGACCTCATCATGCAAATTAGAGGGGCTGCCTCTAATTTAATATACTGGTTGGGTAGGAGGGATCAGCTCCTTGTGAAGGATGCAAGGCACACACCACATTCATCATGAAATCCTGACTGAAAACATGTAACTAGGATGCACCCATACGCCCACATGATAAATATAAAAATATGGCCAAAAGCTGAAGGGACGCCACGAGCAATCACTCCGCCGTGGTGAAGTCAGAACATCAGTGCCTCTAATGTTATGGTTATGGTACCTCCATAGGTGAAACTGGTCATGCATGTATATGGCTATAGGTATTTCTAAATTTAAACATAAGCAAATCAAACACATAACTTATACTGCGGGAAAACATTTAGCTGCATACGAGGAATCCTAATAAGGAAAGAATGTCCATACTGAAAGGACGGGAATCCGTACCTTATGTCCAGTGAACGAAGAAGATGAACTGAGGAGAATCCTACTTCGGTATCACTAATGATACATAAATACATACATGAATAAGTATCTGCTTACTAAATACGTAACTGGTTTTATGTCATGTCATAGCTTATTTTATAAGTTCATATCATGTTTTACTGTTTTAAGCCTTAAACTGTGTTTATCTAATATTCTGTTTACTCTGATTAAGTATTTATGGTATTTCATGTATTATTATACTTACTGTGTAATATTAAGTAACTTTTAAAAAATAGCAGGTTTCCTAAAATAGAAAGTTTCCAAAAATAGAAAGTTACCAAAAATAGAAAGTTTCCAAAAATAGAAAGTTTCCAAAAATAGAAAGTTTCCAAAAATAGAAAGTTTCCAAAATAGAATGTTTCCAAAAATACTACTACTGCTTAAAATAGATAAGTTTCTAAAAATAGAAAGTTTCCATAAATAGATGAGCTGCCTTAATTAAATAAGTTTCCATAAAGAGATTAGCTGCCTGAATTAAATAAGTTTCTAAAAATAGAAAGTTTCCATAAATAGATTAGCTGCCTTATTTAAATAAGTTTCTAAAAATAGAAAGTTTCCATAATTAGATATAAGTTGGTTAAATAAGCTAAGTATATAAGCCTAAGTGGTTTCATGATTATTTACTAAGTCATAATGATATAATGTATAGTTTATTAATTATTTCATGTAATTAAAATAAACTATAGGTTAAAATATTTAATTAAAGTATATCATGTTTTTAATTAAATAAAGTTAAATACTTAGGTTAAAACATGTATTATTATTTATTAATAATATAACCTAAGTCATGTTAATTAATTAATTATAACCATGGTTTTTAAATAATTAATTAAATATAATCTAGAAAATATAAAATACTTAGGTTAATAATTTCATGATTTTAATAATTAATATAACCTAAGTCATGTTTATTAAATTAATCATGTCATATTTATTAATTTAATTTAACATATGATTATATAAAAAAAATTAATCTTAACATAAACCGTGAACCGGATCTTGACTAGAACCCATGAACCGGACATGAAATCGACACCATACCCCGAACCACTTCGGGGTTCCCCTTGTCTTGTTGCTGCCGTTGGACCCACACCACCCAACCGGG
The DNA here is from genome assembly GCA_025667525.1 of Glebionis coronaria. Classification (NCBI taxonomy): domain Eukaryota; kingdom Viridiplantae; phylum Streptophyta; class Magnoliopsida; order Asterales; family Asteraceae; genus Glebionis; species Glebionis coronaria. Next base: position 155,760,326 of record CM046877.1, read on the forward strand.
ACCATATGGTCTCGGTGGTGGTCGAGTAGCCAAACCGAGGCCCCCTTAGGGTTCGGTTTAGGCGCCGGCCAAAACAAACACCCCTAAAACACCATTTTTGATTTATTCCAAAAATCATGTTCATGTTAGATCTATGTTTTAATTAGGTTTTTAAAAAAACATCATGTTCTTAATTATTTAATAGATCAAATCAAAAAGAAAAGGGTTAAAAGAATTTACCGAATGCGTGGATCTAAACGAGGATGAACAAACACGAACACTTACACCAAAAACCAAGATCAAAATCAAACAATCACCCCCTTGGTGTGTTTAATATGCGGTGGCCAAAAACAAAGAAAAGAGGAAGAAGAGAAACTTTTTAGGTTTTTGTAAAATCTTCTGTAAAGTGAAAAATGACTAGTGATATTTTACCATAACCCCTCTTAGTAAATTTTGAGATGGGCTTGGCCCATCTCTTCCTTGTTGCCGCGGGTAGGGGCCCCCACATGGGGTACCCGTACCGTTTCCGTGTCTCGATGTTTAATTCTTCGTTCATGTTTATTTGTGTTCGCGTTTAATGTGTTCTCGTTAAATAATTACCGTGACTTAATATATTTTTTTATGCTCGTAATAAATATATATACGTAATTAATAATAGTTAGTGATTTAATTACGTTCATGATTTCATGATCGCATGCTCGTGATTAATTATTGTCAAATAATTATTACGTGCTCGTGCGTAGTAAATACTTATCGTGCTCTAACACGTACGTAATACGTAAAATCCTAACACGTAATCGTAATCATGTTATAATAGGAAAGTTTTAATCTAGTACGTACGATCTTAAGGGTACTATTCATGGTAAAATCATGCGGGTTTTACAACTCTTCCCCCCTAAAAAGAATAATTCGTCCCCGAATTATAGATAAAGTAAACTGGAAAAGAAGAACATACCCGAATTCAAAATATGAAATGAGGGTATGAAGCCCGGATAGACTCCTCTGTTTCCCAAGTGGCTTCCCGCTCGGTATGATCCCTCCATAGAATTTTGACGAATGGAATCGTCTTCCTTCTCATGACTCGCTCTTGTCTGTCAAGAACTCATTCGGGTTCTTCTATGAAAGTGAGATCTTCGCGTATCTGTTCCAGTGGATACTGAACCATGTGAAGGGGATGATACTGGTACCCTCTGAGTAAGGACACATGAAACACATTGTGCACATGCGAAAGCTGCGGAGGTAACGCCAACCGGTAAGATACTTCACCGACTCGTTCAATGATATCAAACGGTCCGATGAAACGAGGACTGAGCTTCCCTTTAATCCCGAAGCGTCTAACACCACGTGCCGACGAAACCTTAAGGAAGACGTGATCTCCTACGTTAAAATGTATGTCCCTACGATGCTTATCGGTGTAACTCTTCTGACGTGACCGTGCTTCCTGAAGTTTCTGCTTAGCTACTGCGATCTTTTCATTGGTCATCTCTATGATTTCTGGTCCTTCAAGTGTTCGCTCGCCAACCTGATCCCAGCAGATTGGGGCGCGACACTTCCTACCATACAACATCTCGAAAGGAGCACACTTGATACTTGCGTGCCAACTATTGTTGTATGCAAACTCCACCAAACAGATGTAATCGTCCCAATCACCCGTCCATTCCTACGCACATGACCTCAACATATCTTCCAATGTCTGAATGGTTCGTTCCGATTGTCCGTCCGTTTGAGGATGAAAACTCGTGCTAAGCTTAAGTTGTGTACCCCAAGCTTTCTGCAGACTCTTCCAAAAGCGCGAAGTGAATCGAGGATCTCTGTCTGAGACGATGCTGGATGGTGCACAGTGGAGTCTCATGATCTCTCTTCTATACGTATCGGCGAGTTTACTTACCGGATCTTCCTTGCGGATCGGTAAGAAATGAGCTGATTTGGTAAGTCGATCTACGATAACCCAAATAGCATCGTGCTTCCTCTAGGTAGGCGGAAGACCAGTAACAACATCCATGGTGATTTTCTCCCACTTCCACTCTGGAATATCTAACGGTTGAAGGAGACTGCCAGATCGCTGATGCTCGATCTTAACCTGCTGGCAGGTAAGACATTTAGAGACGTAAGTGGCTACATCCTATTTCATACCACTCCACCAAAAGTACTGTTTGATTTCATGGTACATCTTAGTCGAACCAGGATGTATAGAGAATGGGGAGCTATGAGCTTCAGCTAACAAGGCTTCCCGGAGTTCTTGGTCATCAGGAACACAAAGTCTCGTGCCCTGCTATACGATACCATCTGCATCTACTCTGAATTCTGTCTGTTTCTCCAAATTCTGTACTATCGCCCAGATTTCTCGGTCATCCTTCTGAGCTTCCTTGATCTTAGAGAGTAACTCGGGTTCTACTCTAAGATTAGCCCAGTAACCATGCTGTCCACGTGGCATGATCTTGATGTCAAGTCGCTCCAAGTCTCTTATGATTTCCTCTTTAATTTTAATGTCGTTGATTATTCCGGACTTCCTGCTAAGAGCATCTGCTACTACATTTGCCTTTCCGGGATGATACTGTAGATTAATGTCATAATCCTTCAACAACTCTAACCATCTCCTATGCCTCATGTTCAATTTACGTTGAGTGAAGATATACTTGAAGCTCTTGTGGTTCGTGAAAATGTCACATGATTCTCCATATAAGTAGTGCCTCCATATCTTCAATGCAAACACGACTGCAGCAAGTTCCAAGTCATGCGTGGGGTAATTTTCTTCATAAGGTTTAAGTTGCCGTGAAGCGTACGCGATCACTTTCCCATGTTGCATGAGAACACAGCCAAGTCCCTTCCCAGATGCATCGCTGTAGATTTGAAATCCACCCGTACCAGATGGGAGAGTAAGAATAGGTGCAGATACTAGCTTTTGCTTCAGGTCTTCAAATCTCTTCTCTCGTTCTTCAGTCCAGACGAATTTCTCCGCTTTCCGCATCAGTTTGGTCAATGGTAGTGCTAAGCGGGAAAAGTTCTCCACGAACCTACGGTAATAGCCAGCCAAGCCTAAGAAACTGCGGACTTCCATCGCTGATGTCGGCCTTGGCCACTTAGTAATGGCCTCAACCTTCGTTGGATCCATAGTGATTCCTTCTGCTGATACAATGTGACCTAAGAATGCCACCTTGTCTAACCAGAACTCACACTTGGAGAATTTAGCATACAACTGCTTCTGGCGAAGAATATGTAGTACTGTACGAAGAAGGTCTTCGTGTTCCTCCTTAGACTTTGAGAAAATCAGGATGTCATCGATGAAGACAATGACGAACTTGTCCAGAAATTCATGGAAGATTCTGTTCATCAAATCCATGAACACTGCTGGAGCATTTGTCAGGCCAAATGGCATAACTACAAACTCGTAGTGGCCATGGCGGGTACGAAAGGTAGTCTTAGCGATGTCCTGCTCCTTAACCCGTAGCTGATGATAGCCTGACCTAATATCAATCTTGGAAAAGTGTTTGGCCCCTTGGAGTTGGTCAAACAGATCATCTATACGTGGCAGTGGATACCTATTCCGGATAGTAATCTTGTTGAGATCGTGATAGTCTATGCAAAGACGCATACTGTCGTCCTTCTTCTTAACAAATAAGACCGGTGCGCCCCATGGAGATGAGCTCGGTCGAATGAAACCTCGTTCAAGAAGTTCTTGCAGTTGGTCCTTCAGCTCCTTTAGCTTGATGGGAGCCATGCGATAAGGAGCCTTGGAGATTGGTTCAGCTCCTGGAATAAGCTTGATACTGAATTCCACTTCTCGTGCAGGTGGTATGCCCGGAAGTTCTGCTGGAAAAACATCTTGGAATTCCTACACTATTGGTTGATCCTGAATTGATGGAGATTCAGCATCCATGTCGTGAACCGTAGCTAGATAACCCTCGCAGCCATGTGACAGTAGTGCACGCGCTTGCAGGGTAGATATGATTTGTACAGACCGTCCGGGTACGAACCCGTTATGAATGTACTCTAGTGCATTAACATCACCGAATATAACTCGATATGAATGACATTCTATGGTAGCATGATGCTTGGATAGCCAATCCATGCCCAAAATCATGTCGAAGTCATTCATGTCCAGCGGAAGTGCGTCAACAGGTCGAACCTTATCGTCAATTTCTAGGGGAAGACTCTTGTATACATGGGTGATTAATACAGAGTCCCTCAAAGGCGTGGAAATAGTAAGCCTATTTTCTAGTGGCTGGGGAGCATCCTAATGTTCTTAGCATAAGCAGTAGAAATAACCGAGTGAGTAGCACCCGTATCGATAAGAACACATGCAGCTTTACCATACATATACAAGATTCCAGTGATGGTACCTGTAGACTTGTTGGCCTGGTCTTGAGATGTCATGTAGACACGCCCGGTGGTAGGGGGCGGCTTGGAATCAGCATGTCCCGATGTACCATCCATCTCGCCCTTACGGCAATCCTTCATGATATGGCCAGGAAGACCACACTTGAAGCATGCGTCAGTGTTACGACGACATGGCCCGGGGTGCCTACGGTGGCAAGTAGAGCAAAGAGGATGAGTAAATCCTCCAGCAGGTGCTCTGGCTGGCTGGGAACCTGATAAAACATTTTACATAAGACATGATAATAGGGTACAAAGGACAATGCGGATAATCGTAAGATTGAATACCAGTGATAGCTGGACGGCTAGGCTGTGAACCTCTCTGGTTCTGGTCCCTACCGTTTCCATGGTTCCTGGTAGAAGGTTTGCTAAAGTGTCAGAATATGAGTTATAACATGAAATCATAAGGAATTGCGTAAGTATTAGGACCTACTGCTGTTGGAGTGTCCAGCGTTGTTACGGTAATTATCATTACCGCCACGCCTATCCGTACCCAAACGGTCGTTAGTCTGACCGTTTCCCTTGGGCTGATGAGGCTGCTGCTGAGTAGCCGGCTGAGACCGGTCCCCGGTTTTCTGCCTCTTGTCGGGTCTCTCAGCTTCCCCGAATTCATCTCTCTCCTGCAGCATTTCCAGCTTACGTGCTGCATCGGCCACTTGTGCTACAGTGTTTAACGTAGCACACACTAGATTGTTTGCGACCGATGTGCGAAGAGCCCACCTAAAGTGGTGTGCCTGCTCTTCAGGAGTACCTTCTGCTGCACCAAGGAAACCAGCTAAGCGAAGAAAGCGCTGCATAAACTCGTTGCTATTCTCCCCAGCTCTCTGTCAGATCCCATGGTACTCTCTCTTGAGCTTGTCCTGCTCAGCCTTGGGAAAGAACTGCTCTATCACCCTGTCCTTGAACTGAGCCCAAGTCAAACCAGCAACCCACTCGTCACCACCCTCAGACTGCATCAACTCTAACCACCAATTTAGCACATCGCCTTCGAACCGATAGCATGCCAACCTCGCCTTGTAAGCAGGGTCACAACCCATAGCATCGAAAATCTTCTCGATGTGAGCCAACCAGCTTTCAGCATCGCTGGGGCTATCTGTCTTTTCAAAAGCTCGAGGACGGAGCTTGTTGAATCTCTCCAGCCATACTGCTAATGTCACTGAAGGAGGAGGAGGAGGTGCCTGATTATGCTGCTGATTGTTGGCAGCTTGAACTTCAGCCCTGATGTCGTTCCTCAGTTGAGGAAGCAAAGCTTGCATAGCAGCTTGAATTGCAGCATTGAGCTGTTCCTGTTCGCGTGTGAGAACCATCTGACAGTATAACATAAAACATATGATTAAACATATCAAAACATAAAATATATATACACGAAAAAAATTTATACCAAAATTTCAAGAGAAAAAATTTTATGCAAGAAAATTTTGTGTATGAATGCATGATGCAGTTTTATGAAAACTTTTGTATGCTTGAGAGTGAACGCCTATGGTCAGTTCACCCAAAACAAAAGACATGGCGAGGGGACGCCTATGGGTCGGTCCCAAATTTAAAAGTTTCGATAAAACACATGCGACTAAATAGGGCCAGTCCTGTACCAACCATTACTTAGTCATAAATCTGCGACAATGACATATATATGTATGCATAAAAATGATGAATGCATGAAAACAACTGTCAGTTCTAGGAAGACCATAGTGACTACCCACTAATCACAGGTCATATTTTGAGAGCCTACAGGTCGAAGCCTTGGGCTCTGATACCATAATTGTAACACCCCATTTTGATAATGGAAGTGTCACACGTAATTATGGCGTGTCATCAAAGCATACAAGGAAAAATGTCTAAACATTACATGACCATAAAAGGAAAATACCGGAATCAAAAATCGATAGTCCAAAAGTAAAGCTCATCACACACAAACATAAGTATAATAAAGGAAAGGACTAAACAATGTTCATAGCAAATGTATCAAAAGAAAGGTAATGCATAAAGTAAAGAAAGGCTAGAAAGCTTCCAGTCCATATGCACGTACGCTTAAAGTCTACGAGCGTCCCTGAGTACCTGCCGTTTTGGGAACATAGAAAAGGAAAAAGGCTGAGCAATACGCTCAGTGCACGGATGTACAATAAAGCATGAATAGGATAAGCATATAACTTATAACAGCGGAAGAAACTAAGTCCCGAGTAACCTGGTTAAGTCTTGATAAAACTGGTTTAATAGTTTGAAAAGCCTTATGTTTATCTTGTAAAAACTGTTTAACATATTTTACCATTAGCCAATATAGGTCATGAAAATCCATCGTGCATGAATACTTGGAGGGGTGACCTCATCATGCAAATTAGAGGGGCTGCCTCTAATTTAATATACTGGTTGGGTAGGAGGGATCAGCTCCTTGTGAAGGATGCAAGGCACACACCACATTCACCATGAAATCCTGACTGAAAACATGTAACTAGGATGCACCCATACGCCCCACATGATAAATATAAAAATATGGCCAAAACGCCACGAGCAAACACTCCACCGTGGTGAAGTCATAACATCAGTGCCTCTAATGTTATGGTTATGGTACCTCCATAACTAGGTGAAACTGGTCATGCATGTATATAGCTATAGGTATTTCTAAATTTAAACATAAGCAAATCAAACACATAACTTATACTACGGGAAAACATTTGGCTGCATACGGGGAATCCTAATAAGGAAAGAATGTCCATATTAAAAGGACGGGAATCCGTACCTTATGTCCAGTGAACGAAGAAGATGAACTGAGGAGAATCCTACTTCGGTATCAATAATGCTACATAAATACATACATGAATAAGTATCTGCTTACTAAATACGTAACTGGTTTTATGTCATGTCTTAGCTTATTTTATATGTTCATATCATGTTTTACTGTTTTAAGCCTTAAACTGTGTTTATCTTATATTTTGTTTACTCTGATTAAGTATTTTTGGTATTTCATGTATTATTATACTTACTGTGTAATAATAAGTAACTTTCCAAAAATAGCAGGTTTCCTAAAATAGAAAATTTCCAAAAATAGAAAGTTACCAAAAATAGAAAGTTTCCAAAAATAGAAAGTTTCCAAAAATAGAAAGCTTTCAAAAATAGAAAGTTTCCAAAAATAGAATGTTTCCAAAAATAGAATTACTACTTAAAATAGATAAGTTTCTAAAAATAGAAAGTTTCCATAAATAGATCAGCTGCCTTAATTAGATAAGTTTCCATAACTAGATTAGCTGCCTGAATTAAATAAGTTTCTAAAAATAGAAAGTTTCCATAAATAGATTAGCTGCCTTATTTAAATAAGTTTCTAAAAATAGAAAGTTTCCATAATTAGATATAAGCTAGTTAAATAAGCTAAGTATATAAGCCTAAGTGTTTTCATGATTATTTTCTAAGTCATAATGATATAATGTATAGTTTATTAATTATTTCATGTAATTAAAATAAACTATAGGTTAAAATATTTAATTAAAGTATATCATGTTTTTAATAAAATAAAGTTAAATACTTAGGTTAAAACATGTATTATTATTTATTAATAATATAACCTAAGTCATGTTAATTAATTAATTATAACCATGGTTTTTAAATAATTAATTAATTATAAGTCTAGAAAATATAAAATACTTAGGTTAATAATTTCATGATTTTAATAATTAATATAACCTAAGTCATGTTTATTAAATTAATCATGTCATATTTATTAATTTAATTTAACATATGATTATATAAAAAAATAATCTTAACATAAACCGTGAATCGGATCTTGACTAGAACCCATGAACCGGACATAAAATCGACACCATACCCCGAACCACTTTGGGGTTCCCCTTGTCTTGTTGCTGCTGTGGGACCCACACCACCCAACCGGGACCATATGGTCTCAGTGGTGGTCGAGTAGCCAAACTGAGACCCCCTTGGGGTTCGGTTTAGGCGTCGGCCAAAACAAACATCCCTAAAACACCATTTTTGATTTATTCCAAAAACCATTTTCATGTTAGATCTATGTTTTAATTAGGTTTTTACAAAAACATCATGTTCTTAATTATTTAATAGATCAAATAAAAAAAAGGGTTAAAAGAATTTACCGAATGCGTGGATCTAAACGAGGATGAACAAACACGAACACTTGCACCAAAAACAAAGATCAAAATCAAACAATCACCCCCTTGGTGTGTTTAATATGCGGCGGCCAAAACAAAGAAAAGAGGAAGAAGAGAAACTTTTTAGGTTTTTGTAAAATCTTCTGTAAAGTAAAAAATGACTAGTGATATTTTACCATAACCCCTCTTAGTAAATTTTGAGATGGGCTTGGCCCATCTCTTCCTTGTTGCCGCGGGTAGGGGCCCCCACATGGGGTACCCGTACCGTTTTCCGTATCTCGATGTTTAATTGTCCGTTCATGTTTATTTGTGTTCGCGTTTAATGTGTTCTCGTTAATTAATTACCGTGACTTAATATATTTATTTACGCTCGTAATAAATATATATACGTAATTAATAATAGTTCGTGATTTAATTACGTTCATGATTTCATGATCGCATGCTCGTGATTAATTATTGTCAAATAATTATTACGTGCTCGTACGTAGTAAATACTTATCGTGCTCTAACACGTACGTAATACGTAAAATCCTAACACGTAATCGTAATCATGTTATAATAGGAAAGTTTTAATCTAGTACGTACGATCTTAAAGGTACTATTTATGGTAAAATCATGCGGGTTTAAAACTTTAATGGCTTGCTCAAAGCTATAGGTTTTTCAGCTCACCGATGCTTTATTGCTCAGAGTTAGCTAGTCCAGCAGGGTACGACTTTTGGTAAAGACTTTAATCAAATACGTTGACGGTTGTGATGGTTTGCCCTAAATCATCATGGTACTCCCACTCACCATTGATTTACGTTCTAAGAGTTGGGTTAGGTTCTGGTCTCCCAGGGTGATGCTTGATTCCACCACAAAGACTAGCTAGCCCAAGAGTGAGCAGCTACTTGGTAAAGGCTTCTCAAATCTGCTCATGTTGCTGTGAAGATTCAACATGTGCAGATATGCTCCAAGATTTTGAGAAGCTTCCCAGAGTACTTAGTAGCAACAAAGTTTGTGTTTTCATTGATGTTCATTTTATTGCTGCTATGGGTGTGCTGTTTCAATCCTCAATTTGTTTCTTCAAGATCTACCAAGAAACTTGAACTCAACAAGTCAAATTCAAGTTTAGGGGAGGATTGTTAGGACCTATGTAATAGGTGGTTTGTAATAGGTGAACTAGGAGGTATGTAGTTCCTCCTGGTCCTAGTAGTAGTAGGAGCTATATGTGCTCCTATTCTGGTAGTAAGTCAAACATTATTATTTGTAGTAGTTTATTAGGATATGCATGAGATATCTTAAGAAAGAGTATGCATATCAACTGTTACATGTTTTGTGTTTAATGTAGTTTAGGGTTTCCTTGTAGTATAAAAGGAACCTATAGGCAGAAGGGTTAGACACACCTTCAACAGTTTTATTTCATATCAATATAGTAGAAATCCTTAGAAAGGATCAAGTTATTTATTTAGTTATATTGTTTCTTCTTGTTCTTAGTGTTTGTATTCCGCACAAATACTTTATGTTTATTAGAGTCTCTCTGTGAATAGACTTGTGATTACAGAAGTCGTTCACCATCTTTAACAGGCTGAAAGAGCTACAACTAAAGGACCCAACAGTTTGCTCTGGAATAGCCAATACTTTATTCATCAAGAATAAGGTGTACTGATTACCCTACAAATTTTGGTAAACTATCAACCATATAACGGATTTGGTAGAGTCTTTACCTAGAACCGTTTGCCCTAGGAATAGCCAACTCTTTGTAATTAAGAATGGTGAGTTAATAACCATGTAGTTTTTAGCAAACTACTGGCTATCAACATATTTGAGAAGTCTTTACTATTAACTGTTTGCTTATAGAGTAGCCAGCTCTTATGTGTGTGAGACATGGTGAACTGTTTACCATTTAAGAAATGTGGCTGAAATCCAAAAACTTAAAGTTCCTTTTCAGCATCCTCCTCTCTCTTCAAATCCTTGATCTGCTGTTTGATCTTCCTTATCAACTTAAAAGCACATGTGGATTCTTCATAAATTTCCAATTGAAGATCCAACATCCTTTATAGCATTCTCCTTCCAAAAGGATATATTCTTTCCTGAAGCATGTAATAAGTGACATCATCTACATCCAAAGTATGCACTCCATAAGACTTATAATATTTCTAGTAGGTAGGAATTTTATCTTCTAAATCTACCCATATCTCCGAGTTCTAAGAATCTGGTTCATACATTAGCTTCAAATCATGAAGTAACATAGATACTTCTTGTTTTCCTTCACACCCTCCTTGGACATATCCATATAAATCCTAAATGTCTTGTCTGTCAAGCAAATGAAGTACTTCTTCCAGTAATCTAAATAACCTATGAGATCCATCTGTCCTGAATATGCCATGGGATTATAATCCTTCACTTGTAGCACAAACCCATCTTGCTATGAAAGACTTCTTTCCCAGCACTTCTGTGTTCGCATATTGATCTGAAAATCCCACAAACTTCAAATACTTCTTATTGCTTTCATCACTGTCACTTTCTTCATCAAGTGTAAGCTTCACCCTTTTCCTTGCTTGGTGCTTTCTCTTGGTTGAATTCTTTCTTTTAACACCCCTGGAGGTTCCTTCTTCATGTACTTCTTCTTCAAATTGCTTAGTACCTTCCTTCGGTATTTGTTATGTATGTACTATTTGTTCAGTTGTATGTACCGTTGACTTGTCATGTACCGTTTGTTCAATGAAAATTTTTCCACACCTTGAGGATTGATTCCCTCATCCATACTTTGCGTTTAATCTTCCTTAGACATCTCCTTTGCTCTTTTATTCTTCCTGACATAGGTTGTCTTAATAGTCAGAGATCTTTCTTCAAGTCTGAGGGTACTTCCAAATTGTCTTTGTTGCTCCAAACGTTTCCTAGATTTTTCAATAGCTTTTTCATCTTCTTTAGATCCAATAGCAACAAATCTTCCATTATTCCTCTTGTGTTTCTCATAGAGAGCCTTAATCTCATCAAAACTCTTTCTTCTTAGTTGTTCATGTGACAGATGCTTTGCCTTATTCAGATAAGCCATCATTTGAGTTCTAAGTTGATTGGCGGTAGAAGGTTTAATCTTTACCATTCTCCACTTTTCTGCAAAGAGCCTTTTCTATTCTCTCACCAAATCATCAATCAACTATGCCTTTTTCATCTTCATCATATGCATCACTTTCTTCTACTATCATAGACTCGGGTAGAATTTCACTTGCCTTTTACTCAACTTGAATTCTATCATATTATTTAATATACCATTCTTGTTGTAGTCTTTAGGCTTCAAGAATTGCTTTTTCTATAGCAAGTTCTTCTTTTTGTTGTTCCTCATGAATTTGAGCTTGCATCCTCCAAGCTACTTCTTCATCATGATACATTTGATGAAATTTTTTCAAGGCTTCTTCTACACCGTCTGAATCATTATCTTCATCTAAGATTCAAACCGAAGTGGCTTCTTTCCTTTATCCTTTGGGTCAATTTTAGGCAATTTCCTTTTGAACCTAAGAGGTCTTTCATCTTCTCTCTTTTGAGGTTTCTCACCTTGTATGATAATTCTCTTTGTAGTAGGCTGTGAAGTCTGAACCTTTTTACCTTTATAACTTGGTTCTTGAACTTCACTAGCAATAACAGGTTGTTCCACTGGTTATTGTTGAATATCTTCTTATACTTGTGGACCTATAACGTGTTCTTCTTGTTGTGTCTCAGCAATGGGAACTTCTTGAGTTATCACAACATCAGCTTAGGCCTTCTTCTCAACTTTTGCTTGCTTTCCCTTTTCTGTGGAAGTCTGTTCCTTTAGACCAAGTAACAAGTTTGCTAGAGTCTCATCCTCTCCAAAGGATGGAGTTTCACTCTTTATAAGTGTGTTTTGAAACATCTTGACCAACAATACATGCACTTGGAACGGTACTTGCATTAGGCTTGATAGTATTTAGTTGAACGGTATTTGCATCACCAGCATCAGACACATTGTTGTCTTTCTCACTAACCACCATGGTATCACCAGATACCTTTTGTCCCACACATGTTGAATCTTCAACATTTACTTCTTCAGTTTTATTTGACCCATCACCCTTCTTTGATTCATCTTTATCAAGTAACTGAGTCTTTTGTTGGTGTTGAAGTACATTTATCCCAAAGGCTTGATCAATATCTCTTAGTTCTCTTTCAAACCACTCCATGTATGTCTTTGGAGCTTCTTGTGGTGGTGGTGATTTGTCTCAACTGCTATCTCCATATCATAAGCTTCTTGTTGTGGAGTTGGCACAGTTGTTGTAACCACTTCTTCAGCTAATGGATTATGTTGTGGATGTTGTTCTTGTTGATTGTCAATGTAAGTCTCTTCCACAAAGTGCTCAAATTCATCACTCCATATCTTCTGCATCAGAAATCATCCCTTTAATATTTGCATGTTTCCCAATTTCAGCTCCCATACCAGAAGAAGGTCCCGCTTCATCAGTTTTCCTCCCCTGTTTGGATGCTTTTAGTTGAGCCATCCTAAAATTTCTTAACTTCTACTTTTGCTCCTTCAATTGAGATTTATAAATAGATCAGTGATGCCTAATCCAAGGGTTTGCTCTTCTCCTTAGCTTTTTAATCTTAGCATCTAACTCAACTATTCCTCCATCTTGTTTGATCTTTGCATTTTGTAACTCCTTAACCTGTTTAGCCAAAGAACTACACAAAGCAGTAATATCCATTATCTCAGTTGCCATAGCTGGTGGAGAACCACTAGCATTTTAAGAGGCAGCAGGTGTATGTATCATCTCATCAGATATTGGTTGGTCTGGGTGAGATGAAGACATATGTACTTCTCCAGAATGATTAGGGCTTTGGTTAGAGGGAGTTTGCTACGGCTCACTAGCAGAACTAGGATCCTCACCCTCTTGATTAGCTTCATCAACCAACATATGTGCAAACAATGGTGTGACAGTCCCAGTAAAATTAGTACCTTGCTTTTCTAGAAAGGCAAAGGTCCTAGATGTATAGGTAGGGACTTCCCATGGTTCTGATGATGTGGGTAGGTCAGGCACTTGATCAGTTACCAAGTATTGAATAAACCTAGGGTACATTAAAAATTTCTTCTTGGCCTCTAAGTGTTTTAACAATCCATCAAAAATCCTTTTTGAAAAATTAAAAACTCAGTTGGTAGCCAAGCAAATAGAAGCTGTTACTGTAGTTGAAGAAATTTGATCCCAAGAGGTACTCTTAGGGCTTAAAAAATAAATAATAGAATGAAAGAGAAGTCTTCACTGAGGTGAAAACAAACCCTTAAAGAAAGTAAGTGATTCTCTCCCCCCTTCATACCCCCATGTTTGCTAAGCCATCATGTATTTCCTGGTCTGGTAGCATACTTATCCCATTAGCATCATTTAGTCTTAAAGATGCCATTAAGAGTACTTTTGTCACATATACAGTCCTCTGATGCACCCTTGCTTTGATACAAGGTGCTCTATGGCTAAGAATAGAAGAAGCAGTCCTTCAAGATTGTTCAATTACAGATATTGTAACATTAGGACTTACAGCTAAAGCGTGATCAATGTGACTTCTGAATAGGAAGTCCAACATCTCATGAAATCCTTGACTATTAGCATTCTGAATCAAATTCGTAACTTGATTGTGCTGAGAGACCAATTGTAAAGAAGCCATTGATGATTCAATATGATCTTCGGTGAAAAAAATTAGAGCTAAAGAATCTATTAGTGGATAAATAAGGCCCGATCCCGGTTTGTGGGCTTAGGGTCCGGCTTAGGGTCCGCTAGGGTTTGTCCCTTGTAATATCGCTCGAGCCCGGTTTGTGGGCTTAGGGTCCGGCTTAGAGTCCGCTAGGGTTTGTCCCTTGTAATATCTATATATTGGGATTAATAATACAAAGCATCTCATGGGGTTTTACCAATTCTAATATGGTAATCAGAGCCTAAACCCTAATCAACACAAAAATAACACCAAAACCTTGTACTAAAATTGCCTTCTTTTTTAATCGTTTGTTATTAAAAGATTCTTCATTAATAGATATTGCTAAAGGATTTGATAATTATCCTACTTGTTGTCGCTTCATTTATTTATTCACATTGCCTGTTCTTTTCTCCTACCTTCCTCACGTTAAAGAAAAAAAACTAGAACTAAATCTGCCTTTTTTCCCTCTTCGTTGATGCAATGTTGCCTTTTTTGTTTTGATTTGATTGTCTGCCAATATTGCTTGCTCATTGGCTTGCTTAGTGCTGCCCTCTTTTTGTCCCTTTTAGCTATTAAATAATCATCATCTTTACACCACAATGACGTACTTGCAAAATAATTTTCATTGTTTGAATATCCTTCCAACGCAATATGTTGGATATGTCGAACCACCCACCCCGTCACAACCTCAGGCCCATACTGTTCACGCCCAACATACCTAATTACAGGCCCCACAACCAATTACACCGGAGCATCCTCTCACGTGACGGACAATACAGATATACTCACTTCTTTTAGTAATTCGAGCATTTATCCATCTGTATTTGTTGGCAATGGTAACTCTATTCTTGTCACTCATACCGGACATAGCCTCTTGCATACATCTCAAAAGCCTCTTCATCTGAATCAAATTCTTGTCACACCGCACATAATTAAAAACTTAATTTCAGTTCGTAAATTTACCCGTGATAACGATGTTTCTGTAGAATTTGATGCTTATGGTTTTTCTGTAAAAGATTATCATACCCAAAAGCTCCTTCTCTGATGTGATAGTACGGGCGACCTTTACCCGGTCACTCAGCAACCTCCATTAGCAACTCCTGTTGTTTTGCTTTCCTTTAGTTCCACTACTTGGCACAGACGCCTCGGTCATCCCGGGGACGATGTGCTTCGTCGTTTAGAGTCAAGTAAATTAATTTCATGTAATAAATCAAAGCTGTCCACTTTGTGTTACGCGTGTTAATTAGGTAAACATGTTAAGCTTCCGTTTTATAGTTTAGAGTCCACTGTTAAGTCTGTTTTTGAAATAATCCACTCTGATATATGGACATCACCGATTCCAAGTGAATGTGGAATTAAATATTATGTTATATTCTTAGATCATTTTTCGCACTTTGTTTAGGTTTATCCTTTGCATAAAAGTCAGACTTGTATGATAATTTTGTTGCTTTTCGTGCTTATGTCAACAAACAATTTAATGTCGACATAAAGGCTTTGCAGTGTGACCATGGGGGTGAATACGACAACACCCGTTTCCATAACCTTTTTCGCCAAAATGGTATAGAATTTCGATTTTCTTGCCCTCGTACCTCACAACAGAATGGTAAATCTAAGTGTATGCTTCGCACCATTAATAACCTTATCCGCACATCAATTTTTCAAGCTCACATACCTCCATCTTTTTGGGTGGAAGCTCTTAATATGGCTGCTCACCTTTTACACATATTACCTTCCACCGCCATCAACAATGAAATACCATTCACCAAACTCTACAACCAAACACCCACATATGAACATTTGCATGTTTTTGGATGCCTTTGCTATCCTCACGTTGATGTTGCACACAAACTCGAACCCCGTTCTACACCATGCATCTTTCTAGGTTACCCCGCCAATCACCGTGGTTATCGATGTCTCGACTTATCCTCCAATAAGATAATTATCTCAAGACATGTGTGGTTTGATGAAGACGTTTTCCCATTTGGGACTCTCACGTCTTCTATTAAACCGTCATATGACTTTCTACTTCCGCCATTACCTCCACCCTCTCATATCAGTCCTAATCATACAACTGCTACCCAACCGAACCAACAAACTAATCCAACCCCATCACCGCCTCCTACACCACCAGCGCACCAAAACAACGATAGTTCACCACCCACTGTTTCACCCATGGCCCAAGAACAAAATACCTCAACAACCTCGACCAACCACGTCGATTCTACCCCACCACCACGTGTTTCACCCATGGCCCAACAATAAAATACCTCCACCAATAACCCATTCGTTGTCCATTCTTTAGCCCAACCATTAGTTGATCCTATCGATAATGTTCATCCAATGGTCACACGTGCAAAGTCTGGCATTTCAAAACCTCTCACACGCATGTCTCTAAATATTACCACTACTTTACCGCTTCCTCGCTCTCATGTCCATGCTCTTCGGGACCCTAACTGGAAAGAATCTGTGTTAGATGAATATAATGCTTTAATTACTAACAGAACGTGGGTTCTTGTGCCTCGTCCAGCTAATGCTAATGTTGTTCGTTCTATGTGGCTTTTCAAACATAAGTTTCATGCAGATGGATCATTAAGCAGGTATAAGGCTCGTCTTGTTGCTAACGGACGAAGTCAACAGCAGGGTATTGATTGTGATGAGACATTTAGTCTGGTGGTTAAACCGGCTACCATTCGTACAGTTTTGAGTCTCACAGTTTCTCGTCAGTGGCCTATTCATCAGCTTGACGTGAAGAATTCCTTTCTACATGGTCATTTATCTAAGACTGTTTATATGCACCTGCCTCCAGGGTTTGTTGATTCTGTGAGACCTGATTATGTTTGTCACCTGCAGAAATCATTATATGGCCTTAAGGAGGCTCCTCGAGCTTGGTTCCGGCGTTTTGTTAGTTTTGCTACTCGGGTTGGTTTTTAGCACAGTAAAACTGATGCATCTTTATTTGTTTATCATGTTGGATCAGACATTGCTTACTGTTATTATATGTGGATGATATTATACTTACTGCATCTTCTACATCATTGCTACAACGTATTATTGGCTCTCTTCATGGCGAGTTTGCGATGACAGATCTGGGTTCTCTTAATTATTTTATTGGTATTTTTGCTCAAAGGACTGCATCTGGTTTATTTTTATCACAATCCAAATTTGTTGAAGAGATTCTTGAGAGTGCTCATATGCAGAATAGTAATCCTTGTAGGACTCCAGTCGATACTGAATCCAAGCTCGATCCTGATGGTGACCCGATTTCCGATTCCACCTTGTATCATAGCTTGGCGGGTGCTCTTCAGTACCTTACTTTTACACGACCAGATATTTCTTATGTTGTTCAACAAATTTGCCTCTATATGCATGATCCCCGTGAGCCTCATCTTGCTGCTTTGAAGAGGATTCTTCGATATGTACGTGGTACTCTTGATCATGGTCTTCAGTTGCATGTTTCTAATATCACTCAGCTCACAACATACACCGATGTTGATTGGGCAGGTTGCCCAGTCACCCGTCGCTCCACTTCTGGGTATTGTGTTTTTCTTGGGGATAATCTACTTTCATGGTCTGCTAAACGCCAGGGTGCTGTATATCGTTCTAGTGCAGAAGCGGAATATCGAGGTGTTGCTAATGTTGTCGCTGAAACTGCCTGGATTTGTAATCTTTTGCTGGAATTACATGCTCCATTGCATACTGCTACACTTGTTTATTGTGACAATGTTAGTGCCGTTTACCTTTCTACTAATCCGGTACAACATCAGTGTACTATACATATCGAGATAGATGTACATTTTGTTCGTGATTATGTGGCTTCTGGGCAAGTGCGTGTTTTACATGTTCCGTCTCGGTTTCAATATGCGGATATCTTCACCAAAGGTCTTCCGAGTGCTTTATTTCTTGAGTTTCGTTCCAGTTTGAACGTACGAAGACCTCCCGCTCAAACTGCGGGGGAGTATTAGTGGATAAATAAGGCCCGAGCCCGGTTTGTGGGCTTAGGGTCCGCTAGGGTTTGTCCCTTGTAATATCTATATATTGGGATTAATAATACAAAGCATCTCATGGGGTTTTACCAATTCTAATAGAATCGAGGTAAATAATTGAGTTATTGTAAATCAATAATGTAATTGGGATTTCCTTTTATAGGGTAAGAAACCTGAGCACGAAGAAATTGCCATTTTTACATAATAGACCCTCCAAAGGTACATCCAACAATCGTAATATAGCGGTACATGGTTTACTAGCGGTAGATCGAATTAGCATAGCAGTACATGGTTCTTCAAACGGTACCTTTGAATAACCACCGATACATGTATCTCAATATCGTTGTAATCTCTTGTTCCTTGATCCATCTAACCTGTAATCACATCATAAACAACTACAAACACTATACAATCTAATAAGCATGTATATATATATTATACAGTCATACCCTCTCCTTAACAAATGCGGCAATTATTGATTGAGCATGCCAATATGTGTTACCAAGAACTCAAAGCTTTTTGTTTCAAACGCCTTGGTCAACAAATCAGCTACATTGTTATATGTATGGATCTTCAAAACCTAAATACGATTTTTTTCATAAGTATCTCTGATGAAGTGATGCCTTATTTCAATATGATTGGTTTTAAAGTGAAACACTGAATTCTGAAAATGCATATAGTGCTTTCATTGTCAATGTAGATTTTGGTATTCATAAAATTGAAACCATAATCTAACAACTAGTTCTGAATCCAAAGCACTTGTCCACAAAATTTAACAACAGCCACATATTCAGCTTCAGTAGTTGAAGTGGCAACAATTGTTTGCTTCTTACATTGCCAAGAGATAAGTCGTCGTCCTAGAAATTGACAACCTCCTGTTATGCACTTTCTATCATGATTAGCTCCAGCATAATCACTATCTGAGTAAGCTTCTAAGTCAAAAGGTGACTCTCTAGGGTACCATAATCCCAAATTAGGTTGACCTTTGAGATACTTGAAAATCCTTTTCACAGCTTGTAGATGTGAAACTTTGGGATTGACTTGAAACCTTGAACAATCACAACCTGCAAACATAAGTGAACCAATCATGGACCTGTATAAGTTGAGATCCACATTTGCACCATGTTCATCTTTTGACAACGACTTCTTGGCTTCAAAAGGTGTACTTGTACTTCTTGTATCCATACTTGAAAATTTCTTCAAGATTTCAGCAACATATTTATCTTCACTGATAAATATTCCATCTTCCCTCTGGTTGACTTAAAGTCCTAAGAAGAAAGTAAGTTCTCCTATAGAACTCATCTAAAATCTTCCTTTCATCAAAGCTTCAAACTCTTCACACCATGTCTTCCTAGTTGAACCAAAAAATAATATCATCCACATACACTTGAACTAAGATGATATCCTGTTTATCCTTATTGATGAAAAGAGTTCTATCAATGGTCCCTCTTCTGTATCCATGTTTTAAGAGAAAACTTGAAAGTGTAGCATACCAAGCTCTAGGAACTTGATGAAGACCATAAAGAGCTTTGATCACTTTGTAGACTCTGTTTGGGAACTTAGGATCTACAAAACCTAGAGGTTGTGCAACATAAAATTCCTCTGTTATAGTGTCATATAAAAAACACTTTTCACATCCATTTGATAGACAACAAACCCCATATATGATGCAAAGGCCAAAAGTAACTTAATGGCTTCTATTCTTACCACAGGTGAAAAAACCTCATCATAGTCTATCCCTTATTCCTGTCTATAGCCTTGAGCAACAACTCTTGCCTTGTTCCTGACTACAACACCTCTTTCATCCTTTTTGTTTCTGAAAACCCACCTAGTACCAATTAATCTCTTTCTAGATGGTAGATCAACAAGTATCAGAACCTTTCGTAGTTCAAACTGCATCAGCTCATCTTACATAGCATCCACCCAACTTTCATCTCCAAGAGCTTGAGAAATGTTCTTAGGCTCCATTTGTGATAAAAAAAAAGTAAGCAAATAGACAGTATTGTGTATCCTTGTGGTTTGTTCTTTTCCGTTTCTTGACATAACTAATAAGTGCATGGGATTTTGTGCTAGCTTTAGCTTTTCCTCTAGTCTGAACAGGATTGTGTTAACTCTATGAGTGGGAATAGAACTGACAATAATTGTTGATTCCATGTTGTTAAAATCAGTTGTTGCACCCTCCTCATCATAGGAAGATTTAGAGAAGATTCCTTCCTTTGGACTGGCATAAATTTCTTCATCATCCATCGATTGAAGAATGTCTCTAATGAGTCAGCAGTACTTGAAAGAGTTTGCTTAGCGGTACTTGGATGTGAAGTACCGTTATCATGTACATGTACCGTTATGTCGTGTGATTCCAAAGGTTTTTCTCTCATCAGCTCAGCTTCAGCTGTAGCTCTTTGTTCTTGATCAATAAGCTTCTAAAGATCATTATTTGAAGCTTGATCATTCCTTAGTATCTCTGGTTTCTTCTGTGTTGGGTTTGGCAATGTAGGTGAGACAGTAGGTAAGACAGGTACAAAAATATTTCCACCAACATCATTATCCTCAGAGTCTGAGGTAGGAGGATCCTTCTGTTATGTGCTTGTATTAGTAGTTGATTCTTCCTTACCTGCATTGTTAGTTTGACAGTCCTTTTGCAGAGAATAGTAGTTCATGGATTTATTTAAATAGTCTAAATCAAACATCCAAGCATAACCTATTCTTGGAACATTAGGCTTATTTTCCAAGAAATTTACATGAGCATTTTCTTCTACCTTGTGTGATGCTAAATTGTAGACCCTAAAGGCTCTACTTTGCTCTGACTATCCAACTAGGTATCCTGCATCAGACTTGCCATCAAACTTTTCCAAATGATCAAGTGTGTTCAAAATATTGACTTGACATCCAAAAGGTCTTATATAACTTATGGTTGGCTTAATACCACTCAGAAGTTAATAAGGGGTCTTTTTATGAGGCTTGGTCACTAAGACTCTATTAAGTACATAGCATGTTGTGTTGATTGCTTCTGCCGAAAAAGTATTAGGAAAAAGAGAATCAGCAAACATAGTCTTAGCAGCCTCAATAAGTGTCCTATTTTTCCTTTCAGCTATCCTATTTTGTTGTGGAGTCCTAGCATTGCTAAATTGTCTCTTGATTCCCTTAACACCTACAAAATTTATCAAATTCAGCATTCTTGAATTCTGTCTCATTCTTAGTTCTAATGACCATAACCTGTTTAGTGAACTGTTTTCAACTAATGTTACAAAGTCATTAAGCAATTCATTGGTTTTCACTCTTATGAGCCATAAATAAAACCCAACTAAACCTGCTAAAATCATCAGTGGTAACCAAGCAAAAGGTCTTATGACTAATACTCCTAACAGACACTGGTCCAAAAAGGTTCATATGCAAGAGTTGCAAGGGTTTAGTCACAGAATTGATGGTCTTGGACTTACAAAAGGCCCTGTGTTGCTTACCTTTTTGACAAGCAACACATGTAAGTTCATTTTGAAAAGACTTGGAAGGGATTCCTCTAACAAGATTACCCTTAAAAAGTTTATTAAGATTTTTGAAATTAAAATGACCTAACCTCGTATGCCATAAGTTAGACTCATCAACAGAAGCTTTAGCTAATAAACATGTAATACCACATGTTAGAAAAATAGTATGGAGATTGAAAGTGTACATGTTTTCTTGCCTTGGTACCTTTCGTAAGATTTGAGACTCTTTTGGCATCTCAAAATCTAGAGAGACTACTATACAGTCTGTATCAGTAAACAGTACCTTGTTCTTTCTATCACACATATGTGATATAGAAAAGATATTGAAGTCATTCAACTCCTTCACAAAGAAGACTTCTTCAAACTCCAATTTTCTAGTATTTATCTTTCCTTTTCTAGTGGTTCTGCCTTTACTTCCACCAAAGGCAACAAGACCACCTTTGAAATCATTAAACTCAACTATATCATCTTTGTTCCCTGTCATGTGCCTTGAGCATCCACTATCCACTATTCCCTTATCTTTCAATTCATTGATTAGATGCTCATGCATAAATGAAAACCATATTAGTTGTCAACAGGGACCCAAGCTACGTTAGGATTGGATATAGTGGGACCAACATACTTAAGTGTTTAATAAGTGATCTTTCCTGTTAGACTACATACACTCCTATGATTCATAGTCCTAGTATACCAATAAAAGACATAGGGAGACTCTATTTCGTTAGTCTTTCTTTGAACATATTTATATACCGTTTTAACAGTACTTGTATTGACACTTGGTTTTTACCCTTTTGGTACCCACATTTGAACTGGTTTTTCATGAAACTTGTTTCTAGGTAACTTAGTGATTTCAAACAAGCTTCTCAAAGGTGTGTGAGACTTGGGACTCCTAGACTTTAGACTAGCGGTACTTGTTTTTGGTCTAGCGGTACTAGCAAATTTTGGTCTGCCGGTACTTGGAAAACTAGACCTTAAAGGTACTAGGCCTATTTTCATAAGCACTGCTCTGGGTATAAAGTCTCTATTGGCATGAGGGTGACTTACTTTATTGGTCTGATTTTGTTTGTTCACCCTTTGTGCATAACCCCACTTAGGTTTGACATCCCTTAGTCCCATTTTCCTATTACCACGTGCACCTTTACCTTGTGTACCTTTATCATGACTTCTCATAATGACTTTTCTAGCAGCTTGTTGTCTAGATATTTTATCACCATGCACAGTACAGTCTTTAATAAAATGACTTAAGCTGCCACATACAAAAAACATCCACTTCTTTTTAAAACAGATCCAAAGGGTATGTTTGTACTAGTGTTCTCAAAACCAGTCCACCCTTTTTGATACTACCTTGATGTTTTTTACTACTATCCATTATTTTCATAGGAGTTTTTACCTACTTAGGAGCAGAACTAGGTGGAGACACATATCCCTCAGGCACAAATGTGTTAATTAAAGGTGGATAGACAACCTTTTTAGTCACTACTGGTTCTCCCTAGGTCAGTATACTAGAATCATAGGTGCATGAGGTGTAGTTACTATAATCTGAGTCTGAATCACTTGACTTTTTACCATACATAGCTTTTGATTCATTCAATTCTACACTACTATTATTATTTGGGGGCATGCAAATTCTAGATAATTATGGAGGAACTACTTTCATTCCTTTAGTATACCTATCATTCTCAGGAACATCCTCTGAATCACCACTAGAACTATCAAAAATACCTTTTGACAAATCTTTATCAGACAATGTTACCTCAGGTTGTTCATCTACGTACCCCAAGCCAGTCTTCTCATACTATCCCATTTGAGAATGAATTAGCTTTCCAATGCCTTTTGAAGAAATTTGCTAGTTTTAAATAGTTTCTATTTCATTAAATAAATTGTTTTTAATACTTCATTCTCAGTTGAAACTTTTAAAAGTTGTCTTTCAAAGGCTTGGATAGCTGCAACTTTCTCTCTTATATGAAGAGTCAAAAATTCTAATTTTCTATTCATAGTTTTGCTGACCTTTTTGGTACAAAACTATATTGGCCTTTAATCTGTTAACACCTTGTTTAAAAGAATTTACTTCTAGTTCTATATTAAGACTATTAAACTTAAGAAAACAATCTTAGAACAAGGGTGTACCTCACTATCTCCTTGAGAAAGAGCCATTAGACCATGATCTTCTTCTTCATGTGCTTGAGCCCAATTGACTGTCCCATCTACTTATATCATTGTCTTTGAACCTTTTGGACTCCATGGACTTCTTCTATCACCTATTGGAACACTTTCAATGACTCTGGTACTGGATCTGTTGTTGTTCTTGGACTTCTGGTTGCTTCATTCATCTTTCTCCCTCTTGCATTCCCTGGAAAAGTGTCGAAGCTTTCCACAGTTGTAGCATTCAACCTTTAACTTGTCATATCCTAATGGTTCCATAGGATCAACAACCATAGTTCTTCCAGTCCTTTTATAGAGCGTATTGGAGCTGACAGATATCATAGCTGCTTGCCACTTAAGATCCATCTATTCTATATCAGCATCATCCATCTGGAATAGATCATCAAGGGTTAACTTTGGTCTGTTGTCTTGACCAACAAAGAATGAGAAAGCTTCATTCTCATTAAGTGATGATGGAGGTCTTCCTTGTGTGTTTGAAGGACTACTAACAATACCTTGGTAGTATGTACTATTAGTTAGATTATCAGCGATATTTTTGAAGTAAGTACCGTTAGTTGAGCTACTAGTGGTACCTTGGAAGTATGTACCGCTTGTTCCTATAGACATAAAAGTCAAGTTAGGATTTGATGAGGGTGCCACAGCTGGTGTAATACCTTTAACATCCATCTCATACACCCTGAGATTATTGTAGAGATTATCAAATGGTGTAGCATCTAGATCATCTCTTGTGAGGAAGTCAATAGCCATTGATTTCCATTCTGGTGGAACTCCTCTCAAGAACTTTTTATTTGCTTCATCATTGGGGATATCACGTCCACTAACTGCTAGTTGAACAAGCAACTTACTAAACGTTCCATATCCTTTATGAATTCCTTCTTCACTTGAGATCATGAAGCTATCAAAATCTTGCTTCAACACAGTTTTCTTCATTTTATTAGATTTGTCGTTTCCTCCAAATCTAAGCTTGATTGCATCCCACATAACCTTAGCATCTTTATAATGATGAAAGCTAGGTAGTGTATCTTCTAAGAGTGCCATAGCCAAAGCAGTTCTGGCCTTTCTCTCTCTAATATCAGCCTAAATTTCAGCAGCAGTTACATCAGGTAAAGCATAATAGGTACCATCAGCTAGCCAATTCAGCCTTTTAGGAGTGTTCCCACTCTTGATCACTTCCCACAAAGTGTAATCTATGTGATTCAAGTAATGTTCCATCTGTATAGCCCATGTTTCATAGTTTTCATTTTTTATTATAGGGGGCTTTACAGCAGATAGAGTATGAGGAGTGGTTGTAGTTGTTGGTGTTGTAGCTATAACTGGTGAAATTTTCATAGGTGGTACAGGTTGCACAAATGGTGCATCTTGAACAACTGGTACAACTTGGACATATGGTTGTCCTTGAGGTATAGGTTCACCGTTTTGGAAATCATCTCCAAAGAGAGGTTGATCACCATTCTGAGACATTGTGGATTTTGTGAGAGTGTAGGTTTAGGGTTTTTTTTCTTCTTATTCAGAGTTTCACAACAAGCTCTAATTCCACTTGTTGATCCCTTTGAATAGATCGAGATCCTGTTAAGGATTGCACAATAGCTTGCAAACAAACTAGAGAACTTGAGAGACTCTTACTTAACTCAAATAAGTTATGTGGAATCTAACTTTATAAGCAAAGAAGAACAGAGATATAAGCTAACTATTCGATTCTTATTAATCGTTGTGTTGAGGTACAATAAACTCATCGTACCTATGTTCCTTTTATAGTTCAAGGAACACCTAGAATATTCTATTAGGATATGTATATAATAAGTGTGTAAACACTTATCCTTTTACCACTTAAAACAATGAAAAACAAGACCAAAACGTGTAATTAATATCGTAAATGTCGGAATTATGTGTTCTTTGTATTTTTGTTGTGAAATAGGTAAAAAAGATCACAAAGAAAGAAAACACGGGATTTCACGGTCATTTATCGAAGAAAAAGTCAAAGGACCAAAAAGTGCCAAAAGAATGAAGTTTGGAGGACTAAAAATAAAGATTTGATGAAGATTGTACAACAAGGACAATGTTTTCCAATCTCCAAAGTCATCCACTCATAAACCACATTGAAAAGCACAAAATTACGAAGCCAACGATCCTGACCTCGCATCATAACTCTTTACGGTTTGTTTTCTATGAATTTTTAAAGTTTATTAAGTTTTTAAATTAAATAAATAGTTTTTAATAATTAAATAATATATATATAAACATTTCTTCCAAAATTTAATAAAATAAAGTTTTTATTAAAAATAAATTAGTTTTCGTAAATTATTATTATTATTTTTTTTTAATTTTTTTTATATAAAAATCCTTATGTTCATTAATATAACATAAAAATGTTACACAAAGTTGGATGGGAGTCTAGACACAATTTGCGCTCCCACTCCTTTCTAGATACAAAAACTCAACCTTTGAAGATCCTTATGTTTATTATTATTATTATTATTATTATTATTATTATATATATATATATATATATATATATATATATATATATATATATATATATATATATATATATATATATATATATATATATATATATAAATATATTTTTTAATCAAAATTCCAATTTTATTAATCACACAAAATTGGAAGGGAGCCGCGAAACAAGCTGCGCGCCCACCCCTTTTTGAATACAAAAACTAAGTCTAGACATCAAAAAAACACCACTCCTCGCGTCATTAGAATGACAACCAGCTAACCGCTTAAGACGCGAGAGAGTACCCATCGCCTCCTCCTCAAACTCCTCGAAAGTCGAGAAGGCGAATGGAATAAACGAGTAACCATGCTCAGCACAAATAGAAGAATACTTCCTCTTCTTCTTCTGAACAGCCGACTGCAAAGTACTCTCAGGAACCCACGAATCCAACCCCGCCCCTGCAAACGGAGAAACCCCTGTAACATCTAAACACGCATCTTTGCCCTGGGACAAATTGTGTAGCAATAAATCTGCTGGCCGAAGATCACGCCCACCATCAGAAACAAATCCCATATCAGCTTCTTTCCTCACCGACACACCAACCTTGGAAAAAATATCAAACAACACATCACGAACAAGATTGTGCCGAAACTTAACCCCCAAATCACTAGCACAATGAACAACATGATCACCCCACAGATCCATCCGATGTACATGGCAACCCGAGCACAAAGAACCAAAAAGGGATTTACAACAAACTGGATGGGAGTCGAGATTATTATTATTATTATTATTATTATTTTAATATTTAACCATCACTTTATTAGAAACAAAAAAGGATTTACAACAAATTGGATGGGAGTCGAGATACTATCTGCGCTCCCACCCCTTTAGCAATAGCAAAACCTATTCTATGGAAAATATGTACAGCAGCACGCGCTCCAATATCTTGAGTCGTAGAAAATCTCTGGATACGCTTCAGCAACGCAACTGTATCTTCCTGTAACTCACCTAGAGAAGAGAAAGAGAAAGGAAGAAACCCATATCCGAGAGCTGCACACTTAGCCAAATACTTGCATCGTTTACGTTGTGCAGCATCAATCATAGCTCGGCCAGGTACAAAGACATTCATTCCCGTACGAGTCAAAGGAGAAGAACCAGTCAGATCAACACACACATCTTTACCTCCATCCCAAGTATGCATATTTTCCAATTATTATTATTATTATTATTATTATTATTATTATTTTATTAACCATCACTTTATTAGAAACAAAAAGGGATTTACAAAAAATTGGATGAGAGTCGAGATACTATCTGCGCTCCCACCCCTTTAGCAATAGCAAAACCTAATCTATGCAAAATATGTACAGCAACACGCGCTCCAATGTCTTGAGCCTTAGAAAATCTCTGGATCCGCTTCAGCAACGCAACTGCATCTTCCTGTAACTCACCTAGAGAAAAAAAGAGAAAGGAAGAAACCCATATCCGAGAGCGCCACACTTAGCCAAATACTTGCATCGTTTACGTTGTGCAGCATCAATCACAGCTCGGCCAGGAACAAATTCATTCATCCCCGTACGAGTCAAAGGAGAAGAACCAGTCAGATCAACGCACACATCTTTACCTCCCTCCTAAGAATAAAACAAAATATCTGCCGGACGTAAGGCCTTATCCGGTCCTCCATCTAATCCAATATTAACTTCCTTTCCGACAGATATCCCTGAACGGTAACATATATAAGCAAAAGTATCACGTACCAAATTGTGACGATGCTTAATCCCAACGATGCCAGCACACGATACCGCATGATCCCCAAATATATACCCATCAAATACTCTCGAACAAGCTGAACAGGGCTTCAAAACAGAGAACAAGGGAATACCTAAGCGATAACACAAGCCAAAGTGGTGGGAGCGCAGATAGTATTATTATTATTATTAAAATTAATATAGCAAGTCAACTGGTCAAACAGGTCAATGTGCCAGTCAACTCAAGCCAAAGAAAGGGTTATACATTTAATATTGAATATATAAACTTGAAAGTATGCATACCCCAATGGCTGCGTCTTTCAGTTGTGGCAGCCATGACCAGGGTTTGAGTCTTGGTGAGGCATTTGGCTGAGAGTGTCACGTGGCACTCTCTGAGTGGTCCACGTGGCAACCGGTTCAGACCGGTCCGAGCCAGACCGGACCGGTTCAGACCAGACCCGGTCCAGACCTGATTCGGTCTAGACCCGGTTCGGTCCAGACAGTCCAGACCCGGTTCAGACTGGTCCAGACCGGGTGACGTCATGTTGACGTCATCATCCACGTGGCGGCGGCTGGCCAATGCCAGCGCGCCACGTGTCACTGACATTCTATGATTACTGTGCAGGTACGAGGTACAGGTGGCGACGACTGACCACTAAGAGGCTGACACGTGTCAGTACGAGGTTCAGACGTGGCAGAGGCGGCGTCAGTACGAGGTACAGTGGCGGCGACTGACCACTGAGAGGACGACACGTGGCGGCGGCGCCGCCACCTCAGTACGAGGTGGCAGGTCTGCATAGTTGGCAGGGCGGATGGCCTATAGGAGACCGCCACGTGGCATGGCGATGAAAACAAGAGAATGAATTGCATGTGTAGGCGTGTGGCAGAGGTGTGTCAGCCCATTATGGGCGTGTGATCCCATGAAATATTAATAGACGGAGGAAACAAAGATATTCACACATGCAAAGCAACAGCTGGCCTCCATATGCTTAGCCTCCAAACAAAAATTAGATAGTAAATTACCAAAATACCCCCAATGTTGGCTCTATATAAAGTCCCCTTTCCCTTTATTTTTTACTAGTTTTTTCTTTCACTAGTTTTTCATAATATTAGTTTTTCACCTAGTAAAATTTGTATTTTATCTTTCAAATATTGTAATAGCTTATCTATTTAAGCTTTTTCATCTTTTAATAAAATTAAGCATTTAGCTTAATCTCTTTACCTTATTCTCATTCTTCCTTTCTTTTTACTTTTCTTTATAATCTAGCTTATTATTTGGGATAAGTTTATATAACTTTTTCCTAATAAGTTAGATTTATATACAAGCTTATTTTAAGCTTATTGTTGCCTTATTTTTGTAGATCTAGCTTATTGTGGAGTAATTATTTAATTAACTTTTTAGCTTTTTAAATCTCATAAGTTATAAGCTTAGGCTTACAACTTATTTATAAGCTAACTTTTTATTTAAGCACATTTAGTTATTATTAATTAGTTTTTTAGATCTATTAGCTTATGTTTTAAAAAATTAAAAATACTTTCATAAAAACCAAAAAAATAGTTAGATCTATTAGTTTTTTATATTAAAAAGTTTAGATCTATAAGTTTAGAGTTTAAAATTTAAAGTATTTTTATAAAACCTTAAAAAATAGTTAGATCTATTAGGTTTTTAAATAGATTAAGAAGATCTATAATTTTTAGCTTTAAAATTTAAAAAACTTTTATAAAACTGATAACTAGATTTTACTCAGGTTAAAAATATGCGTTGTACCAATCTCTTCGAATTGAAAAACTTATGTTTAATGCGTGACTTCGTTTTATTTTGGTGGAACAAAGATGTGTCGTTGTAGTGTTTAAAGTAAAATGTGCAAAGCAATTAAAGTAAATGTGCTCTTGAAGGAAATCTAAGTCTAATTAAATGTTAAATGTGCGATATTTAAAAACGTGACGGAAAGTAAAATGATTAAATGACTAAAAATAAAAGCGTGACGAGAATTAAAATTAGACAAGTATTAAAAACGTAAACTAAAAATTAAACAAGACAAAATAAGAAAAAAATACCCCAATCGGAATATATTCCGATCAGGCTCACCTCAGATCGGAATGATGGCCGGCCCCAAATCGGAATGCTGTCACTCACCCAATCGGAATAACCAACACCTTCAGATCGGAATGTTTGCCTTACCTTGATCGGAATATGGGTGACCTGGTCGGAATGTCGTTCGGAACCCGTGATCGAAATAGCTGTCACCTTACCCACGATCGGAATACCCAAAATGACACCTCAATCGGAATGAGTACTAGTCCTCCAATCGGAATGCTGTCACACTTACCTGATCGGAATACCACTACTTTGTTCTGATCGGAATACCAAGAAACACCCCCAATCGGAATGTCTATACCCTAATCCGATCACACCGATCGGAATGTAATTCCCTTTTCCGATTGTCACGATCGGAAAACAGGGAAAAGTACACAAAATAAGCTAATCTAATAAGCTAAGATTCTAATAAGCACAAGACTAAATCCTAAGGTAAAACGTGTGAAAATAAGCTACTAAACTGAAATTTAAAGACTTTTAAAACAAGAAAAGAATAAGCTTTAACGAAAAACAAGTTTTTATACGAAAATTACTTTTATAAAAACTATATAAACTTGAAAATAAACAAATAAGCTATGAAAATGAATGATTTAAAACAATCAAAAGCTTAAAAATCAAATATTTAAACAAATAAGCAAGTTAAAAAGCATATAAATCAAAGATTAAAGAAAGGTAGAAGAAGATTAACAAGATAAAGTAAAGGTGCGAGTAATTAAAGAAACACTTACTTGAAATTAAAGGTAATTAAAGGTGCAAAACATGTATTTAAATGACAAGTAATTAAAGGTGCATAAAATAAAGGTGGAAGAACTAGTTTGTCAATCTAGCCAACAAAATGAAAAGTGATTAGCTAATGACTATTTATAGGGGATTAGGGAGATGGTTAGAGGAAGCTTCCTCCCCTCTTTCCTTTCTTCCTTAATTGCATGCTTAGGTCCCTCATCTTCTTTAATCTTTTTGTTAATTGCGCCATTAGTCCTTAAGCCTTCAAATCTTCTTTAATCTTGGACTTTAACGACTTTTGGCTCGGGATTTCTTTGGACTCGTCTTTTAATTCTTCAATAAATAAGACTTGAGTTCCTCGTCTTTAAGTGAACTTCCGTCTTTTGACTCTTTCTTCGATAAATCTTCAGAATTGGTCTTGGACTTCCGTTCTTTTTGCACTCTTGACTTCTCGACTTCGTCTTTCAATCTTTTTCTTCAATAAAAGTCCGTAAATGCTCGTGAATTCCCGTGTTTTCTCCACTTTTCACCTTTTCGTCCTAAATCACAACAAAAACACAAACCACGCATAATTCCGACATAAAGACATAAAATACACGTTTTGGTCCGGTTATTATTGTAATTAAGTGGTAGAAAAGATGTGTGTTTTCACACATATCAAATCCCCTACACTTGACCATTGCAATGTCCTCATGCAATGCATTAGTTACAAAGCAAGATTACACTTTTCATCATAATCAATCCACGTTGGCCTTTATTAAAGAGATAGAAAATAAAAATCATGCAAAATAAAGAAATCAAAAGCATACCTTGGGTTTTGAAAATATTATGAATAATCATCATCCTCAAGTTTTCACTTTCTCCAAACCAAGCTTAAAAACGAGATCATTGTTATTATAAGTTAGTAAACTATCACGAACTCATGTGGGCCAATTATTTACTTAGACTCCCTTATTCCTAGGGGTATCTCTTATATTTTATTGTTGTCTTGAATGATCACGAGGATGCATTGTTTGACTTATTTCGATAGTTATTTAGTCTGAAAATAAAGTGAACGATTTAATCAATAGTTAGCTAAAGGACCAAATCTTTTAAAACTGCTTCTCGGGACCTCATAAAGTTCATATCTTGGCATAACTCGCTTCGCGATTTGAGACCTTTCTCGGACCGATATTTGGCAGCGACTTCATACTTCAAATCTTGAGAGACGTTCATGAAATAATGGTCTTCTCTTCATATAGTAATTTCTTCACTTGAAGTTTTGAGAGATTCATACTTGGACCACGACTTCTTCATTTTTCTCCAATCTTTATTTTGGACTTTGATATACAACAATCCGCCTCCTTTTATGACTTGGATCTATTTATCCTCATACCTTGTTAGGGTCTTTTCGGATACACTTCTCCATGACTTTTGGGGAGTTTTGCTTTACGCGTGTGTCTCGATCCTTCATATTGATTTTCGATAAATGATTCTTCACATCACTTTGGATCTTTAGCAACAAAATATAGCCCTCATGCCTTGTTAGGGCCTTTTCGGACTCGCCAATCTTCGCATCCCACTTCAATAAGTTATGCCTTGGCTATGAACTCTAGTCCATACCGAGCAACTTTTAAACGATCTGGGGCTAGAAGCTAAGTAACTTTTCAAATCGTACAACCTTATTTATTAGCAGATAAATTTATTAGCAAGCGATGGGAGAATAGGCTTATAATTAACTCACATAAATTTACGAAAGAATACCGGACTTATAATTGGCTCTATCATCTCTCACTCTCCACAGTTTAAAATCTCAAGTAATGAGACTCGTGGATGCTTAGCCTATTAAATCAAAGTTTTGGGTTTTCGAGTCGCCTATAGGATTTTGCAAATTCTTAGACTTTTTCAAGTTTAGAAATCGCTTCTTAAAGTTCCCTTGATAAACGACTCTCTAGGATCAATTATAGGAACTTGCGAAAAGTTCTTGTTCTTAACTCGTGAGAGTTAAGACTTTCGCGTTTTATAGCTCCCTATATAAAAGCCTAGCAAAACTCGACTTAAACACGTTAAGGGTACTAGCTAGAGCAAACTTAGATAAGTAAACTCGGATTGAGTCAAAAGATTCACAACGTTTTGAAAATTAAAACCACTTTATTAAACATTTATTCTAGCAAAGAAAGAAAATAACTATACAAAGGTAAAAACTAATAGGCCAAAATAGATCAAAAATTTTGAAAAATGTCGAAAAATTGATTTTCCGGTTAAAATGAGGACAAATACAAGGAAAAGGCCACTTAACTTCTATAGAAGTCCCCCCTACACTTAAGATAAACATTGTCCTCAATGTTTAAGCATGTGGGAGTAAACTCCCCTACACTTAGGACATTGTGCACGTTGTTTAAATCTCGCTAAGGAAAAGACAACTAAAGAGATTCCTATTTTAATATTTGAGAAAATATATAAAATAGAGAATCGAAAGAGTTTAGGATAGAACCGGGATAATGGAACACGGAATCACGGGTCGTCAAGAATCATCAAGAGTGGATCATTGAAGCTCGAATCCCTGATTAAGAAGTGAAGAGAGGAAAGCAAACCAACGGGTCTCCCCCTACACTTATGGTAAAAACAAAGAAAAAGATAGATAGATAATTGGGTTGCCTCCCAAGAAGCGCTTGTTTTTGTTATCCGAGTCTCGAGCCTGACTCGTCCCCGAATTAAATGGTCCATGGGGAAGCATCAAATGTAATACCGGGATCAAAGACCTTATCCTCATTCCCGGAGGAATATAACAAAGGAGAGGCAGGAGGATAAGTCTTAAACGGTAGAAAGGTTCTTTCAACATACGAGAAGTATGTGAAATCTGGATCCTCGGGAGGTGGGGTGGGTATAGGTATCACATTGTCATCCTCCAAAAACAATGGACGAGGACCAATTGGCAAAGCCGTAAGGTTATCAATCATAAAATGGTCATTGTCACCTCCCGGGTCAAAACACTCATCCTCATTTCCCGGAGAGGGAAATTGATACATCACCCGATTGGTCGTGCATTCAGTAGGATGAGGGGGCAATATAGTATGAGAAGTAAGAGAAGAATTACCTTCCACCTGCGATACCTTTCTAGTAGAGTCAGAACTCTCCATCTCTGCGATAGAAGGGGTCATGGCTATCAAAGTATGCTCATCAGTAACAAGATCGTCATAGCTATCAATGTCTTCCATCCTTTCGTCAAAGAGAGGATTCACCTCACTAGATATGTAATCGTCATCAAAATCAAATAAAGGGTTCGAATAAATCTTGAAAGTTTCCTTCGGAACGTCTTCATCAGATAATGACTCGTCATCACTAGAAGTAAAATCATCATCTTGATCGAAAAGAGGATTAGAGAAAACCATAGAATCCTCTTCCAAAGTGTTGGTGGAAGGAACATCATCAGAAGAAAGTGCATCAAACTCATCGTCACTGTCGGATGTCAACTCAGATTCACTTGGAATTGAGACCAGGTTATCAGCACTAGACGTATTGAATTCGTCGGATTCCTTTGCAGGAATTGTGCTGATATCCTCATCCCTTAAGATGGTTGAATCTTTAGGCTCCGGCAAGTCAGGAGAAGGAATAGCATTCTCATTGGTCCAAGAAATAGGACTCTCATCGTCATCATTGTCATAATAATATGGAGGCACAAGAGGAGGAGTATAAGCATTAAGGTTAGATACCTGCACTTGGTGCTGATCCGCTTGCCATTTCTCCATCATCCTGTGGACAATTTCTTGAACTTTTTGAAAGTTGTCAAACAGTGTGGCCAGTAGATCAGGAGGAAATGCACGACAGGGTTGAGGATTGACGGTGTGACGTGGGGGCTCACGGTTATAAACACTGGGATGATAGCACGGAACTTTCTCAAAGATCTTCGACGGATCATAAGAAGAAGCATCGTGACGGCCCCCACAAATATAGCACCACGGGTATGGAGAAAAACCCGGTGCGTCTTGAGGATAGGGATTGTCATAGGGAGAGGGTGGGAAAGTATTGTAAGAATTGAAGTATGAATTTGTTGAATTGCAAAATGGACAAAATCCAAATTGTGTATCGTCGATATCAAAACCACACCGCTCACAAGTACACCATTGACATGTTTGAAAACCATGCCAAGGTCGCCCACACCGTCCGCAAGACGGATCCATGAAGAATTATGAATAAGAGGGGGAAAGAAAAGAATTAAACATAATAGAGGATAAATAGGAATATTTTTGGTGCAAAACTTTGAAAAAGAAAATGCTTTATATGATTTTCCAAATGTTTTTGGGATTTTTTTGAAGATTTTTGACACGAAAAATAACGTTCACAAGTGAACGGATCCCAAAAAGCAACGCGTCTCTCACAGAAAACCGTTAATCTTTACGAAAAGAGCCGGCAGCGGCGCCATTTGATAACTAGATTTTACTCAGGTTAAAAATATTCGTTGTACCAATCTCTTCGAATTGAAAAACTTATGTTTAATGTGTGACTTCGTTTTATTTTGGTGGAACAAAGATGTGTCGTTGTAGTGTTTAAAGTAAAATGTGCAACGCAATTAAAGTAAATGTGCTCTTGAAGGAAATCTAAGTCTAATTAAAGGTTAAATGTGCGATATTTAAAAACGTGACGGAAAGTAAAATGATTAAATGACTAAAAATAAAAGCGTGACGAGAATTAAAATTAGACAAGTATTAAAAACGTAAACTAAAAATTAAACAAGACAAAATAAGAAAAAAATACCCCAATCGGAATATATTCCGATCAGGCTCACCTCAGATCGGAATGATGGCCGGCCCCAAATCGGAATGCTGTCACTCACCCAATCGGAATAACCAACACCTTCAGATCGGAATGTTTGCCTTACCTTGATCGGAATATGGGTGACCTGGTCGGAATGTCGTTCGGAACCCGTGATCGGAATAGCTGTCACCTTACCCACGATCGGAATACCCAAAATGACACCTCAATCGGAATGAGTACTAGTCCTCCAATCGGAATGCTGTCACACTTACCTGATCGGAATACCACTACTTTGTTCTGATCGGAATACCAAGAAACACCCCCAATCGGAATGTCTATACCCTAATCCGATCACACCGATCGGAATGTAATTCCCTTTTCCGATTGTCACGATCGGAAAACAGGGAAAAGTACACAAAATAAGCTAATCTAATAAGCTAAGATTCTAATAAGCACAAGACTAAATCCTAAGGTAAAACGTGTGAAAATAAGCTACTAAACTGAAATTTAAAGACTTTTAAAACAAGAAAAGAATAAGCTTTAACGAAAAACAAGTTTTTATACGAAAATTACTTTTATAAAAACTATATAAACTTGAAAATAAACAAAATAAGCTATGAAAATGAATGATTTAAAACAATCAAAAGCTTAAAAATCAAATATTTAAACAAATAAGCAAGTTAAAAAGCATATAAATCAAAGATTAAAGAAAGGTAGAAGAAGATTAACAAGATAAAGTAAAGGTGCGAGTAATTAAAGAAACACTTACTTGAAATTAAAGGTAATTAAAGGTGCAAAACATGTATTTAAATGACAAGTAATTAAAGGTGCATAAAATAAAGGTGGAAGAACTAGTTTGTCAATCTAGCCAACAAAATGAAAAGTGATTAGCTAATGACTATTTATAGGGGATTAGGGAGATGGTTAGAGGAAGCTTCCTCCCCTCTTTCCTTTCTTCCTTAATTGCATGCATAGGTCCCTCATCTTCTTTAATCTTTTTGTTAATTGCGCCATTAGTCCTTAAGCCTTCAAATCTTCTTTAATATTGGACTTTAACGACTTTTGGCTCGGGATTTCTTTGGACTCGTCTTTTAATTCTTCAATAAATAAGACTTGAGTTCCTCGGCTTTAAGTGAACTTCCGTCTTTTGACTCTTTCTTCGATAAATCTTCAGAATTGGTCTTGGACTTCCGTTCTTTTTGCACTCTTGACTTCTCGACTTCGTCTTTCAATCTTTTTCTTCAATAAAAGTCCGTAAATGCTCGTGAATTCCCGTGTTTTCTCCACTTTTCACCTTTTCGTCCTAAATCACAACAAAAACACAAACCACGCATAATTCCGACATAAAGACATAAAATACACGTTTTGGTCCGGTTATTATTGTAATTAAGTGGTAGAAAAGATGTGTGTTTTCACACATATCACAAACATAAAAATATTTTAGATCTATTAGTTTTAATTAAATCTCTTTATCATTTAATAACTATTGCTTATTATTCTAACCTTTTATATTTTCTTTGATCTCGGCATATCGATCTATCATTTTTGAAGAAGAGCTTATAGTTGATTAATTCGGTTCAAGTTGATATGGTTTGATTGATTCGGTTAGAGATTGATTTGAGAGGTCGTGTACTTTACGGGCCAAATTCGGGTTTTGCTTTTGATATTATTGGTATTGGGAGGACGTGTACTTAGCGGGCCGTATTTTGTTGATGTTGTTTGTTTTAGAGCGGTTTTCTACGGACTACGGGTACTAAATCTCTCCTTTTTTATTTTTCTAGTTAAATCGCTTTAGTTTTATTAATTAGATCGTTATAGTTTAAATTGTTTTTAATAAAAGTTATATTTTTTAAAAAATCGGTTTAATTAATTTTAGTTATTATTATTTGTGTTAAAAAATAGTTTAAAAGTTTTTAAAATTGGATTTCATTTAGATAAACTCATTATTAGTAAAAAGTTTACACCTTTTTGTGTTTGTTAAGCTTATTAGTACATAAAGCTTGTAGCTTTATCATCTAAAAAGATTAGTGAGCTTAAATGGTTGAAGCTTTATGCTTAATTTTTAAGTTTATTTTTGTGATTTTATTTTTCGTCACTATTACTTGATATTACGTGTTTGCATTAGATTAATTTCGCATTTAGATTTGTTTTTAATTATAGTTTATTTTTGTTGCATCTAGATTTATATTTGTAGTTTAATTTTTACGCTTGCATTTTAGAGTAATTTTTACGTGAACTAATTGCGTTTTTATTTTTATATAGTGCTTATCCTACATATTTTCCCCATTTTTCGCTTAAATAGACATAGATTACCAAACTATTATTATTAACCAAAAACAATTAATCTCTACGTTAAAATTGGAAATCAATTCGAGTCGAGTCGAGGAGAAAAAGATATGTATACACTAAAAAACTTTATATTAAATTGGCGTCGCTGCCGCTTCGCTCGTTACAATTGACGATTTTTCGTGAGAAGATTTGGATTTTGGGATCCGTTCACTTTTGAACGTTATTTTTCTTGTTAAAAAATCAAAAACATAAAAAAAATCAAAAAGATAAAAATACAAAAAAATTAAAAAATTATCAAAAACAAATTCTTTCCTAAGATTTGCACCAAAAAAAATTAAAAAAAATCTAAAAGTAATACTTTTCCTAAAGTATTACACCAAAAATATTAAGTATTATTGTTATTTTTCTTATTTCGATTTCTTTCGTTTTTATTGTGAATATATATTTTTTATAAAAATACAAAAAGATTTTTCTTTTACTATAGATATTACGTATAAGAACCTTAATACACAATATTTCC
Organism: Glebionis coronaria; assembly: GCA_025667525.1. Classification (NCBI taxonomy): domain Eukaryota; kingdom Viridiplantae; phylum Streptophyta; class Magnoliopsida; order Asterales; family Asteraceae; genus Glebionis; species Glebionis coronaria. The sequence goes on from CM046877.1 coordinate 155,798,650, forward strand.
ATAAGTATTGCTTGCAATACCCCGTATTTGGAGGTGTTCTGGTTCCTTATACGTGTATCGATCAAACAAAAATAAAGGCAAAAATAGATAAATACTTTCGTTAAGCAATAATTCGAAAAAATATGAACTTTAAGGTGAATAGAAAGGCTACGCGCTATAAAAGGCCGTCTAAGAGAAGCTAGGTACTTAAGTTCTTCGCGCCACCTCATTCCCCCCGTTCACTTGTGAGTATTTTTGAGAAGGAAGGCTAATCGAGGGTTTTGCCGCCCAAGTAGTATTACATATATATTTTTTGTAGCTTTTTAATATTGAACCTCGAGAGGGATAATCCCTTTCCTCTCAAAGTCGACCGAGGTCTCCTACCTCATTCATCGAGTTTAGTTGTATGCGCACTCGCGCGCATGCACACATACCGAGTGGTGTACCAAATACTTCTAATTCTTTCAAAAAGAAGAAGAAGAACAAAAAGACCGTCAATCAAGCCGATCCCGAGAATCGAGCTTTGAACAACACGATAGCAACGGATAATCGACCAATGATTGAGATTTTAGAATCTCACGTTGAGGGAAATGATGACGCGATTGTGGTGCCGGATATTGGAGCGAATAATTTTGAACTAAAAACGGGTTTTATTCAAATGGTTTCCGCTACACCATTTTTAGGCCGTACTCATGATGACCAACACGCTCATATAAAACGTTTCATACAATTGGCAAACACCGTCAAACACAATGGGGTGCCACAAGAGGCCATTCGTTTAATCCTCTTTCCTTTTTCCCTCGAGGGACAAGCCCAGATTTGGCTTGATAAGGAACCACCCCAAAGTATCACCACATGGGTGGATTTAGAGACCAAGTTCATTAACTACTTTTTCCCACCATCACGGACCACCTCTTTAAGTAATGACATCATTACCTTTGAACAAAAATATGGGGAAACGTTTAGTGAGTCTTGGGACCGTTTTAAGGAGCTTTTACAAAAATGTCCACAACATGGTTTTACAAAAGTGCATCAAATCAATATGTTTTACAATGGTTTAACTCTTAATTACCAAGACTCACTTAATAGTGCCGCGGGGGGTAATATTCTTGCGAAATCCATGAACGAGGCTTGGGCAATCATTGAAAACAAGGCCAAAGTCCAAACCAAGAGTGTTAGGGCTACTATGGCTAGTGTTGGTACTAGTGATACCGAAAAGAAAATTGACGCCCTTACTTCAATCATGACCGACCTTGCTTTACATGTTAAGAACAATGTGCAAGTAAATACCCTGAGTGAGTCATGTGTGATTTGTGGTGGATCACATTCATACCTAAATTGTGATAAGGTTCATAACCCATCTTAACAAGAAGTGTATGCTTATAACACTAATGAGAGGGTGCATTTTAAACCAAATGTGGATGCTAATAATCTTTCTTATAGGTCTACTAATTATTTGGCTCCTTCCAGTTTTCAACCTCATGCTAGACCCCCTCGTCAATTGACTAATGCCCAATACCCACCAAGGAACCAAAGCCAACAAAGGAATAATTATAAAGGGAATTCTTCCAACAATCAAAGGAATTTTAATTCAAATCAAGGGAATTTCAATGGTCAAAATCAAGGAAATTTTAATGGGCCAAACCAAGGGTTTCAAAATAACAACTTTAACCAAGATTTTCATAACATCAATGGTTTTCTACCACAATTTCAAAACCAAGATTTTCCAAATCAAGGGTTTCACAATCAAGGGTATAATCAAATGAACATGCATAATCCTCAAATGGACTTGGTTCTACAAAAATTAACCAAACATGAGCGAACCATGAAAGAGATGCAAGAATCGATCGATAGGAAATTTATGCAAATGCTTCAAACCCTTCGTCCCCAAGGTGCCCTCCCTTCTAACACCGTGACCAATCCTAGGGCTGACGTTAATTCCATCACTACTAGGAGCGGTAAGACCACCGAAGACCCTTCTTATTCCCCACCTAACCAAGGACCCGATATTCCTTCTACTTCTACCCACCCTCCTTCACCTTATACTTGGGAGATACCACCCTTAATGCCTTCGTCTACACCTTATCTTCTAACTTTACCTCAATCTTATACCACACCTTCGGTTCCCAAACCGGTTCTTTCACCTTTCATTTCTACCCCTCCTCCACCAAAGGATGTGAGTGTGCAATCCACTCCAAATCCTTCATATCAACCCAATATACCTTATCCCTCAAGGTTGAGGAAAGAGAAATTAAAGAATAAGGATGATATTCAAGTTTCAAACTTCCTAAAAATGTTCAAACAATTGAATTTTAATATCACCTTTGCCGAGGCTCTCGCTCACATGCCTAAGTATGCTAAGATGTTTAAGGACCTTTTAAGTGATAAGGAAAAATTTCTCGATATTGCCAATACCCAATTGAATGAGAATTGTTCCGCGATTCTTTTGAGAAAATTACTGGTTAAGTTAGGAGATCCCGGTCGATTCCTTATTCCTTTCAATTTTCCGGGTGTTGAGAATTGTATGGCCTTGGCGGATCTCGTAGCGAGTATCAATCTTATGCCATTGTCCATGTGGAAACAATTATCTTTACCCGAGCTAGTCCCCACTCGTATGACCTTGAAATTAGCTAACCGTTCGGTTGCTTATTCGGTGGGGATAGCCGAGGATGTTTTCGTAGGAGTCGACAAATTCACTTTTCCCGCTGATTTCGTTGTAGTCGACTTTGAGATGGATCCCCGTGTTCCCTAAATTGTGGGACGACCCTTCTTGAGGACCGGGCGTACATTGATTGATGTAGTTGCGGGTGAGCTTATCATGAGGGTTGGGGATGATAAAATCGTCTTTAACATGGGTAAACTTTCCAAACTTCCCGATGAGCCCGAATCCGTGAATTACATCGATATGCTCGACGAAGCATGTGAAGAACATTTTCAAGAGGCTTGTAAGAACGGGATTTCTCATTTACCTCATGTTGAGACCGTAGCTTCTATTGCTCCATCATTGACTCCATTTGGAGAAAGTGACTTTATTTTACAAGAATTTGAAGCAAGTGTAAGGGATGTGGATTTAAAATATGATGATTCTCCCACCGATTGGGAAGAAGACATTCGTACCATTGAGAGACTTCTCAATGAGGACCATTAATGTATGAATTTTTAAATTCTTTTTTATCTCTATTTATCGTTCCTCAAATCGTCTCGAATTGATCTCAAATAATTCACAAGATTTATTCCTTTTTGGTTAAGATATATTTTTGGTTTTTATGTTACTTGAATGCACGTAAAAAGATAAAAATAATACTATAGCTACGTAAATAATTACTAATCTAAAACAAAATGCAATTACCACAATTAGAGCACAAAGAACAAAATAAAAAGGCACAATTAAAATGCAAACGAGAATTAAAATGCTAACAAAAATGAAATAACAAACGCAAAAAATTAAAATGCTAGAAATATAAATGCAAATTTATACCTAAATTAAAAATACCAAATTTATTCTAAAAATGTAAAAAAAATATTTTTACTTTTTAATTAACAAAATATATTTTAAAACTAATTTTATTTAAAACTAAATTAATTAGAATCTAATTATTTAAAAACTAATTTATAAAAAACAATTTAAATTCCTAAAAATAATAAAATATATTTTTATTTGTTTTATTTATTTATTATATTAAAAATTTATAAAAGTAATTTTATAAAACTATTAATTAAAATTTACTAAATAAAAACTTGTATTTAAAACTATTAAATAAAACTGACATCTAACATTTAAGAAGCTATATTAATTTTAAGAGCTGTATTAAAACACAAACAAGGTCTAGACCAGATGGTTATATCGTTTGGTGCCCACCCTTGAGGTCAAGGGTTCGAGTCCCTTGGTGGACAAAATATTTTTTAAATTATATTTTTATGAACAATATAATAGCTAACCAAACATTCAGTAGACTTATAACTTCTATATCAGCAAATATAACCAAGAGACTATGATTTAAAACAGTATATTACCAAATCAGTTTCACAACAGCTAAAAACTTGCATATAAAACTCACTTAATCAAATATTCACAACATCTCATACTCAGATTTGTATCAACTTAAACTAAAACAGATTCAACTATCAATCAACGCATACAATTATTCAAGCAGATTTGTAAACATAAAAACTACTTAACTAAAAATTCAGAAATTAACTTTATAAATGTAAAATAAGCAAAACCTTATAGAGAAAACCTTTGGGAAGAAGGTAGGCGCTGAGCCTCCTTATCTAAACCGAATCAACACCACCTTCGAACCCCATCTGAATCACCATAACTTCGAACAATACTCATCATTCGAACCACAATATTTTTATATGAACTTTCCAATGGGGAAAGTTCTTCCCCAAATTTTACTTTAATTATTTAACAAAAGCTATTGATTTAGCTTAATCAAATAATATTTAATATTATAACAAAACAGATTAAGGACAAATTGCAGTAAACTTTAACAGACAGTAAATACGAGACAATATTAAATTGAAATAAATTTTTATTAATAATTCAAAACTGATTACAATACTATGAAAAGAAAATTACAATTAATCCTAGATCTAATTTTGCAAAATAACTTTAAGTAAAAAAAATGGGACATAGATTACAAAAAATATGGGGGTTTTTATAGCCAACCCCCAAGGCTTGCTGGTGAGGGTTTGTTGAGGAGAATCTTGATCCTTACCGTTGATTTCTTATCTTTCTTCTTTCTCTTTGATCTACGGCTGATATTACACAAACTAGCACACGGATTGCCAACTTGGCAATCAAGTGTGCTAGTTGTGCTTCTTGATAGCTGATGTGTCCTCTCCTTATAGGTGGATTGGTGGGAGTGAGGTGTCTCATCCAATCAGATGAGAGAAAAGAAGCCACGTCACTGATTTCTTCCCATCTTCTTGCTGCGGTAAAGATGGTAATTAATTAAAGTGCGTGTGTCTACACGCGCTTTAAATCATAAAGCCCTAATTTATTTATCTAGGTTTAGGGTTGGGGTGAATGTTAGAACTTGTTTATTTTGGTGTTTGAGAGATGAGAGATGATGAAACTTAGTTTTCATCGAAAGAAGGTGTGTGGTTATATGTGGTGTATTACTCGTTTGACTGAATGATTTTTAAAGTAAATAAACTTTTTACTTTATATCACTTTACTCGATTGATGCAAACCCTAATGGGTAATGAAAAATCCCAAAAAACACTCCTTTCGTTTCTTCTTTTGGTTAACACTTGTCTTGGGCCCAAGTTCTACTCTTCCGTCACACAGATTGTTATTTTGGGCCTTGTATGGGCTTATTTACCAAAGATAAATAACATTAGCTTCCTTATTGGGCTTTTGGGCCCATTAATCCAATGTGGGACCCACAAGGCCCAATAATCTTTTAAAAGGTTAAATCCACTAAAAACGAACTCGATTTTGGCTTCCTTGATAAATCTTCAAATCTCGTGTCGATTTTGCCGGTTTTCGTGAACTTCGGACCTTTGGTATTTTTGCAGTTTTGGTTCTTTGACTTTGACTTTGACTTTGTCTCTTTCTTTGACTTTTCTTCAACAATTGACCGTGAAATCCCGTGTTTTCTTTCCCTTTGATCTTTTGTACCTATTTCACACAAAAACACAAAACCACGCGTAATTCTGACTTTTACGATATTAAACACATGATTTGGTCTTGTTTTTCATTAATTTTAGTGGTAAAAGTATAAGTGTTTACACACTTATTAAATCCCCTACACTTGACCATTGCAATGACCCTATGCAATGCATAATTTTAAAGCATAAAGTTACATTTTCCTCATAATTAACCCATCTTGGCCTTTATTAAGATATACTATTACTACTACAATAAAAAGAAACTAAAGAACGATTTAAAGATAAAAACTTTATTCAAGAAAACAAAAGTTATAATAATTTCCATTAATTTATTAACTTTGAAAGTGTTTGATGGAAGAAACTCGTAAAGATTTCTAAGACTTAGATTAGGGCTTTGGTGTCATGAATATTAATCACCCTCAAGTTTCACATTCCTTATACCAAGCTTAAAAACAAGATCATTGTTTACCATAAGTTCTCAAGTTAAAACCACTTATATAAGACAATTGTGTAATACTCCTTCTGCAATTCCTAAGTTATATCTCTAGATTTTAAGGATTTTCATTCACGCGTAGGCTCATTTGACTTATTTAATAATCTTTAGTCCAAAAATGAAGGCAAAACGTTGCAAACCTGACACTCAGAACCTAACCTCGTCCTAAAAAACGTTGTCACTAAAGTAAGCCCACATCAAGGATAATTTAACTCGATTTGGGGTATAAATTCCCGGATCCGAAATTTGACCACTAGTACTACTTATTATTTCCTCCAAAGTCATGTAGACTTTATGTGGAGTTTAGCAAGTTCATATCATATACCCTTTAGGCTCTTTAAGATGTAAAAATTATCCTCATCTATGGTCCACACCCTGAGGCTCCTTGAACCATAAACAAGGGAATTGATTATTGATCAATTTTTATTCAACACTTACCATACCATACACCCTAAGGCTCTAATGACAAGGTTCGTGCTACATGCCCTACACCCTAAGGCTCCTTGAGGTCATGTTTTAATCTTATTCTTTCTTTATTTATGATATATATATATTAGGCCAAATTCCGCGGTCCCATGGTCTGAATACCTCCTACTTAGTGGTTATGAGCCACCTTAGTCGGAAGTCCACAATGCTGGCATCCTCAATGTGTTCATGCTTTAATTACAATGAGATAAAAGATTTGCCTAAGAGCTAAGATATCGAATCTACACCACAAAAATCCTCATTTATTAAGCAATTAAATATACAAGCGGGAAGAAAGAGCCACAAAAACTCATATAAACAAGAATTAACCCTTAAACTTATTATCAACTCTATCATTTCTCGTTCTCCACAATTTAAATCTCAAGGAATGAGACTCGTGGATGCTCAGCCTAATAAACCAATTAAGGTCCATATGGTTAAGGATACTAGCTAGAGTAAACTTGGATAAGTAAACTCGGGTTGAGTCAAAATATTCATGACGGGCCTAATATATCAAAGATATCTCTTGTTAAAACCATTTTATTTATTTATTTATTTTGACTTTACTCTTGAAATAGAATATATACATATGATGTGCTGATAAAAGGAAAGAAAATAAATGAAAAATACTACTAGGCCAAAATAGATCAAAAATTTGAAAAACATTGAAAAATTAAATTTTCCGGTTAAATGAGGTCAAATTCATGGAAAATCCCACTAAAATTCGATAGAAGTCCCCCCTACACTTAATATAAACATTACCCTCAATGTTTAAGCATGTGGGAGAATAAACTCCCCTACACTTAGGACATTGAGTACGTTGTTTAAATCTTGCTAAGGAAGAGACAACTAAAGTGATTACATTTATTCATGTTTTATTTATACACAAAATTGAATCACAATAGGAAAAACGTATCGAAGAAACCGGGTACACGGGAACACGGGATCACGGGTCGTGTCAAAAGCACCAAAAGTGGATCATTAAAGCACATGTCCCTACACAACATCACAACACAAACAACCTACTTGGTTCCCCTACACTTATTGGTGGAAATGGGTGAAGGCGAAAAAGGGTGGAAAAGGTACAAATCTAACCTAGTTATACGATGCTTGATTTATTTATCACGAGTCTCTAGCTTGACTCGATTTCCCAAATTAATTCAAGGGAAACGTGGAGAGGGATAGAATCATCTCGTGAGAGATGTCCTCTCTGAAGTACAACTTAACCCGTTGGTCATTCACCTTAAAGTTGGGCCCATTGGGTTGAGATAACTCAATGGTACCATATGGGAAAATTTAGGCCACGGTGAATGGACCGGACCAACGGCTCTTAAGTTTACCCGAAAAGATTTTCAACAGAGAGTTAAAGAGTAGAACTTAATCACCAACGTGGTACTCTCGGTTCTTAATCTTGGAATCATGAATGAGCTTAGTCTTCTCCTTGTAGATCAATGAATTCTCATAAGCCTCATTCCTAAGTTCATTAATTTCATTGAGTTGGATTTTCCTAAGATCACCGGCTTTGTTTATGTCAAAATTAGCCCATTTCAAGGCCAAATAAGCCTTATGCTCCAACTCAATGGGGAGGTGGCGCGCCTTTCTGTACACAAGGCGATAAGGATTACAACCTATGGGTGTCTTATAAGCGGTACGGAAAGCCCACAAAACATCATCTAATTTATCGGCCTATGAGGCACGATGCTCTCCCACGGTACGCTCTAAGCTTCGCTTAAGTCCACGGTTGGAAACCTCGGCTTGACCTTTAGTTTGTGGATGATACGCGGTGGAAAGTCGGTGATTGACACCATACTTAGCCATGACTCGTGCGAATTGATCATTGCAAAAATGAGTCCCGCGGTCACTAATAATAGCACGAGGCACACCAAATCGAGCAAACAATTGTTTCAAGAAGTTCACAACCACCCTCACATCGTTAGTAGGTAAAGCCTTTGCTTCAACCATTTTGATACGTAGTCAACGGCTACGAGGATGTACTTGTTCCCTTTGGATGATGGAAATGGCCCCATAAAGTCGATGCCCCATACGTCAAAGATTTCACATTCTTGTATGAAATTTTGAGGCATCTCATCTTTATGTGTGATCTTGCCTTGTCTTTGGCAAGCATCACAATGCTTAACCATTTCATGAGCTTCATGATAAATGGTGGGCCAATAGAATCCGGAGTCGAAACTTTCTTAGCGGTGTAGTTAGGACCAAAGTGACCACCGGTGGGTCCTTTGTGGCAAGCTTCAAGGATTTGTAAAGCCGCCGGTCCATCAACACACCTACGAAAGATAAGATCCGCACATTTCTTGAAAAGATGAGGGTCTTCCCAATAATAGTGCTTAACATCCTTAAAGAAGTTTTTCTTTTGTTGGGACGATAACCCTTCGATAAGAACACCACCCGCCAAATAGTTTGCAATGTCCACAAACCATGGGGTATCATCAAGATTGGAATTAATGGACATTAAGGTCTCAAGGGGAAAATATTCATTAATCTCTTGATTTGGAAGTTCCCCTTGATAAGGATCCTCGAGTCTACTAAGATGATCCATGGCTAGGTTTTCCGCTCCCTTTTTATCACGAATTTTGATTTTAAATTCTTGTAGGAGCAAAACCCAAAGAATTAGTCTCGGTAAATCATCTTGCTTGGTCAACAAGTATTTCAAGGCCGAATGGTCGATGTAAACGATGGTGGTGGAAAGCACAAGATAGGGGCAGATTTTCTCAAAAGCATACACTACGGTTAAAAGCTCTTTTTTGGTAGTTGTATAATGCAATTAAGCCCCCGTCATTGTTTTACTAGCATAATGGATTGGTTGGAAGTGTTTGTTAACTCGTTGACCTAAAACAGCTCCTACCGCGAAATCACTAGCATCACACATGAGCTCGAAAGGTAACTCCCAATTTGGAGAGACTAAGACCGGTGCCTTAGTTAATTTACCTTTAAGAAGTTCGAAAGAGTCGAGACAATCTTGAGAAAAGATGAAAGGAGCATCTTTCTCTAAGAGATGAGTCATTGGACGATCTAATTTAGAAAAATCTTGAATGAAACGTCGATAAAATCCCGCATGACCTAAAAAACTTCTAACTCCTTTGACGGTGGTAGGTGGAGGCAACTTAACAATGACGTCAACTTTAGCACGGTCGACTTCGATACCGGCTTTTAAAATTTTGTGACCGAGGACAATGCCTTCTTTTACCATGAAATGGCATTTTTCCCAATTGAGAACGAGACGAATGTCTTCACACCGTTTAAGCATACGTTCTAAATTGGCAAGGCAAGAAGAGAAAGAATCACCATAGACCGAGAAATCGTCCATAAAAACTTCCATAGTTTCTTCAACCATGTCATGGAATATAGCTATCATACACCTTTGGAAAGTCCCGGGAGCATTGCATAAGCCGAAAGTCATTCTTTTGTAAGCAAATGTTCCATAAGGACAACTGAATATGGTTTTCTCTTGGTCTTTTGGATCGATAGGGATTTGAAATATCCAGAAAAACCATCCAAGAAGCAATAGTCGTCGTTACCCGCTAAACGCTCGAGCATTTGATCCATGAAAGGAAAAGGAAAATGATCCTTACGAGTGGCATCATTGAGCCTACGATAGTCTATGCAAACTCGCCAACCCGTTACGAGTCGAGTAGGAATCAACTCGTTGTTTTCATTGGGAACAACGGTTATTCCACCTTTTTAGGCACACAATGGACGGGACTAACCCATGGCGAATCCGAAATAGGGTAAATCATTATGGCATCTAGAAGTTTGATAACTTCTTTCTTAATGACTTCATGAATTTTTGGATTAACCCATCTTTGATTTTGGGTTGCGGGTTTAAAGTCATCTTCCATGAGAATTTTATGAGTGCAAAAGTTAGGATCAATTCCGCGGATATCGGAGATTTTACAATCAATTGATTTCTTTTTTATTCTTGAGCACTTCGATAAGCCGAGATTTTTCATCTTCTTTTAAGTCCTTAGCAATGATGACGGGTAACTTCTTATTGTCTTCTAGGAAAACGTATTCTAAATGAGACGGTAAATCCTTTTAAGCTCTAAATCCGGTGGATTGTCGGTGGAAGGCTTAGTCAAATTTGGATCATCGTTTGTAACTTCCTTAGGAGTAGGTGTAGAAATATGGTCCTCATTGAGAAGTCTCTCAATGGTACGAATGTCTTCTTCCCAATCGGTGGGAGAATCGTCATATATTAAATCCACATCCCTTAAACTTGCTTCAAATTCTTGTAAAAGAAAGTCAGTTTCTCCAAATGGAGTCAATGATGAAGCAATAGAAGCTACGGTCTCAATATGAGGTAGATGATAATTCCCGTTCTTACAAGCCTCGTGAAAATGTCTTTCACATGCTTCGTCGAGAACATCGATGTAATTCACGGATTCGGGAAGTTTGGAAAGTTTACCCATGTTACAGACGGTTTTATCATCCCCGACCCTCATGATAAGCTCACCCGCGGCTACATCAATCAATGTACGCCCGGTCTTCGAGAAGGGTCGTCCCACAATTAAGGGAACACGGGGATCCATCTCATAGTCGACTACAACGAAATCGGCGGGAAAATTGAATTTGTCGACTCCTACGAAAACATCCTCGGCTATCCCCACCGGATAAGCAACCGAACGGTTAGCTAATTTCAAAGTCATACGAGTGGGGACTATATCGGGTAAAGATAATTGTTTCCATACGGACAATGGCATAAGATTGATACTCGCTCCGAGATCCACCAAGGCCATACAATTCTCAACACCCGGAAAATTGCAAGGAATAAGGAATCGACCGGGATCTCCTAACTTAACCGGTAATTTTCTCAAAAGAACCACATAACAATTCTCATTCAATTGGGTATTGGCAATATCGAGCAACTTTTCCTTATCACTTAAAAGGTCCTTAAACATTTTAGCATACTTAGGCATGTGAGCGAGAGCCTCGACAAAGGTGATATTAAAATTCAATTGTTTGAACATTTTTAGGAAGTTTGAAACTTGAATATCATCCTTATTCTTAAATTTCTCTTTCCTCAACCTAGAGGGATAAGGTTTATTGGGTTGAGATGAAGGCTTTGGAGTGGATTGCTCACTCACATCCTTTGGTGGAGGAGGGGTAGAAATGGAAGGTGAAGGAACCGGTTTGGGAATCAAAGGTATGGTATAAGATTTAGGTAAAGGTGGAACATAAGGTGTAGACGAAGGCATTAAGGGTGGTATCTCACAAGTAGAAGGTGAAGGAGGGTGGGTAGAAGTAGAAGGAATATCGGGTCCTTGGTTAGGTGGGGAATAACAAGGTTCTTCGTTGGTCTTACCGCTCCTAGTAGTGATGGCATTAACGTTAGCCCTAGGATTGGTCACGGTGTTAGAAGGGAGGGCACCTTGGAACGAAGGGTTTGAATCATTTGCATAAATTTCCTATCGGTCGATTCTTGCATCTCTTTCATGGTTCGCTCATGTTCAGTTAATTTTTGTAGAACCAAGTCCATTTGAGGATTATGCATGTTCATTTGATTATACCCTTGATTGTTAAACCCTTGATTAGGAAAACCTTGGTTTGGATTATAATTTTGAAAACCTTGATTAAAACCTTGATTTTGAAAACCTTGGTTATTAAATCCTTGATTTTGGTTATTAAACCCTTGGTTTTGCCCTTGAAAATTCCCTTGATTTTGATTAAAACCCCTTTTATTCGAATTTCCTTGAAAATTACCCCTTGAGGACCTTGGTTCCTATTTTGGGCAGGTGGGGGTGGTTTTTGTGGATCTACAAAACCCGGGGGAGCCAAATAGTTATTAGACTTATAAGACAAATGGTTAACATCAACATTCGGTTTGAAATGAACCCGCTCATTTTCATTGTTGTTATAAGCATAAACTTCTAGTTGTTGATTGTAAACCTTGTCACAATTATAGTACGAATGTGGTCCACCACAAATTTCACACGTTTCATAAGTCTCTTTTAAGGCATTTACTTGCACATTGGTCTTAACATGTAAAGCAAGGTCGGTCATGATTGAAGTAAGCGCGTCAATTTTCTTATCGGTCTCACTAGTGCTAGCACTAGCCATAATAACCCTTACACTCTTGGTTTGAACTTTTGCCTTGTTTTCAGTTATTGCCCAAGCCTCGTTCATGGATTTCACAATAATATTACCCCCCGCGGCACTATTAAGTGAGTCTTGGTCATTAAGAGTTAAACCATTGTAAAACGTATGGATTTGATGCACTTTTAGAAAACCATGTTGTGGACATTTTCGTAAAAGCTCCTTAAAACGGTCCCAAGACTCACTAAACGTTTCCCCATATTTTTGTTCAAACATAATGATGTCATTCCTTAAAGAGGTGGTCCGTGATGGTGGGAAAAAGTAGTTAATGAACTTGGTCTCTAAATCCGCCCATGTAAGAATACTTTGGGGTGGTTCCTTATCAAGCCAAATCCGGGCTTGTCCCTCGAGGGAAAAATGAAAGAGGAGTAAACGAATGGCCTCTTGTGGCACCCCATTGTATTTGACGGTGTTTTCCAATTGTATGAAACGTTTTATATGAGTGTGTGGGTCATCATGAGTACGGCCTAAAAATGGTGTAGCGGAAACCATTTGAATAAAACCCGTTTTTAGTTCAAAATTATTCGCTCCAATATACGACACCACAATCGCGTCATCATTTCCCTCAACGTGAGATTGTAAAATCTCAATCATTGGTCGATTATCCATTGCCATCGTGTTGTTCAAAGCTCGATTCTCGGGATCGGCTTGATTGACGGTCTTTTTGTTCTTCTTCTTCTTTTTGGAAGAATTAGAAGTATTTTGTACACCAATCAGTATGTGTGCACGCGCGCGAGTGCGCATACAACTAAACTCGAGGAATGAGGTAGGAGACCTCGGTCGACTTTTGAGAGGAAAGGGATTATCCCTCTCGAGGTTCAATATTAAAAAGCTACAAAAAATATATACGTAATACTACTTGAGTTTTCAAACCAATAATCGGTCGTCCCTCTCAATACACGCACAAACAAGCGGGGAAACGAGGTGGCACAAAGCACTTAAAAACCTTTTTCCTTAGACGACCTTTTATAGCTCGTCGCCTTATACCCACCTTATAGTTTGTATAAATCGAGTTCAAAATTTTTATTAGTATTTATCTATTTTGCCTTTATTTTTCTTTGATCGATACACGAAGATGGAACCGGAACGCCTCCAAATACGGTGTAATTCCTCGACAATACTTTTGGAATATTGTGTATTAAAGTTCGTATACGTAATATCTTATAGTAGAAGAAAAATCTTTTTGTATTTTTAGAAAAATATTTATTCACAATGAAAAATGAAAGACATCAAAATAAGAAAAATAACAATAATATGTAATATTTTTGGTATAATACTTTAGGAAAAGTATTACTTTTGGGTTCTTTTTTTTTTTTGGTGCAAATCTTAGGAAAGAGTTTGTTTTGATGATTTTTAATTTTTTTTGTATTTTTAAGTTTTTGATTTTTTTATATTTTTGATTTTTTTAACAAGAAAAATAACGTTCAAAAATGAACGGATCCCAAAATCCAACTCTTCTCACGAAAAATCGTCAATCGTAACGAGCGAAGCGGCAGCGGCGCCAATTTAATGTATAAATTTTTCAATTTTTTTATCTCTATTTATCGTTCCTCAAATCGTCTCGAATTGATCTCAAACAATTCAAGATTTATTCGTTTTTGGTTAAGATATATTTTTGGTTTTTATGTTACTTGAATGCACGTAAAAAGATAAAAATAATACTATAGCTACGTAAATACTTACTAATCTAAAACAAAATGCAATTACCGCAATTAAAGCACAAAGAACAAAATAAAAAAGGCACAATTAAAATGCAAACGAGAATTAAACCACCTTCGAACCCCATCTGAATCACCATAACTTCGAACAATACTCACCATTCGAACCACAATATTTTTATATGAACTTTCCAGTGGGGAAAGTTCTTCCCCAAATTTTACTTTAATTATTTAACAAAAGCTATTGATTTAGCTTAATCAAATAATATTTAATATTATAACAAAACAGATTAAGGACAAATTGCAGTAAACTTTAACAGAAAGTAAATACGAGACAATATTAAACTGAAATAAATTTTTATTAATAATTGAAAACTGATTACAATTAATCCTAGATCTAATTTTGCATAATAACTTCAAGTAAAAAAAATGGGACATAGATTACAGAAAATATGGGGGTTTTTATAGCCAACCCCCAAGGCTTGCTGGTGAGGGTTTATTGAGGAGAATCTTGATCCTTACCGTTGATTTCTTCTCTTTCTTCTTCTCTTTGATCTACGGTTGATATTACACAAACTAGCACATGGATTGCCAACTTGACAATCAAGTGTGCTAGTTGTGCTTCTTGATAGCTGATGTGTCCTCTCCTTATAGGTGGATTGCAGGGAGTGAGGTGTCTCATCCAATCAGATGAGAGAAAAGAAGCCACATCACTGATTTCTTCCCATCTTCTTGCTCTGGTAAAGATGGAAATTAATTAAAGTACGTGTGTCTACACGTGCTTTAAATCATAAAGCCCCAATTTAGTTATCTAGGTTTAGGGTTGGGGTGAAAGTTAGGTTTGGTTTATTTTGGTGTTTGAGAGAGATGAGAGATGATGAAACTTAGTTTTCATCGAAAGAAGGTGTGTGGGTGTATGTGATGTGAGTTACTCGTTTGACTGAATGTTTTTTAAAGTAAATAAACTTTTTACTTTATATCACTTTACTTGATTGATGCAAACCCTTATGGGTAATGAAAAAGCCCAAAAAACACTCCTTTCGTTTCTTTTCTTGGTTAACACTTGGGCTTGGGCCGAAGTTCTACTCTTCCGTCACATAGATTGTTGTTTTGGGCCTTGTATGGGCTTATTTACCAAAGATAAATAACATTAGCTTCCTTATTGGGCTTTTGGGCCCATTAATCCAATGTGGGACCCAAAAGGCCCAATAATCTTTTAAAAGGTTAAATCCACTAAAAACGAACTCGATTTTGGCTTCTTTGATAAATCTTCAAATCTCGTGTCGATTTTACCGGTTTTCGTGAACTTCAGACCTTTGGTATTTTTGCACTTTTGGTTCTTTGACTTTAACTTTGTCTCTTTCTTTGACTTTTCTTCAACAATTGACCGTGAAATCCAGTGTTTTCTTTCCCTTTGATCTTTTCTACCTATTTCACACAAAAACACAAAACCACGCGTAATTCCGACTTTTACGATATTAAACACATGATTAGGTCTTGTTTTTCATTGATTTTAGTGGTAAAAGGATAAGTGTTTACACACTTATTAACGATATTTCTCCACCTACTCCTAAGGAAGTTACAAACGATGATCCAAATTTGACTAAGACTTCCACCGACAATCCACCGGATTTCGAGCTTAAGGATTTACCGTCTCATTTAGAATACGTTTTCTTAGAAGAGGATGATAAGTTACCCGTCATTATTGCTAAAGACTTAAAAGAGGATGAAAAATCTAGACTTATCGGTGTGCTTAAAAATCATAAGAAAGCAATTCCTTGGAAAATCTCTGATATCCGCGGAATTGATCCTAAGTTTTCCACTCATAAAATTCTCATGGAAGATGACTTTAAACCCGCAATCCAAAACCAAAGAAGGGTAAATCCAAAAATTCATGAAGTCATTAAGAAAGAAGTTATCAAACTTCTAGATGCCGGCATGATTTACCCTATTTCGGATTCGCCATGGGTTAGTCTCGTCCATTGTGTGCCTAAGAAAGGCGGAATAAAAGTTGTTCCCAATGAAAACAACGAGTTGATTCCTACTCGACTCGTAACGGGTTGGCAAGTTTGCATAGACTATCGTAAGCTCAATGATGCCACTCGTAAGGATCATTTTCCTCTTCCTTTCATGGATCAAATGCTCGAGCGTTTAGCGGGTAATGACTACTATTTCTTCTTAGATGGTTTCTTCAGATATTTTCGAATCCCTATCGATCCAAAAGACCAAGAGAAACCACATTCACTTGTCCTTATGGAACATTTTCTTACAAAAGAATGCCTTTCGGCTTATGCAATGCTCCTGGGACTTTCCAAAGGTGTATGATGGCTATATTCCATGACATGGTTGAAGAAACTATGGAAGTCTTTATGGACGATTTCTCGGTCTATGGTGATTCTTTCTGTTCTTGCCTTGCCAATTTAGAACGTATGCTTAAACGGTGTGAAGACACTCATCTCGTTCTTAATTGGAAAAAATGCCATTTCATGGTAAAAGAAGGCATCTTCCTTGGTCATACAAATTCTAAAGCCGGTATCAAAGTCGACAGTGCTAAAGTTGACGTCATTGCTAAGTTACCTCCACCTACCACCGTCAAAGGGGTTAGGAGTTTTTTAGGTCATGCAGGATTTTATCGACGTTTCATTCAAGATTTTTCTAAGATAGCTCGACCAATGACTCATCTCTTAGAGAAAGATGCTCCTTGCATATTTTCTCAAGATTGTCTCGACTCTTTCGAACTTCTTAAAGGTAAATTAACTAAGGCACCGATCTTAGTCTCTCCAAATTGGGAGTTACCTTTCGAGCTCATGTGCGATGCTAGTGATTTAGCGGTAGGAGCGGTTTTAGTTCAACGAGTTAACAAAAACTTCCAACCAATCCATTATGCTAGTAAGACAATGAAGGGGGCTTAATTGCATTATACCACTACTGAAAAAGAGCTTTTAGCCGTAGTGTATGCTTTTCAGAAATTCCGCCCCTATCTTGTGCTTTCCACCACCATCGTTTACACTGACCATTCTGCCTTGAAATACTTGTTGACCAAGCAATATGCTAAATCGAGACTCCTTCGTTGGGTTTTGCTCCTACAAGAATTTAAAATCGAAATTCGTGATAAAAAGGGAGGGGAAAACCTAGTCGCGGATCATCTTAGTAGACTCGAGGATCCTTATCAAGGGGAACTTCCAAATCAAGAGATTAATGAATCTTTTACCCTTGAGACCTTAATGTCTATTCATTCCAATCTTGATGATACCCCATGGTTTGCGGACATTGCAAACTATTTGGCGGGTGGTGTTTTTATCAAAGGGTTAACGTCCCAACAAAAGAAAAAATTATTTAAGGATATTAAGCACTTTATTGGGACGACCCTTATATTTTCAAGCAATGTGCGGATCTTATCATTCTTAGGTGTGTTGATGGACCGACGGCTTTACAAATTCTTGAAGCTTGCCACAAAGGACCCCACCGGTGGTCACTTTGGTCCTAACTACACCGCTAAGAAAGTTTTCGACTCCGGATTCTATTGGCCCACCATTTATCATGACGCTCATGAAATGGTTAAGTATTGTGATGCTTGCCAACGACAAGGCAAGATCACACATAAAGATGAGATGCCTCAAAATTTCATCCAAGAGTGAAATCTTTAACGTATGGGGCATCGACTTTATGGGGCCATTTCCATCATCCAAAGGGAACAAGTATATCCTCGTAGCCGTTGACTACGTATCAAAATGGGTTGAAGCGAAGGCTTTACCTACTAACGATGCGAGGGTGGTTGTGAACTTTTTGAAACAATTGTTTGCTCGATTCAGTGTGCCTCGTGCTATTATTAGTGAACGCGGGACTCATTTTTGCAATGATCAATTCGCACGAGTCATGGCTAAGTATGGTGTCAATCACCGACTTTCCATGGCGTATCATCCACAAACTAATGGTCAAGCCGAGGTTTCCAACCATGGACTTAAGCGAATCTTAGAGCGTACAGTAGGAGAGCATCGTGCCTCATGGGCCGATAAATTAGATGATGCTTTGTGAGCTTTCCGTACCGCTTATAAGACACCTATAGGGTGTACTCCTTATCGCCTTGTGTACGGAAAGGCATGCCACCTCCCCATTGAGTTGGAGCATAAGGCTTATTGGGCCTTAAAATGGGCTAATTTTGACGTAAACAAAGCCGGTGATCTTAGGAAAATCCAACTCAATGAACTTAATGAACTTAGGAATGAGGCTTATGAGAAATCGTTGATCTACAAGGAGAAGACTAAGCTCATTCATGATTCCAAGATTAAGAACCGAGAGTTCCACGTTGGTGATCATGTTTTACTCTTTAACTCTAGGTTGAAACTCTTTTCGGGAAAACTTAAGAGCCGTTTGTCCGGTCGATTCACCGTGGCCCAAATTTTCCCTTATGGCACCATTGAGCTATCTCAACCATTGGGCCCAACTTTAAGGTGAATGGCCAACGGGTTAAGTTGTACTTTGGAGAGGACATCTCTCACGAGATGATTCCATCCCTCTCCATGTTTCTCTTGAATTAATTCAGGAAATCGAGTCGAGCTAGAGGCTCGTGATAAATAAATCAAGCATCGTATAACTAGGTTAGATTTTTACCTTTTCCACCCTTTTTCACCTTCACCCATTTCCACCAATAAGTGTAAGGGAGCCAAGTAGGTTGTGTTTTGTGATGTTGTGCATGTACATGTGCTTTAATGATCCATTTTTTGTGCTTTTGACACGACCCGTGATCCGGTGTTCCCGTGTACTCGGTTTCTTTGATTCGTTTTTGCTATTGTGATTCAATTTTGTATATAAATAAAACGTGAAAAATTGATCACTTTAGTTGTCTCTTCCTTAGAAAGATTTAAACAACGTGCACAATGTCCTAAGTGTAGGGGAGTTTACTTCCACATGCTTAAACATTGAGGACAATGTTTATATTAAGTGTAGGAGAGACTTCTATCGAAGTAATAAGTGGGCTTTTCCATGAATATGTCCTTATTTTAACCAGAAAAATTAATATTTTTCGACGTTTTTCAAAATTTTTGATCTATTTTGGCCTAGTAGTATTTTTTGTTTATTTTCTTTTATCTCCTTTCGTTTTGTCATCACTACCATATGTATATATTCCATAATAAAGTCAAAAAGAAAAAAATAAATAAATAAAATAGTTTTAACAAGTTTAGACGTCTTTGATATATTAGGCCCGTCATGAATCTTTTGACTCAACCCGAGTTTACTTATCCAAGTTTACTCTAGCTAGTATCCTTAACGTGTTTAAATCAAGTTTTGCTAGACTTTTATATAGGAAACTTTAAAACGCAAAAGTCTTAACTCATACGGGTTTAAGAACAAGAACTTTTCGCAAGTTCCTATAATTGATCCTAGAAAGTCGTTTATCAAGGGAACTTTAAAATGCAAATTCTAAACTTGAAAAAGTATAAGAAGTTGCAAGATCCTATAGATGACTTGAAAACTCAAAACTTTGATTTAATAGGCTAAGCATCCATGAGTCTCATTCCTTGAGATTTTAAACTGTGGAGAACGAGAGATGATAGAGTCAATTATAAGTTTGGTATTCTTTCATGAATTTATGTGAGTTAATTATGAAATTTTTCTCCCATCGCTTGTTAATAAATAATTGCAATAAATAAGGTCGTACGATTTGAAAAGTTACTTAGCTTCTAGCACAAGATCGTTTAAAAGTTGCTCGGTGTTAATTAGAGTTCATAGCCAAGGCATAACTTATTGAAGCGGGATGCGAAGATTGGCGAGTCTGAAAACGCCCTAACAAGGCATGAGGGCTACATTTTGTTGCTAAAGATCCAAAGTGATGTGAAGAATCATTTATCAAAAATCAATATGAAGGATCGAGACACACGACGAAAAGCAAATACTCCCCTAAAGATCATGGAGAAGTCTATCCGAAAAGACCCTAACAAGGTATGAGGATAAATAGATCCAAGTCCTAAAAGGAGGCGGATCGTTGTATATCAAAATCCCAAGTAAAGATTGGAGAAAATGAAGAAGTCGTGGTCCAAGGTTGAAGAATCTCTCAAAAACTTCAAGTGAAGAAATTCCTATTATGAAGAGAAGACCATTACTTCAAGAACGTCTCTCAAGATTCGAAGTATGAAGTCAATGCCAAATATCGATACGAGAAAGGTCTCAAATCGTGAAACGAGTTATGCCAAGATATGAACTTAATGAGGTTTCGAGAAGCAGTTTTAAAAGATTTTGTCCTTTAGCTAACTATTAATTAAATCGTCCTACTTTATTTTCGGCCTAAATAAACTATCGAAATAAGTCAAAAATGCATCCTCGTGATCATTCAAGACAACAATAAAATATAAGAGATACACCTAGGAATAAAGAGGGTCTAAGTGAATAACTGAGCCACATGAGTGAGTGTTAGCTTTACTAACTTATAATAACAATGATCTCGTTTTTAAGCTTGGTATGAGGAACGCGAAACTTGAGGGTGATAAACATTCATGACACCAAAGCCCTAATGTAAGTCTTAGATTTCTTTACGCGTTTTTTTCCTTTAAATATTTTGTAATTTTTTATCTTTTTAGTTTCTTTAGTGTCTAGTATTTAAACAAAGGCCGAGATGGGTTAATTATGATGAAAAATATAAAATTGTGCTTTAAAATTGTGCATTGCATTGGGACATTGCAATGGTCAAGTGTAGGGGATTTAATAAGTGTGTAAACATTTATCCTTTTACCACTTAAAACAATGAAAAACAAGACCAAAACGTATAATTAATATCGTAAATGTCGGAATTATGCGTCGTTTATGCTTTTGTTGTGAAATAGGTACAAAAGATCAAAAAGAAATAAAACACGGGATTTCATGGTCATTTATCGAAGAAAAAGTCAAAGATAAAGTCAAAGGACCAAAAAGTGCCAAAAGAATGAAGTTTGGAGGACTAAAAATGAAGATTTGATGAAGATTGTACAACAAGGACCATTTTTGCAAATCTCCAAAGTCATCCACTTATAAACCACATTGAAGAGCACAAAATTACGAAGCCAAGGTCCCGACCTCCCATCATAACTCTTTACGGTTTGTTTTCTATGAATTTTTAAAGTTTATTAAGTTTTTAAATTAAATAAATAGTTTTTAATAATTAAGTAATATAAAATAATATATATAAAAACATTTTTCCGAAATTTAATAAAATAAATAAAATAAAGTTTTTATTAAAAATAAATTAATTTTCGTAAATTATTATTATTATTATTATTATTTGTTTTTTTAATTTAACCATCACTTTATTAGAAACAAAAAGGGATTTGCAACAAATTGGATGGGAGTCAAGATACTATCTGCGCTCCCACCCCTTTAGCAATAGCAAAACCTATTCTATGGAAAATATGTACAACAACGCACGCTCCAATGTCTTGAGCCTTAGAAAATCTCTAGATCCGCTTCAGCAACGCAACTGCATCTTCCTGTAACTCACCTAGAGAAGAGAAAGAGAAAGGAAGAAACCCGTAACCGAGAGCTGCACACTTAGCCATATACTTGCATCGTTTACGTTGTGCAGCATCAATCACAGCATCAATCACAGCTCTTTGACTTTTACCACTTAAAACAATGAAAAACAAGACCAAAACGTATAATTAATATCGTAAATGTCGGAATTATGCGTCGTTTATGTTTTTGTTGTGAAATAGGTACAAAAGATCAAAAAGAAATAAAACACGGGATTTCATGGTCATTTATCGAAGAAAAAGTCAAAGATAAAGTCAAAGGACCAAAAAGTGCCAAAAGAATGAAGTTTGGAGGACTAAAAATGAAGATTTGATGAAGATTGTACAACAAGGACCATTTTTGCAAATCTCCAAAGTCATCCACTTATAAACCACGTTGAAGAGCACAAAATTACGAAGCCAAGGTCCCGACCTCCCATCATAACTCTTTACGGTTTGTTTTCTATGAATTTTTAAAGTTTATTAAGTTTTTAAATTAAATAAATAGTTTTTAATAATTAAGTAATATAAAATAATATATATAAAAACATTTTTCCGAAATTTAATAAAATAAATAAAATAAAGTTTTTGTTAAAAATAAATTAATTTTCGTAAATTATTATTATTATTATTATTATTTGTTTTTTTAATTTAACCATCACTTTATTAGAAACAAAAAGGGATTTGCAACAAATTGGATGGGAGTCAAGATACTATCTGCGCTCCCACCCCTTTAGCAATAGCAAAACCTATTCTATGAAAAATATGTACAACAACGCACGCTCCAATGTCTTGAGCCTTAGAAAATCTCTAGATCCGCTTCAGCAACGCAACTGCATCTTCCTGTAACTCACCTAGAGAAGAGAAAGAGAAAGGAAGAAACCCATAACCGAGAGCTGCACACTTAGCCATATACTTGCATCGTTTACGTTGTGCAGCATCAATCACAGCTCGGCCGGGTACAAAGTCATTCATCCCCGTTCGAGTCAAAGGAGAACAACCAGTCAGATTAACACACACATCTTTACCTCCATCCCAAGAATAAAACAAAATATTTGCCGGACGTAAGGCATTATCAAGTCCTCCATCTAATCCGATATTAACTTCCTTTCTGACAGATATCCCTGAACGATAGCATATATCAGCAAGATTATCACGTACCAAATTGTGACGATGCTTAATCCCAACGATACCAACACACGATACTGCATGATCCCCAAATATATCCCCATCAAATACTCTCGAACAAGCTGAACAGGGCTTCGAAACAGAGAACAAGGGAATACCTAAGCGATAACACAAAACACATCGATAAGTCCCCCCGTTCATAGTCTGACCCAACCCCGAGATAGGAACCGTCCTAAGCCAATCAGAAGTATGATCCTCCCTCTGAGATGCCCATAAAGCCATCTGTCGAGTAGATAAAGCGAAAGTGGATTCTGCATTTTTAATAACCCGAGTAAAATATATATCTGCCATTTCCTCATGAGTTTGGGGGCAGCGACTTCACTCGGATTACTTAGAAAATCAATCTCCATAACCGAGTTAAACACACGTAAGGCATCATCAAACTAGAGTCCATAAGTTTTAATATCAGAGTGTTGTAGTAGCTTAGACTGTAAATCAACTGACTGTAACCGAGAAGCAAGGAAAGCATAATGCAACACATCACCCGCAGAATAGACACCCAACCCCCCAAAGGTAAAGGGCAACGTAGCAAGTCTCCACTGCCAGTCAGTAAACCCCGGTCCAGAAGCAATAACAATACGCTCCAAAGAAGAACGGAGTGCCATATCAAAAGAACTTTGGGCAGACTTAAAAGCACAGGGTGAACATGTACACACAGAAAAATATAACTTGGAAATACCGACACAAGTACGAAGAAGCCACAACTCACATTGAGGGTCATTAATTTTTGCCACGTCATCCATAAGCTTAATAGTCTTAGCCACACGCTTCAACACAAGCTGACTACAAAAATCAAGGTCTACACTCGCAGGCCCCCGAGTAACTTAACACCGCGCGTAGGTCGAGCAATATTATCTGGGAACACACCACCAAACTTGCTACGAGGATCCTCGATCGGCCAAAAAACTTCAGTCTTATCAACATTTAGATACAAGTCATACACGGGGCCATCCTTCATGATACACTCCAAAACTTTCCCCACAACCAAAGTATCCCCAATAATAGTACCATCGTCCAAATACCAGGCCTGTAAAGAAAGAGAGAAGGAGTCCCGAATCTTACATATCAATTGATGAAGTACAAGAGCAAAGAGTAACGGACCAAGAGGGTCACCCTGGTGTACCCCCTGACATGACCTTAATACATGCTCCCCATAATACAACCTAGCCGGGCTAGAATAACAGAACTCCACCCAAGACGAGATGGAGGGACAACGAAGACGAACCTCTCGCAACATAACCTCTCGATCTACCAAATTGAAAGCAAAAGGCTGAATTTATGTAACATTTTGTCCAAATTAACTAATGTACGCAAGATACTTTTTTTATTCCATATCTACGCAACATACTTTCAAATACTTTCTAATCTACGCAATATTGACCAAAATGTGACTTGTTTGACCGGTTACCAATTAGAAAAGTTACAGTTTGGTCATTTGGTCTACGTGGACTTCCCCCGTTAGTCCTTTGACATTTTTTCGTTAAAAACTTTGTAATGATACTTTGACTTTAATACGCACATTTTTATCCACGATTTTATACACACTTTTTTATACGTGCAATTATATACACGTTTTTATACGCGAGAAAATTTGAACTTTGACAGACGATTTTAGCGTCAAAACAGATCCCGTAGACTCCGAAAATCTTGCAATAAGTCAATGTATACGTTCTCTACAACTCTCATGTGTTACGTTTTTCATGAAAAAGATATTTAGATGGTCGAAACCTCGAATTAAAACTGTGACATCAATACTAGTATTTTCAGTAATTAAGTAAATTCGGATTTCGACGATCTCGTTTAGTGCTAAAAACTTACTTTTAAGTCTCTAAACCTATCAGTGACTAAATATAGACAGTCTATATATAAAATATTATTAAATAAAGTTTAAAACTTATAACGATAGTAGTATGTTAAATAAAATGGAAAATTAATAAGCACATATCGATTCCATTACGTATCTGAAAAATATAATAGTGAAAAGAAATTGCTCAAAAACTTCCCGTTTACAAATTAAACTCAAACATATAACATGCGTCTAAAAATGTGTATCGAAGTGTGTGTATACAAACGTGTATAAAAAGGAGTGTATAAAAAAGTATATAAAACTGTGTGTATACACACGTTTTTATACAACTTTTATACACACAATTTTATAAAAAAAATTACGCTTTTTAATACACACAATTTTATACACACGTTTTTATACAACTTTTATATACGTTTGTATACACAAACTTCGATACACATTTTTAGACACATGTTTTGTGTTTGAGTTTAATTTTAAACGGGAAATTTTTCGAGCAATTTCTTTTCATAGGTTTTTTTTAGATACGTAATGGAATCCATCTGGTGCACTTATTAAATTTTTTATTTTTATCATACTACTGTTTTTATAAGTTTTACACTTTGTTTTATAATATTTTACGTATATAATGTCTATATTTAGTCATTGATAGGTTTAGAGACTTCAAAGTAAGTATTAGCACTAACTGAGACCGTCGAAATTCGGATTTACTTAATTACCGAAAATACTAGTATTGTTGTCATAGTTTTAAATTAGGGTTTCGACCATCTAAATGTCTTTTTCTATGAAAAACATAAAACATGAAAGTTGTAGAGAACGTATACATTGACTTAACGTGAGTTTTTCGGAGTTTACGAGATAAGTTTTGACGTTGAAATCGTCTGTCAAAGTTCAGAATTTATCGCGTATAAAACGTGTATATATTAACACGTATAAAAAGTGTGTATAAAACATGTATAAAAATACGTGTATTAAATTCAAGGTATCATTACCAAGTTTTCTAATAAAAAATGTCAAAGGACTAACGGTGGAAGTCCACGAAGACCAAAGGACCAAACTGTAACTTTTCTAAGTGTAATCGGTCAAACAAGTCACATTTTGGTCAATATTGCGTAGATTAGTAAGTATTTGAAAGTATGTTGCGTAGATCCGGAATTAAAAAAGTATCTTACGTACATTAGTTAACTTGAACAAATACGTTACATAAATTCAGTCTTTCCCCTTTTTAAAATCCACTAGTAACATCGACAAACCAACATCATCACCATACCTCTCAAGAAAGCGATTCAAAGCATGAAGAATAGCCTCACTCCCTCCCAACACCCCCACCCCAAACTACAAATCACCAAAGTACCCATCCAAAGAATGACCAACCTCATAAGCACATACCTTGGAAACAAGCCATCTCCAGACAGTACCTACAGCAATGGGACGGATCCCACCACCAGGCTTAACCAACGGGGTGAGAGGAGCACTGTCGATATACTCACCCAACACCTTGGGACATCGCCCATCAAGAAAAATGTTCACTACTTGAGTGATAGAAGAAACTAAATCATCAGAAATAGCAACCGCAAAACCACTCAAACAATCTATAAGGTGTTGGGCCCGCAACCCATCCCGCCCACAAGACGTACCTCGGGGAAAACTCTTGATCAAGTCAAGAACCACAGATTGAGAAACAACAAGGTGATGAAGATCAAGAGGTATATCTGGTAAAGAATGAGCATGCAAAAGGGTGCTTATTCTTTAAGTCTTCAAGAGTAGTATCATTATAAGGAACCACACCAGATGAGGAAAGAACTCTGACAGCCACAGAATAATGCCCATCAGGGTGCTTATTCTTTAAGTCTTCAAGAGTATTATTATTATTATTATTATTATTAAAATTAATATAGAAAGTCAACTGGTCAAACAGGTCAATGTGTCAGTCAACTCAAGCCAAAGAAAGGGTTATACATTTAATATTGTGTATATAAACCTGAAAGTATGCATGCCCCAGTGGCTGCGTCTTTCAGCTGTGGCAGCCATGACCAGGGTTCGAGTCTTGGTGAGGCATTTGGCTGAGTATTTATACTCAGTGCCACATGGCACTCTCTGAGTGGTCCACGTGGCAACCGGTTCAGACCGGTCCGAGCCAGACCAGACCAGACCGGGCCGGTTCAGACCAGACCCGATTCGGTCCAAACCTGGTTCAGACCCGGTTCAGACCGGTCCAGACCGGGTGACGTCATGCTGACGTCATCATCCACGTGGCAGCGGCTGGCCAATGTCAGCGCGCCACGTGTCAGTATGAGGTTCAGACGTGGCAGAGGTGGCGTCAGTACGAGGTACAGTGGCGGCTGGCCACTTAGAGGACGACACGTGGCGGCGGCGCCGCCACGTCGGTACGAGGTGGCAGGTCTACATAGTTGGCAGGGCGGCTGGCCTATAGGAGACCGCCACGTGGCATGGCGATGAAAATAAGAGAATGAACTGCATGTGTAGGCGTGTGGCAGAGGTGTGTCAGCCCATTATGGGCGTGTGATCCCATGAAATATTAATATACGGAGGAACAAAGATATTCACACATGCAAAGCAACAGCTGGCCTCCATATGCTTAGCCTCCAATCAAAAATTAGATAGTAAATTACCAAAATATCCCAATGTTGACTCTATATAAAGTCCCCCTTCCTTTTATTTTTCACTAGTTTTTTCTTTCACTAGTTTTTCATAATATTAGTTTCACCTAGTTAAATTTGTATTTTCTCTTTCAAATATTGTAATAGCTTATCTATTAATAATTTTCATCTTTTAATAAAATTAATCATTTAGCTTAATCTCTTTACCTTATTCTCATTCTTCCTTTCTTTTTACTTTTCTTTATAATCTAGCTTATTATTTGGGATAAGTTTATATAACTTTTTCCTAATAAGTTAGATTTATATACAAGCTTATTATAAGCTTATTGTTGCCTTATTTTAGTAGATCTAGCTTATTGTGGAGTAATTATTTAATCAGCTTTTTAGCTTTTTAAATCTCATAAGTTATAAGCTTAGGCTTACAACTTATTTATAAGCTAGCTTTTTATTTAAGCACTTTTAGTTTTTATTAGTTAGTTTTTTAGATCTATTAGCTTAAGTTTTAAAAAACTAAAAATACTTTCATAAAAACAAAAAAAAATAGTTAGATCTCTTAGTTTTTTATATTAAAAAGTTTAGATCTATAAGTTTAGAGTTTAAAATTTAAAGTAATTTTATAAAACCTTAAAAAATAGTTAGATCTATTAGGTTTTTAAATAGATTAAGTAGATCTATAATTTTTAGCTTTAAAATTTAAAAAACTTTTATAAAACATAAAAATATTTTAGATCTATTAGTTTTAATTAAATCTCTTTATCATTTAATAATTATTGCTTATTATTATAACCTTTTATGTTTTCTTTGATCTCAGCGTATCGATCTATCATTTTTGAAGAAGAGCTTATAGTTGATTAATTCGGTTCAAGTTGATATGGTTTGATTGATTCGGTTAGAGATTGATTTGAGAGGTCGTGTACTTTACGGGCCAAATTCGGGTTTTGCTTTTTATAGTTTTGGTATTGGAAGGCCGTGTACTTAACGGGCCGTATTTTGTTGATGTTGTTGATGTTGTTTGTTTTAGAGCGGTTTTCTACGGACTACGGGTTCTAAAGCTCTCCTTTTTATTTTTCTAGTTAAATCGCTTTAGTTTTACTAATTAGATCGTTACAGTTTAAATTGTTTTTAATAAAAGTTATATTTTTTTATAAAAATCGGTTTAATTAATTTTAGTTATTATTATTTGTGTTAAAAAATAGTTTAAAATTTTTTAAAATTGGATTTCATTTAGATAAGCTCATTATTAGTAAAAAGTTTACACCTTTTTGTGTTTGTTAAGCTTATTACTACATAAAGCTTGTAGCTTTATCATCTAAAAAGATTAGTGAGCTTAAAAGGTTGAAGCTTTATGCTTAATTTTTAAGTTTATATTTGTGATTTCATTTTTCGTCACTATTACTTGATATTACGTGCTTGCATTAGATTAATTTCACATTTAGATTTGTTTTTAATTATAGTTTATTTTTGTTGCATCTAGATTTATATTTGTAGTTTAATTTTTACGTTGCATTTTAGAGTAATTTTTACGTGAATTAATTGCGTTTTTATTTTTATATAGTCCTTAGCCTAAATATTTTCCCCATTTTTCGCTTAAATAGACATAGATTACCAAACTATTATTAACCACCAAAAACAATTAATCTCTACATTAAAATTGGGAATCAATTCGAGTCGAGTCGAGGAGAAAACGAATATATAAAAAAAATGGTTATTAGTATATCACACATGATATAATCTTATAATAACTAGAATATATCTTTACTTACGATACATATGTTCTTATCTTAAATAGCAGTACTTACAATAAGCCTAACGGTAGTTGGTCATATGCCACACATATGCTAACAGTACTTGCTATACTAGCGGTACTCGGTTACATACTAACGATACTTGTTAATATTACAAAAAATTCCCAACAATTCATCTTTACCATAATATACAAAGTTAGTATTCAATACATGTAATGGTATATTAAAATATTTTACTTTAGAAAGTGCAATAACTAGATAACATACCAAATGTATTTTGTCAATGATTCTAACTATGGATACAGTTCACCACAAGGCTGTAACACCACCTACAGCAAGTAAATTGATTGAAAAATAAGCTTGAAGATACAACTCTATAACAAACATAAGCTTGTTAGTAGTAAATAATACTTTGTCGTACCTACTTATTTTTATATCTGATGGACTCATCATAAGTGCTGAAATATACACAGGGATGAAGCTAAGGGGTTCTCGCGGGTGTCCGTGACCTTTAGGAATTTTTTCTACGTAGTGTTAATTTGTGAAAAAAATATCGATTTTTTCTAAATGTATCTTAAATGCACCCAGTCAATTGGAACATAATTTTACCCTTCGTTTTTATTCACGTTTTACATTTGTTATATTAAGGTTCAAAAATATTTGTGCATCCGGTTATATTTCGTCCTGACTTCGTCCCTGAATATACATAAGAGAAACGAAACGAAATAGCTCATTGTCTTTTAATATATTATCCACAAGCTGTTTCTTAATAGCCTTATAGACTTCTAGTTTAGGATGTCATGAAAATTATATTTTTCGTTACTTGTAATGAAAGTTTAAGATGAAATGGCTTATCTAATTATTGTTGTTTTATCTATTTTGTCACATAAGTTAATGTTATGTTAAAGGGCATTGTAAACATAGACTAACGAGACGTTTGGTACACGGGGTTTAAGATCCGTTTTTGACACAAAGTAGAAAATTGTTGTTTGGTACTCATCGGTGGGCCCAGAATTTGGGATTAAAGCATTTAAATTCAGCATGTTTAAAACCAGGGTAGGGGTTGGGGTTTTATTTTTGTTATACTGTATTTATAAAATTGTGGGCCCTCTTTTAATTATAGTCACACAATATTTTTTTTCTTTGTTTTTTTATAATAATAAATTTTTTTTTTTTATATTATTTAATAAAAACTAAATCAAAACTAAATCTTACCTAATCCTAAACCTTCCACTTTTTAAACTCATATCAAAAATAAAACCCGGCCTTAAACCAAACGGACCCTAATAGTCAGATACATGGGCTATGTGTAATTTTCAAAGAAAGCATTCTGTTTTTATCTACCTATAATTAACAGTGTTGATAATTTTGATCATAAAACTATAAACTACACAATACAAAAATCCTTGACAAATCACAAAGTCATTTTTTTAATTTATCAAATATGATATTTGAAAGTATCATATTCGATAATGCAATCTAATATTTTTTTTAGTATGATGTGTTTATAACCTGAGCTATTTCATATTTTTCAAGTATGAGATTTTTTACTTCATATTTTTAAAGAAGTATCATATATGATACTTGAAAGTATCATATATGATACTTTTAAGTATCATATCTGATTTTGAAATCATACGTGATACTTAAAAGTATCATATATAATACTTGAAAGTATCATGTATGATAACCTGATCTAGTTTATAATTTTTTCTACCTTCAATTTTGATGTTTCAATCAAATACTACGTAGAGTTTAACCTACTTATTTTAGCTGAGGCCTAGGGGTTTTTCTGGCTCATTTATCATATATGATGTATCTGTTTATTCATGTGTATCATTCCTTTTCGAATATCATATATTCATCATCATACTATTACTGAATACTGATTTCATAATCCTTAACTACATATTCATTATATTTCGATTAAAAACTAAGTAATTTAACAATAATTACATTCGATTCATATAAAAACGTTATGTGATTGAAAAAACAATAGTAAACAGGAGTAATTGCGTAATTTATACCTTGTTGCCTCTTTTTTAATCGTCGTTTTTTGCTGGGTTTCTTTGCATCATCTTTAATTTTCATTTCAGTTTTCATATTTGATGTTGTTCTTTGATCTTGATTTCTATTTTTTATATGATTTATGAGATGGTTTTTGATGAATGTTTTTGTGTGTGTGTTTTAGTGTGTGTGTGTGTGTGTGAGAAACGACGATTGTGGGAAAGAGAAGTATATGTTGTAGGGTTGGGCGGGATGTTATATTACCAAAATACCCCTCCGCCCTTTTTTTTTTTAATCGTAGTCTTTGATCCAACATATATAGAAGGATGGGACTGGTCCCCATATGAGGTATCCAATATAACCCTTCTCTTGGTAATTAATTCAAGAAATTAAAAGGCATTGAAACAAAATGAGGCGAAAAATGGATAAAAGAACTAAATAAAAGAAAAATCCGTAGCCATAAAGAAACTACAACACAGTTGTCCATTTTAACTATGATATAGTTCCTTATTGATGGAAATAGAAAACGTGTCTGTTGTACGATACTGACAACAAACCGAAGTTCGATAACGTGGAACCGCTAGATCGCGAGTTGTATCGAGCACAAGTAGCGAACACGAAAGACTACAAAGAACCGACAAATATATGCACACGGTATACCCTCAACTACCTCTTTATTAATAACCCTAATAAAGAATACATTGAGGAAGAAGAATTCAACGAATTAGGACCCCTCATCCTTATTTATAGAGATGAGGGGTAGACACCTCCTTAAGTCAAATAGGAAACTTCCTATAAACCAACTTAAGGAGGTTAGCCTAAATACTTCCTAATACTAGTCTATTCCTAATCTATATTACAAAGTACACTTAAGTCCCTAAACTATATTTAAGTTTAATCCTAATATTCAACAATTTCCATCTTAGGAGTAACACTTAAACATAACCGATACTCAACACCTATTACAAGTGTTGGAACCTTGGACCCAGGACCACCTTTTTAACCAAGCATTGTACTTTTTTAATTTCCCTATATTAGCTTCCATAGACTCCTTCATGTTCTTCTTCTCAGCAACATTACCCTCTGCACCCTCTTGACCAGGTACTCCAGTTTCCGTAATGTTTGCCCCCATCTTTATACCAAGGTGTACCTTTTCCTGCTCATTTACCAAGAAGCCCGCGTTTGTCTTCACTTCGGGTTGTTTGTTCTCCAACCGTCTTTGAGCCACTACAGCATGATCGTTAATAACCTGAAAAATCTCAGCTTCACGATCCTCTTGAGCTCCCTGCAGTTCCACCTCAAACCGTATTTGAGCCACTACAACATGATCGTTACTATCCTGAAAAACCTCAGCTTCACGATCTCCCTGAGCTCCCTGCAGTTCCACCTCAAATCGAACGCGTTTATCAACATGTACTCCATGGACTCCCTGTTTTAACAACAGGTTCAAGTTTTTTGAACCCAACTTGTTTAAAACCTCCATGCTTATGTACATTAAACCCATCAAAATTTTTGATGTTAAACCTAGTTGTCAAACTAGCCATTCCTTTTTTCCCTTTTTTGTTTGCTAAACCTTGTGAAAAACCTCACAATCACAAACTGACAAAGTCCTTTCAGTAATTCGCTAATCCTTGTGATATATTAAACCTCACAAGAAAAACCTTCTTAGACATCCAAGTCCCCTTTTGTGTAAAATCCCTTGCTTTATCGATATAACCTAAGAGAAACCTTCTTAGACATCGATCAAACCAAGAAACCCTTCAAAAAGAAAAACCCTTTCTTACTCAAATATCGATTGAGTCTTGTAAATTAACCTATCCAACAAATCGACAACCCTTGAATTAAGAAAGTACCCGGCTCTTTTTGAAGTAACCATTGTCGTACTTTTAATTTTGCAAAATCAATTTCTAATAACCTAAGAAATCTTGCAACCTCGACAAGTCTTGAATCTTCTTTAACCTTGCTACAAACCATGTCAAGTTGTTTCTTAACTAATTTTACTGACAAGCCTCACAAGCTGTGTGGAATATACCCGTTGTTGCGTAAAACCTTTTCTTACAAATCGAATTTATTAGAAAACCTCTAAACCCTCGATCACGAACAAGCAACCTGATCGTTAACTTGAAAACCCAAGTAAACCACGATCAAACTTGAATCACAAGAAAATACCCTTCTTGCAAATCGAATTTATTAGATACCCTAAACCCTCAATCACGAACAACTGAACAAGTGCCTCGATCGTTAACTTGAAAACCCAAGCAAACCACGATCAAACTTGAACCAAAAGAAAGTGCCCTTTTTGCAAATCAAATTTATTAGAAAACCTTATACCCTCGATTTCGAACACGTCAACCCAATCGCTAGCTTGAAACCCAAGCGAACCACGATCTTAACTTGAACCACAAAAAAGATACCCACAACAACGAACCTTCACGTTAATCAACTTTTAAAAACTTAAAAGTATTATTGCCGAAGTCGAGTTCCAAATCAATACTCGTTTTTTTTCGAAAAAAAAAAAAACCTTCGATGACTTTTTTAGTATTATCAATAAGCCATAGAAAAACATTGGTATTTTTTTTCTCCCACACGTGGTCTCATCTTAAAACAAGAATTCAAAAACTTAACATGCAACTACAAGAATAAACCTTTAATTTGTCTACACGTGAAAACAAAAAATAACCAATCATGTCGATCGCTAATCGCTACTTTAAAAATCGAATTCGAAACCTCGATACTTTTGACGATTATACCTCGATCTAGCACTCGATCTTCGGAGACCACAATGACCGTGGCTTTAATACCACTTGTTATAATCGACTACAATCCTAGAAACTAGATGCGGAACACAACGATCAAACAAGCATCGACAGAAAAGTAAAGAACCCACAAGGTATGTGCACGGTATACCCTCAACTACCTCTTTATTAATAACCCTAATAAATATTACATTGAGGAAGAAGAATTCAATGAACTACGATCCCCTTAGCATAAATACTTTCTAATACTAGTCTATTCCTAATCTATATTAAAAAGTACACTTAAGTCCCTAAACTATATTTAAGTTTGATCCTAATATTTATCAGTGTCTACAAGGAATTACGGTGTAGTTGGCTCGTTGGACTACGTCATAGTTATTATATATCTGCTAAAGAATGAAAGAAGCCCTAGAAAAACTACGAGGTATTTAGATCTTATAACTACGTTGTATTGGGGGTGTAATCGAGTCGATCCGAGTCAAGTAATGCAAAACTTGAGTTCGGCTAGACAGGTAAAACTCGAGTTCGAAACTCGACTCGAGCTCGACCGAGCCTCAAAACTCTAGTTCGAGCTCGGTTTGAACTTGAGCTCGAAACTCGACTCGACTCGTGTATATTAAGAAAAACAAATGCATAAGAAAAACAAATGCATAAGAAAAACAAAAAAGAGAAATACTAAATCCACATAAATTTTACAAATACAAATCCACATAATGATGTGTCATGAATATGATTGGTACTCTCTTTCATACTTTTTGTTTTTTCACATATGTGCATCCACTAATTAACTTACACATCATTATGTGGATTTAGTTTTGTAAACTTTATATGGATGTAGCATTCTTCAACAAAAAAATCCACTCACAACATAATTTAGCACCAATAACAAAAATTATAATAAAAGTTAACAGTTACAATGTCTAAGATCCAATTACAACAAAAAATAGTGCAATTGTTTCCAAGAGTATCATAAAAAAAACAAATTATATTATACTAGTCACTGTACATTCAAGCTAAAAAATGGTTGTGGTGCTCGGGCTTGTGGTTGTTCAAGTAATAGGAAAGGACGACCTCAAAATCTCAAACGGCTTCTTCTCGATTGGCTTCTTCCCTTTCTGAAATGAATCACGTATACAAATAATTTAGTAAATTAAAATTAACTACAAGATAAGAGAAATAGTAGTTTACTCGTGATCTATCTTCAACATGTATATCAATAATAAAATATGCAAACACAATGAAATTCCTTAGATTCTCAAATTAAATATATTAAAACTATTGAATACAAGTTAATCAAAGTACTAGATTCAAAATTATAGGCCATTCATATCTCAAACAAATATAAATATTATGTAAGAACTAATAATGGTAAATAATAACAATAGTTACCAAAGAGTCTACAGTGGATGATGAACTATGAATTCTTGATTGGTTGATTTTGAGATTTGTGGTCAAGTTGAAGAAGATAAAAGAAATGGTTGGTGTGAAACTGATTAGGTTTTTTAACTTTTCTTTTTATAGAATCGCGATCAATTGCAAACCTTTCAATTTCCTCTAAGGCTAATTTGGAGACTTGACACCCCTACAATTTATATCTTCTTTCCATCTATATTCCACTCTTTATTCTTATTCCTAAATACCAAATTTCTCTCATCATCAATATTTGTTACAAGCATCAAAACGCCACTGCATCGGCTACCATCGCGACAACCAACGCCACCACTAGAATTGACACCATCGTCAACTACGGCGATATTCCGGCTACCTGAAATTACACCTCCGACGAGTGGAGGTTCTCGTCACGTTTCCGAGTTAGACACAAGTAGTCTCGTCGTGACAGCCGTCGGCAGCAGGCATCTCGGCTTCCGATGGACCACCGGTCCAGATGTATTTTAGAAATGACAATGTAACTAAGTTGTTATTTAATACAATATGATTGCTCGCTGTCATGATTTTTATCTTTTTATCTATTTTATTTATTTGTTTGTCTTCTTTAAAAACACTATAGATTTTCAAAAACCATTTCGCCTACATAATTCAACAAAATAATGTCATTGCTCGCTGCCATGATTTTTCATTAAAACGCACACCATGTGAGTCACCAAATCCCTTGTTTAAGACTATAAAATATTCAACTTGTACAGAGTTTTTATTCGGCCATTGCAATCTAGAAACATGAATTTAGATTTATTTTCTTAATGGTATACCGTACTCTTCTTTGGACTTTTGGAATGAAAGAAAGACAAGACACAAGTTTAATTAAAAAATTAATGTTATTTATTAGTCAAATGTGATTGGTAAACTTTTTGATGTCTTAAATAAGTTATAAAGAATTTGGATTGTTAAAATCGTTTTTGTAATTTAGGTGATTTTACTTGAAGATATAGTAAATATATATGCTTAAGCATCATGTTCTCATTTATGCGTATAGTTACATGGCTATAATATTACCGTAAATGTTATATTTTGTATCGATAAAAATAGATGTTCATTGGCAAAAAATTGTTTAATAATTATAGTTGTTCATAAATAAAAAATGGTATACATCACAACGTTCGTAAGTTATACTAGGTTTTTAATCAATTAAAAAAGCCACATTGTTCATTAATTTATCAGTTTTTCAGAGATCAAAATGTTCATTAGTTCATCAATTAAGTATTGTTCGATAGTTCATCAGTTAGTCGTGTTCGTTAGTTCATCAGTTAGTCTTGTTCGTTAGTTCAACAGTTAGTCTTGTTCGTCATTCAATTAGTTATTCTTATTCATCAATTAATTAGTTAGTTCATGATTAAAAATAACTATTCATCACGTATATATAGTTCATCAATAAAAAATGTTGTTCATCAGTATGATCATGTTGATCATTAGTTTTTTTTATACAAATTCATGTTGTTCATTAGTTCTCTAAGAAAAATCACATTGTTCTATCAATTCATCAGTTAGTCTTGTTCATCACTTTAGAAGTTACTATTTTTCATCAGTTAATCTTGTTCATCAATTAATCATTTTGTCTTGTTCATCAATAAAACCTATTGTTTATCAATAAAAAGTTTTCTTCGTAAATATAAGTCGGCGTTCATCAATAAAAGTAGTTTTTCATCAATCGTTCATCAATAAGAGTATTTGTCCATCAATAAAATGATCGTTTGTCAATAAATAATGTTAGCATTGTTTATCGAAAAAATATTGTTTATATATTTTATCAAACACCTTATATGCGCTAAATATGTGTAAAACGTCATTTTCAAATTGAAAAATCTAACTCATATCATATCATATTTAGGTGATTCATATTTCATGGTAAAGAATAACAAAAAATCTACAACTTTGGTGTTTTAAGTTTTACGTAATTCAACATTAAAGCGAGACAAAAGTACGGCTGACGTTTGCGAAAATTTCAAAAATAATTATAACCCACTACACAACTAAAAAAAGTTGCGATTTATATGTCGATATGTATATCACAATGTTCATCAGATAGGCTACGTTGTTCATCAGTCAGATCACGTTGTTCATCAGTTCAACAATTTTCTAAAAAAACATGTTATCCATCACTTTATCGTTTTTCTAAAAAAATAACCATGTTAATTAGTTAGCCTTGTTCATCAATCTTGTTAATGCGTTTTCTAAAAAATATCATGCTTTTCATCAGTTAATCAATTTTTTAAAAGATCACTATGTTCATGAGTTAGTCTTGTTCAACTCTTTTTCTGAAAAAATCATGATTTTCATCAGTTAGTTAGTTTTCGGAAAGATCACAATGTTCATCAGCTATAAGATAAGAGAAATACTGTAATAGTTTACTCGTGATCTATCTTCAACATGTATATCAATAATAAAATACGCGAACACAATAATATTCCTTAAATTTTCAAATTAAATATATTAAAACTACTGAATACAAGTTAATCAAAGTACTAGATTCATAATTATAGGGCATTCATATCTCAAACGAATATAAATATTATGTAAGAACTAATAACGGTAAATAATAACAATAGTTACCAAAGAGTCTACGATGGATGATGAACTATGAATTCTTGATTGGTTGATTTTGAGATTTGTGGTCAAGTTGTAGAATATAAGAGAAATGGTACGGCTGTTGTGATAACATATGTTTGGTGTGAAATTGATTATGGTTTTCAACTTTTCTTTTTATAAAATGATGATCAATTTCAAAACGCGCCTTTTCTACAAAGTTTAAAAAGCTATGAGATATAAACACGTGTCCTTCCTTTCAATTTCCTCTATGTGTAATTTGGGGATTTGACACCCCCACAATTTATATATTTTTTCCCATCTATATTCCACTCTTTATTCTTATTCCTAAAATAACAAAATTTCTCTCATCAGCGTTATTAGCTACAACCGTTAAAACACCACCACATTTGTAACCATTGTGACAACCAAGCCACCACTAGATTTGACACTACCGTCAACTGCGACGACGTTCTGGCTACCTGAAACTACACCTCTGGCGAGTGGAGGTTCTCATCATGTTCTCGAGTTAGATCCAAGTAGTCTTGTCGTGACAGTCGTCGGGAGTAGGCATCTCGACCTCCGATGGACCACCAGATGTATTTTAGAAATGACAATCTAACTAAGTTGTTATTTAATACAACATGATTGTCGCTGTCATGATTTTTATATGTATATCTATTTAATTATTTAAAAAACCATATCATCTACATAATTCAACAAAATAATGTCATTGCTCGGTGCCATGATTTTTCATTGAAACGCACACCAGGTGAGTGACCAAATCCCTTGTTTAAGATTATAAGATATTCAACTTGTACAGAGTTCTTATTTGCCCATTGCAATCTAGAAACATGAATTTAGATTTATTTGCTTAAAGTTATACCATTCTCTTATTTGGACTTTTGGAATGAAAGAAAGACAAGACACAATTTTAATTAAAAAAAATAATCTTATTTGTTACTCAATCACTATTTGTTACTCAAATGTGATTGGTAAATTTTTCGATGTCTTATATATGATATAAAAATTTTGGATTGCTAGAATTGTTTTTGTAATTTAGGCGGTTTTACTTGAAGATATAGTAAATATATATGCTTAAGCATAATGTTCTCGTTTATGCGTATAGTTAAACGGCTATAATATTACCGTAAATGTTATATTTAGTATCAATAAAAATAGATGTTTATCTGTAAAAAATTGTTCAATAATTCTAGTTGTTCGTAAATAAATATTGTTATACATCACAACGTTCATAAGTTATACTAAATTTTTAATCAATTTTTAAAAAATCATATTGTTCATTAATTTATCACGTTTTCTAACAGACATCAAAATGTTCATTAGTTCACCAATTAAGTATTGTTTGTTAGTTCATCAGTTAGTCTTGTTCGTTAGTTCATCAGTTAGTCTTGTTTGTCAGTTCATCAGTTAGTCTTGTATGTCATTCAATTAGTTAGTCTTATTCATCATTTAAGCAAAAGAGAGATTTCGTTACCTTCTTTGCTTTGTCCAGTTTTTTTAGTCGCTGAAGAGGACGTGTCACACATTCTTTTCCGATGTGATTTGGCTCAAAATTTACTCAAGAAGGTTTGTCACTGGTGGGAACTCACGTTCCACGATTGGGGTTTAATAACTTAGATTTTGCTCAGTTAAATTGTTATTCGTTTCAATTCGAATTGATTACTGGTTTAACGTGCGACTCAGTCGTCTTTCGGTGGAAAAGAATATATTGGTTGTTGTAGTGAAATTAAATTGTGAAACGTTAAAGTAAATGGCAGGTAATTAAAGCTAAAACTAATTAAAAAGTAATTGTGCAAAATTTAAAACTTTAAAAGTAATTAATTAAATGACAAAAATTAAAGCTTGACGAAAAATTAATTTGACAATGTAATAAAAATGTAAACTTGAAATTTAAAATAAAGAAAAACGATTAAAATAACACTAAAGTAAAATGGCGGAAAAATAAGCTTTAAAAATTAAACTAAAAATTACTAGAAAAACAATTGGTAAAAACAGAGATTTCGGGAAGCGTGTAATTTTTGGAAATTAAAACGTAATGAAAAGTAAGCTTGGAAAAATAAGATAAAAACAAAGACAAAAGTTAGACCGCAGTAACGATCGTAACTCACGATCGTACCCTGGATCGTACTCTGGATCGTAGCCACAGATCGCAACAAGCGATCGCAGCGACGATCGTACTCCCAGATCGTACTCTGGACAAGTTTTGGATCGTACTCCACCACGATCGCAACAAGTGGATCGCAGTGGACGATCATGACCAAGTGATCGTATCCACAAATCACAACCAACGGTCGCAGTCACAGATCGCAACAGGGAAATCGTGACTTAGATCGTGATGGACGATCGTGGTCTGATCTTAGTCCTTGATCGAAGTAAAGGATCGCAAGTAGAAACCCTAGGGTTTATGCGATCACACTTACTTGATTAGAATGGGTAAGCTCTTAAGAAAGTTACGATGGAATCCAGTAAGTAAATAAGCAGAACCAAATAAGCACTTAGACAATAAGCAAATACCAAAAACTAAACCAAAACAATAATAAGAAGAATAAAATAAACAAAAATTTAAAAACTTTCAAGACACAAAATAAGCAAACTTTAAAAAGATAAAACTTTTAAGAAAAATTTGAAACTAATAAGCTAAATAAGCCAATAAGCATGTCAAGCTCAAAGCTTAAATCGTATGAAAGCCTAGATAGGAATAAAAATGTAAACTTTTTAATCAAATAAGCAATAAGATCAAGCAAAATGAATGCTTCATCCGAACCAATATCAAATCAAAAACAAGAAAAGTAGAATAAGAATGATAATGAAAAGCTTGATAAAAGGAAAATAAAGATTCAACAACAAAATTAACTTACTTGGAATTAAAGGCAAGAAATTTAAGATGCAAGACAAGAAAATTAAATTGACAATTAATTAAATAACATGAAATTAAATCGTGCAAGTAATTAAAGGTGGAGAGCTAAGTTGTCAAATTAGCTAACAAGAATGAAATGAGGTAGGAAGTCTCTATTTATAGGGAGAAGGGAGGTTAGCATGTGTTGCTCCTTCTTTCTTTCTTTCTCGTCTTTTCGTCTTCTATATTCTTAGACTTTTTCGACTCTGTCTCGGGATTAATTAAACTCGTCTTGTAATTTCTTCATTAATTAGACTCGAGTTCTTCGGCTTTATTAAACTTCCGTCTTTAGACTTTACTTCGATAAATCTTCATAATAGGCCTTAGACTTCCGTTCTTTTTGCACTCTTGATCTTTTGACTTCGTCTTTTGTCTTTTTCTTCGATAAAAGCCCGTGAAAGCCCGTGTTTTCTTCCCTTTTCAAATTTCGGTCCTAAATCACAACAAAAACACAAACCACGCATAATTCCGACATTTACGACATAAAATACACGTTTTGTCTTGGTTATTATTATAATTAAGTGGTAAAAGGATAAGTGTTTTCACACTTATTAGGGTTCGTTTCAAGATTGGCAATCCTGGCTTTCCACTATGCAACTTTCATCTAAATTAAAGGAAATTCGGGAAGGGGTCTTCCTCGATACTTGGTGGCACATTTGGAGATTTCGCATCCAATTACTTTTTGAAGAAGCTGCTCCAAATCGATTGATGATCTTCGAAGATATTGTTCTTAGTTCGTATAATTGGTGTAAATTAGGGGCGGCAATCGAGTCGTGTTCGTGTCGATCTGTTCGAGTTCGCGGGTTGATGTGTTATTATAACCTTAACCCAAACACGACTCATTTATTTTGTGTCAAGAAACTCAACCCTAACCCACACCTGCATAACACATGTTACCCGTTTTGACCCGTTTAACCTGTTTAAGTAAATATGTCAAGCGGTTAATAAGGTTTATGATTTGTCAATCTAACTAAATTATATGTAAAAGAATGATATAAAGATGTAAAAAAGGATAACATAACATACACATAATTATGCAATAATTTCAACGATATTTGAATTATAATGGCAATTCACTCCTATTAAATACATACTAAAATATATTTAATCTAAATCTAACATAAAATTAAAGTTATATATTAACTTTTAGAGGCTTATATATACTTAACCAGGTTCATGTGTCGACCTGTTTAATACTTACTCAACCCAAACACGACCCAATTATTAAACGGGTTATACGGGTTGACCTGTTTTTTACCCAAACCTGTTTATCCTCGACCAATATCTGTTTAACTTCGTGTCGGGTTCATGTCCTTATCGTGTCATGTCAAAAATTGTCACCCCTAGTGTAAAAGGCGATGTAATTTTTCTTTTTCTTGGCTAGATTAGTTGAAAAACCCTCATTTAATTTCCTTGTAATTTTCTTCTAGCATTTTGCTAGTTTAATAACAGTCGTCATTCAAAACAAAAGTTAATTAATTAGTTCATGATTAAAAATAACTATTTATAAATAAAAAATTCTCTTCATAAATAAAAGGCACTGCTCATTCAGTTGGGCACCGTATATGTAGTTCATCAATAAAAAACGTTGTTCATCATAATGTTCATCAGTTTGATCATGTTGTTCATCAGTTTGACCATACAAATTCATGTCGTTCATCAGTTTTCTAAGAAAAATCACAGTGTTCGTGTTCGTCAGTTCATCAGTTAGTCTTGTTCATCATATTAGAAGTTAGTCTTTTTTATCAGTTAATATTGTTAATCTGTTAATCATTTAGTCTTGTTTATCAATAAAAATTATTGTTTATCAATAAAAAGTTTTCTCCGTAAATATAAGTCGACGTTCATCAATAAAAGTAGTTGTTCATCAATCGTTCATCAATAAGAGTAGTTGTCCATCAGTAAAATGATCGTTCGTCATAAAAAAATTGTTATCATTGTTTATCGATAAAAATCTTTTTTATACATTTTATCAAACACCTTGTATGCGCAAAATATGTGTAAAATGTCATTTTCAAAATGAAAAATCTCGCTCATACCATATCGTATTTGGGTGATTCAAATATCTTGGTAAAGAATGACAAAAAAATCTACTACTTTGGTGTTTTAAATTTTACGTAATTCAACATTAAAGTGAGATAAAAGTACAGCTGAAGTTTGCGAAAATTTCAAAAACATTTTAACACACTAAAAAACTAAAAGAAAAAATTTGCGACTTATATATCAATATGTATATCACAATGTTCATCAGTTAGGTCACTTTGTTCATCAGTCAGATCACGTTGTTCATCATTCAACAATTTTCTAAAAAAACATGTTATTCATGAGTTCATCATTTTTCAAAAGAAATAACCATGTTTATTAGTTAAT
This sequence comes from Glebionis coronaria, assembly GCA_025667525.1. Lineage (NCBI taxonomy): Eukaryota > Viridiplantae > Streptophyta > Magnoliopsida > Asterales > Asteraceae > Glebionis > Glebionis coronaria. Next base: position 155,841,845 of record CM046877.1, read on the forward strand.
CTTGTTCATCAATCTTATTAATGCTTTTTCTAAAAAATATCATGCTTTTCATCAGTTAATCAATTTTTTAAAATATCACAATGTTCATCAGTTAGCATTGTTCATCAGTTTTCTAAAAAATCATGTTTTTCATCAGTTAATCAGTTTTCTAAAAGATCGCAATGTTCATCAGCTACAAGATAAGAGAAATAGTAGTTTACTCGTGATCTGTCTTCACATGTACATCAATAATAAAATATGCAAACACAATGAAATTCCTTAGATTCTCAAATTAAATATATTAAAACTAATGAATACAAGTTAATCAAAGTACTAATAATGGTAAATAATAACAATGATTACCAAAGAGTCTACGGTGGATGATGAACTATGGATTCTTGATGGGTTGATTTCGAGATTTGTGGCCAAGTTTTAGAATATAAGAGAAATGGAATAGCTGTTGTGATAACATATGTTGGTGTTAAACTGATGAGAGTTTTCAACTTTTCTTTTTACAGAATCAGGATCAATTGCAAAGCGCACTTTTTCTACAAGTTTAAAAAGTCATGATATATAAACACGTGTACTCCATTTCAATTTCCTCTAAGGGTAATTCGGGATTTGACACCCCCACAATTTATATCTTCTTTCCCATCTATATTACAATCTTTATTCTTATTCCTAAATACCACAATTCCTCTCATCATCAATATTTGTTACAACCGTCAAAACGCCACCGCATCGGCTACCATCGTGACAACCAACGCCCCCACTAGATTTGACACCAAAGTCAACTACGATGATATTCCGGCTACCTGAAATTACACCTCCAGCAAGTGGAGGTTCTCGTCACGTTCCCGAGTTAGATCCAAGTAGTCTCGTCGTGACAGCCGTCGGCAGCCGGCATCTCGGCCTCCGATGGACCACCAAATGTATTTTAGAAATAACAATGCAACTAAGTTATTTTTAATACTGATGTAGTGTTTTTGCTAACCTTTAGGAAAAGGATGACAAAATAGTGGTAAGCGTTAAGTGTCGGTTTAGGAAAACCGAGCACTAATGACCCTTATGAAGTTCAAGTTCGTTTCCCAAGGAGACAAGTGCGTTGTGTAATGAATTGATTTTGATTTGTGATTTTATTGTTATGAGAAAAAGAAAAATAGAAATGGGGTGAGAAAAGAATGACGGTTACGAGGACGGATTAAACTAAGACGAAAAAGGCGTTCACGTAAAACCGTAAAAAGCTACAAATTAAAAATTTAAACCTAAAAATTCCTAAAAGTTGCAAACAAATCCTAAGAAATGTAAAAAGAGTTTACAAAAAGATCAAAATCGCCCAAACCTTTTAATTAATTAAATAATGATTTTTTAATGCTAATTAAAGCCCTAAAAAATCAATTTAATTATTAAAAAGCCCAAAATGAGTTTTATCACTTTGTAAACCTCTAAAACAACCTACTTAATTTAAAACTAATTTAGAGAATTTTTAAACTAACCAAAACTATTTAAAATGATTTAAAAATTAATAAAACTAATAAAACTTAAAATAATTATAAAAATAAATCTAAGGATTATGAAAATATTCTAAAAGTTGTAAAACTCCTAACTTTAGCTATTTGAATTAGGAAAAATGAAAAAGGTAGAAAAACTAACTTTCAATTTTTACTAATAAAATAATAATAAAATATTCAAAAAAAAATTCAAAGTTTATTAAAAAATTCTAAAAAATTACTAAAAATCTGAAATAATGTAACTAAGACAAAAATGTAATTAAAAGTTTCTAAAACCTTTTTAATAATATTATATTAAATTCTAAAGTTGGTTAAAAACCCTAAAACCATATAAAATCAAAAATAAGACTTTTTGAAAACTTAATTAGATGTAAACCTCAAGTTATTAAATTAAAACCTAAAAATAATTTTTGTAAAATTTTAAAACTAATTATTCTATTTTTAAACTATTTAATTAAAAACTGGTAAATAAAAAATGATAAAAAATAAATAAAGAAAGTGAAAAATAAAAACTTAGGCTAGAAAAAACCTAAATGGAGTGACAAACCTAAGAAAAATATAAACTGGCCAAAAGCCTTAGCCAATAAGCTTGTGAGAGCTTATTTAGCTACGGCTTATATTTGTAAAAGCCCAAACCAAATCCCTTTAAATACAATGTGAATCCACCCTTGGTCAGTAAAAGACCCAAGGGCAGAGATGGTTAAGGCGTATGTGTGTTGAGCGAGAGGTCACGGGGTCGAGGCTATGCACCCCTTTTTTACACTTTTTATATTTTTTTTCTCTTTTAAAACTTTAAAACTCAATTTGATGACACTTTAATCACAAAAACACAAAAACAAATCCAAGTCAAACAAAATTAAGCCCTGGAACTGTAAAAAACGTGCCCAGTTTGGTTACTTGTTGAACACAAAGAAAAGTCGTATCTTCACTTGTGAAGACTAGAACAAGATGAGCTTGTTCTTGGATTTTTGTTGATGTTTGATGGTCAATGGGGGCACTCCCACAACCAGTTGGGTTGTGGGAAGTCAAATAAACAAGAAGAACACAAAGTATTTCACAAAATCAAGCACAAAAGGGCACAAAATGTTACTGATTAAGCTCAATTGTTTCTGATGAACAGTTGACTTAATTTACTTGCACAAAAATGAAATTCAAAGCCTCAAATCTTGCACTTAGTCCAACCAAATAGCATATAAACTATTACAAACCTTACTTGGACCTATCTCCTAACAAACTACAAGATTTCAAAGTCTAATATGCTCAAAATCTGGCAGAAAAGTGGATTAACTGTTTTTTATGCCATTTTCCAATTTTTTATCATGCAACTCACTTAGATACTACCCAAACTAAAAACCTATTACTGCTAACACATAACTCATACACCCCTAGTTTGTCTAGATGATTTTTAAACCAAAAGCTATCAAAAGTTCCTGGCTAAAACTCAAATCCAAACACTCCTTTAATTTCTGAACTTCAATCTTTTTCAAACCAAATCACATCCAATCCAAACCAAATTGATTCAAACTGTTTTTAACATGCATAATAATCCTATTACACTCAAATCAAACCACTTAACACACATAAACAACTTTCATGCACTTTTCAACAATAATCACATTAATCACAATTTTCTAAAAACTCAAACAAGGAACAAGAGTGTTACCTTGTTGGACCTACAATCCAGGTCCAACAGTGACTGAAAAGTCACCTCCTTTCAGGCTGGGGCCTGAGCAGAACTTTGTTGAGCTTCTGGTATGCAGAACACTTGGTAAAAAAAATGAAAAGGAATAGATAAGACTGGAAGCTAGTCTCCTTCTTGTTTCCTGCACTCCACAACAACCAAGCAGCAGCTTCAAGTAGCAAGAGCTTCAAGCTACAAGCTTGAAGCTTTTGCTACAGTAAGTGGTCAATAAATAACAAGGAAAAAGATTTTGAGAAAATCTTTAAAAACAGACTTTTGTGAAACCAAACTTTTGGACTTTGTCACTTAATCAATCACCAAACAAAGCTGAAATACACACACTTCCACTTTCACTTCAGTGTGTGTGGATTTCAGAATCAACAAGAACAGATTTTCAGAAAACTGAAAATTTCCTTTTTTGAAAATTTTTTTACCACTCAAACTAATACAAACTTTTGGAACTCAGATTTCCTTTTTAACACAAGACCAACTTTTAACTAACAAAAAGGGATTACAAGTTCATTAACAAAACCAACTTTCATTAAATTTAAAAAGGCATTACATGAATTTTTTAAAGAAAATCTGGAACAAGGAAAAATGGGACACAAGCCGTCCCATTTATACCAGCTAGAAGAATAATCTAGAATGCTAAAAAACTAAAACCCTAATGGCATGAAATTCCTGAAAAGCTCTTGATTGTTTGACTGAAAATTGGTCAAAATGTGTTTCATGTGATGCTTGTTGGATGATAGCTGTCTCTTTTGATCTTGGGACGTTCATTTGATGTGGAGGATAAGTAGAATCATGTGGGACGTTGATCATGTCCCCTCCTGGGGTTTTGTGGAAAGGGACGGGTGCAGGGGACCCCTAGGGAATCACATGGGGTGTTGTGGGTTTTGTTTTGGGGTGTAGGATGGGTTAAGGGTAAGGGTAATTAGCAATCTGGAGACTTTTAGGCAAAAACCCTTTGGATTAAGGTTAATTGGACCTGGAAATTTTTAGGGTTTAAGGGGTGTTTAGGAGATGGTTTGATCTGAAATGGGGGTAATTAGTTTAAATAATATGTTTGGAGGGAAGGTTAAATAATCAGTTAATACTGATTATTTAAAGTTGGGTGGAATGTTGACGTGGGAGGGAGTTGTGAGGTGGAGGATTGTGAGTGGTAGAGTGGGATGACATGGCTGGATGATTGGCTGGGGTGGGTTTGAGTGTCTGGTAGTTTTAGTCCCCCAAATTTATTGTCCTCTTCATTTAGTAATAATCAGCAAAAACTTCTTTTTCCTTTGTAATCAACTTTGCATAACTTGTCAATTTTGGCCCAGCCCATTCTCAAACTTTAAACAAGGACCACAAATGTCATTTGGGCATTCTTCAAGGGCTCATAGTGTAATTTCTTGATATTTAAGGGACCACAATGCATTTTATGAGTTTTGCAAGGGTATAAAATGCCAAGTCTTCAAAAGATGAGGGACCATTCTTGTACAATCTTCAAACTTCAAGGTCATTTTTGGAAATTCTTGATTTGGGTCCGGTTCATTGTGCGGCTTCGTTTCTCGTGTTCGTTTTTGATTGATTCTTGTGATCTTTTTGTCATTTCCTCAATATCCGTACCTAAAATACACAAGCAACAAACACGAGCATATATTTGGTAGTTTTAATGATATTTAATGCATTTTAAGCCCGATTTGGACGATGGGACTATCTATAAAAGCAGTCTCATCACTCCCCCATACTAAACCATTACCGTGCCCTCACGCAATGCTAGAATAAAGTATCATAGCACCTCCAAAATTCATTTTTATTCATTTTATTGAATGGTAAACTAGCTACACTACTACTATTACTACTACTTGTGTTTTAGACATAATGTATGATTTTCATCGCAAAATGGGACGTTTAGGTTCATAGAATAAGAACACGTGAATGCTTCGTTAGAAATAATTTCATCGTCCTCGATTTTCACCCTAATTCCATGCCAAGCGTGCAACGAGATCATTGTCATTATAAGTTAGTAATGCTAACACTACTCATATGCCCTAATCACGTACTTATCCTCCCATTATTCCTAAGTTGTATCTCTTATATTTTATTTTGTCTTGAATGTTTCACGAGGATACATTGTTTGACTTATGCGATAATAGAGATTTAGGTCTAAAAATAGAGTCCTAACGGTGTAACCAAGACCATCAAATCAATAACCCCTCCTAATAGACAACGATGTTAGAAAATTAAGTTGACAAGAAGAATCGATAAACACGGTTTTATAACGGTTTTGAACATGAGACTTATTACCAATACTTTTATACGCCCCCTAACGGAAGGGCCTTATTATCTTTGGTTTACCTCCATCTTTTATTCAACTTCGCCATGAAGCTTTTATTATGACTTCGGTCTTGCCTTGCCTTTTATTATCCGCCTCATCGGTGGTTTTATTAGCCAAAGACGTATATCCTCACTCTAAAGCGAATTTTGGATCTTTAAAGCTTCGAAGATTAAGGCTTGATTCACTTTCAATTTTGCATAGATTTTTCGGCCTTGTGGGGCTTCAAATTGTTGGCTAGATTTTGGTGAGCACTTGAAATCTTATTTGGGTGAAGCTTTCGATTATTCGGGTGCCAATACTTCAAAACCGTAACGCTGGCGATACCTTAATGTCTTCCCAATTTAATTACACGGAAGCTACTAGAAAAGACTAGAAACCCAACAATCCTAACTAAACCGCTAAGTCAATATTTATTAAGCAAAAAATATTTACATGCGAAGGGAGAATAAGCAAACAACGAGAACACATGAGTTTTTGAAAGAATACGAGTACTCTACGTTTAGCATAGTAACTTATAATTAACTCTATCATTTCTCGTCCTCATTTAAGAGACTTAGCCTAATGTGTAGTTAAGGAATCAAAGCTAAGTGCTCAACACGCACGGTCGAGTCAAAAATTACTCTTATTCTCGCCATCGGAAAACCTACATTCGTGTCTTCAAACACTTATAAAACATGAGAAAATTTTTAAAATTTGGCCATTTTTAGCCTTATTTTGCAACAAAAACGATAAACTAAAAGATAAACTTTGGAAAGCGTGAAGGTTTGGCAAGGCAAGTATCTGTTCACCCCCCCATACTAAAGTTAAACATTGTCCTCAATGTTTCGAGTCTAGGGGTGCAAACACCCCCATACTAGAGACGTAGTCGAATGCCTAATCTAGCATGGAAAGGGTGTAACCAATAAATTAATAGCCGTTTATGAAGTGTGCTAAAAACCTAAGGTTAGAACATCAAAGGATATATCATTTGGATATTGAGAAAGTCTTCAAAGCAAATGATCGAGTGCTCCCATAAAATGAACACGAGAGGCTCCAATCGTGAAGATCATGATCTAAAAACCACAATTCACAAACAACCACGGAACAAAGGTTGGAAGGGCACAAATCCCCTCACATTAACTAATTAGAAAGCAATAATATGTACATGGATAAGCATGGGTCTCCCCCACGAGGCACCTCGTTTTTGATTACCGAGTCATGAGCTCGACTCGATTCCCCATAAATGTGATCATTTAGGGATAATCATGGTATGGTCAATTTTTAGTGGGGCTTACATGATAAACAAGGCCCAAAAATAACCGGTATAAAGGACTAAGTCCTTTGATGGTGCAAAATACCGGGATCGAAGATGGCGTTCTCGTTTTCATTAGAAAAACAAATCAACGCCACTTCATCGTGTGCCAACAAAAACCCAAAGGGTTTAAAGAAAATAGATGAGAAGAAATAGAAGGGTGGTACAATGGGTAAGTCATATAAATCATGAGCTACTCGAGGTAGACTCGCACCAATCAAATAGAAAGATTTTCCATTTATTGCATCGGTGGAAGACCGAGATTTCCCTTTATAAGCAATTCCAGGATCAAATATCTCGTCCTCGGTGGAGAAAGGGGAGGGAACATAAGGGGCTTCCCCCACACTAGGTCCACACAAAGCATCGTCAAAAGGAGAAGACGAGCTTGTAGCACTCAAAACACGTGGTGATGACGGAGTTAGCATTGTAGAAAAATCTTCTAAATTAAATTTAAAATCTTTTCCTTTTTCATCTTTTAAACTCTCCTTGTGAAAACCCGACTTAATTATGTCAAAAATATTTGGTGTTTCTAAAGCAATGTTAGTCACACTAAAAATTCTCACATTTGAAAACCGTTTTGGTAAAGGTGGTGGTAAGTTTTCAAAACGTTTGTTAGCAAAGAAAACTCCCCCATCGGGATCAACATATTCATCATCCGAAGAATCATTCGTGATTGGAATCGTAGGCTTAACACTCTTAACCTCCACCGGCGGAGGGGACGGAAAATCGTTTTTATCGTCAACTCCTAAAACTCTTTTTGAAATCCTTTTGCAAATGTTTTTTATGGGATTGACATTGTACAAAGACTTGATAGAATACACATGAGAAAGTGTGGAGTTTTGAGTTGCATTTATGACGAGTTCTTCCTCATTGAAACGAAGAGTGATTTTCCTAGCATGCACATCGATAAGTGCTCTCGAGGTATCCAAAAATGATCGACCTAAAATTAGAGGAACTTTAGGATCGATGGGAATGTCAACAACAATAAAGTCTACAGGATAGTAGAACTTTCCAACTTTCACAAAGACGTCCTCGGCTACTCCACAAGCTAGAATAGTAGAATGATCGGCCATCTCGATTGACATTCTTGAAGGAGTGAGATTGGGAAGATTGAGCGACTTAAAAATCTCAAGAGGCATCAAATTAATACTAGCACCAAGATCGGACAAGGCGTAGCATTCCTCCATATCTTGTATAGCACATGGGATTAAAAACTTGCCGGGATCACCGACTTTTTGAGGTATGCGGCTAAGAAAAACCGATGAACAACTAGACGATTTTTGCAATTTTTCTTTGTTATTCAACATACTTTTGAAGTTCGCGGCAAATCGAGGCATCATGACCAAGGCGTCGGCAAAACTTATATTAAAATGCAAGTCACGAAACATTTTCATAAAAAGTTCAAATTGATAATTATTTCGTTCTTGTGCCTTTTCCTTGTCTCGTCTTGAAGGGTAAGGTAAGGGTGGTGTGGGTTGGGGCATAGGCAAAGGCCTTGCAATCTCGGGTTCCATGATTGGTATTGGTTCAACCGTAGGTGTGGTTTGAGCGGTACTTCGTGGGCTTGGAATTTGCTCCTTTTCTACCACCACCTCGGGTTCTTTCTCTTTTTCCTTCTCCATAGAAGTACTTGGACGAGAAATGGGTTCTTTGAAAGTTTTACCACTACGAGTAGTAATAACCTTCAATTCCCCTTTCGGGTTCACGATGGTATCACTAGGAAGACCACCCGAAGAAGACGGTTTACACATGATAGCTTCAAACATTTTTCCCATTCGGTCTTCAAACTTAGATTGCCTAGCATCCGCTTTTAACAACTCTTGCTTAATCTCATGTTGACCTTGCTCCATTTTTTGTTGATTTTGTTGGAGTCGTTGAACATTTCCTTCCATTTTATTAGCATGAGTTTTGAGTTCATTAGCAAGTTCGTTTTTAAGCTCGTTTTTCAACTCGGATCTTAAGCTAACCATTTCACGTTCCATATTGTCAAACTTAGCATCGTTTGCTTTAGCATAATTCAAAAATTCTCCTTGAAGATTTTTGGTGTGATCATTTTGAAAACCTTGTGTGGTAGTTTGAAAATCACGGTTTTGGTTTTGGTTTGAAATTTGCTCATTTCCACTTTGATAATTACGCTTGTTGTAATTACGTTGATTGCCTTGATAATTACCACCTTGATTGTTGTTTCGATAGTTATTAGCATTTTGATTTGATGGAACTTGATTTTGGCGGGAACCTTGACCGTTTTGGTTATAAGTTCCCGTGGCTACATAAGCACTCGAAGTGTTACCATCTGCGGTAATGCACTCGGAAAGATCATGAGCTCCACCACACGACAAAAAACTCTTAGCAACCGCTTTAACCGAAGCGGAATTCGAAGCTTCTTGAGCTTTCCAATGGGACATAAGGTTAGCAAATCTATCAAAAAATCGATTTTCTTCATTTGCTTCATCATGTAAGGCATTAATGCTACGAGACGATGATGAGCCCATTTTGGCAACACTCGGTGTGTTACGAGGGCTATAAACCTTAGACCTATTCTCAATTATCACCAAAGCTTCCTCAACCGTTTTACACAAAAAATTACCACCCGCGGCGACATTTAAATAATCTCTTTCATGATCATTAAGTCCATTGTAAAACGTGTCAATTTGATGCAAGTGGGAAAAACCGTGATGAGGACATTCATGTAACATCTCCTTAAACCTATTCCAAACCGTTGAAAAACTTTCATTTGATTCTTGTGAAAACTTTGAAATCTCATTTTTCAAATGCGTAGTCTTAGAGGGCGGAAAAAATTGGTTCACGAATTTTGAAACGAGATCCTTCCACGTCAATATAGAATTGGGTGGCTCTTTCTCTAACCAAATTTTAGCGGGCCCCGCTAAGGAATACGGAAAAAGCATCATCTTAATCGAGTCATTCGAGACATCCTTAAATTTGCAAGTAGCGGTAAGACGATTAAATTGGCGGATATGGTTGTGTGGATTGTCCTTCTCATCACCACGGAATTTGTTGTTTTGGATCATGGACAACAAACCCGTTTTCACCTCAAAATTCTCCGCAAGGATAGCGGGAATCACAATAGCCTCTCCATAACCCTCGGTGGGTGCTTGAAGTAACTCCATCATAGTTCGATTCGCCATGGTTGGTGCTTCTCTTACAATGGGTTCGTCAATAGGAGACTCCTCACTAGAATGATTTGGAGTGGGAGTTTTGTTCTTTCGTTTACGTGCACGTCTTGCTTGATTACGAGTTAGCATAAACGTCACGTACAACGAGGGGACGAGCAAAGAAGATTCTTTTTGGTGTTTTGTATTTTTTCAATTTTTTTGTGGTTTTTGATTGTATTAACCTTTTTGGATCTTGTGGTGAATGTATTAAGTAGACACAAATCTACAAATCTCCTCCTTAATCAAATCTCTCGATTAAAGAAGCCTCAAGGAATGAAAACGATCACGTGAAGTGAACGCCTTCGATGACTTTAGAACGATGGTGGAACACCAAATCGTTCAAGAGGGTTTAATCAAATGAAACCAAGAAAATATATATGATACTTAGTAATACTTTGGGCGGCAAAACCCTCGATTAGCTCTCAATCTCAAAATACTCACAAGCAAGCGGAGGAAACGAGGCGGCGCGAAGCACTTAAGAGCCTTTTTTCTTTAGGTCGTGAAATACAACCGCCTTATACCCACCTTATAGTTTGTATTTTTCAAAATCGAGCTTCACGAAAGTATTTATCTATTTTTGCCTTTTTCTTTGGTTTGAGATTCGAATACAATGATTAGGTAATGACCTCCCAAGTCAAGGTTGTGATTTCTCACGTATTTGGAGTACTTGTGAATTTATTGTTCTACGTATACAATATAGTAATAGTATTCACACAAAAACCGAAAACCGATAATACGTATTAGTAGAGTGCTACTAATACAAATACTAATTATGGTTAGTATATAAAAACAACAATTCCAATCAAAACACAACACGCCTCCCCGGCAGCGGCGCCAAAATTGATATAGTGTTTTTGCTACCCTTTAGGAAAAGGATGACAAAATAGTGGTAAGCGTTAAGTGTCGGTTTAGGAAAACCGAGCACTAATGACCCTTATGAAGTTCAAGTTCGTTTCCCAAGGAGGCAAGTGCGTTGTGTAATGAATTGATTTTGATTTGTGATTTTATTGTTATGAGAAAAAGAAAAATAGAAATGGGGTGAGAAAAGAATGACGGTTACGAGGACGGATTAAACTAAGACGAAAAAGGCGTTCACGTAAAACCGTAAAAAGCTACAAATTAAAAATTTAAACCTAAAAATTCCTAAAAGTTGCAAACAAATCCTAAGAAATGTAAAAAGAGTTTACAAAAAGATCAAAATCACCCAAACCTTTTAATTAATTAAATAATGATTTTTAATGCTAATTAAAGCCCTAAAAAATCAATTTAATTATTAAAAAGCCCAAAATGAGTTTTATCACTTTGTAAACCTCTAAAACAACCTATCTTAATTTAAAACTAATTTAGAAAATTTTTAAACTAACCAAAACTATTTAAAATGATTTAAAAATTAATAAAACTAATAAAACTTAAAATAATTATAAAAATAAATCTAAGGGTTATGAAAATATTCTAAAAGTTGTAAAACTCCTAACATTAGCTATTTGAATTAGGAAAAATGAAAAAGGTAGAAAAACTAACTTTCAATTTTTACTAATAAAATAATAATAAAATATTCAAAAAAAATTCAAAGTTTATTAAAAAATTCTAAAAAATTACCAAAAATCTAAAATAATGTAACTAAGACAGAAATGTAATTAAAAGTTTCTAAAACCTTTTAATAATTTTATATTAAATTCTAAAGTTGGTTAAAAACCCTAAAATCATATAAAATCAAAAATAAGACTTTTTGATAACTTAATTGGATGTAAACCTCAAGTTACTAAATTAAAACCTAAAAATAATTTTTGTAAAATTTTAAAACTAATTATTCTATTTTTAAACTATTTAATTAAAAACGGGTAAATAAAAAATGATAAAAAATAAATAAAGAAAGTGAAAAATAAAAACTTAGGCTAGAAAAAACCTAAATGGAGTGACAAACCTAAGAAAAATATAAACTGGCCAAAAGCCTTAGCCAATAAGCTTGTGAGAGCTTATTTAGCTACGGCTTATATTTGTAAAAGCCCAAACCAAATCCCTTTAAATACAATGTGAATCCACCCTTGGTCAGTAAAAGACCCAAGGGCAGAGATGGTTAAGGCGTATGTGTGTTGAGCGAGAGGTCACGGGGTCGAGGCTATGCACCCCTTTTTTACACTTTTTATATTTTTTTTTTCTCTTTTAAAACTTTAAAACTCAATTTGATGACACTTTAATCACAAAAACACAAAAACAAATCCAAGTCAAACCAAATTAAGCCCTGGAACTATAAAAAACGTGCCCAGTTTGGTTACTTGTTGAACACAAAGAAAAGTCGTATCTTCACTTGTGAAGACTAGAACAAGATGAGCTTGTTCTTGGATTTTTGTTGATGTTTGATGGTCAATGGGGGCACTCCCACAACCAGTTGGGTTGTGGGAAGTCAAATAAACAAGAAGAAAACAAAGTATTTCACAAAATCAAGCACAAAAGGGCACAAAATGTTACTGATTAAGCTCAATTGTTTCTGATGAACAGTTGACTTAATTTACTTGCACAAAAATGAAATTCAAAGCCTCAAATCTTGCACTTAGTCCAACCAAATAGCATATAAACTATTAAAAACCTTACTTGGACCTATCTCCTAACAAACTACAAGATTTCAAAGTCTAATATGCTCAAAATCTGGCAGAAAAGTGGATTAACTGTTTTTTATGCCATTTTCCAATTTTTTATCATGCAACTCACTTAGATACTACCCAAACTAAAAACCTATTACTGCTAACACATAACTCATACACCCCTAGTTTGTCTAGATGATTTTTAAACCACAAGCTATCAAAAGTTCCTGGCTAAAACTCAAATCCAAACACTCCTTTAATTTCTGAACTTCAATCTTTTTCAAACCAAATCACATCCAATCAAAACCAAATTGATTCAAACTGTTTTTAACATGCATAATAATCCTATTACACTCAAATCAAACCACTTAACACACATAAACAACTTTCATGCACTTTTCACCAATAATCACATTTATCACAATTTTCTGAAAACTAAAACAAGGAACAAGAGTGTTACCTTATTGGACCTACAATTCAGGTCCAACAGTGACTGAAAAGTCACCTCCTTTCAGGCTGGGGCCTGAGAAGAACTTTGTTGAGCTTCTGGTATGCAGAACACTTGGTAAAGAAAATGAAAAGGAATAGATAAGACTGGAAGCTAGTCTCCTTCTTGTTTCCTGCACTCCACAACAAACAAGCAGCAGCTTCAAGTAGCAAGAGCTTCAAGCTACAAGCTTGAAGCTTTTGCTACAGTAAGTGGTCAATAAATAACAAGGAAAAAGATTTTGAGAAAATCTTTAAAAACAGACTTTTGTGAAACCAAACTTTTGAACTTTGTCACTTAATCAATCACCAAACAAAGCTGAAATACACACACACTTCCACTTTCACTTCAGTGTGTGTGGATTTCAGAATCAACAAGAACAGATTTTCAGAAAACTGAAAATTTCCTTTTTTGAAAACTTTTTTACCACTCAAACTAATACAAACTTTTGGAACTCAAATTTCCTTTTTAACACAAGACCAACTTTTAACTAACAAAAAAGGATTACAAGTTCATTAACAAAACCAACTTTCATTAAATTTAAAAAGGCATTACATGAATTTTTTAAAGAAAATCTGGAACAAGGAAAAATGGGACACAAGCCGTCCCATTTATACCAGCTAGAAGAATAATCTAGAATGCTAAAAAACTAAAACCCTAAAGGCATGAAATTCCTAAAAAGCCCTTGATTGTTTGACTGAAAATTGGTTAAAATGTGCTTCATGTGATGCTTGCTGGATGATAGCTGTCTCTTTTGATCTTGGGACGTTTATTTGATGTGGAGGATAAGTAGAATCATGTGGGACGTTGATCATGTCCCCTCCTGGGGTTTTGTGGAAAGGGACGGGTGCAGGGGACCCCTAGGGAATCACATGGGGTGTTGTGGATTTTGTTTTGGGGTGTGGGATGGGTTAAGGGTAAGGGTAATTAGCAATCTGGAGACTTTTAGGCAAAAACCCTTTGGATTAAGGTTAATTGGACCTGGTCATTATTAGGGTTTAAGGGGTGTTTAGGAGATGGTTTGATCTGAAATAGGGGTAATTAGTTTAAATAATTTGTTTGGAGGGAAGGTTAAATAATCTGTTAATACTGATTATTTAAAGTTGGGTGGAATGTTGACGTGGGAGGGAGTTGTGAGGTGGAGGATTGTGAGTGGTGGAGTGGGATGACATGGCTGGATGATTGGCTGGGGTGGGTTTGAGTGTCTGGCAGTTTTAGTCCCCCAAATTTCTTGTCCTCTTCATTTAGTAATAATCAGCAAAAACTTCTTTTTCTTTTGTAATCAACTTTGCATAACTTGTCAATTTTGGCCCAGCCCATTCTCAAACTTTAAACAAGGACCACAAATGTCATTTGGGCATTGTTCAAGGGCTCATAGTGTAATTTCTTGATATTTAAGGGACCACAATGCATTTTATGAGTTTTGCAAGGGTATAAAATGCCAAGTCTTCAAAAGATGAGGGACCATTCTTGTACAATCTTCAAACTTCAAGGTCATTTTTGGAAATTCTTGATTTGGGTCCGGTTCATTGTACGGCTTCGTTTCCCGTGTTCGTTTTTGATTGATTCTTGTGATTTTTTTGTCATTTCCTCAATATCCGTACCTAAAATACACAAGCAACAAACACGAGCATATATTTGGCAGTTTTAATGATATTTAATGCATTTTAAGCCCGATTTGGACGATGAGACTATGTATAAAAGCAGTCTCATCAAATACAATATGATTGCTCGCTGTCATGATTTTTATCTGTTTATCTATTCAATTATTTATCTGTTTGTCTTCTTTAAAAACACTATAGATCTTTAAAAACCATATCGTCTACATAATTCAACAAAATAATGTCATTGCTCGCTGCCATGATTTTTCATTGAAACGCACACCATTTGAGTGACCAAATCCCTCGTTTAAGACTATAAAATATTCAACTTGTATAGAGTTCCTATTCGACCATTGCAATCTAGAAACATGAATTTAGATTTATTTTCTTAAAGCTATACCGTACTCTTCTTTGGACTTTTGGAATGAAAGAAAGACAAGACACATTTTTAATAAAAAATTAATGTTATTTGTTAGTCAAATGTGATTGGTAAATTTTTCGATGTCTTAAATGCGTTATAAAAAATTTGAATTGTTAGAATTGTTTTTGTAACTTAGGCGATTTTACTTGAAGATATAGTAAATATCTATGCTTATGCATCATGTTCTCGTTTATGCGTATAGTTACACGGCTATAATATTATCGTAAAGGTTATATTTCGTATAAATAAAAATAGATGTTCATCGGTAAAACAATGTTCACTTACTATAGTTGATCATAAATAAAAAATGCAATACATCACAACGTTCATAACTTATATAGTTATACTAGGTTTTTAATCCATTTAAAGAAAATCACATTGTTCATTAATTTATCAGTTTTTCTAACATCAATCAGAATGTTCACATAGTTCATAAATTAAGTATTATTTGTTAGTTTACAAGTTTGTCTTGTTCGTTTGTTCACCAGTTAGTCTTGTTCGTCATTCAATTAGTTAGTCTTATTAATCAGTTAATTAGTTAGTTCATGATTAAAAATAACTAATCATCAATAAAAAGTCCTCTTTATAAATAAAAAGCATTGCTCATTCAGTTGGGCACCGTATATGTAGTTCATCGATAAAAAAACGTTGTTCATCATAATGTTCATCAGTTTGATCATGTTGTTCATCAGTTTTCTAAGAAAAATCATAGTGTTTGTCAGTTCATCAGTTAGTCTTGTTCATCACTTTAGAAGTTAGTCTTTTTCATCTGTTAATCTTGTTCATCAGTTAATTATTTAGTCTTGTTCATCGGTTAATTATTTAATCTTGTTCATCAGTTAATTATTTAATCTTGTTCATCAGTTAATCTTGTTCATAAGTTAATCTTGTTCATCATTTAATCATTTAATCTTGTTCATCAATAAAAATAATTGTTTATCAATAAAAAATTTTCTTCGTAAATATAAGTCTTTGTTCATCAATAAAAGTAGTTGTTCATCAATCGTTCATCAGTAAGAGTAGTCGTCCATTAATAAAGTGACCGTTCATCAATAAAAAAATTGTTAGCATTGTTTATCGATAAAAATACTTTTTATACATTTTTATCAAACACCTTATATGCGCTAAATATGTGTAAAATGTAATTTTCAAAATAAAAAATCTCACTCATATCATATCGTATTTGGGTGATTCAAAATTCTTGGTAAAGAACGACAAAAAATCTACAACTTTGGTGTTTTAAGTTTTTACGTAATTTAACATTAAAGTGAGACTAAAGTAAGGCTAAAGTTTGCGAAAATTTCAAAAAAATTATAACACACTAAAAGCTAAAAGAAAAAATTTGTGATTTATATATCGATATGTATATCACAATGTTCATCAGTTGGATCACGTTGTTCATCAGTCAGATCACGTTGTTCGTCAGTTCTATCAATTTTCTAAAAAAACATGTTATTCACCAGTTCATCGTTTTTCTAAAGAAATCATCATGTTCATTAGTTAGTCTTGTTCATCAATCTTGTTAATGTGTTTTCTAAAAAAAATCAAGCTTTTCATCAGTTAATCAATTTTCTAAAAGATCACATGTTCATCTGTTAGTCTCGTTCATCATTTTTCTACAAAAATTATGATTTTCATTAGTTAATAAGTTATTTAAAAGATCACAACGTTCATCAGTTACTCTTGTTCATCGGTCTTTTTCATCAGTTTTCCGAAAAAATCGTGTTGTTCATCAACTCACAGTTTTCTTAAAAAATCATAATGTTCATCTGTTAGTCTTGTTCATCAGTTAACTTTCTTCATCTGTTAGTATTGCTCATCGATATTCTTAGAAACTCATGTTGTTCATCAGTTCATCATTTTTATGTAAAAAATACATTGTTCATCATTTAGTATTGTTCATGAATCTTGTCCGTCCATTAGTCTTGTTATTAGTTTTGTTTATCAGTTATTTTTGTTCATTAGTTCATCATTTAATTTTATTCATCATTTAATTTTATTCATTAGTTAGTTTTGGTCATCAACAAATCACGAGTTAGTTTTTTTATCGTAATTTACCAGTTAGTCTTGTTAGTTAGTTTATCATTTAGTCTTGTTCATTAGGTCATCACTTATTATTGTTGAACAATAAAAATAATCATTCAACAATAAGACGCTTAAATATTGTTCATCATTTAATCTTGTTGATTAGTTTATCAATTAGTATTTTTTAATAATAAAAATAATTATTCATCAATACAAATTTCTTTATTAAAAACATTATTCATCAATACATTCCATGTTCATAAATAAAATTTATATCATTAATCTAAAATAATATTTGGAGTATATATAGAAAAATGCACATCCATTTAAAGAGAATATATATTTTGAAAATTATGGTGAAATCAGTTTTTTATAAAAGCACGTCGTTTAAAAGTTTTTGCGTTCGAATTTTGAGGGTGAAATTAAAATAATATCAAATGACAAAAATACCCCTTTGATCATGTGTTAGAATTCGTTAGATGAAATTTGAAGAAATCTTATGGTGTATAATACTTTTTATACTTTCTAATATAAATTAGCAGGATACCCGCGTGATGCAGCGTCGGATACCCTTTGATTAATAGGAGAAAGGTAAAAAAAATTATTCCGGTCAGGCCGGATTCGCTTATTTGTATAGGTTTCGGCCGGTTTTCTCTAATTTTTTATTAAACCCGTTAACATGGTCCGATTTTAAAAAACCATATGTACCACCAACTTGTAAGTTATGTGAAGTTTTTTTGTGTTTTAATAGTTGTACAATATGCATAATAAGATGTATTATTTAATTTAGGGGTATTTTTAAAATATTATTAATTAAATGTATAATATACTAATTAATGTGTATTTGTAACATATGTTTTATAACATGTATTAATTTTAGAAAATTAATGGTAATGATTTTTTTTTTGTAATTATCGTATACTAAAACAGTTGTATATTTGGCTTTCGAACTTATCTAACTCCCTTATAAAACATTTTGATAGATTATTAATAGAATACTTGAATTTTCAACATATAACATTAATAACACATGGTACAAGCAGAATAAGCTTATCTAACCAAAATAGAAACTTGAAACATAAAATTGTAACATGGGGAATTAAATACTATATCTAATATACTCCATTACCCCTTTTTACAATAAATAACACATATAATACAAGGAAAATAAGCTTACATAGTAAAGTAGCAATTTCAAACATTTAATTATAACATATTTATATTAAATTCTATAATTAAATTACCCCATCATCCTACTTTACAATTAAAATAACACATGGTACAAGTAATTTATACTCATATTAATACTAATTAATACATAATAAGTTAATAATTACTACTTAAAATTAAATATAATTAGTACAACTTAATATATAATAAAACAATAATTACTTTAAAATACAAGTATATATTTATGTTGTACAACAATTAAAAGCATATTTTTACAATAAAACGTGCATATTATGTCTACCTAAAATGACAGTGTATATAGTTATGAAAATCAAACCGGACAAACGGGTTCAACCGGCAACCTGAGTCGCCGTCAATTCAGCTAGACAGTTACATAAAGATACCCAAACCTTAAATTATCGTTTTTCGTGATGTCGTTGTAAGGAAAACATAAAAATTTGCCAAAAACTATGTTACAGGTGCCCGCCGCCGCAACGCGCGGGTACCCTGCTATATTACTTAAATCATATTTGAGTTGGTGCATTAAAAAGATGTACATCATGTTGTTTTAGTTGTATTATTTAAATTTTGTGCATTCATGGAGGAGAGGGTGTATAAAATTGTTTATATGTAGTATAAATATATTTTTTTAAGTGTTTTAAAAAAACACTATGTAGTATAAAATTGTTTATATGTAGTATAAATATATTTACACCACACTTTTTGATTCTTTCACCATAATATTTTGTATTTGACTAATTTACCCTTCATCATTAATTTCTCAAATACTACAAATTCTCTATTACTAATAGTTTATTCTACAATTAGGTAGTGTTTGATAAGGACTTATAGAGTCTTAATTAAAAAAATAGGAATATGGATTAAGTCCTAAGTAGTTTGTTTGTTTTGTACTTAAAATAAACTAACGACTTTCTGGAAAAAACCAGCAAGAGGGTGCTTTCTGTATTAAGTCATGACTTATTATCTTTATTTTACATATTTACCCTCTAACTTTCTCATTTAACTAATTTAAAAGGACACAATAGTAAACTTCTCTGATTCAGACTCTATATTCAACACACAAAACAAACAGTCATATATCCGTCTACAAACAGACAACATATATTTTTACCGACACTTTAACTTGATCTTTTTATATTTCTTATAGTGACTATGAATTTTTAGCTTGTGTCAACTAGTCTCACGCCTAAATTAATTCAAAAGAAAACACCAACTAATTTGGATTTGAATAAATGAATATTGGAGTGCAAGTTGTCTATTTGTCTTAACTTTGCCACCGGAAAAACGTGAAGTGATGTTCATGAATCATATACAAGCTATGTTACGTCTTTTCTCGAAGTGCAAATTAATTTTTTCTTAACATTAGCTTACGAATCTACATAGAAATTGTGTGTTATGCACTTGCGTAACTATAACTAGTCCGTTATAATCACAACAGGCAAGCGAGTTATAATCACATAAGACAAACTAGTTTTGCACTTGCAGACCCAATACATGTAACTAATCCGTTATAATCACATAAGGCAAATAGCTTTGTGACAAAACATGGACTATAACTAGTCTGTTATAATCACAGAAGGTGAGCTATATCTGCACTCGTAGCCTTGTGCATACAACAGACTATAACTAGTATGCACTTTTTTACGCACAAAAACAAACACTTGCATAACAAAAAATCCTATTGATACAACTTTAACAACTATAACCATACTAAATAATCCATGCAAATACAAAAAATGTCACAAGGTCACATGTAAACAAAAAACCAAATCACACATCAACATTCCTACACACTTTTTTATTCATTATTTGAGATTAAAGGCTATCAAAATCTACTTAAACGAACATGCAAGCAATCACTTCAGAAATCTGGAATTTGGACAACGACAAAGGTGATGATGTTGTAACATATGGCTGTGAATTTGGGCGAGAATGAGAATGAGGAAGAGCCAGACGTGGGCTAAATTAGATTAATGGTAGAATTTGTAGTATCTAATAAATTAATGAAGAAGGAGGGTAAATTAGTCAAATACAAGGAAAATAAGCTTACGTAAAGTAGAAATTTCAAACATTTAATTATAACATATTTATATTAAATTCTATAATTAAATTACCCCATCATCCTACTTTACAATTAAAATAACACATAGTACAAGTAATTTATACTCATATTAATACTAATTAATACATATTAAATTAACAATTACTACTTAAAATTAAATATAATTAGTACAACTTAATATATAATTAAAACAACAATTACTTTAAAATACAAGTATATATTTATGTTGTACAACAATTAAAAGCATATTTTTACAATAAAACGTGCATATTATGTCTACCTAAAATGACAGTGTATATAGTATGAAAATCAAACCGGGCAAACGGGTTCAACCGGCAACCGGAGTCGCCATCAATTCAGCTAGACAGTTACATAAAGATACCCAAAGCTTAGATTATCGTTTTTCGTGATGTCGTTGTAAGGAACACATAAAAATTTGCCAAAAACTATGTTACAGGTACCCGCTGCCGCAACGCGCGGGTACCCTGCTATATTACTTAAATCATATTTGAGTTGGTGCACTAAAAATATGTACATAATGTTATTTTAGTTGTATTATTTAAGTTTTGTGCATTTATGGAGGAGAGGGTGTATAAAATTGTTTATATGTAGTATAGATATATTTTTTAAGTGTTTTAAAAATAATATTAATGGGTGTATTTAATTTGTTTGTATTTATACATTATGTTTGGTTATATGTATTAATTACATTTAAAATTTAAAAGACATTTAATGAATGAATGGTTTGTAACATAAGATTCATAAGTTGTATTACTTAAAGTTAAATTTTGTGCATTTTATAATTGTACTATAAAGTTTAAGAGTTGTACTACTTAATATTGAATGAGGAGAGAGATACCAATCTCTTTTATATGTAACTAGCAGGGTACCCGCGCGTTGCGGCTGCGAGTACCCTGAAAATAAAATTCTTCAAGCACAATATTTTATAGTTATATTCATAGATAATGGCGATAGCTTTAAGTTGAAATAACTTTGAGCAATAATAAACCATTTCATATTATTGTGATGATAGATGGTGAAAGGTATTTGCAAATCTATATAACATCGTAATATTATAAAACATATAAATATAGAAATTCTTCTTAATTTATATGTTTACATGCTTTCATACATCATAATGATCTTAAAATCTTCCTACTTTGATGTATACGATTTAATCGAGTTAATTAGCAAAATAATCAGTATTTCACTAAATTTGTACTAAATACATACACAAACGATATATGTCTTCGAAAATCTAAATTTATAAAAAAGTGGTTCAAAATCAAACATAGAAATTTGATATTAAACTTACATTAGCAAACAATTTAAATAATTGTATCAAAAACATTAGAATTTATAACAATAAGCATTTGTAGATGTTGTATATTAATTTGTATTAATTTTATCATTAATGTGTATTGTCTATCAATTAATATAGAAATAAATTTATGAAATTTTCGTGTTGTAAAAGTTTGTACCAAAATCTTGTAACGTTGTATTACTTAAAATTTTGAGAGAGAGAGAGAGTGTGTGTGCAATCTCTTATATAAGTAGTACATATTTATGTGCTGTTAAAAAAATAGTACAACATAATTTAACAGTTCTGTTTTTACCGATTTTGGTGATTCCTCTCCGGTTCGTCTTCTAACGATTTTTATTGGCTAGTTGAACCGACTGTGATTTCAGTTTTCGGTTTCCGATTTTCAGTTGAACCTCATCATTTTAGGTAGATAATATGTACGATCTTGTAAATATATATTATTTTAATTATTGTACAATATAAATATATTATAGTATTTCTAAGTAATTTGGTGTATTAATAATTTTTTTAAGTGTGTATGAATTATTAATTAGTTTTAATATGAGTATTAAATTATGCATTAATGAGTTATAATATTATGTATTAATTAGTTTTAATAATGAGTATTAAATTATGTATTAATTAGTTTTAATAATTGTATTAAATTATGTATGAATTAATTTCTAATTATGTTTATATACTTGTACTTTATGCATATAGTGTTGTAAGTTGATTTTATAATATTTCTAAAGATAGAAAGTGTTTTCTTTTAATATATAGTATAGATATAGATACACTTTATAAGGTATCCCAACTCTCTTTTTATATGGGCATTGAAAAGTAAATATAGGTGTAAATAAAGGGTACTAGGTTCTGTGCCGCGCTCCGCTGCGGGGGGAGTACGGGCGATATAATGACGGTGCAAGGCTTAGCTGAAAACTGGTTAGCGAATAACAAAAGAGAGAGCGTTATAACATCACTTTGCATAACAGTTATAGCATTAGTGCATTGTCTTGTTGTGAACCGAGCGGTTTTCCCCGTGTTTCTACGGGTTACTATTTGCGTAACATAGACATTTAGCGCATTAGAGATTTTAGTAAAACATTTTAGTTCACTACATAATAGAAGAATAGAGTTCCTAACATGTACTACACAAAAGGCAATCTACATATGAGAGGACAAAAATAATAATCTATTAAGACAAAAAAATATTTGAAGAACTGTGCTTATTGGCTGTTTCCAAATGAACTTTGTTGCTTATATTTGTTGCTATGGCAGCAATATATGTGTGCAGGTTACATCAAATGCATATTGTTGTCTACAGAAGTTCTCTAAATACCAATAAAAAGAAAAACTAAAACTAACCCACATGTTATATAATGGCATATCATTATTAAAAGAGCTATCAAGTTTGTAGCAGAATGAGCACTTCGATTTACGGATTATATTACAGATTATAAGAGTCAAAGATTTTCCTATTTATAATCGAAAAAAGTTTACGCATTGTCCTTCTAAATAATGTCGTTTTTACCTCTAGTTATGCGCCCCTACTGCACGCACAATTTTTGCAACCATATCCAAATTTATGAAAACAAAAATGTGCAGCGGCCTCATTCAACTGGTATTACTCCAGTCATATACAATGATGTCGAGCATAGCCAAAACCTACCAAGTAAGAAAAACATGATTTTAGTGATTTTTACTTGGGGTCGTGGGAAACAGCATGCTGCTTGAATATAGTTATTAAGTTAAATGGAAATGAATAGAGATATAAAAGAAAGCACTGTATTAGAAAAGATACTATCAGTTTGAACATAAAACATAGCATGCCCGATGATAAGGTCACTAATTTAGTTAATCTATTTTCTCATGTCCATCATGCTTCTAATTAATCATTTCTTATTTCATTATGGGTGCTACGAAAGGAGGAGCCAGGTGATGTGAATAACAACCTTTGAGTTTGAATGCTAATGGTATACCTATGGCACCTTCACCAGGTAACCAACTTATCGCAAAGCTGATATCGTTCAGGGAACATGGTTCGTTATTGCAAACTTCAATCTATTTTCCTATTTCGAGCTAAAGGACATATTTCTCCCTATGTCTATGCTACGTTCTACCTTATTAGAAAATGCCCAAGTATGTAGTAAAACGCTATAATTATCAAATTTTCATATCGATGGTTAACAACTCTTTAGCATTTTCACCTAAAAAAATGAAGATTGTTCTGGTGAAAATGATAAAGGGCCGTTTGGATAAACCATTTTAGCAGCCTTTTTAGTGTCTTAATATGTTATTAAGGGCTTTATGTTTCTATGTACATATATGCGACATGCCTAATTAATAAAACACACAATATACATGTAAGAGTTTCATTCCTGGTAGCTAGTAGCTGATGTTTGATAAACCCAGCACATCCTTTGAACAACGGCTCATGAATTACAACCCTTGAAACACCGCTCATGATTTACAACCCCTCAACCTTTTTAGCAATTGATCATAGGAATTAAGAGTTCTTTAACAACATCCAAACACTCTCCAAAGAAAGCATCAGAATGCTTGTGTGTTTCCATTCGTCTTACACTTATAAGAAAACATAATAATAAAGATGAAGGAAGAAGCAATATTTGAAACATAGTGTTCCAATAGGCGGAGGATGTTTGTGTTTGGGATTGATTATATGATAAACTATGAGGAAAATACGCTTCTCTGAATCAGAAATTTGTTATTGGCTAATGCATGGAATAAACACATAGCAGTTTGCATACAAAATCCAACCAATAAGCACATCCGCTAACTAATGATCAGTTTCTACTTTCTAGTTTTTGTGCATGTAAAGTGAATGCAGCCTAACTATCCCCGAATTTCAAAACTCGTTTGCTAAGCAGGAATCTGCAAAGTACAGAATTCTGATATAAAGTATAAAATACACATCGCTCACGATTCACTTAACCTTATGACTAAATGGTAGCACTGTTTATTTGTTTCTTCTAATACAAAAGTTTTAAGTAGATTGGCTAACCTATTTCTGTTTCATGTGCGCTGTTGGTCGCCTCATCTTGATGTGCGCTGATGTTTCATGACTATACACATGGATTTGCAATTGCAAGTCAACCATAATTAATTGAAATACCTACATGTTTGTGCTACTTTTGTTGTTAATTCTTGCCGTGTGCACCAGTGTTTTCCACTTGCCCTACAATACACAGCCCGCGTTAGCAAGAACCAATTCATGTAAAAACAATATTTATAGTGAATCATATATACCTTCCAATCCACATATGTTCGGTGCGTTGCATCATTGAATGCACGAATTTTGACATCACGACATCTAAAGGTTCAAACTGGTAACCGTCAATTTTAACACCAGGCCACCGCCTTTCAGAAGCTATACTGTAGTGATAAGATGGTGTTCATTAAAAATACCTTCCTGCACCAAGCATTCAAGCCTTTCAATAGATTAGGCTAAGAAAATGGGCGACGAATTGTGCATTGTTCCACCTCAGTGAGATTGAATTTCCTCATTTGAATCTACTGAGATGACAAAAAATTATAAGAATTTAACCAATCACATATGACATGTTTGAGCCTTTATTTAGAATATGGTTAGACCAAAAGTGGTAATTATGGTTAACAAAACTACTACGAGTTTACTTATAAGCATGTTTTGTGACCCTTGAAACCTGTACATAGCATTTATGTATTTAACAAAGTAACATGGCGCTAATGTCTTACACATGAATGTTCAAAAGCTAAATGACATGATACAATATATGAATTAATTATTTAGTTTAGTACTTTCTATAAGATTTCCATAAGAGATTTTTTTTTGTTTAGCCTCAAAACTCTGTGTTTTAGCATATTGGTGGTTCTGACCTGCGTAATTTGTGTCCACAAATATGTATCTTAAGGGTTGGTTCATGGTTTAAAAGCAGCCAAACAATCATTCTGCTGCAAGTGTGGTTGGCTACTGGTTTAACAGCAACAAAACACCCCTTTTGCATCGGGGGTGTTTGGCGCGGTGAAAGCAAGTGGACTCCCTGCACATGAATAAAAAATATCAGCTACAATGGGTGCGCAGTTCGTTTCATTTAGGCGAAAAAAATATAAACTATACCTATGTGACAACTTGTAACAATCATTAAGGATTCTTGTAAAGTGTCTTATGTTTCAGTTTTTACTAATTAAGGGTTCTTCTAAACTACTTAAAAGCTCAGTATGTTTTGAAATGGTGTTTGGGAAAACCAATTTGTTTAAAGTAACAAACGTAGAGCGTATCTGGTAAGGGAGCCAATTAAAAAGTTAAAAGACCACAAAGGACACTATAATAGTAATGTGTTCGTACCAATAGAAGATATCATGTATGAAAAGCATAAACACTGGGGGAAAAACCTAGAGCGGGCGAACTTGGTAAAACATTTGTAAGGAAATTTGGTTTGGACTATTCAATCAGCAAGCAATCAACCATTTTTAGTGCAATCCAAAACACTCTTTTTTTTAGTAAAGGGGAAACAACGAAGACTAAAAAAAGAATATGATGGGGCTTACTGCTGGTGGTTGGAGAAAAACGATGCGCAAGGTCCAGACATGTTGCTCGAAGGTTTGTAACAAAACTGAATCTTCAAATGCTCAACACCTACAAAAAATAAGAGAATGCATTATTTTGCGAAAAGAGAAGCACCGTAGTAAAATTGTAACATAGATAAGGCAAGTTTTCAAAAGATTGCAAGCTGTGTACCATCAATACTATTATTAAGATGTGGAGTTCATGTTAAATTTTGACGATCATCTAATGCAAAAACAATGGGTTGTTCTTTTAAAGGCAAAAGCTTTAGCATAGTGTTTTCAAGTTTTTTTTTGCCTCAACTTAGTTATAGGAATGTAATACCTATGCATTTAATGAAGTTCAAATAAAATTTTAGTAAATGATATAATCATGTCCTAAACCATATTTCGTAAGCTTTGTCGACCAAAGCACACCAATCACAACTCAAAATTTCATCGCAAACATTCAATTGTACTGCATTAATTTGTAAAAAAAAAATACCTGATACGGTAGACGAAAGTCAATGTAAATAGTGTTCTACAATACCGAGCTTCTTCGTTTTGTGGATGTATTTCAAGATCTGTGTTTTTAGGTAGGTGAGAGTGACAACACCTTTAGATGGCGCAGCAGGGACTATTTCTGGTTCGTAACCGGTATGAAAACATAGTATATATAGGCTCAGATTCGCGAGTGCTGACACAGATAAAAAAGGAGCCTACCCGGCATGGCTGCAAACACCGTCTTCGTGGTGTTTCCCCACCAAGATACGGGTCGGTAGCCCTCACCATGATCAATAGTAATGCACAAATGCAATATCATCATCGCCTGTAATTTTCAAACATCATGAGATCAGAAAAGCAAAAGTAAGTGAATGTAGGCCAGCAAACATAAACCAAGTATATACCATAGCTATTGCTGAATAACCAAAAAGGGCTTCAAAGCAGAAGCCCATATCGACCAATTGCTGAATAACCAAAAAGGGCTTCAAAGCAGAAGCCCATATCGACCAAAACTTGAATAACCAAGAGTAGGTTTTTCACAAACTAATCATTCCCAAACAGTCAGCTAAGCATAATCAAATTTCCATTTGAACATGTAAAAGCACAATATAAGCATTAGAAAGTCATCACCTAAACAGTTCTCAATCTAAGCATTCCGAAACAGCAACCCCCAAAAACACGGGGATAAACACTCGCGAGTGGTAATTTGGGTAAAGAGGACCCGACCCGAAATGGCTGCAAACACCACGGTCGTGGTGCTGCCCCGCCAAGATACGGGTCGTTTTGATTGCCAGCATGATCAGTGGTTCACAAATGTAATATGATTATCATTTGTAAGGAGCCAAACTACGATCAACAATGGCACCAGCCGGCCACCAACGCCACGTACCATGATTGGCAGCAACGAAGGGGTCGACGGCATTGAAGCAAGCTAGTGCAGACACATATCACAAAAACATGATATATTCTACTACCCATAAAAAGCAAAGATCGAGAAATGGTGAGTCACCCCTCTCACACTTTCATCACTTTCTCTCACAACCTAAATTATAAACATAACAAAAGGATCAAAGAGAGAGAGTCCTAGTAATACAAATCAACCATCATCACTACCACTCCAATGAAACGTAAGGATCAAAACCCCTAAATAATAAACTTAATAAAAGGACCAAAGCCCCTAAATAATAAACTTAATAAAAGGATCAAAACCCCTAAATTAGGTTGATAGAACGGTAAGGAAGAAATAAACATACCAATCGTCGCCTAATGGCGGCCATTTAACCAACAACATACACAAAGACAATCAAATCAAGAGGCACCCATCTGCTATGAATTTATAATTTTTAGTGAGATAGAGATTAGGTGAGACGGAATGATCCAGAGATTAGACAATATTAATTTATAATCTAGTGAAGGGGAAGATTGAAGAGGCAAATTCTTGTAGCAGCGAAAGGGCAGATTAAACCACCAACGGGGATCAATCAATGCATAACGGGGTCAGTAAAATCAAATAACGGAAAGGTGTAGGTGCTAGTGTGTGTTTTGGTTGTGAGACAAAATTTTGGTTGTGAGAGAGAGAGATACTATTATAAAAATGGGTTTGTGAGGAGAATCACTGCTCCTATGGATGCGTGATTCTCCTCCATTATATAAAGGTTAATATATGTATTATAAAAGCTCGTGAAAGATTGTGAGCTTCACGAACCGAGTAACTTAAAACTCGAACTCGACTCGATAACTTACACTCGAGCTCGACTCGTTTTAAAATCTAGTCGAATCAAATATTTTTCGAGTCGATCTGGAGTTGCTCGCGAGTTGTAAGGGATTTTTCTGTAATTCTCATTCAATTCCAGGACGTAGTGGATTAAAAAAAAGGGGCACCTACGGAATGAAATTGAAATATTTTGATATAATGGTTTGATTGCATGTAATGAGCCATTACATTACGTAATTCTAAACAAACACAATTTTTTCATTCTGTCGTAATGATGTCTTCCATTCTTACTTCCATTACGACGTACCAAACGTATGTAGATGTCCATTATGAAAGTTGGTATTAAACACATGGGCTGATTTTATGCAGTTCCAAAAGTGTGCCATAACTATATACATAAGTAACATACGTGATCCATTTATTAGCATCTTTTGGTTTCTTTGTTTCTGTCGATGCAGGCAGGAAACAAGAAAATGGACGAACGAAGTGGGTATAGAATAAACCCTGAACCCTTTAGGGTTTGTCATGATATTCGACTAAAAGATATTGGGAGCACTAATCGAGCATGATTTGTAATCATACTTCTAACTTATATTATCATCAATTTAATTTAATTATTATTTTGATTTGTTTGACCAGGATTAATGTGTGAATGTTGATATATATTATGCTTAATTATTAGTCCTATGTTCATTATTTTGTGATCTTATCATCTTAGTGGCATTTTTGTTAGATGATATGTGTTGTGTGCTTGGTGATCCTTGTTTTCTCTACTAGGTATTGTTATAAGGCTAACTAAATCCTGGCGTCCACTATTGACTACAGGATGTAAGTCCTTAGTAGTTGTTTGACTTATGATCATTAGGCGACCCTTAGTAACAAACAGAAACAAGTTTAGGAGAGAGTCATACTAGTGGGTAGCTACCTGTAAACGTGAGAAAAACATATCTCATAGGTTTGTCGAAAATCTTAATAAATGAATATGAACCGAGAATATATCAATTCTACTTGCGAGTCCACTCAGGAATCATAGGTTAGGCGATGATGTGGTTTTGAGCCTGATAAAGTTAGAGCGTCTTTAAGGTTGTGATAATACATTGCACTAAAGATTACTGTATAACAACAGAATTTAGAATTATTAGCGAATTAAATGTGTTAATCTTCTTAGTTGTTTTCCCTTTAGATCCATTAGGATTGCTATTTAAAAATTCAAATGGGTTCTTTACTGCTTTTTTAGTCAATAAGACAGTTGAGTTGCATAAACCGTTCTTTGGGTCGACACCTATACTTACCAATCACTACACTACCTTTTTAATGCGTAGGAATAATCAAGGTAATTAGGTTTTATAAATGTAAAACCTAACATAGTTTATTTTAAGCATAAATCAGACAGTAATAATTTTATCCAATAAGTAACTGAGGCTAACATGGTTTTTCGTGATCGTGAAATGTCTATCTAACAAGTATCCCCTCCATCTAAAAACGAATCTAATATATACATGTTAACAACAATCTAACAGTGATTGGCATATACATGTTAACATTAGCTTATAAGCAACACATGGATAATGTTTATCACTTATAATATAATGTTTTATGTTTTATGCAAAATATTGTTTTGTAACGTAATCTTTATAATGTGTATATGCTATACTAATTGGGTCGTTATAATATATGCTATACACATACGAGACAACTATTATCATGTACCAACTATGCATCTAAAAATATGATAATGATTTATTCACGGTGTCGGAATCATGATGAGTTCTGAAGGTCTCGTGACACTTGTGGATTTGTAACAATTTTTTCAAAAAGTATAAAAAAAATTTAAAATACACTTCATTCCGAAAATTGGGTTTTAATCTTGTTTACTTTTTTCCGTAAGTGAAACTAGTTAATTTTTAGTTTGGATACCATTTATGATTTATTTAAATTAAACATAGAAATGGCAAATTTAGAAAAAAATTAAGAATTATATAAGAGTATTATTGTACTATATTTACCTAAATGTTCCTATTTTTGCTAAAATATTGACTTCAGAACATTTTATAAAGAATTTAGGACCTCTAAAAGGTAAAGTGCTAAATAATTTCTTCAATATACGATTGGTACTTAGCTAGAGGTCGCTTGGTCTTGCCTTACGGGTAATGTAAATGACACGTACTTTTTTGTAGAACGGCAATTTTAGTTTTCACACCCTATCCCACCGTAAATTATACGTACTTAACGTGCTCCCTCACTGACAAATTTAGAAATGAAAGCTCACTTGGTTAAATAAAGTAAACACGCCTACTTAATGAGTGTTGATATTGCCAGATGTTTTACATATAACCGATACTCGTTTAAAAGTTCATTTTGATAAAGTAGATGTGCGCCGTACTGCAATATAATAAAGTATTCATTGAAAAAATTAATTCATGGAACTAACATAACTCTCAATCAAATAAAAATGAACAAGATAAGCGTTTAAAATTATAATCGACAAAATAAAACAAGAAAACAAAACACAAAACACAAAATAGGTAACACAGCTTTTATAACCAGAAAAAGAAGATACATAATAAAACATAAATACAAAACATTTAAACCACAATACCATTACATATAATTAAAGTCAAATTATGTGCAGAATTAAACTCATGTCCTTTTTCAAAAACAAAAATCATGTGGGTGTGCTTAATTCTGTATAAATTGAACTGGGTGTGTCAGAATCTTATAAAAGTTCATGGTTTTTTCTAGGTGCCATTGATAAACTTTTATTAAAAAAAATCTTGAAATTATTATAAATTTATGATGCCTGGTTCAAGCTCTGTTGTACCTGAAACGTTTCCAGCAGGTCTCAGGGTGCTTGTTGTTGATGATGATCCTATTTGGTTAATCAGCTTGGAAAAGATGTTGAAGAAATGCAACTATGAAGGTACTTGAATAAACACACGTTTTAACACTCACTGTGTGTAAAAAATGTGTGTTGTGTCAACTTTTCTTTATTTTTGGTTCAATCAAATGAGGTTTAGAAGAATCTTGTTAAATGATAGTAGTATATAAATCTTGTTTTGATATAAAAAATATTTGTAAAATTGTTAAAGATTCGCATGGATTTCTTGTGAGTTACGGGGTGTTTGAGATTTAATATTAAATTTGTTTCTGTACTAATTATGTTTTAATATAACAAAAAAAAAGTTTTGTGGGTGTTTTAATTGAGATTGTTTATGTAAAGTAATCATGCAAAAAAATGTTGATACCAATTATTTTTCTGCTCATTGTGTTTATGCAGACATAGTTTTTGTTAAACAATTTGCTAAGATGTTTTGAAAATCAGAACTGCTTAATAAGCAATCCAAAACACCCACAATATTCCTTGATGCAATGGACCTTTGTTTTATTGTCCAATTAGGCTTTTATTTTGCTTATTTAAATGAATTTAACCTTTGATAATTACATGATGTTATGTAATATGCATGTGGTATTGAATTGTGTTCTGATGGAATATAATTGTTTATTGATGGCAGCAACTGTATGCAATAGAGCTGAGGCTGGATTATCGTTGTTGAGGGGAAACAAAAATGGGTATGACATAGTTTTGACTGATGTTCATATGCCTGATATGGATGGATTCAAATTACTCGAACACATCGGCCATGAAATGGATCTCCCTGTTATTTGTAAGTTTACTTCATTTGAAATTTCTTGTACTTATATTTTAATAGTTTTCTGCTTCGTTTAGGATATGGTTGTTCTCTCCTGGCATTGATGTTATTTAGTCATTTAGTATCTTTCAAAATTGGCTAAATATGCATGGATTTCTCTTTGTTGTTGACTTTCAGTTTTACTATAGTAAACTCAATGATGTATCATAGTACGTAATTCGTGTTTTTTTGTATCTAGTGTCCTGATCGTTAGCTCATAAAAAGTGTTTGTTTGAGCTCCAATAAATGGTCGATTTTGTATAATCTAACACCTTTCATTTCACTATTTGTTTTGTTGACTTTTATTTCGTAATATGGTTATGGACACCATTTCATAGTTTGTTATTGTGATCATATTTACAGTGATGTCAGCTGATGATAGAAGGGAAGTAGCTATGAAGGGTGTTACGCACGGTGCATGTGATTATCTAATCAAACCTATCCGTATTGATCAGTTACGTAACATATGGCAACATGTGTTTCGCAAAAGGAAATATGAATGGAAAGATATGGAGCGAATAGCAAGTGCTAAAGACGTTGAACAAAATCAGAAAGTTCTAGAAGCTGGTGACGATTTGTCTTCTGCAAACGAAGGGCATAACTGGAAAAATGTTAAAAAGAGGAAAGACGAGGATGAGAGTGAGAGTGAAGAAAGAGAAGAGTCTTCTTCAAAAAAGCCTCGTCTTGTTTGGTCTATTGAGTTACATAAACAGTTTTTGTCAGCAGTTAATCAGCTCGGGATCGAGAGTAAGAAGCCTTCCACGCATTTTTATACAATTATTTTATTAGTATTATTAAATCTTTATAATATTAACTAAGTTGGTAAACAGTATAATCTTCATCGTTTTTTTATTAACATGTGACTAAGAATCTGAGACAAACTGTTGCGCCAAATGTCTGCCTAACTCGTGCCCTAAGGGTACAAGAGAAGCCGCAATTATTAACAAACATTACCGTTTATAAACGTTTTTTATTTTCAACAAAAGATCCTTTCTAGCAATATTGGTGGCAAGTTCGATAGAATACAAACAAATTACGAAATCATACTATATATTAACTAATCTTGTAATCGACTTATCTGGGTATATAAGTAGTTGATGTTTATTAGTACTTTTTAAGTTTGTAGCAACCGGATCCACATGTTAAATATACTGTTATACTTGAAAGTACGCTGCAGTCCGTACTATTATTGTAACTATATATAGCCATATAGGGCTTGCGGTGAAAATAGGAAACCTACATGTAACCAGTTTCTTTTCTTTTTGGTAGAAAAAAACCATCAACGTTTTGTATGTCAACCTAACTTTATTGCTAATGTGGTTTTAAGATAGTAAGATGCCACCAGAAAGCTATCTTAAATAATTTCCTCAAATAATATTCTTTGAAACTAGTTTTCTCTGGCCTCCGATAAGTTGGCTACCCAAAGTAAAATAAGAATGAAGTTCGTTCCCTTTATACACATGTTAGCCCGTACATTTAAAACATTACTAGTATTCATACATTTTTGAAAGATCGGAGAAATAAAGTATGTGAGTCAACCCTAATCAAACCATTTCTACTTGGCAAATAGATAAAACACAGTAATTTAAAATTTTAAACTTACTGCAGAAGCTGTTCCAAAGAAAATCCTGGAGCTGATGAACGTTCCAGGTGTAAGCAGAGAAAACGTCGCGAGCCATCTTCAGGTATTACTAATAAGAACATATTTCGAACTTTTTAATAGTCAATTTTATTACATTCTTAAGTTTAAGTATATATATTTGGGCGCAGAAATACCGTCTTTATCTTAAGAGGCCCAATGGGTCACAACATATGGGCTCAATGAATGGTTCATGTATGAATAGCCAGGCTGGCTACAGGTCAATGCCAACAGTCGAGGAGTTTGATCGTCAAACAATGGCTAGTGTTAGTCAACCTCCTGGTCAAAGCTTCACGGCCCTCCTCCAAGCAGTGATTCTTGGTAGTTTAAATAATATGCTGTATGGACAAGTTAACAAAAGTCAACCACTTGATGGCATTCCAACTAACATGGGACCTAATCAAGTACTTATACCAATGGCTGGTCAAGGTCAAAGTCCGCCAAATATCAATCATCATGTGTTGTCACATGGCCTAGTAACGCAGTTGCCGTCGGGTGATGGGATTGTTCCAAGTTACAGTATGCTCAATGATTCAGGCTTTCAAGACTCTTATACTTCTCATAAGATAATGGGACCTATCGTACCTTCCTCTGCAGATGATGGAAGTGTGACCAACCTTATCGGCGCCACGAACAATATAACGAGCTACGCTGAGGAATACAACCAAGAAGCCCCCCCTGGCTGTAATCCTTAAGGTTCGTGTTCTTCAGTTATAAATCTTTCTATATGCATCTTTATGGTTGTGAATTTTGTGTCCTGTTTCATCCATCTTCTACTAAACTGAGCCGTATAATTTTTCAATCACATAAACGTTACTGATCAATTACTTTGAAAATGTTTAAAACCGGTTACTAAATTTGATTAAATACTTTCTAATGAATTCTTTATTCCAAGTTTTGTCAGAAATGATGCAGATGATAAAACTTTGACCGACATTAACTTGGTTACTCTTTAATAATTTTTACCTGATAGTATATACTTACATTGACTTAAGGAATTACGGAAACCGTTTTGGCATTTTTAATTTTGAAATTAGGTGTGATGCAGCCGAAGCAAGAAGGGTTTGGACAGTTGGAAAGAGAGCTTGGGGCATGATGGGTACCCTTTGGATGATCTTCCTGGTGTAACTTAAGGCTCATAAGCTTCCTTTTTGAGTGTTTTGGAAACAAGTTAGAATTAATCTTTCGTGGTGTTAACATTATTTTTAGCTTGTGGCTGAGATTGTATGCATGCATTAGAATTTTCGACTGTTTTTATGTTCAACATACTGTTGGTAAAACATCCAAAATTCGGTTTTCCTTTATCATACATTTGTTTTCCTAAAGGTTGGAATGGATTATAGTACTTGGTACATATTTGGTTGTGGATTTTTGAAGCATTTTTTGTGTCTTTTTTGTGGTTTGGGTGGAAGGTGAGTATAGACACGACCTGGGTTTTTCAGCTTCAATCTTCATTGTCTTAAGTAATCAGTTGACATAAGCAACTTCATATGTAACAGCTTCAACGGTTCCTTGACTTCCTTCTAAAAGGAACTAACAGTTTATCAGAAATCTAGGCATCTCATGTAACAGTTTATCAGAAATCTAGGCATCTCATGTAACAGTTTATCAGCTTCAACGGTTCCTTGACTTCCACCACCACCACACCATTATAACATATTTTTCCGTTTGTGATTTTGGAGTCCTTCCACAAAGTCAAAAGAAATGCCACATCAAGCAAATAATAGGCAAAGATCTCAATAACCCTAGATAAGATGAGAAATCAGTTTTTCAGCTTTGACAAACATCACACTCCATAACAAATTGCTTCAAATCCCTTCTTAACTTCTTCCGATACCACAGTGAGCACAACATGTGCACGGTAGGAGCTTTGACTCCCAAATGACCCCTACTGCACCCCTATGAAAATGAGTAAGAAATTATTTAGAACTTTATTTTTCCCCTCCATTAACTTTCCCTTTCTCCTTTGTTGTTGGTTAGTCCAAACAAAATCGTTACAAACACTTTCACCTTGTTTATGCTTTTGTACTATAGCCTTCAATTCATTGTCTTCTTCCTCAATTCTTCGTAATACTTCAGTAATGACACGTGAACTAAATAACCTAGCATCACTTTGGATTCTAAATAATGCATAGGTTGCTGTATTTTCCACTCCCTTCTTAAAAATGATTTCATAATCAAACTCCCACAATTTAGGTAGCCACTTCTTTTTAGTAGGATTAGTAATTGAGGACATCAATTGATATTTTATTTGTCAAATTCCTTTGTTTATTGCCCTATTTTATACGAATTTGGTAATTAATTCTATATATTTCAAATCCAAGAAATTAAAGGCATTGGAACAAAAGGAGGCGAAAAATGGCTAAATTAAAGAACTAAATACAAGCAAAATTCGTAATCATGAAGAAACTAGGACGTAGTTGTTAATTTTAACTACGACGCAGTTCGTTATTGATGGAAACAGAAAACGTGTCTACAAGGAATTACGGCGTAGTTGGCTCAATGGACTACGTCGTAGTTATTATATATCTGCTAAAGAAGGAAAGAAGTGCTATAAAAACTACGGCGTAGTTGGATCTTATAACTACGTTGTAGTTATGACTCACAGAGGGGACTAGATGTACATCTCTTATGAAAGTTGGTATTAAACACATGGGCTAAATATTAAATATCAAGGACGACTAGGGGCTGATTTTATGCAGTTGCAAAAGTGTGCCATAACTACATACGTAACATACGTGATCCATTTATTTGCATCTTTTGATCTGTCGATGCAAGCAGGAAACAAGAAAATGGACGAACGAAATGGGTATAGAATAAACCCTGAACCCTTTAGGGTTTGTCATGATATTCGACTACAAGATTGGGAGTACTAATGGAGCATGATTTGTAATCATACTTCAACTTATTATTATGATAAATTTAATTTAATTATTATTTTGATTTATCTAACCATGATTTAATTTGTTGATGTTGATATCTATTATGCTTAAATTATTTGTTTCTTGGCATGTAATTAGTTTATTAGTCCCATGTTCATTATTTTGTGATCTTATCATCTTGGTCGCATTTTTATAAGGCTAACTAAACCCTGGCGTCCACTATTGACTACTGTATATAAGTCCTTAGTAGTAGTTGTTTGACTTATGATCATTAGGCGCCCCTTAGTAACAAACACAAGGTTAGGAGAGCGAGTCATATTAGTGGGTAACAACCTGTACATGTGAGAAAAGCATATCTCATAGGTTAGTCGAATATCATAATGAATATGAACTGAGAATATGTCTCTCCTTGCGAGTCCATTCTACTCAGGAATCATAGGTTAGGCGACGATGTGGTTTTGAGTTTGATGAAGTCTGAGCTCCTTTAAGTCAATAAGACAGTTGAATTGCAGAAAGCCGTTCTTTGGGTCGACACATATACATACCAATCACTACACGATACACCTTTTTAATGCGTAGGAATAATCAAGGTAATTAGGGTTTTATAAATGTAAAACCTAACATACTCCGTGGTTTATTTAAACATAAATCACACATAAGTAATACTTTTATTCATTAAGTACTTGAGGCAAAAATGGTTTTTCGTGACCGTGAAATGTCTATCTAACAAGTATCCCTTCCATCTAAAAACGAATCTAACAGTGATTGTGGTATACATGTTAACATTAGCTTCGTAGCAACACGTGACTTATAATATAATGTTTTATGACTTATAATATAATGTTTTATGCAAAATATTGTTATCTAACTTAATATTTATAACGTGTATATGCTATATGTTATTGGGTCGTTATAATATATGCTATACATATACAAGACAAGTATTAACATGTACCAACTATGCTTCTAAGAATATGATATATTTATTCACGGTGACGGATCATGATGAGTTCGGAAGGTCTCGTGACACTTGTGGATTTTTAACAATTTTTGCAAAAAGTCTAAAAAAATTAAAATACATTTCGTTCTGGAAATACGTTAATAAAGTCTTATTTACTTTTTTCTTAAATGAAATCAGTTAGGATATGATTTATTTAAATTAAACATAGAAATGGCAAATATAGAAAAAAAATAAGAATTACTTATAAGAGTACTATTGTACGTAGTACTATATTTACCTTGAATGTTCCTATATTTGGTAAAATATTGACTTCAACACATTTTATAAAGAATTTAAGACCTCAAAAAGGTAAAGTGCTAATGAATTTCCTCAATATACGATTGGTACTTAGCTAGAGGTGCGCTTGGTCTTGCTTTATGGGTAGTCATATTGTTAACTTTGTGGCTAGAAATTCAAAAAATTAAACGCACATGCACTTTTTTTTAGAATGGCAATTTTAATTTTCACACCCTATCCCATCGTATTTTATACATACTAATGTGCTCCCTCATTGACAAATTTAAAAATGAAAGCTATCTTGGTTAAATAAAGTAAATGCCCCTACTTATTGAGTTGATATTTCCAGGTGTTTTACATTTAACCGATACTCATTTAAAAGTTCATGTTGATAAAGTAGATGTGCGCGATACTACAATATGATAAAGTATTCATTGAATATTAATCCATGGAACATAACATAACTCTCAATCAAATAGAAATGAAAAAAATATAAGCATTTAAACATTCTAATGGACAAAATAAAACAATAACCAAAACACAAAATAGGTAACACAGCTTTAATAACCAGAAAAAGAAGCTACATAATAAAACATAAATACAAAACATTTAAACCACAATACCATTACATATAATTAAAGTCAAATTATGTGCAGAATTAAACTCATGTCCTTTTTCAAAAACAAATATCATGTGGGTGTGCTTAATTCTGTTTAAATTGAACTGGGTGTGTGTCAGAATCTTATAAAAGTTCATGGTTTTTTCTAGGTGCCATTGATAAACTTTTATTAAAAATATCGTGAAATTATTATAAATTTATGATGCCTGGTTCAGGCTCTGTTGTACCTGAAACGTTTCCAGCAGGTCTCAGGGTGCTTGTTGTTGATGATGATCCTATTTGGTTAATCAGCTTGGAAAAGATGTTGAAAAAATGCAACTATGAAGGTACTTGTATAAACACACGTTTTAACACTCACGGTGTGTAAAAATGTATGTTGTGTTAACTTTTCTTTATTTTTGTTTCAATCAACAAGGAAAAAAGAAGTTGGATAGATTTGAGGTTTAGAATCTTGTTAAATGATAGTATGTAAAATCTTGTTTTGATATAAAAAATGTTGGTAAAATTGTTGAAGATTTGCATGGATTTGTTCTGAGTTAAAGGGTGTTTGAGATTTAATATTAAAATTGTTTATGTACTAATTGTGTTTTTATATAACAAATAAAAAACCGAGGCTCTTGTCTCTTCATTTGTACTCTCAAGTTAGATCTTTGTTCAAGATCTATATTCAATACAATCTCAATTTTGCCAAAAAAAAAAAAAACCGAGGCTTTTTTTATATTTACTAATTCAGTTTTTGATTGTTTTATTAAACCGGCTGTCTTGTTATGTATGTCTTGGAAAATAAACAATTTTTTGGGTGTTTAATTGAGATTGTTTATGTAAAGTAATCATGCAGAAAAATGTTAATACCAACTATTTATCTGCTCATTGTGTTTATACAAACATATACAGAGTAAATAGTTTTTTGTGAGCTTGAGTGTGTGTATATAAACGATTTGCTAAGATGTTTTGAAAATCAGAACTGCTTAATAAGCAATCCAAAACACCCACAGTATTCCTTGATGCAATGGAACTTTGTTTTATTGTCCAATTAGGCTTTTATTTTGCCTATTTGTGGTATTGGATTGTGTTATGATGGAATATAATTGTTTATTAATTGCAGCAACTGTATGCAACAGAGCTGAGGCTGGATTATCGTTGTTGAGGGGAAACAAAAATGGGTATGACATAGTGTTGACTGATGTTCATATGCCTGATATGGATGGATTCAAATTACTCGAACACATCGGCCTTGAAATGGATCTCCCTGTTATTAGTAAGTTTGCTAATTCTGAAATTTCTTGTATTTATTTTTTAATAGTCTTCTGCTTCGTTAAGGATATGGTTGTTCTCTCCTGGCATTGATGTTATTTAGTCATTTAGTATCTTTCAAAATCGGCTAAATTTGCATGGATTTCTCTTTGTTGTTGACTTTCAGTTTTATTATAGAAACCCCAATGATGTATCAATAGTACATAATTCGTGTTTCTTTTGTCAATCTAGTGTCATCGTTAGTTCATAAAAAGTGTTTGTCGCTCCAATAAATGGTCGATTTTGTATAATCTAACACCTTTCATTTAACTATTTGTTTTGTTGACCTTCATTTCGTAATATGGTTATCGACATGATTTCATAGTTTGTTATTGTGATCATATTTACAGTGATGTCAGCTGATGATAGAAGGGAAGTAGTTATGAAGGGTGTTACGCACGGTGCATGTGATTATCTAATCAAACCTATCCGCATTGAGCTGTTACGTAACATATGGCAACATGTGGTTCGCAAAAGGAAATATGAATGGAAAGATATGGAGCGAATAGCAAGTGTTAAAGACGTTGAAAACGAAGGGCATTTGTCGTCTGCAAACGAAGGGCGTAACTGGAAAAATGTTAAAAAGAGGAAAGACGGGGATGAGAGTGAGAGTGAAGAAAAAGAAGAGTCTTCTTCTTTAAAAAAGCCTCGTGTTGTTTGGTCTATTGACTTACATCAACAGTTTGTGTCGGCAGTTAATCAGCTCGGGATCGAGAGTAAGACGCCTTCTACGCATTTTTATACAATTATTCTTATTAGTATTAATAAATATTTTTAATATTAACTAAATTGGTAAACTGTATAATCTTCATTGTTTGTTTCTTAACATGTGACTAAGAATCTGAGACAAACTGTTGCCTCAAAAGTCTGCATAACTCGTGCCCTAAGGGTGCAAGTGAAGCCGCAATTATTAACATACATTACCATTTATAAACGTTTTATTATTTTCAACAAAAGATCCTTTCTAGCAATATTAGTGGTAAGTTCGATAGAATACAAACAAACTACGAAACCGTAACTGTTGTAATCGACTTATCTTCGTTTATAAGTAGTTGATGTTAGTACTTTCTAAGTTTGTAGCAACCGGATTCACATGTTAAATATACTGTTATATTTGAAAGTACACGGCACTGCCGTATAGGGGCAGTGGTGAAAATAGGAAACCAACATGTAGCCAGTTTCTTTTCTTTTTGGCTGAAAAAAACCATCAACGTTTTGCATGTCAACCTAACTTAAATACTTTCCTCAAATTATATTCTTTGTAACTTTGATAGTTCTCTCTGGCCTACAATAATTTGGCTACCCAAAATTAAATAAGAACGAAGTTCGTTCTCTTTATACACAATTCGCCCGTACGTTTAAAACATTACTATTATACATACATTTTTTAAAGACCGGTAAAAGAAAGTATGTGGGTAAACCTAATACCCTCGCAGCGTCTCAGATTGACAGATAGATTAAACGCAAGTGATTAAAATTTTAAACTTACTGCAGAAGCTGTTCCAAAGAAAATCGTGGAGCTGATGAACGTTCCAGGTTTAAGCAGAGAAAGCGTCGCGAGCCATCTTCAGGTATTACTAATAAGAACATAATCGAACTTTTTAATGGTCATTTTTATTACATTCTTAAGTTTAAGTATATATTTGGGCGCAGAAATACCGTGTTTTTCTTAAGAGGCCCAATGTGTCACAACATATGGGCTCAATGAATGATTCATTTATGAATAGTCAGGCTGGCTACAGTTCAATGCCAACAGTGGCTAGTGCTAGTCAACTTCCTGGTGAAAGCTTTACTACCCTCCAAGCAGTGATTCTTGGCAATCCAAATAATATGCAGTCTGGACAAGTCAACGAAAGTCAACCACTTCATGGCATTCCAACTAACATGGGGCCTAATCAGTTTATGGGGGTGCATCCATCTCACCAGAATTCACTCAATGGCATGGATAATCAAGTACTTGTACCAATGGCTGGTCAAGGTCAAAGGGAAAGTCAAAGTCAGCCAAACATCAATCATCATGTGTTGTCACATGGCCTAGTAACGCAGTTGCCGTCAGGTGGTGGGTTTGTTCCAAGTTACAGTATCTTCAATGATTCGGGCTTTCAAGACTCTTATGCTTCTCATATGGAAATGGGACATATTTTACCTTCCGCTGCAGATGATGGAAGTGTGACCAACCTTAATGGCGCCACGAACACTATAATGAGATACACTGAGATATACAACCAAGATGGCCCCCTGGCTGCAATTTTTAAGGTCCGTGTTCTTCAATATAAATCTTACGTTATGCATCTTTATGTTTGTCTATTTTGTGTCGTGTTTCATCCGTCTTCCACTAAACTCACCCGTATGATTTCTCAATCACATAAACCACTGTGTATTAGTTTTCCGTTTCTATGAAAAAAAATTAAAAACCTGTTAGATGTGATTACTGAACTGGAACAATTACTAAATTTGAGTACATACTTTTTAATGAACTCTTTATTCCTAGTTTTACCAGAAATGATAAGTAACATAGAAAAAGAATCATTAGTAGTATCCACCTAATATTAGTGTAGAAGCTAGCCAATATATTGTCAGAACACTGGAACGATATTAATATTTGAGTGGTTTTTGTGGTTGATAAAACTTTGACCGACATTAACTTGGTTACTTTTTAATGATTTTTACCTGATAGTTTACTTACATTGACTTAAAAATTATAAGGAAACCATTTTGGTATTTGAATTTTGGAATTTGGTGATGCAGGCGAAGGAAGAAGGGTTTGGACTTGTGGAAAGAGAGCTTAACTATGGTGGAGACCCTTTGGATGATCTTCCTGGTGCAACTTAAAGCTCGTAACGTCCTTTTTTGAAGTGTTTTGGAATCAAGTTAATATTTATCTTTGGTGGTGTTTGCATTGCTTTTAGCTTGTGGTTGTGATCATATGCATGCATTAGAATTTTTCTGTTACATACTGTTGGTAAAAACATCCAAAAAATGGGGTTTTATCTATCAAACTTAGATTTATTTTCATAAAGTTGGCAATGGTTTTTAAACTTTTATAAAGTATTTTGTTTATATTTGGGTTGTGGATGGATGTTACAAGCATTTTATTTTCCATCTTTTTTGTGGTTTGGGCTGGTAGCGAGAATAGACACAAGTTGGGTTTGTTTAAGTGATCATGTACACGACACCCTTAGACTAACCCTTAGAACGAGTTGGTTCTAAGGATTTATCATGCTGTGTTTATTAAGATAAAGCCAAACTACTTCAAAGTAGTTAGAGCAGATAGCATGTGCTACATGAGCCCCTAGTAGTTTACCGGATAAATTGATAAGCCGGGCATTCCCGGCCCACCAAGCGAAACCTAATGAGAAATGGTAAACTTAAAATTCCAAAAAAAAAAAAGATATCACAATATGTAGAGTAGAGACCAAAGCATAAAACTTAAAATTCCAACTGATGTTAATCAGATAATGCGCAACATCGCGGACTTATTGTGCCATGAAAATGAAAATTAGACAGAAAAACGTAAGGGTTAAAATATCGATATTGATTGTTTCTTTGATCATTCCAGTCTAACCGACAGCATTCATCCCCCAATTTAACCTTGTAGATACATGCCTTTGGTGTAGGCCTTTTTATTCTCCTGCTGAGCCGAATAGTTAGATTTTTTGCAGGTCAAAATAACTGACTTTACAGATTTCCAAGAAATATTGCGACACGAGAACAAGCAATTCCTAGTAATAAGATATAATGAATTATCTGTTACGTTGATCAACCGAGACAGATTTATTGGCTTAATGTTTGGGATTTGTGACGACAGGGCCAAAATTCCCTTGTCAGTGACGTTAAGTCCGCATTTTTAAGTTCCAGATTGGTTAGATGAACCATTTGGTTTATGTAA
Source organism: Glebionis coronaria (assembly GCA_025667525.1). Taxonomy (NCBI): domain Eukaryota; kingdom Viridiplantae; phylum Streptophyta; class Magnoliopsida; order Asterales; family Asteraceae; genus Glebionis; species Glebionis coronaria. The sequence continues at coordinate 155,885,483 of CM046877.1, forward strand.
GAAATACCATTATCACTAATCCTATCACAAGCATACAAATCAAGCACCTCCAAATTATTCTTAAAAACCCCTTTTGCTAAATACTCCAAACCCAAATCACTGATAAAACACTTGCACAAACTTAAACATCGTATACTAATTGATTCTCCAATAGATCATAAGGATTCGTCACTGACACTTGCACATCCACCTATAACCAAATATTAGTTGTACATATGTGCGTGATTACAAATGAATCAAATTTAATTTAATATTTTAGTTTAATATAATGATATATAAAAAAATTGTGTTTAATATGTTGTAATTATGATATTATTAGGTTATAAAGCGTAAGAGTATTTGTTAATCTTTTAAACTTATTGAAAGATTATGAAAATGTATAATTTTCACTCAAAATCATTTAATTTATTTAAAAATTAACAATTAAAGTTATATTTATTACCTCCTCTTTTTTAATTTTTTTTCACAAATTTGATACCTATAAATTTTATGTTTTTTTTCCATCAAATTTCAGTATCAATTTTTTTAAAAACTTTTACTAAATAAAGAAATTTTTAGATTTAAAAAAAGAACACAAAAATAAAAAGGAATAAATCAAAAAAATATTTCCTATTATGGAAACATTATTTTGAAAAAATCTCAATTTTGCTTTACAAAGAAAATATGTTAAATTTACATGATCTTACAAGGGAAGTAACTCCAACGTTGCCAACACATATCCTGTTATCTAAAGCGACCTTAAACAAATGGCTACAAGCATTCGCCACAGCAAAGAAACCATCGTCATCAAAATCAAACTCGACGTCACCTTCTACTATTGTACCGAGAATCAAGTGTTGTAGATTGGGGCATGATTGAGCGAAGAGTTCCATGTAGGTGTGTGGTAGTGGTTTATGCAGGGCCGGTCCTGACGTTCTTGCTACCTTGGGCGAGTCGGAAAAAAATGCCCCTTTGAGGCCTTGAGGGTAACGACACATTATCGTTTGGGGATTTACAGCTAAGTCGGGCTGCAATGCCCTACACGATGTATCATTTACTAGTAACAAATAAAATATTGACTCGAGTTACAAGCTTAATATTGGTCATTCAAAGCGATATAGTTGTACGTCTTTTTAAACATAACCTCAATTATTCTATCAAGGTCGAAATTTGCTTGAATAATCTCGTGATTACGAATTTTTTTTACGTAATTAACTCTAGACGAACATATCTTTTTATACATGCTCCCGCAAACAAACGATACTCTCTCTTAAAATTATGATGGCAGTCAAGCTAGCCATCGCATCCTAACGCCTACTGCTACTACGTATTACTCAATAAACAAAATGATTACAATATACAATTTTTTTTTCATACAAGTAAAGAAGCAATTAATTGATCTTTTTGATATAAAAGTACACGAATTTGATTATAACACGAAGTCATCAAATATGAAACAATATCCAAGCTTCTTATTATGATGTAACTTCAAACTAGAGTAGAAAATATGTTATTTTAATATTTACTTGTAACTTGTAAGAATTCAGTTTATATTACTTGACATTTGAGATCTTTTAAGATCCAAAATGAAAAACCATCATGAACAATAGTATAAAGGTAAAAGTAAACGAATACCCCAATTTGGTTTTAAAAGGTTAAAGGAAGGAGGTTAAGCCAAAATATAAATTGTGGTCACAGTATTTATTTTATTTAATAAAAAGTTAATGTACTCCTTTATACACACTAGGATCTCGTGCTCGCGCTCCGCTGCGGGGGGAGCACGGGTGTTTTACGGTTATTTTTATAGGGAAGAGTATCTACTTTGATTGAACACAGAATTAGGTAATACGTTTGAGAGAAGTTGTTCACAAAGAAACAACGTGCATAAGCTAATAAAGCAGGGGTTACATGCCATTAGTTCACAAAAGATCAAAGCATAAGAGATTGTTTCAAAGGCTGCTGGCTACCCGACACTAATATATAGAAAAGCAGTTAACTATTAATTGGTTGACCATATCCACGCCTCATGGTTTCTTCTTGTTGGCCTCTGTTTCTAGTTCGGGAAACTGTTGGTGGAACTTTGGCTGGAATGGCTTTTGGTGGAGTACCCGCACAACAAAGTATAGTGTATGAGTAAACTTAAAGCCTAAACATGCATGCTTGGTGTTCCAAATAAGGGAAAAAATTACCCAAAAGATATTCCTTTTTTTAAACAAAGGGTAACTGTTTGATGGGAGAGTGTATGCACTGAGTAAGTGGTGCAAATTGAAACAAAGAGTATCCTGCTGAAAAGGTTTTGAAGGTGACATCTTTGTCTTAAGCAATATGTGGATATTATTATTGTGCTATTACTTTTTTAGCTACTTTGGGTAAGGGGTAGGCTAGGTGAGCTCAGGTGGCATGTGCAGGTGGGTTTCCAAGTTGGAAATGAACTAAGGTGGTCAAAATTAGTGGGGAAGTGTGAGCTAAGTTTAGTTAGCTATTTGAACTAAAATGTAACTGGAATCTTCTTTGTAGCAACAGTGGAATGGGAAGCTCTTCTATTTAAGGGCATGTATGCATTTGCTAATCCCACACAAACCTTTTACCTACTTTAAAAAATCTAAAGAAACAAAGAATGACATATCTTCCTAGGATATGGGCATTGGAAGCTGAGAGCGGTAGTACTGACTTGGGCGGTTTGTTTGTTTGGTATCTGGGCAAGGATGTGGTGGCTGACAAAGCATGGAAGCGTAAGGTGGATGCCGCTCGCCAGACAGTTTTCAAAACCGTTGTTGAGCGTCAGCATTTCATTCAAGAGATCCAGCAGGTGCAGACCTTTCCAACCAACCCTATGATCTCCATGATGGTAGCCATGTTGGACAGAAAGCAGTTGGAGGACAACGCATTCATTCAGACCTTGAAGACAGAGGCAGCAAGAATCCAGACCATGATCGACCCGAAGGAGGCTTTTGCTCAGAAAATTTTAGCCAACGGGCCTTGGTGAATGGATGCTGTAGGAGTTGGTTTTCGCCTGATGTTTTAGGCCTGAAAATAAAGCTCTATGTTGTTGTCTATCCGGTTTGTCCACCGGCGAGTCTTTAGGGTTATGTGTGTGTGCTTTAGTTGTTTCTTTTTTTAGTTTAATCTTGTGTCTGTAAGATCAGTTTCAATGAACCATGTGGAATGTATGATATTTTGATTTATATTGTTTTTTTGGCAGACATTTCGATTAACGTGGCGTTTAGGAAAAGACACCTCTCCAAAGAAGACTGCCCTAAGTAAATGCCAGATTATAAATTCTAAGAAAAGAGTGTGCACCTGTTTCTTTTTGTTCAGCTATTTCTGAGACCTTGGTTGATGCACTTTCTGTCTCTGACCCTTTGGTTTGATGTACCTTCTTGTTTAATGTTTGCATCTGCTATTGGTGTCGGGCCTGGGGCTTGAGTTGCCCAGGGAATATGAGGTTCAGATAGGGAAAGAATCAAAGAGCTGACCTTCTTCCAGATCGCTGACAGCCGCAGTCACACGATTACAACGACCTCAAAACATAATCAGCCGAAACAAAGTTCCATGATGATAAGGAGCAGAGGTTTCGGGTGGGTATAATATGAACCTGGTTCAAACTAGGGGGGACCTTCTCCTACAAACGAACATGGACATGCACCAAAAGGTATTAAAACTACACCAAAATATAGTAACTATTGAAACTCCAGCTTTAATAGCAACCATACATACTTGCTAAGGTAATATAGCAAAACAACATGTCATATAGCGATAGAAATGACATGCGTGAGATATCTCTTTCGTTACCTTTAGACACAAACAAATTTGATACTAACACGCCAAAGCTGTTGTGTTGGTAACATTTGTATAAAATCAATTTTCACACCATCATAGGTATTTGCTTTTAAATGAAGGTCGCTTATTCAATTTTGTTTTTAAATGCAGGTCCAGTTTTATGTTTTGTACGAATCAACAACATCTTCTTTTTGAAATAAGGAAGAAAAAGAAATCAATACTCAAATCAAGTATAACTATATTTGGATCATGAGCCACATTCACATCAGCTATAAGAATACATACATGTATGGTTGGGGTTGGAAGTTCATCGTCTGCATCTGGTCTAGTTTACTTGCCATCGTATTCTCTGAATCCTTGGTAGACTGTTGCAGAACAGATACATTTAGTTAGACTGATAAAAATAAAAAGGAGACCATACAACGACAAATACCAACTGCATATGTGAAACATGAAAATATATATAGTGCTACTATTCGTTAAAATAACAATATAACCGTAGAGAATGAACGTTACCTTTCGCGAGAGTGAAAGATCAGTCTTCGGGAATTCGTGAAGTAGGTGTGAACGCATCCATAAAGAATGACCACCGGCTAATGAATTGGAGGAGATCAACATGTCGAAACGATGAGTTATTGTGTTCGAGGTTTAGAGCTGGAGGTATGGAAGGCGAACCCAGAAACCCGCCATGGGTGCGACCAAATGGTCGCCCTGCCAAGATCTGCGTGCTGGCAAACAACCCACAAATCCAAAGGTAACGGGCATGACAGTAATTAACCAGCATAAAGGCGAAAAGACCCGGCAGAAACATCATAAACCACAGCTCACAATCGTTATGCCTGCGATCACAGGGTCACCATGGCAAGGTACGGGTTCTGTAAAGCGCGTTTACTAAAAGGTTTCCAGTTTTTTCGGGGTATACCATAGGCTCAGATAAGACGCTATATGGGAAAAACAGCCATAACCCGGTATGGCTGCGACCTCGCAAGGTCGCCACGCCAAGATCCGAGATGTGGTATCTTTACCCGCGCCCGTTTACCCTCATCATAGCCCTAAATTAACCTTTACATAAAGGAGGAGAATCACGCATCCATAAGAGTGAACCAATTTTGCCGTTTTTCAATGCGTAAGGCATGAGACATCACAAATCCAAAGGTAACGGGCATCACAACAGTTAACCACCATATAGGCGAAAATACCCGGCATAAGAATCATTGAGCACATCTGACAATCGTTATGGCTGCGATCACATGGTCACGATGGCAAGGTCCGGGTCCTGGGAAGCGAGCTTACCAAAAGTTTGCCGTTTTTCCAAGGTATAGCATAGGCTCAGATAAGGCGCTATCCGGGAAAAACAGCCATGACCCGCCATGGCTGCGACCTCGCAAGGTCGCCACGCCAAGATCCGAGATGTGGTATCTTTACCCGCGCCCGCTTACCCTCATCACAGCCCTAAAGTAACCTTTATATATAGGCGGAGAAGCACGCATCCATAGGAGCAGTCATTGTCCTCACAAACCCATTTTTATAATAGTATCTCCCTCTGTCACAACCAACAACAAAAGCATGGAGTGCGATCATCACATACAATCGATGGCACCAACGTCATATCTAGGTCCTTAAAAGTATCAGGGAGCAAGGACAAACAAGAATTCAAGCCTTCAAATTTAAAAGGATCGGGTCCAAGAAGTATGGAAGTCGTACGAAGAACTCACCATAATCTGGGTTTTACATAGCCGGCAAGTGCAGGCTAAATGTCTTAAGTGAAGGAGATGTGAGCTTATCCATAAAGAATGACCCTCGTCCAATGAATTGGAGCAGATCAACAGGTAGATACGATGAGTTATTGCGTTCGAGGCTCGGATCTGGAGGTATGGAAGGCGAACCCAGAAACCCGCCATGGCTACGACCGAATGGTCGCCCTGCCAAGATACGGACGCTGAGAAATAACCCTTGTAAAAAATTCCATCCACAGACATTTCATCATTGCCCATACTATTTTCAACCTGCCTTACTGTTCTGACCAACCCGATTGTTTCATTGGGTGAAGTTGGTTAACACGAACCATTTCACATCCGCATATTCAAAGATCATACGCCTCAGATGAAAAGAGGTCATCCATACAGAATAACTTAGTCAACAGGCAGAAACAATGAGTTAACCCATTGCATTCTCGGCTAAGATATGGAGGTTTGGAAGGCGTACCCAGAAACCCCCAATAGGGAACTTTAGATAAACCCAAACACATACGAACTTTGTTTCTTCATACACAAATAAAAAAGGGGCATAAAAAATGTGGCTAACCTACCAACAATGTCGGAAAGCAGATTTTCAGAGGCTCAGATCTGGAAGAGAAAAAAGTATGAAACAAACACGATAAGACCACCATGGCTGCAAAACACCAACAATGAATTACCCCGCCAAGGTACGACCAATCTGAAAGTTTGTTCATATTAATCAACACAAATTCATTCATTAATATCATCACTACCCCATATATAAGACCTCAACCAATGTACATTTCCAAAACAGCAAAACGGCCAAAACCAAGTGCAGGGACAATAAGCTTATCAGCATCGCTATGTAACCGTCCTTATTGTCGCCTGCCATGGATGGCAACAACAAAAGGCGTGCGCGTAACACGATGGCCAACCAACAGACATATTCATTCCAAGCTTTGTATCCCTACGAACCCAAAAATCACTTTAAATAACCAGATCAACAGAATACACAAATGAACAATAGACCACTTTAACTAACCATCTTATATAAACGACCATAAATATAAAAAATACACCCGCAACCAACTGTATGAACTAAGCATCTTATATAAAGTTACAAATAATAAAAAAAGCCAGAAATTAACCTTTATATAAAGGAGGATCCCTCCCCGACAACCAAAATTTCGTCTCACAACCAAAACACACACCGGCGCCTACACCTTTCCGTTATTTGATTTTAGAGAAACCCAAACACATACGAACTTTGTTTCTTCATACACAAATAAAAAAGGGGCATAAAAAATGTGGCTAACCTACCAACAATGTCGGAAAGCAGATTTTCAGAGGCTCAGATCTGGAAGAGAAAAAAGTATGAAACACACACGATAAGACCGCCATGGCTGCAAAACACCAACAGTGAATTACCCCGCCAAGGTACGACCAATCTGAAAGTTTGTTCAAATTAATCAACACAAAATTCATTCATTAATATCATCACTGCCCCATATATAAGACCTCAACCAGTGTACATTTCCAAAATAGCAAAACGGCCAAAACCTAGTGCAGGGACAATAAGCTTATCAGCATCGCTATGTAACCGTCATGGCAGCAACAAAAGGCGGGTCTTTTTCATTTTCATTTTTTTCTTCATCATGAGTAGTTCCGCCTACTTCACGTGGAAGAGCTATTGCTTTTTCCAACGTGCCAACTTATCAGTGTCAAACGTTAAAACAAAAAGTGTATTAAGAAACGTACCTATTTCATGTCTAGTGCATAACACGTTAAAATAAGCAACACCCTCATGACATGTAAGAAAAAAATTGCTTTGGCTCAGATTAGTGAGTTTGTAACCCGATGAAAGGGTACCCGACCCGCCCGTGGCTGTAATCACTATAGTGATGCCCTGCCAAGATACGTTTGGGTGGCACCCGTCACGGTCCAACAACTCGTTGCAGTTGCAGAAGCATAAACGCTCCAAAGAATACTATCATCATTGCCAACAATAACTGAAACCAACTTCATACGCGTGATGTATATCTTTACAAACATACATGCAACTATTATTCAAGCTTACAGTTCTGAGACAATAATGATGTTGGAAATTCAGTCCGTTTAGAGGGTACATTACTCGTGGAAGCAAGCTCACCAAGCCGTGGCAACAATGTTTAAACACGGCCGGCATGGGTGCAACCACGTGCCCGACAACCTAAAAGGTCACCATGTCAACATACAGGTAGGCCCATTTTTAAGCGAAAAGCTTATTCAAAACGGCGTGGAAGGGCTATAATCCTATCATCATTGTTAGACACCCGACGTCATCGTCGCCTGCCATGGATGGCAAGTATACCACGAAAACACCAGAACCCAACCAAAACCTATGAGTTCACTATTTCATTTCCAAGTCATCGACTGCGTAATTAGTGTGACTGTGCCTCAATTTGGTCCCTTCTAGCATTTCATTTGCTACTCTAAACTATACTATATTTATATGCACAAAGTCAAACCTCCTCACAAAAGGCCTCTTACCACCTACATTTTCAAAAGCAAAAAAATTACTTAAGGCCCTAAATTTATAAAATTAATTCGAAACTAACAAAACCCCTAAATTTCGTCAAAACCCTATCAAAATTAAATATGTATGCAACTATAATCTTGATAATTAGTGTATCCGAGTGAAATAAAATAGAGCAATAAGCTACACATGTGGAACAAAAATCACATAAACCATAGCATACTCACAACTTGCATCATTAAAATCAAAACCAAACCTAATTATCAAAACGCGGCCATGAATATCAGCTTTTATTTTTAAGCAACACCAAAGAAACTGAGTTGGTGCTGATAGGTGTGAAAACACCCATCCTTTTACCACTTATTTCTTGCTAAAACGAGACCAAAACGCGTATTTAATGTCATTTGTTTGGAAATATGCGTGGTTTGTGTGTTTGTTGTGTTTTCAGAGCCAACCGGATAAATATTGAAGAAAACATGGAATTGCACGGGTTTTATCGAAGAAAAAGACGAAAAGACGAAGTCTATAATCCAAGAGATGCAAAAGATTTGAAGTCGATGGGCCTATTTGAAGATTTATCGAAGAAAAGGACCAAAGATGGAAGATTTACATATGTCGAAGAACTCAAGTCTATTAAATGAAGAAATTAAAAGACGAGTTGAATTTATTCGTCGACAAATCCCGAATCGAAATAAAAAACGTCTACTGTTCTGAAAAGACGAGAAGACAAAAAGAAAAGGGAGAAAACCCACTCACCAACAAAAGAGAAAGCCTATAAATACTCCTCCCATTCATATTTTTGGACCAGTTTTTCTTTCTGTTTGTTTTTCTCCTATTTCGTAGCATCACCAACACCATTAGGGTGTTTGGTGATTTTTCATTTGTCCTTTTAATTCAAGAATCTTGTAAGTTAATCTTTCCATTTTGTTTGTTTGAATCTTATTCATTAATACAAGTTTCCATTTAATCTTTCTTTCTTCTCTTGTTGATTCAAAGTTTTAAGTTTTTATTTTATTGGTTTGATCTTAAAAAGTAAGTGGGTTTTATGTTTTTGTTGTTTTGGATTGATATTTATCATAGGTAAATGATTAGTGGTTAAATTGGTTTAAGTTTTGATTAAAAACTTGGTGGATTTTGGGTTAAATTTGTGTAATAAACATTCCCCTGTTCTTCGCGTTTTTTAAACTTGCCCAGATTCCGAATCAGCATCATATTCCGGATCAAGGGTTTTGTGATTTTATTCCGGATCAAGCTACTTGGTTCAGAATATCTAATATTCCGGATCAACTATTATATTCCGGATCAAGTCCTTTGGTTCGGAATATCTAATATTCCGGATCAGCTATTTTATTCCGGATAAACTCTTATATTCCGGATCAAGTTTTATTCTGAGTAAACTAATTATTCCGAATCAAGCTTCTTATCATTTTATTCCGGATAGAATTTTATTCCGGATCAACTCATTTATTCCGGATCAACTCATTTATTCCGGATATAATTTTATTCCGGATCACCAATTTTATTCCGGATCACCTAACATTCCGGATCAACCATATTTATTCCGAGTCAAGCTATCATTCCGCATCAAGCAAATATTCCGGGTCAACAATTATTCCGAATAAAGGTGGTGTTAATTATTCCGAATGAAGCATTTTTTTAGGTTATTCCGCATGAGCCAAATACTCCAAATATTCAGGATCAAGCAATCATTCCACATCAACTGTTTTTCCAAGTTTAGGTACTTTACTGTTTGATTTTCATTTTAGTTCTATTTTCAGTAATTGCTTTTAGTTTAATTTTATTACTTCTCGCACTTATCGTTTTAGTAGATATAGATCAAAAGCTCCCCCTTTTTAGTCACCAATTACAACTATTCCACTTTGAACCGTGATCGATTCGAGAAGATACCGAGAACGAAACAACGACATATATCATTGGGTACGAGCAACACAAACAAAGATCTTGCAAAAGCAACATTTTTAATCAACTAAAATAACAGTTATTAAAATGGCGCCGCTGCCGGCTCTTTTCGTAAGGATCAACGGTTTCTTGTGAGAAAACTTGTATTTTGGGATCCGTTCTTTCGGGAACGTTATTTTCAAGCACAAAAATTTTCAAAAACCCATAAAAATACACAAATTTCAAAAATACAAAAACATTAAAAAACCTACAAAAACAAAAAAATATTTTCTCTTGAATTTTCTTTTTAGTGTATGCGTACTCGATCAACGTCTTATTCAGAGCCCGAGACTCTCTAAGATTTAGACATGGCCGGTGTACACAACAACAACAATAATAATCCACCCCTCAACAACAATAATAATCCACCCCACCCCAACATGAATAATCCACCCTTACCCGACCTACGAACCATGGAGGAGCTATGCCAACCTACGATGAACGGACGTGGAGGCCAGATTGCACCGATGCATATCACGGCTCAGGAGTTTTCGTTGAAGCATCACATGATCCAACAAGTGAAAACTAACCCATTTCGCGGAATTCCGGATGATGATGCCAACAAACACCTCGACAAATTCATTACCATCACCCAAAGCATGAAGTCGCCCGGTGTTTCTATGGATGAACTTCGCCTTCAACTATTTCCCCACTCGCTTTTTCACCATGCCGAAAAATAGTTTGACCGTCTCCCAAAGAATTCTATTCATACTTGGGACGACATGACTCAACGCTTTTTGTCGCGCTACTTCCCACCATCCATGGTCACGAGCCTTCGTAACCAAATTAGTGGATTCATGCAAGACAATGATGAATCGCTCTTTGATGCTTGGGAATGATACAATGATTTGATCGACCGTTGTCCAAATCACAACATGCTCCCCGTCACTCTCATTGATACTTTCTACAATGGTCTCACTTTTCTGATCGTGACACGATCAACGCCGCCGCCGGTGGTACTTTTATGAAAAGGAGACCGGAGGAGTGTAGAGAGTTGATAGAAAACATGACTACTCACCATAAGAATTGGGATTCATCTGCATCCTCAAGATCTAATCAGAGAGTCAATGTTTCATCTACTTCTTCCACCACCGACATGTCCGTCATGGAACGTGCTATTCTTGATATTAACAAAAGTATCCAAATTTTGGCTTCTAACCAAACTCAACAAGCTAAAGCCGTTGCTATTTCTTGTGACACATGTGGTGGTCCTCATTCCTACAATGATTGTCCTTCCACTCAAGGCAATTTTTCTGAAAACGTTAACGCGACATACGGTACTTATCCCACGGGAGGCTATCAAGCTCGTCCTCAAGGAGACCGTAGCTTGTTAAGTTATCGTTCAAACAACTATCTTGCTCCACCCGGTTTTCCTCCTCCAAACCAAAACCAACAACAAAGCTATAACCAAAACAACCAATCCCAACCTCGTGCTAACAATCAATATCAATCCCAAAGAAACCCATACCTACCTCAAGGAAATTCTCAAGCTTACCAAGCTCCACCTCTTAATCAACCGATGGCATTGAATCAAGACGTCGAGACGTTCATGAGGACTAATAGAGAGATGGTGACGAATCTTCAGAGTCAATTCGTCAACTTGAAGGGAGAAATGGTGAAACAAGGGAACGATATTCGAGCCGAGCTAAGGAATGACATGGCGAAACAAAGCAATGATATTCGTGCAGACATGAGAGACTCTTTCAGCACTCAAGCGAACAACATACGTGATATGCTCGGTTCGCTCTTCCAAGGTAATCCACCCTCTTCTTCGGGTACTATTCCGAGTAACACCGTTGCGAATCCAAGAGGGGAGATGAAAGCAATCACTACTCGTAATGGCAAAGGTTATACGGAACCCGAGCTTCCTACACCTCCACCCGTGATTGTGAACAAGGAAAAAGAGCACCTTTCCTCACCTCCTTTGCCTTCTACCCTCATTCCCCCACCACCCGCGGTTGTGAGTGATCCTACTCCCCTAAAGCCTTCCTCTTCATCCGATATACCTTATCCTTCAAGGTTGAGGAAAGAGAAGCAAAAGAGCAAGGATGATATTCAAGTTTCAAACTTTCTTAAAATGTTTAAACAATAGAATTTTAACATCTCCTTTGCCGAGGCTCTCGCTCACATGCCTAAATACGCGAAGATGTTTAAAGATCTTCTAAGTGACAAGGAGAAGCTTCTTGACATTTCTCAAACCCAACTTAATGAGAATTGCTCCGCTGTTCTCTTAAGGAAATTGCCCACCAAACTTGGTGATCCGGGTCGCTTCTTAATTCATTGCAACTTACCGGGAGTAGAGAATTTCATGGCCCTAGCCGATCTAGGTGCCAGTATAAACTTAATGCCTTTAAGTGTTTGGAAGCAATTATCTCTCCCCGAGCTAGTCCCCACCAAAATGACTTTGGAATTAGCCAACCGTACGGTTGCTTATCCAGTGGGGATAGCCGAAGACGTCTTCGTTGGCGTTGACGAATTCACCTTCCCGGCGGATTTTGTTGTCGTTGACTACGAGATGGATCCTCGTGTTCCATTAATCGTTGGACGTCCCTTCTTGAGGACCGGTCACACTCTCATTGATGTAGCCGCGGGCGAAATAATCATGAGAGTTGGTGACGATAAAATTGTCTTCAACATGGGTAAGATTTCTAAGCAACCTTATTCATATGAGAGTGTTAATGCTATTGATGTTCTCGATGAGGCTTGTGAAGAACACTTTCATGATGCTTGCAAAAGTACTCTCTCTTCTATACCCAATGTTGAGACCGTTGCCTCACTTGCTCCATCATTGACTCCTTTTGGAGAAAGTGACTTGGATGATTCCGAAGCTAGCTTGGGTCCTCTCGATCTTAAGTATGATGATTCTCCCACCGATTAGGATGAAGACATTCGTACTATTGAGAAACTTCTCAATGAAGACCCGTTTTCTCCTCCTTCTCCTAAAGAGGTGACTAATGATGATCCATCGTTAGTTACACCATCTATTGAGGATCCTCCTACTCTTGAGCTTAAGAACCTACCTCCTCATCTCGAGTATGTTTTCTTAGAAGGCATTGATCAACTTCCCGTTATCATTGCTAAGGACTTAAAAGCCGATGAGAAAACTCGTCTCATTGAAGTTCTCAAGAAACATAAACAAGCTATCGCTTGGAAAATCTCTGATATTCGCGGAATTGATCCTCACTTTTGCACACATAAAATTCTCATGGAGGACGACTTTAAGCCCACAATTCAAAGCCAACGAAGGGTGAATCCTAAAATCCATGACGTTATCAAAAAAGAGGTTATCAAACTTCTTGATGCGGGCATGATTTATCCTATCTCGGATTCACCATGGGTTAGTCCATTCCATTGTGTGCCTAAGAAAGGCGGAATCACCGTTGTACCCAATCAAAACAACGAGTTGATTCCTACACGTCTCGTTACTGGGTGGAGAGTTTGTATAGACTACCGCAAACTCAATGATGCCACGAGAAAGGATCATTTCCCTCTTCCTTTTATGGACCAAATGCTCGAATGTTTAGCGGGTAATGAATATTACTGCTTTCTTGATGGTTTCTAGGGTTATTTCCAAATACCCATCGATCCCCAAGATCAAGAGAAGACAACATTCACTTGTCCCTATGGCACATTTGCCTACAAAAGGATGCCTTTGGCTTATGCAATGCCCCCGGGACTTTCTAAAGGTGCATGTTGGCTATCTTCCATGACATGGTTGAGCAAACCATGGAAGTCTTCATGGATGATTTCTCGGTCTTTGGGGATTCCTTCTCTTCTTGCCTTGCCAATTTAGAACGTATGCTTAAGCGGTGCGAAGACACTCGCCTTGTTCTGAATTGGGAAAAATGCCATTTTATGGTAAAAGAAGGCATTGTGCTAGGACACAAAATCTCTAAATCCGGTCTTGAAGTCGACCGTGCTAAAGTAGATGTCATAGCCAAATTACCTCCACCTTCAACCGTGAAGGGTGTGAGAAGTTTTCTGGGTCATGCGGGCTTCTATCGTCGATTCATTCAGGATTTCTCTAAAATCGCTCGCCCGATGACCCACCTCTTGGAAAAAGATACTCCTTTTATCTTTTCTGAAGAGTGTATCGAAGCCTTCAATCTTCTTAAGGATAAGCTAACTAAGGCACCGGTCTTGGTTACCCCTAATTGGGAGCTACCCTTTGAGTTGATGTGCGATGCTAGCGACTTTGCTATTGGGGCGGTTTTGGGCCAAAGAGTGAATAAACACTTCCAACCAATCTATTATGCTAGCAAGACAATGACGGGGGCTCAACTGCATTATACGACAACCGAAAAAGAGCTTTTAGCTGTTGTCTATGCTTTTGAAAAATTTTGCCCCTATCTTGTTTTATCCACCACCATCGTATACACGAACCATTCCGCGTTGAAGTACTTAATGACTAAGCACGACTCTAAGCCAAGACTTCTTCGCTGGGTTTTACTCCTTCAAGAATTCAACATTGAAATTCGTGACAAGAAGGGAGCCGAAAACCTAGCTGCGGATCATCTGAGTAGACTTGAGGATCCATATCAAGGGGATCATCCGAACAAAGAGATCAATGACTCTTTTCCCCTTGAGACCTTAATGTCTATAAATCTCAATCTGGATGACACCCCGTGGTTTGCCGACATTGCAAACTACTTAGCGGGTGGTGTTCTCATCAAAGGGTTAACATCCCAACAAAAGAAAAAGTTCTTGAATGATGTCAAGACCTATTTTTGGGATGACCCTTTTCTATTCAAACAATGCGTTGACTTGATTATTCGCCGATGTGCTGACGGACCGGCCGCTTTGGATATTCTCAAGGCTTGCCATAAAGGACCCACCGGTGGTTACTTTGGTCCCAACTACACCGCCAAAAAAGTGTTTGAATCGGGATTTTATTGGCCCACCATTTATCGTGATGCTCACGAGATGGTTAAACATTGTGATGCTTGCCAAAAACAAGGCAAGATCACACATAAAGATGAGATGCCTCAAAATTTCATACAAGAATGTGAAATCTTTTATGTATGGGGCATCGACTTTATGGGGCCACTCCCTTCTTCTAAAGGCAACAAATACATCCTTGTCGCTGTTGACTACGTTTCCAAATGGGGTGAAGCCAAAGCTTTACCCACTAACGACGTGAGGGTGGTTTGTAATTTCTTAAAACAACTGTTTGCTCGATTCGGTGTTCCTCGTGCTATAATCAGTGACCGCGGGACTCATTTTTGCAATGATCAATTTACAAGAGTCATGGCTAAGTATGGTGTCAATCACCGTCTTTCCACCGCTTACCATCCTCAAACCAACGGTCAAGCCGAAATATCCAACCGTGGATTAAAGAGAATTTTGGAACGTACTGTGGGAGAGCATCGTGCCTCATGGGCCGATAAACTTGATGATGCTCTGTGGGCTTTCTGTACCGCCTATAAGACGCCGATTGGTTGTACACCTTATCGTCTTGTGTACGGGAAAGCATGCCACCTCCCCATCGAGCTGGAACATAAGGCATACTGGGCCTTGAAGTGGGCTAACTTCGACATCAACAAAGCCGGTGATCTTCGCAAGATTCAACTCAACGAGCTACATGAATTGAGGAATGAAGCTTACGAGAACTCATTGATCTACAAGGAGAAGACCAAGATTTACCACGATGCTAAAATTAAGAATCGAGAGTTCCACGTTGGTGATCAAGTCTTACTTTTTAACTCTCGGTTGAAGATCTTCTCGGGCAAGTTGAAGAGCCGCTGGTCTGGTCCATTCACCATCGCCAATGTCTTTCCCTATGGCACCATTGAGCTTTCTCAGCCAAATGGGCCCAATTTTAAGGTGAATGGCCAGCGTTTGAAGTTGTACTTTGGTGAGGACATCTCTCATGAGATGATTCCATCCCTCACCACGTTTCCCATGAATTAGTTCGGGACCGAGTCAGGCTCGTGACTCGGTTAACAAAAACAAGCGCTCCTCGGGAGGCAACCCGAGTATCTATCCCCCTTTCCCGTTTATCATCCTAAGTGTAGGGGGAGCTATATAGGTTGCTTGTGTTTGTATGGTGATGTGATTACAAGGATAAGTGCACTCTTGGAATCTTTGAAGAACCGTGCTCTCATGTTATCCGCAATACCGGTTCTATCTCTCAACTATTGTGATTCAATCTTCTTCATACTCACATTTGAAATTGATCACTTTAGTTGTCTCCTCCTTAACTTGATTTAACCAACGTGCACAATGTCATAAGTGTAAGGGAGACTTTTCCCACATGCTTAAACATTGAGGACAATGTTTATCTTAAGTGTAGGGGAGACTTCTATCGAAGTTTTAAGTGGACTCTTCCATTAAAGTGCCTTCATTTAACCGGAAAATTCGATTTTTCGACATTTTTCAAAATTTTTAATATATTTTGGCCTAGTTGTATAGTTGCATTTTCCTTTGTTATGTTTATTTTCTCTCCTTGCTAAGAATAAAATTTCAATAAAGTGGTTTTAAATTTTTCAAAGTTTCGAATATTTTGACTCAACCCGAGTTTACTTATCTAAGTTTACTCTAGCTAGTATCCTTAACGTGTTTAAGTCAA
Source organism: Glebionis coronaria (assembly GCA_025667525.1). Classification (NCBI taxonomy): domain Eukaryota; kingdom Viridiplantae; phylum Streptophyta; class Magnoliopsida; order Asterales; family Asteraceae; genus Glebionis; species Glebionis coronaria. The sequence continues at coordinate 155,902,002 of CM046877.1, forward strand.
GTTTTGCTAGGCTTTTATATAAGGAGCTTTAAAACGCGAAAGTCATAACTCTCACGGGTTAAGAACAAGAACTTTTCGCAAGTTCCTATAATTGATCCTAGAGAGTCGTTTATCAAGGGAACTTTAAGACGCAAATTCTAAACTTGAAAGAGTCTAAGAAGATGCAAGATCCTATAGGCGACTCGAAAACCCAAAACTTTGATTTAATTGGCTAAGCATCCACGAGTCTCATTCCTTGAGATTTTAAATTGTGGAGAACGAGAGATGATAGAGTCAATTATAAGTTTGGTATCCTTTCGTGAATTTTGTGAGTTAATTATAAGCCTATTCTCCCATCGCTTGCTAATAAATTTATCTGCAATAAATAAGGTTGTACGATTTGAAAAGTTACTTAGCTTCTAGCACAAGATCGTTTAAAAGTTGCTCGGTATTAATTAAGTTCATAGCCAAGGCATAACTTATTGAAGCGGGATGCGAAGATTGGCGAGTCCGAAAAGGCCCTAACAAGGCATGAGGGCTACATTTTGTTGCTAAAGATCCAAAAGTGATGTGAAGAATCATTTATCGAAAATCAATATGAAGGATCGAGACACACGACGAAAAGCAAAAACTCGGAGAAGTCTATCCGAAAAAACCCTAACAAGGTATGAGGATAAATAGATCCAAGTCCTAAAAGGAGGCGGATCGTTGTATATCAAAGTCCAAAATAAAGATTGGAGAAAAATGAAAGAAGTCGTGGTCCAAAGATGAAGAATCTCTCAAAACTTCAAGTGAAGAAATTCCTATTATGAAGAGAAGACCATAATTTCAAGAACGTCTCTCAAAGATTCGAAGTATGAAGTCGCTGCCAAATATCGGTCCGAGAAAGTTCTCAAATAGTGAAGCGAGTTATGCCAAGATATGAACTTTATGAGGTCCCGAGAAGCAGTTTTAAAAGATTTTGTCCTTTAGCTAACTATTGATTAAATCGTCCACTTTATTTTCGGCCTAAATAACTATCGAAATAAGTCAAACAATGCATCCTCGTAATCATTCAAGACGAAAATAAAATATAAGAGATACACCTAGGAATAAGGGAGTCTAAGTGAATAATTGGGCCACATGAGTTCGTGTTAGTTTGCTAACTTATAATAACAATGATCTCGTTTTTAAGCTTGGTATGGGGAACGTGAAACTTGAGAATGATGAACATTCATGACAATCTAAAACCCCAAAGTAAGTCTTTAAATACTTTACTTGTTTTGTTCTTTTGGATTTATTAGTGTTTAGAATTTAATAAAGGCCAAGGTGGGTTATTTATGATGAGAAATGTAAACCATGCTTTAAAATTGTAGCATTGCATGAGGGCATGACAATGGTTAAGTGTAGGGGATTCGATAGGTGTGAAAACACCCATCCTTTACCACTTATTTCTTGCTAAAACGAGACCAAAACACGTATTTAATGTCATTTGTTTGGAATTATGCATGGTTTGTATGTTTGTTGTGTTTTCAGAGCCAACCGGATAAATATTGAAGAAAACATGGGATTGCACGGGTTTTATCGAAGAAAAAGACGAAAAGACGAAGTCTATAATCCAAGAGATGCAAAAGATTTGAAGTCGATGGGCCTATTTAAAGATTTATCGAAGAAAAGGACCAAAGATGGAAGATTTACATATGTCGAAGAACTCAAGTCTATTAAATGAAGAAATTAAAAGACGAGTTGAATTTATTCGTCGACAAATCCCGAATCGAAATAAAAAACGTCTACTGTTCTGAAAAGACGAGAAGACAAAAAGAAAGGGAGAAAGCCCACTCACCAACAAAAGAGAAAGCCTATAAATACTCCTCCCATTCACATTTTTGGACCAGTTTTTCTTTCTGTTTGTTTTTCTCCTATTTCGTAGCATCACCAACACCATTAGGGTGTTTGGTGATTTTTCATTTGTCATTTTAATTCAAGAATCTTGTAAGTTAATCTTTCCATTTTGTTTGTTTGAATCTTATTCATTAATACAAGTTTCCATTTAATCTTTCTTTCTTCTCTTGTTGATTCAAAGTTTTAAGTTTTTATTTTATTGTTTTGATCTTAAAAAGTAAGTGGGTTTTATGTTTTTGTTGTTTTGGATTGATATTTATCATAGGTAAATGATTAGTGGTTAAATTGGTTTAAGTTTTGATTAAAAACTTGGTGGATTTTGGGTTAAATTCGTGTGTTAAACATTCCCATGTTGTTCGCGTTTTTTAAACTTGCCCAGATTCCGAATCAACATCATATTCCGGATCAAGGGTTTTGTGATTTTATTCCGGATCAAGCTACTTGGTTCGGAATATCTAATATTCCGGATCAACTATTATATTCCGGATCAAGTCCTTTGGTTCGGAATATCTAATATTCTGGATCAGCTATTTTATTCTGGATCAACTCTTATATTCCGGATCAAGTTTTATTCCGAGTAAACTAATTATTCCGAATCAAGCTTCTTATCATTTTATTCCGGATAGAATTTTATTCCGGATCAACTCATTTATTCCGGATCACCAATTTTATTCCGGATCACCTAACATTCCGGATCAACCATATTTATTCCGAGTCAAGTTATCATTCCGCATCAAGCAAATATTCCGGGTCAACAATTATTCCGAATGAAGGTGGTGTTAATTATTCCGAATGAAGCAGTTTTTTAGGTTATTCCGCATGAGCCAAATATTCCAAATATTCCGGATCAAGCAATCATTCTGCATCAACTGTTTTTCCAAGTTTAGGTACTTTACTGTTTGATTTTCATTTTAGTTTTATTTTCAGTAATTGCTTTTAGTTTAATTTTATTACTTCTCGCACTTATCGTTTTAGTAGATATAGATCAAAAGCTCCCCCTTTTTAGTCACCAATTACAACTATTCCACTTTGAACCGTGATCGATTCGAGAAGATACCGAGAACGAAACAACGACATATATCATTGGGTACGAGCAACACAAACAAAGATCTTGCAAAAGAAACATTTTTAATCAACTAAAATTACAGTTATTAGTGCAAACCCACAAACCCGTATCCAAATAGAAGGTTAAACCGGCCATGGGTGAAAAAATAACATTTGCCCCGCCAAGATGCGGATAACCTCAACTATTTGGTTTTAAGAAATCAAAAGGACCCACATAGAGGGTCACTAACCATAAAAAACCTTGCTCAACACGGATGTTGGCAACAAAGACACAAGGGAAACTCATTAGGAAAAATAAACTCGGTATCAATCATATTAACTTGCTTAATTAAAAACACATCATTATCCCAAAAATCGTTACATCCAACATCATCACAGATTGGTATGATGTATCCGAACAGATGAAGCAACCTCATAGAGAGGTCGGAAAAAGATCCAACATCGATGTAACTGAACACCATAGATCCACCAACTCCATAGAAAGAGAGATCGTGGAGAGCTCCATAGATTAACCAACCTCATATCCATAAAAAAATAAGTCAACGAATCAAATGACCCGCAAAAGGAAATACCCATCTAACGCCAAGGTCGCCACCTACCGCCCATCAACGCCGCCTACCATAAACGACGGCAATGAAGAAGTTGGTGGCAACGAACCCCATTAAAAACGAAAAACCAGATCAAGATAAAAAAAAATAGGTTCTAGATAGAGTGGGTAATGATTTTGAGATAGGTATGCAAATAATTAATAGAGTTTATAAACCCTGATCAATTAATACAAAGAGCCAAAGGGGAAAACCCATCATTAATAAAAGCTACAGAAAGGGCAAACTCGACATTAATTGAGCAACCAAAGGGCAAATCACTGTATGTGTGTGCCAGTGCTTAATTAATTCGCGAAAGGCCAGATTAACACCAATTAAACCACCAATTGGACCCGAATTCGCGAAAGGGCAGATTAAACCACCAATTAAACCACCAACGGGGATCAATTAATGCATAACGGGGTCAGTAAAATCAAATAACGGAAAGGTGTAGGTGCTAGTGTGTGTTTTGGTTGTGAGACGAAATTCTGGTTGTGAGAGAGGGAGATACTATTATAAAAATGGGTTCGTGAGGAGAATCACTGCTCCTATGGATGCGTGATTCTCCTCCTTTATATAAAGGTTAATAAGACGTAACCACGTGGGGTGACCTCATATAAGCTTTTTTATTTCTCTATCTATTTATCTTCTTCCTCAAAGTACATGTTTCATATCCAGATCTGCTTTATCTTCTTCCTCAAAGTACATGTTTCATATCAAGATCTGCTTCTTCGTTCTTTTTTTTCATAGTATATCAGTATAACAATAATTTAAGTTTGATGCCCCTAAAATTTTGATGCCTTGGGCAGTCACCCAACTCGCCCTATGCCAAATCCGGCCCTGGGTTTATGGCATCTAAATTTGATAATTTTTGCAGATGTAGGAAAAATATGCTTGAGTAAATCAGGACAAGTTATGCTTAACTCCTGTAACTCTGTAAGTGAGGGCATGCAACTCTTAAAAAATGCTTTAAGACTTGAGAGAATGATTTTTGGCCTTGGACATCGAAAATCTTGTCGAAAATGGATACAAGCTCATCGTCTCCAAGCAGCTCCATGAGTCCCTAGGTGGGTTCTCTGGTAATTAGATAAAGCTGGTAAAACTTTACTGGAACTAATTAATTCATAATAAACTTAAAGAGAATAATTGAACCAAACACAAAATTAAGTTCAGAAATTTAATGCATCGAATTACCAGATTATTTCATTCAAAGACTAATTAAAATCTAAAAGGCTAAAACTATAATAAAACATATAAGTATATCTGATACGACCCTCTCTGGTAGTATCAGGATAGGGAACCTCTTCAAGCGTGATGCTAGCTCCTTAAGAACGAAAGATGAGAAGACCAGACATTTATTTAACTTTTACTTTGATTGACTGATAATATGATTACATTAGGAGACCTTAAATACTAGTTATGAGATAAACATTAAAGATAAAAGATACCAAACAGATAAACATAAAACATAAACATATATCCTAAATAAATAAAAGATATCTTGGTTGTATCATTCCTCACTCCTTCGAATTCACCTTTCCCTCAAGGTGATATCTTGAAAAGCTCGTGATTCCGGGATCCCATAATCTTCTTTGAATCCGCACTCTAGTCCTGTACTTCCGCAATTCTCCACCCGTATAGTTCTCCAGCCTAGATACAAATGTAGTACTCCCACATATATTGTTCTCCAACTCAGTTTGTTCTCCACCCAAGTTTGTTCTCCATTATCCATGGGTTCGTGAAAATCAACATCGTTAACAACCTCGTAAGCATTTGATTCTGTCTCTTACTCATCAAACACACTAAACCCTTTTGTCCCATTCTCATCGTCATCATTGACATTATGATTTTTCATAAATTCTTGATGACAAACAATGTTAACAGATTCTTCCTCCTTAATGGCATGTACATTCTCTTCAATTTCCTTAAAACGATCTTCCATTATACGAGTACGAAAGAATGTTTCTCCTAAAGTTGCAGGATTCGACCTCAATAGTTCTGAAAGTTCTAGGTTCGTAAACCGTGTTTCTGCTGCCCGGGCTAATGAAAATGCTTCGCCTAAACTTGTGGGCTTTGACCTCAAGAGTAAACATTGTAGAGATGTTTTAAGTCTAGTTATACGACCCGGATAGGGTGTATCCGGATAGATAGCACCACTTCAAATGTGTGCTTGCTCCTTAAGAAGGAAGATTGAGAAGAACAAACATCTATTGAACTTTAACTTTTATTGATTACATTCATAACATTGAAAGACCTTAAGTACTAGTTTAGAAGATAAACATAAAAGATAAAAGATACCAAACAGATAAACATAAAACATAAACATATATCCTAACTAAATAATAGATATTCATGCGTAACATTCCTCACTCCTTCGAATTCACCTTGCCCTCAAGGTGACGTCCTGAAAAACATTCTTAATTCCTAGGTCCCAAATTTTGAAATATTTCCTAAGCATTTGCACACTCCGTTCCAACTTGTTCTTTGGCTCTGGCTCTAGTAGTAACAATTTTCGGATTCCTGTTCTACACTTCTTTCGTTCGGCTGACACAACCTACGTATCCCTTTTGAGTGTTTCATCAACAACAAAATATGATTCACTAACCACAAGCTGCGAGTTAACAACCATAGGCTGCGATTCACCCATCATAAGACGCGATTCACTAGTAGGCTGCGATTTATCCATCATAAGTTACGATTCACTAGTAGGTTGCTTAGATTCACGAATAAGCTGCCGCGAAGAGTCAAGGTGATCTTTGTTAGGTTCGGATATAACATTTCCCACTTCTTCTGGTGCAACTTCTAGTGCAACTTCTAGTGTTGTAGAAGAATCAACCGTTTTGTTTTCAATGGTTTGCTTTCCTTCTACAATTGCCTCAAAACGGGTCTCTACTATACGAGATAAGTAGAAGGCTTCGCCTAGTGTTGTAGGTTTCGGGTAAAACCTCGACAATTCTAGTTGTAGCTTTGGTTTAAGTCCGGATATATAAAACGAGGTAAGTAAACTTTCAGAGATACTAGTTACTCGAGTTATAAGATACTTAAACTCACTTTGATATTGAACCACCGTACCCATTTGCAAGAGTTTAGATAATGCATCTCTTGCGTCTCTGAAAGTAGGGTTTTGCTAGGTTAGAAGTTCGTTGTTATCGGCGTCTAATCGAATTGATCTCCGGTTGAATGTGCGACTCAGTCGTCTTTGGTGGATAAAATAACAGGTTGTCGTTGAGTAAAGTAAAGATGAAAACTTTAAAGTAAAAGGCAAAGTAAATTAAGCGATAAATGATTAAGAAGTAAATGACGAAAAATTAAAGCGTAAAGATAAATGACGAGAGGTTAAAACTTGACAAAAAGAAATATTGATAACTTTAAAATTAAACTAAGACAAAACTAGTTTAAAAATAACACTAAGTAAAAATGCGGGAAAAGTTAAATTTGAAATTAGAAATAAAAAGAGGAAATAAAAACTGAAAAATGCAATCCAATCGCACTCCCGATCGCACTCTGGATCGCACTCCTGATCGCACTCCCGATCGTACTCCCGATTGTAGAACAATGATAATCTATAATCTAATCAAGAGGGTTGTTGTTAATCTAGAGAGAGAAACAAGAGAGAGAAACAAAGAAACTTTATTAATATGTGAAAATGAGTAAAAAAATAACACCCCTTTCCATGGTGGAAAGGGGTTTATATACCCAAGTCCTTAAGTGGACTTGGGCCTCCGGCCCATGAACATGCTCATGGGTCAGGCTAAACATAAGAATAACGTAAACAATACTACGAGCCTATAACTATATAGTTGGAGTGACCGAGACTTTCTTAATACACAAAACGTATTTCTAACAATCTCCCCCAAAGGGAGGTCACTCCAAATTTACAAAGTCCTAATCTAGCATGTTAGATCTTGTTCTTGAGCTCGTAGTCCACTTTTCTCTTTTCTTTTTGTTGTGAATATGTTGATGTTGATCTTTTAGGCTTTGGCTTTAGAGCATTGTTCTTTTGACCCTTCACGTGCGATCTTTGCCTTCTTGTGATTCTTGCCTCCTAGTGACTTCATGTCCCACATACTTATCCTTTGTTGAATTCTTTGAAAGTTTCAGAGTCGATACAGCGGAAGACTTTTTAGGTCAGACTTTCTTGAATTTGCTGAAATATTTGAAGCAGAAAGGATAAATATGTGAGGACGACTTCAACAGGTACACCGCAACGCCACCGTCTTCAACAGGTACACCGCAACGCCACCGTCTTCGAATGCAGCAACATAATAAGACACGAATAAAATGACTTTGACATTTTATTCTAATTCAGTAGCATTTTACCTCCGGTCGGTGAAGACCGTTGGACGATATTAAATATCGTACCCGTGACGGATAGTTTCAATTAAGTAACTTCCTGACAGGATTTCGCGGGTAAACCCTTTCTCTTTATTCGACTGTCCAAAGCTGACTGCGAACATAAAGAGTGAATCAGTTGGATTAAAAAATCCTTATGATTAAAGCCGTCAATTCATGAAACCTGGAACAAGTGAATTTTAATTAAGATTTTCACCATCGTTGCTTTCCAGTTGTCACGAGCTGGATTCAAATAGAATCTCGCTTGTCACCTACCAAGTGCTGTTTGATGTTAACACTAGAAGGATTTCCACTCGTCACTGTGAACACTAAAGAGTGTCACTCTGAGTGTTCTGGCAAGATCATACGATAATGCGTAGAGGCCTGGAATGAGTTTAAGTTCAGTTAAGAATTAAACTACTGTTTCTTTCCAGTTTTCACAAGATTGGTTCTTAAAGAACCGCACGTGTCACCTACCATGAGCTTGTTTGATGTTGGCTCAAGCAGGATTTCCATCTTCATTGTAATACTTGCGTATCACTCGGATGTTCTGGCAATATTACAAGAATACTGCGTAGGACTCATAAAGATCTCTTACTTTTCACAGTGTGTTAGAAAGCAAGGAATAGATGGAAAGTGTCCTAATGAGACTTTTGATGATCTCGTGGCTCTAGACTCGATAGTGCGTTTTGATTTAGTGAGCGATGGCTGGAGAGGATTGCCACCTATTCAATATCAGTCTATTCGGAGTGAATAAACCAATAGATAACGTGTTGAACTCCGTGTGATTAAAACAAATATCTTTTGAGAGATATTTGAGTTAGCTGGGAAGGGTTGTGCATTACATCACTGGGTCCATGATGTCTATCTTCAATATCGAGAATCATTGAAAAAATGACCTCAATAGCATATGTATTGACCCGGTTTCTGCCTAAGGTTGTAAGGAGGGCTTCTTTCTTTACACCCTTTATCTTTACAATTCTTTTTCATTCTTCAACCCCTTCAATGCTTACCAATACGTCATCACTAGCACCTTGTTGTGATTGTTCCAGTGCTAGCTTAAGTACTTGGTCGGCATTCAGCTACGTTCACAATCTTTCTCCATCTTTCCTAGGACTTCTAATTCTATCTAGGGAATTTTCCTTGGGAAGATTCCATCGGTTCTGCTGAATCATTGGACTAATACCTATACCTACCACCCTTTTGTCACCACATCCGTCGTGAATTAAGTGTGTTTTGGGTAAGTATTGTCACCATGAAAAATCCTTGAAAAATCACTTAAATCACTTGTGATATCATAATCAAAGTTTTTGTGCCTTAAGTGTTTTGATAATAAAAAACGCTTCCCCTTAACATGTGCATGACACATATTAAGTTGGTTTATCTTTTAAGTCTTTTCCATTATTTAGCCAAATATCATTAAGTCTCCTTAATCCCATTTTCTCCCCTTTCCAAAATGTTAACCATCAATATTTTGGATATTAAATAGATTAACCGGTCTTTGGGAAAAAATGAAATCAATCAATGGCCATAGAACATATTAATGCTCCCCCTCAAGTTAATGAGGGTAAGCTGTAGTGCTTGAGTATGATATATTTTGAAAGATTTAGAATCTCGTGAGAAATTCTTGAAACATTATCATACTTTCATACTACAACAAGCCACAAAAGCATAATATTCACACTATTTACATATTCACAAATTTAACAATATGAAGATGACCTAAAGTAGTACGACCCATTAGATGGGTCGTTCCATGAACCTGTGGTGCGCTCCATATGGTCTTCCACCAACGAATCGTTCTAAACTTCTTATGAGACGTCTTTCTCTCAGCTTCTCATCAATCTTCTTGATCGTGTATGTATCACTCTGTTGATATACCTTGTCCCATTCTACAGTTACCTCTGGAAGAGTCTTGTGCTTGTTGAGATGCACCAGCTTGTCCCGAATATAGGTGAGAGTCCCGTCACTGAATTTGTTGATCTCTGGATTTCTCATGAACTTCATAAGACCACGACCATTCAGGTAGAAAATACCAGACATCAGATCAGAGGTGCTGGTGTAAGGAGATTTGTCCGCATGCCTCTGGAAGACTTTAGTACGTGGTTTTGAAAGGTTGAGCTTCCGTTGATAACTTTCTACTCCAAGTTGCAGATCTTCAACTCTTTTCTTGATGACAACTCGACGTGTTTACATTCGAACAGCTGAATTCAGGGCAATTAGTTCTTCTGACGTCAAGTGTTTGAGGGCGTTGTGAGTTAGCAAAACCAGCATGTCCTCAATGTCCTCGAGACGAACAAGTGGAATGTCGCCTTCCTAGATAGTGTAGACTTTTTCATCTTCTCGAATGAGTTTGATCTCTGTCAAATGTTGATAGCCTATTTTGGGTTCAATCCTAACGCCTTGGATGCTTTTGATTCGAATTAGGGAGAAGACTTGAGAACCTGAGTTATGCACACATGCATAGTTGTAGGCGCGTCGCACACGCTCATCCCAATGTGAAGCACCCAATTCAGCATATCGATCATATTTAGGATATTTTTGTGGAACCCAAATACGATTGAATTTTTCTTCTAACCATAGTATCAAATCCCAAGTTGCAGCCTTTACCAATGTTAGGGAAGTGGCATACTTGTTTTCTCCCTTGAGCAAGTATTCAAGATCCTCACTGACAAAGAAGTCAAGTGCAAATTGATCATCATCTGCAGTTGTAGTAGGAGGAGGTTTTTCAGGCGCATGAAGACCATCCCTTTGAGTGGTTCTCAATGCTTTCAGAAGTTCATTTGCGTTGTACTCGTATTCTGTGCTGCTGAGCCTTGATTTAACACGAAGGTTGGGATTTTTGAGTCCTCTCACAACCATTGCTTGAGTTACATTAGATCCATAGTTGTACTCCAAGAATCTTGTAAAGTCTATTGGATTGCTTAGGAATTGAGAGAAGTCAGCTTCATCAGCCTTTGTCAGTGGACGAAGTGCAGCAGCTTTGGATACCCAAGGTTGTACGGGTGCATTTTCATCTTCCTCGAGTGTATCCACCCATGCTGGTTCACTTGTCTCTGGAACATCAGGAACTACAGTAAAGACTTGAACATCATCAACAGGTTCTACTACTGCTTCAGTGTCTGGTATATCTTGGACTGGAGCGGATACTGTAATGTCTGGTACAGGTTGATTTGGTTCCGTCAGTTGTTGTTGCACTAAAGGTGTCGTGACAGAAGCAACTAGAGCCGATGTGGTTGCAGGAGTGGTTGTGGCTGGAGTATGTGATGAGGCTGTATTAGCATCTACATCATGAAACTTCTTGGTACGTTTGCCTTGACGAGGTGTAGGTTTTGGAGTTGATTTACCCTTGGTAACTTCATCTTTGGAAGATTTGTCACCTTTGGACTTGTCTTGCTTGTCTCCATCCTTCTTCCCTGTATCATCGTTTCCTTCGTCTTGATCATCACCATTTTTTCCATTACCATCACCATCACCATTATCATCACCATCGCTGTGTTTGTCACTTCCTTCTTCGTCATTGGTACCTTCATCGTCATCAATACCTTTGTCTTCATCACTCCCACCTTTGTCATCACTATCTTTGTCTTCATCACCCTTGTCATCATCACCCTTGTCATCATCGTCATTGTTATCATCAGCATCGTCGTCATCATCGTCGGATTCATCTTCTTCTTCACTTAAGATATCGTAGGGAACTACAGAACCATGTTTCTCAAATATCTTAGTATCTTGATCTATGGCCGTCTTAAGAGCTTTGTGAAGGATCTTTTGAGCTTTGGTTTTATTGTAAGACCCGACTTGAATCATCCGAGCATGTAAGATTTCTTTAACTCATAATCCGTGAACTTTTGAGCCATGAGAAAATCTGACATTTTAGCGTCAGAAGACTTGATCATGACGTTGCTTGCAGCAATTTGTTTCAACTCGTCGCGCAGATTGTCAACAGATTCTTTGACCTTTTCATTGAGTGATTGAACAATTGCTTCATTAGCTTCTTCAAGAACCTTTTTGTCAGCTCGGTACCTCTTTTTGAGGTCTCAAAGACGAATGAATGTTGCTTCGTTTTTGGTTTTTTCCTTTTCTTTTACGAGAGCTAGTTCTTCTGCATGGAGTTTGTGAGATAATTCCAACTCTTCTTGGAATTTAGCAATGGCGTCTTCTTGAGCTTTTCTTAAGGATTCTTCACTTTGTTGTCTACGAGCTAACTCTTCTTTAATTCGACCCATTTCTTCTTGTTGAGCTTGCAAGTGTTGTTCTATATGAATCATGAACATTGTTGATAATGATGGAATCAACGTTATCGGTGCAGCTGTGGTTTGTTGTGTAGGAGTAATGGTCACGGCAGTGCTAGACAACGAAGTGGAAAGAGGGCGACTTGGTAGAGTTAACGGGAGTTGCGTTGACGCAGGTGGAGTCTCTGTAATAACCGGTGGGGGTAGAGTTAAAACTAGTGGAGGCACTGTAGTAGCTGGTGGAGGCACTGTAGTAACTGGTGGAGGCACAGTAGAAACTTGTAGAGGCATTGTTGAAAGTGGTAAAGACACTGTAGACACTGGTGGGGTTACTGTAGAAACTTGTAGAGGCACTGTAGAAAGAGGTAAGGACACTGTGGAAACTGGTGGAGGCATTGTAGATACTGGTGAAGGCATTGTAGTAACGGGTATAGATACTGTAGAACTTATGGCTTTGGTAGTCTCAACAAAGGCTGTCGTATCGGTGGACCTGGTAACTTCCATATCCTTCATTCCGTCATGAGGTTGTTGTTCATCATCAACATCATCAACAGTTTGGGCAGATTTGTCACGACGAGGTGTGTGCTCATCAGGTTTCCCAAATTCAGCAATATCAGAAGGTAGTATGGTTTCCTTTGCTTTCATACCAGAACCACTACCCCCAGTGTCTTTCCTACTTTGCATGATAGCTGCCTTGCCATTTCGTCTTTCAGTTTTGCGAAGCATTTCTTCTTCATTGATATCTTCATCTTCATCCTCAAGCATTAGCTCCTTCCCAACAGACTTGGCAACAGTTTTCTTCTTTTTGTGCTTAGGTGAGACTGTTTCATCTGATGGTTCACCTTGTTTGCGTTTGCCTTTGCCTTTGGGTTTTGATGAAGAGAACTCTCCCAATGCGGCTCTTTCCTTTTGAAGTTCCATTTCTTCCAACAATTGCTTGTATGCCGCACTTGCTTTGAGTTCATCAGTCAACATATGATTAGGAATAGGGGTTGGAATACCTGAGTAAACATCAGAGTGTCCATCATGTTTTAAATCCGCAAGAATATCATCGTCATCGGGAGTATGATGAGGTCTTCCTTCAAGCTTATCGATTGAGGCATCTAATTTCATGAAGTGACGAATAATAAGCTTAATGAATCGTGGGAAAGGAAAGTAACCTGTCTTCTTCTTAGTATTGTGAAAGAGTTGATAAGTAAAATCCTCCCATAGTAACTCTGCATAGTTCACATTCTTCCTCTCATAGATACCCCAAAAGATACAAGCAGTTGAAAAACGCAAAGAGTCATATCCAGTTGATTTAGCAGTAAAACACCGAACGAGTGTTCCGAAAAATGTTTTCCAAGGTTGACCCAAGTTAGCTGTAGTAAACCCAGACACCAGTCGTAAGTCAGGATCACCGTATCCGAGAGAGTGATACATCTTCACAACTGCAGTCTTGTCCGGGTCGGCTGTAAACTTTTGACCTGCAGGTGGTATTGGTAATCTGAATATTTGACGAAAGATAGAAATTGTGAGAATACATTCCTTTTTGTTGATGGTGAATGAGAACTTTCTGTCTGTTAGTCGTTTCTTTGTAGCCCAAAATTCATGCATATAATCGGTTGGAACCGAAGCCGTACCGCAAAACACCTTCTTAATTGGAGTTCGAGCAAGAATATCTGTGACCACTTTGAAAGCATAGTGAGCTGAGGCATAATCTTCTTTGTCTTCTTTTAGTCGAAAGTTGTTTGGTATGAACTGTAGAGCCTTTGCAGCTTCAAGTGCCTGATTAGCTTTGATTTGCTTCTCGGTAAGTTGAGACATGTTTTCTCCTTAATATGAACAAACATACAAGATTGATATACCCAAAGAAATATATATATCATGATGTATCTATACCTAAGCAAATCAAGCATATACCATAGACAACATACAATACACCATCTTTGAATAATCCATGGAAAGTGCATTTGACATTTTCAGAAAAGAAAAAAAAATCATCTTTTTTGGAATAATCAACATTTTCAGAAAAAATTTCTTTTTCGGAATAAATGACAACTTCAGAAAAAATCCACTTTTTCGGAATAACAAACAATTTCAGAAAAATCCACATTTTCGGAATAATGACATTTTCATAAAAACAACTTTTTTCGGAATAATTACATTTTCAGTAAAATCCACTTTTTTGGAAAACCATCTTTTTCGGAAAACCATCTTTTTCGGAAAACCATCTTTTTCGGAAAAACCTCTTTTTCGGAAAACCAACATCTTCGGAAAACCAACATCTTCGGAAAACCAACATCTTCGGGAAACCAATTTCTTCGGAAAAATGGACTTTTCTATGAAATCAACTTTTTCGGAATATTAGCATTTTCAGACAAATCAACTTTTTCGGAAAAATTGCTTTTTCAGTGGAATTAACTTCTTCGGAAAATTTACTTTTTTAGAGAAAATCATCTTTTCAGATAAATCTGTTTCACAATAAATGACTTTTTCAGAAAAATCTTCGAATAAAACCATGTTTTCAGAATGATCTTCGGAAAAATTCATTTTTTCAGAAGAAAAATCTATGACATCCTCATTAACCGTCTTGTTATGATTCTTGGGGCAAAGGGTGATTCTAAGCCATTATAAACAAACGCATCTATGATCTAAAAAACCTCACTATCAATTAACCAAATAATTGAGAAATCTATAAACCCTAATTAGATTCAATAGAAACTTGTTATAGGAGTGAGATATAATCGTCTAATTAATAAAGACTGAAAGAAATAAGAATACCTAGAGCAGACAGTCGATTAGCACAAATAGATGGAAGAAACGAAGCAATATCAATGGCGGTTTGGAGGTTAAGGTTTGTGTGTGGTACAGTAAAGAGACGAACGGGAGAGGGGGGGGGGGGGGGGGTTATTTGACTTTGGTCAAACCAAGTTGCAAGAAATTGCAACTTGGTCCCCCTTGTTGCAAATGTGCAAATGTTTACCCCCAAAGTTTAAGATGTTTAAGAAACACATGTAAAAAACACGTGAACTAGCCAACACCTAAACCCGTAACGTCTTATTTTTGAAAACAAACACGAAAACACACTCCTAAAGCTTAAATGCAAACAGGCTATACCTCAAACCACATAAAGCATACAAAGCATATAATGTTGAGAATGGTCGGTTTATATTTTCTGAAAGCCCTTTTTGAAGATGAATTTTAATTCCAAAAGCAATATAATATTTGCTCCCCCTTAAACATAGACCCGTTTTCTATTTAAAGAGCTGTAGTCTTAGTAGTTAAGAGAACTGATGAAATACTTTTTTGATTAAGACGAGATTAAGACAATTCGTGGTGGCAATAAGATTTCTCTTATTTTGACAAAATAAGTGCACTGATACGTTCACTAATTTGTGTTAGACCAAGTTATAAAGTAAACTTAGTCCCTTACAAGGTTTTAAAGTAAACCCTGCCTGAGAAAATTAATTCCGTTGTGAGCCAACATTTTCATAAGAAATACATGACTTAAATGTGAAAAGCGGGTTGCAGTCAGAAATAATTACAAGCCATAACGTGCATGTTTTAAAAATATATACAACTTTTATACGAACTCTATTTATGGCGCCGTGTCAATTTTAATCGACATTTCTAAGGCCGTAAATATTACCGTACTAAAAGACATGCCCGTTTTGAAAATGAAAAATATTTGGATTTTCTTGATTTTATATTTTTTTTATAGATTTTGAATGTTTTATATTTTTTATGGTTTTTCTATGTTTTATATTTTTGTATTTTTCTTTTGGTGGTTTAAATATATAAGATAATATACAAGATCACGATCAAAAGATACTCGAGAATAGTTTACCACTACTATTCTTCATATTCTTCTGCCAACTTCTTAAGTGTCGCTGGTGAGAATGATTTCATGCCTAGCTTTTCGATCAAAAACTCGATACGTCCTCGATCTAATGCCTTTGTGAAAATATCTGCCAGCTGATACTCAGTGTTGACGAAGTACAGTTCGATCACTCCATTTTCCACTTGCTCTTTGATGAAGTGGTAGCGTATGTCAATGTGCTTTGCTCGGGAATGTTGAATGTAGTTGCAGCACAGAGCGATTGCACTTTTGTTATCACAGTACATCGGGATATTTTAGTCAATTGTGATCTCATCCAAAGAACTTGAGCACAACAACCAGACATAGCAATGTATTCAGCCTCCGTACTTGATATCGCAGCGCTTTTCTGCCTTTTTGATGCCCAACTAACAAGTCTATCTCCAAGAAGTTGCACACTGCCAGAAGTGCTACGTCTAGTATCTTGACACCCGGAATAATCCGCATCTGCATATGAGATTAGTGCAATAGAGGAATCCTTCGGATACCACAGACCACGATGAAGTGTTCCTTTAAGATACCGAAAGATCCTATTCACAACATGTAAGTGCTTTTCGGTAGGCCGAGCCTGATACCGGGCACACATGCATATAGCAAATTGCAAATCAGGCCTGCTAGCAGTCAGATAGAGAAGGGTGCCGATCATTCCACGGTAAAGTTTAGGATCGACAGCTATCCCTTCCTTATCTTCATCTAACTTGGATCTCTCCACCATTGGAGTATCCATGGGGTCACGGTTTTCAAAATGATATTTCTTTACTGATTCAAGAGCAAATTTGGATTGATTAATGAAGATGCCTCCGGGATTCTGAGAAATTTGCAACCCTAAGAAAAATGAAAATTTTCCCATCATTGACATCTTAAACCGTGTGGACATAATTTTCTCAAAATGGTCAGACAAACGTTGATTAGTAGCAGCAAATATTATATCATCAACATAAATTTATACCAGTATCATGTCGTTGTCCTCCTTGAGAATGAATAATGTTGGGTCCATTTTGCCTTTGGAGAAGCCTTTGGAGATGAGATACGACGATAAGAGATCGTACCACGCGCGTGGAGCTTGTTTCAACCCGTAAAGAGCCTTTTTGAGCTTGTACACGTGATTAGGATACTCTGAGTTGACGAATCCATTCGGCTGGCTTACATAGACATCTTCCCTTAATTCACCATTGAGAAATGCCGTCTTGACATCCATTTGGTAGACGATCATGTTCATCTGAGAAACATAAGCAAGGAATAGTCTAATTGCCTCCAATCGTGCAAAAGGAGCAAAGGATTCTTCAAAGTCAATACCCAAAGCTTGTTTGTAACCTCTAGTAACCAATCTAGCTTTGTTCTTCAGCACTCCACCCAACTCATCAAGTTTAACCTTATATACCCACAACAATGTAAGGATTTCAACGTTGCTGGGTAAAGGAACTAATCCCCACACTTCAATACGTTGAAATTCATTAAGTTCCTCTTGCATGGCTTCAATCCAAGATGATTTAGTCATGGCTTGTTGCCAGTTTTTAGGTTCAGTGTCGGAAAGAAATGCATCAAAGTAGAAATATAATGCATGTTCTTGGAGTTGGTGGCGTGTTAAGACTGGTCGATCTATGTCACCAATGATATTGCGGATTAGGTGATCCTTTGTCCATTTTGTGTTATGAGTTTCAATCCGTGGTGGTCGGGAGTGAATGATTGCAGGAGCTTCCTCTGAGGTAGACGCACGGGTAGGGTCTTCAGGTATATGTGAACCAAAGAAGGGAAGCTCTTGTAAGTGAGCATATTCCAAGTCGTGATCATATGGATCATCTTCAACATCATTAGGAACGAGTGGGGGTGATGATCCAGGTGTGGTTTGTGAATTGTTGGGGGATGGGACATCTGGTTCAAGAGTAATAGTAGATGTCTCGGACTGATTTCCATTATCTTGAGCGACAACTTCGGGAATCGGAGCTACTGCTGCAGGTGCTGGATAATCATTACTCGGTGGATCATAGAATTCATCAAATATAGGTTGAAATAACTTATTGATTGTAGTAAAATTACCCCTTTAGGAAAAGGAAGGTAAATAGGGCAAGTATGCACGACGATTTAGGAAAACCGTGTGTGAATGACCCTAAAAGTGAGTTCGTTCTCGAGGAGGCTAGTGCGTTGTGTTAAGAGATGATAAATGATTTGTGATTATATGATTGAAAAAGAAAGAAAGAAATGAGATTAGAAGAGAAAGACGGTTACGAAGACGGATTAAACTAAGACGAAAAAGGCGATCACGTAAAACCGTAAATGGTGCAAAAATTAAAATTTTAACCTAAAAATTCCTAAAAATTACTAAAAATCCACAATAATATTCTAAGAGTTTACAAAAAATCCAAACTTGCTAAAACCTTTTAATTAATTAGATAATGACTTTTTAATGCTAATTGAAGCCCTAAAAATCACAATTAATTATTAAAAATCCCTAAACAAGATTTTAAAGTTTGTAAACCTCAAAAATAACCTAATTAAGCTAAAAAGTATTTTTTAAAGTTTTAAAACCAAATAAAACTATTTTTAAACACTTAAAAACTATTAAAATCAATCAAAACTTAAATTAATCCTAGAAAATAATTGAAAAGCCCTAAAAATATTTGGAAACTTACAAAACTCCTAATTAAGTGTCTACAATCTAGGAAAAATGTAAAAACTTAAAAAATCAAAATTTCGATTTTTAATAATAAAATAATATTAAAATATTCAAAAAAAATTCAAAGTTTATAAAAAATTCTAAAAAATTACCAAAAATCTAGAATAATGTAACTAAGACAAAAATGAAATCAAAAGTTTCCAAAACCTTTTAAATAATTCTATATTAAATTTCAAAGTTGGTTAAAAACCCTAAAATCATATAAAATCAAAAATAAGTTAAATTGAAAACTTAAATAGCTGTAAACCTCAAAAATATAATTAAAAACCTAAAAACTATTTTTTCAGATTTTTAAAATACTTTTTCCTATTTTTAAATTACTATTCAAAATTTAAACTTAAAATAATCCTAGAAAATTAAATAAGCACGTGAAAAATAAAGTTTTTGAACCAAAAAAATCTTAAACCCTAATAAGAACACAAGAAAAATGCTAATTTGCAAAAACCTAAAAGAAATAAGCTGGAATCAGCTTTTAAATAAGCTGATTGGTTATATAAGCTAAAAACAAATACTGCTTAAGTATTAAATGTTCCAAGTGATAACCAGTCAAAGACCCTATGGCAACTGGTTATCACGTTGGCGTGTGAGAGGAGTGGCGCAGGTTCGAGTCCTGGCCACATCCTTTTTGAAAAACTTTTTTTTTCTTTTTTAAACTTTAAATACTCAAACACAGTAACCCTAATTCACTCTAAACAAACTTTTTATCAAAGAAAATAAGCTAGATTCAAGTAACTAAGATCAAAACAAAGCCCAGATTACAAGTTGACTGATGAACACAAGAGTAAAACAAACGTATCTTCACTTGTGAAGATATAACAAGAGGAGCTTGTTTAATGAATTTTGTTGCTGTTTGATGGACAATAGGGGCACTCCCACAACCAGTTGGGTTGCGGGAAATCAAGTAAACAAGAAAACCACCAAGTGTAACACACAAAAATCACAATCAAGCAAGAAATATGTTACTGATATGCATAAACATGGGTTGTGTGTATTTTGCTGATCCAGTTAGCACAAATGTGAGATTCAAACCTTCAAAACTTGCACAATAACCCACCAAAGGACATACAAGTTATACTCAATCCTGCTTAGACCTAGAATATGACATATAACAATATTTGAGGCACAAATTTACTCAAAAATAAGCAGAAAAGGACTTGACTGTTTTTATGTGCTATATTCCAATTTTTAACATGCAAGTTTGATTTAAACTTCACTAAACCTAAAACCAAAGTAACACACAACCTATTTATATCCTAATGAGTGATTAAAACAGATTTTTAAGCAAGATTTAAACCTTTAATCCCCACTTAATCTCTAATCCAAACACCCCTTATATTACTGAAAACCAATTTTAACACACCAAATCACATCAAATCCAACCCAAACTGAATTAAAATACTTCTAACATGCAAACAATCCTAAATGAACAATATCAAACCAGGAAAACAACACTTAAATAATTTTATGCAATAAATCACAAATTCACATAAATCATAACTTTTGAAAACTAAAACAAGGGAACAAAGGATTATACCTTGTGGGACCCACATCCAGGCCCCACTAAGGCTGCTATGCCTTCTCCTACAAGCTGGGGCTTGTGCAGTTGGCTTATGGGATAAGAATGCTAGTAGAGAAATATGCTGGTGGTGGTCAAAAGATACACACACACCCAATATGTCTTCACAACTTTAGAGTGATTATGAATCTGCTAAGAAAGAAGGTAAACAAAAATTAAGCTGTTCACAAGTCAAATAAGCTATAAGCTAGCTTATCAGTTAAGCTACTTATGGCTTGTTTGACAGAAAATAAAAAAACTGATTTTTATGGTTTTCTGAAAATCTAAGCTACCAAATCAACAAACAAATCCAACCTCACTTGAGCTTGATATTCAACAAGAATATCAGGCTCATATGATCAGTCAAAAAGTTTGGACAATGAACTTAAAACTTGAGTCTCTAAACAACATCAAAAACAAAAAAATGAAATTTTAACTTGAAAATGTAAACTTGCAATGGAAAGTAAATGTGGCTCTTTTGTTTCTCGTCAACAACTCAGTACCATTTCATTTCATCAAACAAACATGGATTTACAAGGCTATGACCAAAGAAAAGGAAAAAAGAACAAGAGAAATAAAAATCCTATATGCCTTTATATAGAGGCTACAAATTCATTCTAGAACTGAATAGAAGCTTAAACCCTAATGACATGAACTCCCATCTTTGCCCTTGTCGAATCTTTTTGATGCCAGAAAGATACCTATTTTGAATTTTTTCAAGAGTGCCATGTGAATTTCTTGGACTGTTGTGGGAGTGCCAGAGGTGTCAAAGTGTTTTAGGAGCGTTGGATGACACGTAATGGGCAAGAATAAGCTTTTTGGCCGTTGATGGGTTTGTACGTTTTGTTTTGTTGTGCAGGGGAGGGCCATGGACATCACATGAGTGAGAGTGACGGGTTGTTTGGGTTTGGGATATGTTTAAGGTAGGTTTAATTATTGATCTGGAAATATTGGGCACAAAACCCTTTGTTTTAAGGTTAATTGGGACTGGGAAAAATAGGGATTATGTGGGATTAAGGGGGTGATTTAATCTGTTTTTGGGTTAATGAATTTTTAAAAAGGTATTTAGGAGGGAAGGATTAATAAATGGGTTTTATTCAGCTGGTGGAAAGGTGACGTGGTGAAGGGGAGGGTAGTGATTGGTGGAGAAATTAAGTGGGTTGATGTGGCGTTTGCTGAGTGGTGGGGGAGAGTTTGGATGTTTGACAAATATGGCCCCTGAACTCCTTTGTTATGTTCAACTTGTAAAAACAACCATAAACTTGAATTCGCTTTATAAATACCTTTGGGCAGTTGGCACTTTTGGCACAACAAGTTTTTAAACTTGTTTCAAGGACTAAACATGCAAATTTATGATATTTGAAGGACTGATTTTGGCATTTTCTTCATTCTTCAAGGTTTGACTTGTTTGTTGACTTCTTAGAGGACCAATATTGACAATTTAGTTTTGTTGAGGGACTAAATTTGCCAATTCTTCAAAGTTAAGGGTCCTTTTTGTAATTTTGACAAACTTTAGGGACCAAACTTGTAATTATGAAGATACAAGGGTATAAAGTGTCAATTCTCCCATATTGGAGGACCCTTCTTCATAATTCTTCAAATCTTCAAGGGTTTTCTTGGAAAATTCTTCATTAGGGCTTGGTTCATCGTGCGGCTTCGTTTCCTGTGTTCGTTTTTGACTGATTCTTGTGATCTTTTGTCATTTTCTCAATATCCGTACCTAAAATACACAAGTAACAAACACAAGCATATATTTGGGTACTTTGATGATATTTAATGCATTTTAAGCTCGATTTGGACGATGAGACTATGTATAAAAGCAGTCTCATCACTCCCCCATACTAAACCATTGCCGTGCCTTCACGCAATGCTAGAATAAAGTATCATAGCACCTCCAAACTTCATTTTTATTCACTTTATTGAATGATAAACTAGCTACACTACTACTATTACTACTACTTGCGTTTTAGACATAATGTATGATTTTCATCGCAAAATGGGACGTTTAGGTTTATAGAATAAGAACACGTGAATGCTTCGTTAGAAATAATTTCATCGTCCTCGATTTTCACTCCAATTCCATGCCAAGCGTGCAATGAGATCATTGTCATTATAAGTTAGTAATGCTAACACTACTCATATACCCTAATCACGTACTTATCCTCCCATTATTCCTAAGTTGTATCTCTTATATTTTATTTTGTCTTGAATGTTTCACGAGGATACATTGTTTGACTTATGCGATACTAGAGATTTAGGTCTAAAAATAGAGTCCTAACGGTGTAACTAAGACCATCAAATCAATAACCCCTCCCAATAGACAACGATGTTAAAAAATTAAGTTGACAAGAAGAATCGATAAACACGGTTTTATAACGGTTTTGAACATGAGACTTATTACCAAGACTTTTATACGCCCCTAACGGAAGGGCCTTATTATCTTTGGTTTACCTCCATCTTTTATTCAACTTCGCCATGAAGCTTTTATTATGACTTCGGTCTTGCCTTGCCTTTTATTATCCGCCTCATCGGTGGTTTTATTAGCCAAAGACGTATATCCTCACGCTAAAGCGAATTTTGGATCTTTAAAGCTTCGAAGATTAAAGCTTGATTCACTTTCAATTTTGCATAGATTTTTCGGCCTTGTGGGGCTTCAAATTGTTTGCTAGATTTAGGTGAGCACTTGAAATCTTATTATTGGGTGAAGCTTTTTATTATTCGGGTGCCAATACTTCAAAACCGTGACGCTGGCGATACCTTAATGTCTTCCCAATTTAATTACACGGAAGCTACTAGAAAAGACTAGAAACCCAACAATCCTAACTAAACCGCTAAGTCAATATTTATTAAGCAAAAAAATTTACATGCGAAGGGAGAATAAGCAAACAACGAGAACACATGAGTTTTTGAAAGAATACGAGTATTCTACGTTTAGCATAGTAACTTATAATTAACTCTATCATTTCTCGTCCTCATTTAAGAGACTTAGCCTAATGTGTAGTTAAGGAACCAAAGCTAAGTGCTCAACACGCACGGTCGAGTCAAAAATTACTCTTATTCTCGCCATCGGAAAATCTACATTCGTGTCTTCAAACACTTATAAAACATGAGAAAATTTTAAAATTTGGCCATTTTTAACCTTATTTTGCAACAAAAACGATAAACAAAAAGATAAACTTTCGAAAGCGTGAAGGTTTGGCAAGGCAAGTATCTATTCACCCCCCCCATACTAAAGTTAAACATTGTCCTCAATGTTTTGAGTCTAGGGGTGCAAACACCCCCATACTAGAGACGTAGTCGAATGCCTAATCTAGCATGGAAAGGGTGTAACCGTTAAATTTAAAGCCGTTTATGAAGTGTGCTATAAACCTAAGGTTAGAACAATCAAGGATATATCATGGATATTGAGAAAGTCTTCAAAGCAAACGATCGAGTGCTCCCATAAAACGAACACGAGAGGCTCCAATCGTGAAGATCATGATCATATAAAAACCACAATTCACAAACAACCACGGAACAAAGGTTGGAAGGGCACAAATCCCCACACGTAAGCTACATTAGAAAGCGATAATATGTACATGGGATAAGCATGGGACTCCCCCACGAGGCACCTCGTTTTTGATTACCGAGTCATGAGCTCGACTCGATCCCCTCAATACTAATTATCATTGGGGAAAGTGATTTGGTCGAGGTAGTTCAAGGATGGAACTTCCCCGCCAAAGTAGTGCTTCAACCTATGTCCATTCACCTTGAAGTTAGGACCATCATCTTGAGCTAGCTCGATGGTCCCATACGGAAACACTTGAGTCACGGTGAATGGACCGGACCAACGGGATTTCAACTTACCGGAAAAGATTTTTAATCTTGAATTAAAAAGCAAAACTTGATCCCCAACGTTAAAAACCCGGTTTTTAATTTTAGAATCATGCAACTTTTTAGTTTTTTCTTTATAAATCAATGAATTTTCATAAGCAATGTCTCTCAATTCATCCAATTCATTCAATTACATTTTCCGGTGTTTTCCCGCGGTCTCCATATCATCATTACAATGCTTTAGGGCCCAATAAGCCTTGTGTTCTAACTCGATAGGCAAATGACAATTCTTTCCATACACAAGCTTATAGGGAGTGCACCCAATGGGCGTCTTATGAGCGGTCCTAAAGGCCCATAAAGCATCGTCCAACTTATCCGACCATGATTGTCGGTTTTCCCCAACGGATCTCTCCAAGATCCTCTTTAAAGCTTGGTTTGAAACCTCGACTTGCCTACTCGTTTGTGGGTGATAAGCCGTAGAAAGCCGATGTGTAACCCCATATTTCCTTAAGACTCTTTCGAATTGGTCGTTACAAAAATGGGTTCCACGATCGCTTATGATAGCACGAGGGGTTCCAAACCGAGAAAACAATTGCTTCAAAAACTTGACTACCACACGAGCATCATTGGTGGGCAAGGCTTTGGCCTCCACCCACTTAGATAGGTAGTCAACCGCAACAAGGATGTACTTATTACCACGAGATGATGGGAACGGCCCCATAAAGTCTATACCCCAAACGTCAAAGATCTCACACACTTGGATGATATTTTGTGGCATTTCATCTTTTTGTGAGGCTTTTCCTTGTCGTTGGCATGAATCACATGACTTCACAAGATCTTGTGCATCTCGGTAAATAGTAGGCCAAAAGAAGCCGGCATCAAACACCTTCTTAGCCGTGAGATTAGCACCGTGGTGACCACCCGTGGGTCCCTCATGGCAAGCTCTAAGGATGTTAGAAGCTTCGGTGCCAAATACACAACGTTGGATGATTTGATCCGCACAAGTTCGAAACAAGTAAGGGTCGTTCCAAAAGTAGAACTTGACGTCACGAAAGAATTTTCGTTTTTCTTGAGTCGTCATACCCTTAACGATGAAGTTACCCGCATGGTAATTTGCAAAGTCCGCAAACCATGGGGTGGAAGGATCAAGCTTAGAATTCACTACACCAAGTGTTTCAAGCGGAAATGTTTCGGTGATTTCCTTGGGCTCGTAAACACTTTGGTGAGGATCTTCCAAACGAGAAAGATGATCGGCCGCTAGATTCTCAGCTCCTTTTTTGTCAACAATGGTGTGATCAAATTCTTGAAGGAGGAGAATCCAACGAAGTAATCTAGGCTTAGCATCTTGCTTTGCCATAAGATACTTAATAGCCGAATGGTCCGTATACACTATGCATTTTGTCAAGACGAGATAAGGTCGGAATTTCTCAAATGCATACACCACGGCAAGGAACTCCTTTTCCGTTGTAGTGTATTTTAGTTGAGCCTCGGTCATCGTCTTGCTAGCATAGTGAATAGGCAAGAAGTGCTTATCATGACGTTGCCCCAATACGGCCCCGATAGCGTAATCACTAGCATCACACATGAGCTTAAAGGGGAGGTTCCAATTGGGAGCAACAAGAATGGGAGCTTCGGTAAGTTTCCTCTTAAGGATTTCAAAGGCTCGTACACAATCTTCGTCAAAGACAAAACGTGCCTCTTTTTCAAGAAGATGTGTAATGGGTCGAGAAATCTTTAAAAAATCCTTGATGAATCGACGATAAAAGCCCGCGTGGCCTAGGAAACTCCTAACTCCCTTAACGGTTTTGGGATGAGGTAATTTGGCGATGACGTCTACCTTAGCTTGATCTACCTCAATCCCCGCTTTCGAGACCTTGTGCCCTAAGACGATTCCACTCTTAACCATAAAATGACACTTTTCCCAATTGAGAACAAGGTTGGTTTCCTCACAACGTTTCAACATTCTCTCAAGGTTCGACAAACACGAAGTGAACGAATTACCAACACGGAAAAGTCATCCATGAAGACTTCCATCGTCTTCTCGATCATATCATGAAAAATAGCCATCATGCACCTTTGAAAGGTTCCCGGTGCATTGCAAAGTCCGAATGGCATTCTACGATAGACAAACGTTCCATATGGACACGTAAACGTAGTTTTTTCTTGATCACGAGGATCGATGGGAATTTGGAAGTAACCGGAAAAACCATCTAAAAAGCAATAGAAATCGTTTCCCGCAAGTCGCTCCAACATTTGGTCCATGAAGGGCAAGGGAAAATCGTCTTTTCGAGTGGCTTCATTCAACTGTCGATAGTCAATGCACACTCTCCATCCGGTCACGAGTCTAGTGGGAATCAACTCGTTGGCATCGTTTGGCACAACGGTCATCCCTCCCTTTTTAGGGACACAATGAATAGGACTCACCCAAGGGCTATCGGAAATAGGGTAAATCATTCCCGCGTCAAGGAGTTTAAGGACCTCCTTTTTGATGACGTCGTGAATTTTAGGATTCACCCTCCTTTGACTTTCGATTATGGGCTTGAAATCCTCCTCCATTAAGATTTTGTGGGTACAAAATTTGGGATCGATTCCCTTAATGTCGGATAACTTCTACGCAATCGCCCCTTTGTGATCCTTTAGAACATCGACAAGTGCGGTTTTTTCATCATTCGAAAGTTCCTTCGCAATAATAACCGGCAACTTGTCGTCCTCCTCCAAATAGACATATTCAAGGTGAGGAGGTAAATCTTTCAACTCGAGGATAGGTGGTTCCTCAAGTGAAGATTTGGGCTCGATACTCATAACCTCCTCGGGTGGAGGAAATGGGAAATCGTTAAGAAAATCCTTGATAATCGAGAAGTCCTCATCGTTGTCGAGGTCTTCGTCACAAGTACGTGGAACATTGCATTCTTCCAACGTAAAACCACCACCTTCAAATGGAGTGAAGGTTGGTGTCGAATTATCAAGAATTGGATCTAACATAGTGGGATTGCCACTAGTTTCTTCATCACCAAACCCTAAAACTTCTTGTGAAAATTCCTCGCAAACCACGTCGATCATATCAACGAGGTTTATGGTAGCAACGGAATAAACATGAGAAAGTTGAGAATTTTGAGTTGCGTTTATAACAAGTTCCTCGTCGTTGAAACGTAAGGTGATCTTTCTAGCATGCACATAAATTAAAGCCATAGACGTATCTAAAAACGAACGACCTAAAATAAGAGGAACTTGAGGATCCGTGGGGATATCAACAACGATAAAGTCTACGGGATAGTAGAACTTCCCCACTTTCACAAAAACGTCTTCTGCCAAACCACATGCACGAATCGTGGAATGGTCGGCCATCTCGATAGACATTAGTGAAGGAGTAAGATTAGGAAGATTGAGCGACTTGAAGATTGCAAGTGGCATCAAATTAATGCTAGCACCAAGATCGACCAAGGCATAGCATTCTTCCATATCTTGAATTGCACAAGGGATCAAAAATTTACCGGGATCACCGACGTTTTGAGGTATGCGATTAAGATAAACCGACGAACAACTAGACAATTGATGCAATTTCTACTTGTTGTTCAACATACTCTTAAAGTTAGCGGCAAATCGAGGCATCATGACCAAAGCATCGGTGAAACTCACATTAAGGTGCAACTCATGAAACATTTTCATAAAAAGCTCAAATTGATAATTGTCGTGCTCTTGTCGTTTCTCCTTAGTCTCGATGGGTAAGGTAAGGGCGGTATGGGTTGGGGCATAGGCATAGCCTTTGGAATCTCGGGTTCCAATGTTGGTAAAGGGTCGACCGTAGGTGTGGCATGAGCAGTACTTTGTGGGCTTGAGATATGCTCCTTTTCGACCACCACCTCGGGTTCTTCCTCAATTTCCTCCACCGTTGGAGTAATTGGTTGAGGAGTCGGTTCTTTAAGTGTCTTACCACTTCGTGTGGTAATCACTTTCATCTCTCCCTTCGGGTTTGAAACGGTGTTACTAGGCAAACTTCCCGAAGTAGAGGCTTTGTTCCCCATGACGGCTTCTAAAATGGCATTAAGCTTAACATCTTGACTAGCGGCTTTTTGGTCAATTCTTTGTTCAAGCCTAGCATGACTTTGTTCAATTTTATTGTTTTGACCTCTAATTTGATTAGCAAAATCATTTTTCAACTCATTTCTCATGTTAAGATTTTCCTTCACAAAATTAGCTAACTCCTTGGTGTTTTTAGCCGTGTCCCTAGCTTGACTAGCCAATTGCTCTTGTATGTTTTCCAAAATCTTATCATTTGCCGTGGCGTAATTCAAAAAGTCCATTGGAAGTTCTTTAGTGTAAACATTTTGAAGACCTTGACTTGTGTTTTGAAAATTACGGTTTTGGTTTTGATTTTGCAATTGGCTACTACTTCCTTGATTCCCATAGTTGTTATTACCCTTGTAATTGTTTCTTTGATTGTTTTGGTAACAAACTTGATTGTTTCGATAATTGTTAGCATTTTGATTTGGTGGAAAACCCGGTGGAGTCAATTGATTAGTGCGGGGAACTTGACCGTTTTGGTTATAAGTTCCTGCGGCCGCGAAGGAACTCGAAGTGTTACCACCGTTGGTAATGCACTCGGAGTAATCGTGAGCTCCACCACAATACATACAAGAAACCTCAACCGCTTTAGCCGTAGCGGGAGTGGGTTGTTCACCAACTTTAAACTCAATTAACAATCCTTTAAGTTTATCAAAAATCTTGTTCTCCAAATTAGCCTCGATTTGGCAAGCATCAACGGTATGTGACAATGAAGGCGAAGGCGAAGACGAAGTATTACGAACACTCGACGTGCTACGAGGACTATAGACCTTAGACCTATTCTCAATGATTAACAATGCTTCCTTGACCGTTTTACACAAAAAATTACCACCCGCGGCGGCATTAAGATAATCACGCTCATGATAGTTCAAGCCATTGTAAAACGTGTCAATTTGATGCAAGTCGGAAAAACCATGATGAGGACATTCGTGCAACATTTCCTTAAACCTATTCCAAGCCGTTGAAAAACTCTCATTATACTCTTGTGAAAACTTTGAAATCTCATTTTTCAAATGCTAGTCTTAGAGGGCGGAAAAAATTGGTTCACGAATTTTGAAACGAGATCCTTCCACGTCAATATAGAATTGGGTGGCTCTTTCTCTAACCAAATTTTTGCGGGCCCCGCTAAGGAATACGGAAAAAGCATCATCTTAATCGAGTCGTTAGAGACGTCCTTAAACTTGCAAGTGGCGGTGAGACGATTAAATTGGCGAATGTGGTTATGAGGGTTGTCCTTTTCGTCACCTCGAAACTTGTTGTTTTGAATCATGGACAACAAACCCGTCTTAACCTCAAAATTCTCCCCAAGGATAGCGGGAATCACAATCGCTTCTCCATAACCCTCGGTGGGTGCTTGAAGCAACTCCATCATAGTTCGATTAGCCATGGGTGCTTCTTTCACTACGATGGGTTCGTTAATAGGAGACTCCTCACTAGAAGGAGTGGTTGATTTGTTTCTTCGTTTACGAGCACGTCTTGCTTTGGAGCGAGTTTGCATAAACGTCACGTACAACGAGAGGGTGAGCAAAGAAGTTTCTTTTTGGTGTTTTTACTTTTTCAATTTTTTTTGATTGTTTTTACTTTTTGGATTTTGTGGAATGTATTAAGTAGACAAAAATCTACAAATCTCCTCCTTAATCAAATCTCTTGATTAAAGAAGCCTCAAGGAATGAAAACGATCACGTGGGGTGAACGCCTTCGATGACTTTAGAACGATGGTGGAACACCAAATCGTTCAAGAGGGTTTAATCAAATGAAACCAAGAAAATATATATGATACTTAAGTAATACATTGGGCGGCAAAACCCTCGATTAGCTTTCAATCTCAAAATACGCACAAGCAAGCGGAAACGAGGCGGCGCGAAGCACTTAAGAGCCTTTTTCCTTTAGGTCGTGAAATACAACCGCCTTATACCCACCTTATAGTTTGTATTTCTCAAAATTGAGCTTCACGAAAGTATTTATCTATTTTTGCCTTTTTCTTTGGTTTGAGATTCGAATACA
Organism: Glebionis coronaria; assembly: GCA_025667525.1. Classification (NCBI taxonomy): domain Eukaryota; kingdom Viridiplantae; phylum Streptophyta; class Magnoliopsida; order Asterales; family Asteraceae; genus Glebionis; species Glebionis coronaria. Next base: position 155,932,045 of record CM046877.1, read on the forward strand.
ATGATTGGGTAATGACCTCCCAAGTCAAGGTTGTGATTTCTCACGTATTTGGAGTACTTGTGAATTTATTGTTCTACGTATACAATATAGGAATAGTCTAATTGCCTCCAATCGTGCAACAGGAGCAAAGGATTCTTCAAAGTCAATACCCAAAGCTTGTTTGTAACCTCTAGTAACCAATCTACCTTTGTTCTTCAGCACTCCACCCAACTCATCGAGTTTAACCTTATATACCCACAACAATGTAAGGATTTCAACGTTGCTGGGTAAAGGAACTAATCCCCACACTTCAATACGTTGAAATTCATTAAGTTCCTCTTGCATGGCTTCAATCCAAGATGATTTAGTCATGGCTTGTTGCCAGTTTTTAGGTTCAATGTCGGAAAGAAATGCATCAAAGTAGAAATATAATGCATGTTCTTGGAGTTGGTGGCGTGTTAAGACTGGTCGATCTATGTCACCATTGATATTGCGGATTGGGTGATCCTTTGTCCATTTTGTGTTGTGAGTTTCAATCCGTGGTGGTCGGGAGTGAACGATTGCAGGAGCTTCCTCTGAGGTAGACGCACAGGTAGGGTCTTCAAGTATATGTGAACCAAAGAAGGGAAGCTCTTGTAAGTGAGCATATTCCAAGTCGTGATCATATGGATCATCTTCAACATCATTAGGAACGAGTGGGGGTGATGATTCAGGTGTGGTTTGTGAATTGTTGGGGGATGGGACATCTGGTTTAAGAGTAATAGTAGATGTCTCGGACTGATTTCCATTATCTTGAGCGACAACTTCGGGAATCGGAACTACTGCTGCAGGTGCTGGATAATCATTACTCGGTGGATCATAGAATTCATCAAACATAGGTTGAAATAACTTATTGATTGTAGTAAAATTACCCCTTTAGGAAAAGGAAGGTAATTAGGGCAAGTATGCACGACGATTTAGGAAAACCGTGTGTGAATGACCCTAAAAGTGAGTTCGTTCTCGAGGAGGCTAGTGCGTTGTGTTAAGAGATGATAAATGATTTGTGATTATATGATTGAAAAAGAAAGAAATAATTGAGATTAGAAGAGAAAGACGGTTACGAAGACGGATTAAACTAAGACGAAAAAGGCGATCACGTAAAACCGTAAATGGTGCAAAAATTAAAATTTTAACCTAAAAATTACTAAAAATCCACAATAATATTCTAAGAGTTTACAAAAAATCCACTTGCTAAAACCTTTTAATTAATTAGATAATGACTTTTTAATGCTAATTAAAGCCCTAAAAATCACAATTAATTATTAAAAAGCCCTTAACAAGATTTTAAAGTTTGTAAACCTCAAAAATAACCTAATTAAGCTAAAAAGTACTTTTTTTAAATTTTAAAACCAAATAAAACTATTTTTAAACACTTAGAAACTATTAAAATCAATTAAAACTTAAATTAATCCTAGAAAATAATTGAAAAGCCCTAAAAATATTTGGAAAGTTACAAAACTCCAAATTAAGTGTCTAAAATCTAGGAAAAATGTAAAAACTTAAAAAATTAAACTTTCGATTTTTAATAATAAAATAATATTAAAATATTCAAAAAAATTCAAAGTTTATAAAAAAATTCTAAAAAATTACCAAAAATCTAGAATAATGTAACTAATACAAAAATGCAATCAAAAGTTTCCAAAACCTTTTAAATAATTCTATATTAAATTTCAAAGTTGGTTAAAAACCCTAAAATCATATAAAATCAAAAATAAGTTAAATTGAAAACTTAAATAGCTGTAAACCTCAAAAATATAATTAAAAACCTAAAAACTATTTTTTCAGATTTTTAAAATACTTTTTCCTATTTTTAAATTACTATTCAAAATTTAAACTTAAAATAATCCTAGAAAATTAAATAAGCACGTGAAAAATAAAGTTTTTGAACCAAAAAAAATCCTAAACCCTAATAAGAACACAAGAAAAATACTAATTTGCAAAAACCTAAAAGAAATAAGCTGGAATCAGCTTTTAAATAAGCTGATTGGTTATATAAGCTAAAAACAAATACTTCTTAAGTATTAAATGTTCCAAGTGATAACCAGTCAAAGACCCTAGGGCAACTGGTTATCACGTTGGTGTGTGAGAGGAGTGGCGCAGGTTCGAGTCCTGGCCACGTCCTTTTTGAAAAACTTTTTTTTTCTTTTTTAAACTTTAAATACTCAAACACAGTAACCCTAATTCACTCTAAACAAACTTTTTATCAAAGAAAATAAGCTAGAATCAAGTAACTAAGATCAAAACAAAGCCCAGATTACAAGTTGACTGATGAACATAAGAGTAAAACAAACGTATCTTCACTTGTGAAGATATAACAAAAGGAGCTAGTTTAATGAATTTTGTTGCTGTTTGATGGACAATAGGGGCACTCCCACAACCAGTTGGGTTGTGGGAAGTCAAGTAAACAAGAAAACCACCAAGTGTAACACACAAAAATCACAATCAAGCAAGAAATATGTTACTGATATGCATAAACATGGTTTGTGTGTATTTTGCTGATCTAGTTAGCACAAATGTGAGATTCAAACCTTCAAAACTTGCACAATAACCCACCAAAGGACATACAAGTTATACTCAATCCTGCTTAGACCTAGAATCTGACATATAACAAGATTTAAGGCACAAATTTACTCAAAAATAAGCAGAAAAGGACTTGACTGTTTTTATGTGCTATATTCCAATTTTTAACATGCAAGTTTGATTTAAACTTCACTAAACCTAAAACCAAAGTAACATACAACCTATTTATATCCTAATGAGTGATTAAAACAGATTTTTAAGCAAGATTTAAACGTTTAATCCCACTTAATCCCTAATCCAAACACCCCTTTATATTACTAAAAACCAATTTTAACACACCAAATCACATCAAATCCAACCCAAACTGAATTAAAATACTTCTAACATGCAAACAATCCTAAATGAACAATATCAAACCAAGAAAACAACACTTAAATAATTTTATGCAATAAATCACAAATTCACATAAATCATAACTTTTGAAAACTAAAACAAGGGAACAAAGGATTATACCTTGTGGGACCCACATCCAGGCCCCACTAAGGCTGCTATGCCTTCTGCTACAAGCTGGGGCTTGTGCAGTTGGCTTATGGGATAAGAATGCTAGTAGAGAAATATGCTGGTGGTCGTCAAAAGATACACACACACCCAATATGTCTTCACAACTTTATATGAATCTGCTAAGAAAGAAGGTAAACAAAAATTAAGCTGTTCACAAGTCAAATAAGCTATAAGCTAGCTTATCAGTTAAGCTACTTATGGCTTGTTTGACAGAAAATAAAAAAAAAACTGATTTTTATGGTTTTCTGAAAATCTAAGCTACCAAATCAACAAACAAATCCAACCTCATTTGAGCTTGATATTCAACAAGAATATCAGGCTCATATGATCAGTCAAAAAGTTTGGACAATGAACTTAAAACTTGAGTCTCCAAACAACACCAAAAACAAAAAAATGAAATTTTAACTTGAAAATGTAAACTTGCAATGGAAAGTAAATGTGGCTCTTTTGTTTCTCATCAACAACTCAGTACCATTTCATTTCATCAAACAAACATGGATTTACAAGGCTATGACCAAAGAGAAGGAAAAAAGAACAAGAGAAATAAAAATCCTATATGCCTTTATATAGAGGCTACAAATTCATTCTAGAACTGAATACAAGCTTAAACCCTAATGACATGAACTCCCATCTTTGCCCTTGTTGAATCTTTTTGATGCCAGAAAGATACCTATTTTGAATTTTTTCAAGAGTGCCATGTGAATTTCTTGGACTGTTGTGGGAGTGCCAGAGGTGTCAAAGTGTTTTAGGAGCGTTGTATGACACGTAATGGGCAAGAATAAGCTTTTTGGCCGTTGATGGGTTTGTACGTTTTGTTTTGTTGTGCAGGGGAGGGCCATGGACATCACATGAGTGAGAGTGACGGGTTGTTTGGGTTTGGGATATGTTTAAGGTAGGTTTAATTATTGATCTGGAAATATTGGGCACAAAACCCTTTGTTTTAAGGTTAATTGGGTCTGGGAAAAATAGGGTTTATGTGGGATTAAGGGGGTGATTTAATCTGTTTTTGGGTTAATAAATTTTTAAAAAGGTGTTTAGGAGGGAAGGATTAATAAATGGGTTTTATTCAGCTGGTGGAAAGGTGACGTGGTGAAGGGGAGGGTAGTGATTGGTGGAGAAATTAAGTGGGGTGATGTGGCGTTTGCTGAGTGGTGGGGGAGAGTTTGGATGTTTGACAGATATGGTCCCTGAACTCCTTTGTTATGTTCAACTTGTAAAAACAGCCATAAACTTGAATTCCCTTTATAAATAACTTTGGGCAGTTGGCACTTTTGGCACAACAAGTTTTTAAACTTGTTTCAAGGACTAAACATGCAAATTTATGATATTTGAAGGACTGATTTTGGCATTTTCTTCATTCTTCAAGGTTTGACTTGTTTGTTGACTTCTTATAGGACCAATATTGACAATTTAGTTTTGTTGAGGGACTAAATTTGCCAATTCTTCAAAGTTAAGGGTCCTTTTTGTAATTTTGACAAACTTTAGGGACCAAACTTGTAATTATGAAGATACAAGGGTATAAAGTGTCAATTCTCCCATATTGGAGGACCCTTCTTCATAATTCTTCAAATCTTCAAGGGTTTTCTTGGAAAATTCTTCATTAGGGCTTGGTTCATCGTGCGGCTTCGTTTCCCGTGTTCGTTTTTGACTGATTCTTGTGATATTTTGTCATTTTCTCAATATCTGTACCTAAAGTACACAAGCAACAAACACAAGCATATATTTGGGTATTTTGATGATATTTAATGCATTTTAAGCTCGATTTGGACGATGAGACTATGTATAAAAGCAGTCTCATCACTTATCCCACTCGGACCTTGTAGGTGGTATAAGTGATGGAGAAGTAGGATTGTTGGGAGTTAATCCGGAACTGATTGTACCGGTTCCCATCTCATGTAATGCGGGTTCAGAGCTGTGTTGCTCTGAAGCCATCGTTGTCAGCTCATCAAAATCGGCATCCAAAGTTTCTACAATCTTGCCAAGACGACGGTTATAAATTCGGTAAGCTTTCTTTGCAGGCGAGTAACCAATGAAAATTCCAATATCAGCCTTCGGTTGAAGTTTTCCCAGATTCTCACTATTTGTATTTGGATAACACAGTGCACCAAACACATGAAGAAATGAAATATCGGGTTTGTGTCCATGAAGTAGCTCATATGGATTTTACCATGGCGTTTACGGATGATGGAGCGGTTTCGGGTATAACATGCGGTTGCCACTGCTTCAGCCCATAAGAATTAAGGAGCATTCGCATAAATCAACATAGTTCGAGCAGCTTCCATAAGTGTACGGTTACGTCTTTCCACGACATCGTTTTGTTGTGTAGTGCGGGCAACAGAAGTTTCATGTGAAATACCTACCTTTTCGTAATAGACTCGTAGAGTTTGATTAACGAACTCAGTTCCATTATCAGTGCGAATGCGGCGAACAGTAGCATTAAGACGTACTTGGATCATCTTTAAGAAAGTAATGATATACTCTGGTGCTTGATCCTTGGATGCTAAAAATTTACCCATGTAAACCTTGAGAAATCATCCACTATGACGAGGATGTATTTTCTACCAGTTACACTAGCCGTACGCATTGGCCCGCAAAGATCCATGTGAAAAAGATACAGTGGTTCTTGGTTGGTGTCTTCATCTTTAGGTTTGTATGATTTCTTGGTGCTTTTTCCCAAAGAACATGCGGAACATAAATGATCCTTGTCGAACTTAAGTTTTGGAAGACCACGAACAAGTTCGTTTTTAGCCAAATGGTTAATAGCATCAAAGTTAAGATGAGATAACCGGTGATGCCATAACCATGACTTGGTCTTAGATGCTTTGGAGAGCAGGCAAATAGGAGAGGCAGCCATCATGTTCTGAATAGACAGTGTTTAGAGATTATCCCCTCGAGAACCTTTTAACAAATCATTTCCCGCAAGATCGCGAATAAAGCAAGTATGTTGTCAAAAAGCTACTTCAAGGGTTGAATCACATAATTGTCCCACTGAAAAGAGATTGTGACCAAGTCCCTCCACGTAATAAACCCTTGAAATCATAACATTCCCAATTTGGTATTCACCATAACCCATAATCTTCGCAATATGGTCGTTGCAGAATTTAACCGTTCCTAGAAACCTGCTGACGAAATTTCTGAGCATCGAGCGGTCTCCAGTCATATGTTTGGAGCACCCTGAGTCCAAATACCAAAGAATAATTTGGACGACCTGAAAATATTACCAAACAAAGACGATGTATCGGATTCTAATTGTTCCTCTGAGTTAGCAGGTACAGATGTAATTATCTTAGATTTGCTATCAGACGAAACTTTAGGCTTCCAGATTTTCTTACTAGTGGTTGGCTTAGATTCTAGTTGTCTAGTATTCTGAGGTAATTTTTGACTGGGGACATTACCACTGGTAGGCACAATAGTGGGTGCAGACCTAGTTAAAGGGCGCTTTATCCATTTCTTAGTGCTAGTGTTCCTATTTAAAGGACGCTTAGACCTAACTTCCGTGGATGTGATCCTAGTTAAAGGGCACTTAGTTCCATTAGCAGTGAAGGTCCTACCAGTGGGTTTCCATTGCCAACCAACTTGGGTGAATTTCTTCCCCGTTGGAATCCATTCAAGATTGTTCTTAACAGCATACATTTCATTCACGTGATCAACAAGGCATAAATCATGACGCTGAGAAAATATGCATTCATTACAATTCCAACATTTCAAATTAGAATTCACATTTTTCTTAGGTTTCCACTCAGAAGGTGAACCATTTTTCTTAGCTACATGATTCTTTTTATTTGAAACTGAAATAACATTCCTAGGGTGAACTTCTACTTTCTTCTTCTCAGTCTTGCTAGTGGAAGGCTTGATCCTATCTTTCTTGTCTTGAGATCCTTTAGCCTTAGTAGACATAATTACTCCTGTAGAAGCCAAGGGAACATTAGTTACAGATTTTGACTTAGCCTTGATGGGTGTGTTTAAAACAGGATTAGCTCCTGGGGTCTTATTGAATGGAGTAATGGCAATGGTGGGTTTTTGTTTAGATGGTACAGATATCGGTTGCCCAATGTACTCTAAGTTTGCTAAACAATCCTGAACTCGATCCACATATAATAAAAGCTCATATACAGTATGACTTGTGGGATCAAGTTCACGCATTTCATCAATAATCTCTCTAGCTAGATCAGCATGTTCTAAGGCATTTTTCATATATGTGGAAAACTTAGTGGGACTCTTCTTAAATTTTGGATCCCGATATAGCACACGTGGGTTGGTTTTGGGAGCACTAGAGGTCGAGGCAGAGACAGTAGCTGGATTATCAACACTTTCTCGTCCCTTGAGTTGAAGTGTCTCCTTTAATTCTGCTAGAACCATGTTTTTGTCTATGAGCTGAGTTTTTAGGTAAGAGGTTTCCTCACATTTCTTGTTCAGTTTATCAATTAATGACTTTTGCTCTGTCGCATTAAAAGCGAGGCGTTCTTCTATTGAACCAGAATTTTGTGAGGCACCCTGCCTTACTTGTCACGCTCTCCTAGTATAGAATTAATTCTATTTTCCAGGACATGATTCTTAGTCTCTGCAGCCTCTAGTTCCGTTTTTGTTTCTAATAATTCTCTCTTAATTCTCATCATTTCTTCCTCTAAAACCTGAACCATCTGAATCATCTTGTCACTTGTCTCAACAGAGTTTCCACAATCATTTAGTTCTGAAAGAGTTTCATTTTTAGATTGATTTTCAATTTCAATAGATATAGAATGTTGTTGAAGCTCATTAAAACTTTTTGAGAGTGTGTTATACGAATCTTGAAGCTTTAAAAATTCAGCGTTGGATTCATGACAAGAATGATTATCTACAGAATTCACATGTTTAACAATATTCATAGATTCATGCACATCATCACAAATATTCACAGTAGATGAAATCTCATGAGTATATTTAAAAGTAACAACTTGCATCACTTTGAGAGACACCATATGTTCTAAAAATCGGTCATATTCGGATAAAATCTTTTCTTTTTCAATTAAATGTTGTTCACAAGCATCATCTATTTCATAGAAAACTTTTTGAACTTCACCGATTTCAAATTAGATTACACGCTAGATCATAGACTCCTTATTTAATATGGTCCACAAACGGAACGATCTCTTTCTCAAACACCGTTTTCATGTGTTCGAACGCCCATTCTCCAGCGTTTAGAACCGTTGAAGTCGTACATTCCAGGATGACCTTGTCAAACTCGGTAAGGTATCGCTCAATATCTTCCAAGCTGAGCTTTACCGTACTAACCAGTGGAAGATTCTTAGGAATTTCCTTCGGTTGGTCCGAGTTAACGAGTGTAGGAATTATACTAAGCCATTCTCTAGTAGGCATGAAATTAGATGTTTGGATAGTTATCTTTTGCATATTAAATCGAGTTCTAAGATCTATTGTAGCATTTTTTGCATTCATTTGAGCATAATCATATTCAGGATATGTAGGAAGTAATTTTAACCGCTTCTCTTCATATGGTGTCATACTCTCAGAATCATTCAAGAACACAATCGGATCTAATACCAATCTTAACTTGGTTGCATCATAAAGTCGTGGGTTATGGTGAAGCGCTTGCTTTGCATAGCCCAGTTTAGGTGGTAGGTCTATTAGACGCGATAGATTGAACTCTTTAAATGATGCATGAAACAAGTGTACTAGATGTGAAGCAGCATATTGTTTTAAAAGCTTAATTTCCGTTTCTTTTATTCTTTCAGACGTCTTAATTTATAATTCAATCTATTTGGACTCAAGAATTTCAAAATCCATTTGAAGCCGTTGAAAATTATTAACGACTGACTCTTTTTCTTTAAGTTCATTCGAAAGATTTGCTCTTAAACTCTCAATTTCTAGCAGATTGTCCATTTGAACTTTCCTAAACCTATCAAATTCAGGATTGGTTAAGGTAGTGGACACAGGAGTCAATTCTAAGGTTTTAACCTAGTCCTTATGCAAAGCAAGCTCGACAGATAAAGTCTGATTAACAGTGAGGGTTTCACGGACCGCATTATTCATTTGACTAAGCAAAGATGTCGGGACCATAACCAAATCAGATTGAGTAGACGAATTGGTAGTCGTAATTGCTTTCGGTTGTGGTTCACTCAAAGTCTGAGGACTTTCATTGATATTACTATCATTGTTTGTCTCCTCGATTGAGTTACTAACCACCAGAGGCTGTTCCGAATACTCAGACATTTGCTCAACTTGATAAGGTACAATACTAGTATCTGTAGCAGTATGTGGTACCTCAGAAATTGTATCAGCTCCATAGAGTGAAAGATTTGCCATGAGCGCTGCTTTGGCGGTATTAAGATCATCACAATCAGAGTCGTATGCATCCAAATCATCACATTGATAAGCTACATTGTTTGTGATGGCTGTTGTGAGACCGTCAATGTCCGCCACTCCCGGATCTGCAAGAAAAGCCAACTCCTCTTCATAGAGCTCACGTCCTTGGGCTTGAGCATTCACCAAGTAGATCTTCTCCTGAAACCATGTGTCGTCCCTTTTCCTCTTAGGCTGCTTGCACTCTCGGGCCATGTGCCCTTCCCCTTTGTAGTTGTAGCATATAACCACCTTCATTTTACCAATGCTATTTACTCTTGTAGCAGTAGTATTGGATGAACGTGCACCAACAGTAGATGAATTTGGTCTCCTCTGAAGTGGTTGCACCATGACTCTGCCATCCTGAATTGTAGCCTGTTGTCGAGAATTAGAAGAGTTCCTTAACTGATTGTTAGTTGTTGCTGGACCTCTGTAACCTCGTTTGTTCAATGTTTGAGTTAGATAGGCAGACATTTGAGCAAGGATATCAGTAGGACTATCTCCTTGTCTAAACTCAGGGACAGGGATCTCATCATCACAGTAGAATGCTGGTGCTGAGTGAGCTATAATCGGATTTGATGGAGCACTGACTTGTTGTGAGTAATGAGGTTGAGGAGCCTCAAGTTGTGGATAAGTAAAAGCAGGGTTTGTTGGAGGTTGACACGGTGAATACTGGTGTGAAGCATAAGGTAATGGATGTGAATCTCCTGGTGATGATGTTGCCAGTTGCTTGAATTGTTGATGATAAGATGTAGGCGGCTATGGCAAGATCGAGTACTGTGGGAAGCTTGGTGTTTGATACACTGGTTGATAGGAAGCTTGGTGTCCCAAAGCAAACGGAGAGTTGTGATATGACAATGTAGGATTGTTTGCCATTAATGCCAATGGTTCTTGATAAGATCCTTGAGAGATGCGTTTTTGGATCACGTGCTTCTCGTGTTGTTGCAAGAAGGCGTAAAGTTGATCTAAATTCGACTTGTGCAAATCTCGAATTATCTTAACATCGGTAACATACTAACTCCATTCTTGGGGAAGCGTGTTCAAGAAATTTGTGTTTAATTGAAACTGTTCAATCCTTAGATTATACACGTTCATGTCATTCATCAAAGTGGTGAAACGCCGGTAGTAATCATGAAGAGTCTCCCCTGGAAGGTATGTAAACCTATCAAACAAATCATACGGTTGACACTCTCGTTCTTGCTTAGTGAGAGATGTACCTTGTAACAAAACAGCTAGTCGATCCCAAAGATCCTTTGCCACTTTATGTTCACTTACCATTCTAAAGATATCGGGTGGAAGGGCTTGAAGAATTGTCTGAACAGCCCTTTCATCGGCATCTGCAATGATTTTGTTGGCATCAGTTAACTCATGATACTCCCTTGCCCTTGTCACATTGTTGACGGTAACCTCTCCCCAATCTAATGGACCTTTATCAATTGATTGAAGCATAAGTCGACCACTGGTTTTGCCCATGATGTACGTTCTCATGCGACCTTGCCTTGCTTCAAATAAATCTTTGATGAGCAAAGGTGGGCGAGTATCGGTACCCAAAATGATTGAGATATCGGTAAGCGAAGTCATGGTTGGCATATATGAATGATGATTCATTGTTGAAACACTTGATTGAAAAAGATTATCTTTTGATCGTTCAATGACGTAAGGATGTGAAAAATGGTGTTGTCGATTTCATGTGTTGATGTATTGAAATCCACTAAGAATCCTAGAAAAATATTCTAAATAAAAACAATCACTAATCTTCGGAATAATCCCCTATCTTCGGAATAACCTTATCTTCGGAATAACCTTGATTTTCAGAAAAATATGAATCTTCAGAATAAGTGATTTTTCAGAGAAATCTTCGGTGAAATCTTCGGAATAAGTGATTTTCAAAGAAATCTTCGGTGAAATCTTCGGAAAAGGAGGATTTTCATAACTTTCTTCGGAATAAATGGATTTCAGAACTTTCTTCGGAATAAATGGGATTTCAGAACTTTCTTCGGAATATGTGGATTTTCAGAAATTTCTTTGGAATTTGTGGGTTTTCGGAAATATCTTCGGAATAAATGGGTTTTCTGAACTTTCTTCGGAATAAGTATGTTTTCAGAAACTTCTTCGGAATAACTGGTTTTTCAGTAATTTCTTCGGAATAAATGAACTTTTCAGAAAACTCTTCGGAAAAAGTGAACTTTTCAGATATTTAGAAACCCTTTTCCGAAATAACAAAATTTCGGAATAACAAACCCTTTTCCGAAATTCCTTGTACGAAGGGATATACAGTAACTTAATAATAGCTAAAAAATACCCAAAAACTCGAAAAATTTTGTGATTTCTACCAAGATAATCAAACCGTATGTTTTGTTTACCACTTTAAACCATAAAATCACAAATTTTTTCAAGATTTGAGATGGATTATCCTAAAACACCCACTAACCCAAACAAACACTAAACAACACGAATCAACATACCTTATATCATCCCATGCTCTTGATACCAATTGTTGGTCCATAGTTTCTTAGGATTAAGCAATCTATGAATTATCTATTGAATGGAGATGGAGAAGAAAGTACTAGAGAGAGAAAGGAGAGAAGGAGGAGGTGTAGAGAGAGAAAGTAAAGGTAGATTAATGAAAGTGTGTGAATTACAAAGTGAGTAACCCCTCCTAACATGCTAGGAGGGGGTTTATATAGCCCACCCTACATGTGGGCTATATGGACTATATTGGATCACGAGCCCAATATCATTGGAGTGACCGATCCTTTCTAAATACGTAAAAACGTATTTCCAACAGATCGCACTACCGATCACACTCCCGATCGCACTCCCGGATCGCACTCCCGATCGCACTCCTGGATCGCACTCCCGATCGCACTCCCGATCGCACTCAGTGATCGCACTCAGTGACCGCACTCAGTGATCTTACTCAGTGATCTTACTCAGTGATCTTACTAAGTGATCTTAATGAGTGATCGTAGTTTGGATCGCAAGTAGAAACCCCCGGGGTTGATGCGATCACGAAATTAGATTGGAACACGTAAACCCTTAAGAAAATTACGATGGTATACAAAAGGCAAATAAGCAAAACCAAATAAGCACTTTAATAATAAGCAATTACCAAAAACATAATTTAAACAATAAAAAGAAAAGCTAAATAAGCTCAAATTTAAAAACTTTCAAAACACTAAATAAACAGAATTTATAAAAAACTTAAAAAGATTAAACTTTTGAAAACACTTAAAAGAAAATAAGCTAAACAAGAAATAAGCTAAAAAAACAATAAGGAAAGAACATCAATTGCATGACAATGATAAGAACAATGGAAAAGTAAGAACTTTTATCAAATAAACATCAAGATTAAACAATCTTCAAGATTAATCAAACAAAACAAGATATTTAAAAACAAGAAAGGAAGAATGAGATGATTATGAAAAACTTTGAATTAAAGATTAAGATTCAACAACAAAATTAAAGGCTTGCTTGAAATTAAAGACAAGAATTTAAATGACAATATGAAAAGAGCATAAAAATAAAGTGGAGAGCTAGTTGTCAATTAGCTAACACCTCTTAATGTGTCATTAGGAGGGTATTTATAGGAATGGAGTGTATGGTTGGTTGGAAGCTTCCTTCTTTCTTTCTTTCTTTCTCGTTTTTCGTCTTTGACAATAAACTCGTCATTCTTGACTTTGTCTCGGGATTTGTCGATAAATAAAATGAACTCGTCTTCTAATTTCTTCATTAATTAGACTTGGTTCTTCGACTTCGTTAAACTTCCGTCTTTAGACGTTTTCTTCGATAAATCTTCAGAATAGGCCTTGGACTTCTGTTCTTTTTGCACTCTTGATCTTTTGACTTCGTCTTTTGTCCTTTTCGTCGATAAAAGCCCATGAAAGCCCATGTTTTCTTCCCTTTTCAAATTTTGGTCCTAAAACACAATAAAAACACAAACCACGCGTAATTCCGACTTTTACGACATTAAATACACGTTTAGGCTTGGTTATTATTATAATTAAGTGGTAAAAGGATGGTTGTTTTCACACCTATCAAATCCCCTACACTTGACCATTGCAATGCCCTCATGCAATGCATTAATTACAAAGCAAGGTTTACATTTTCCATCATAATTAACCCACCTTGGCCTTTATTAAACACAAGATATTAAGGAAACTTAAAAAGATAGAAAATTACAAAATTCTTGAAGGAAGAAAACAAGTAAAGAGATCGAAGACTTACATTAGGGCTTTGGATGTCATGAATGTTTATCACCCTCAAGTTTCACGTTCCCATACCAAGCTTAAAAACGAGATCATTGTTATTATAAGTTAGCAAACTAACACAAACTCATGTGGCTCAATTATTCGCTTAGACTCCCTTATTCCTAGGTGTATCTATTATATTTTATTGTTGTCTTGAATGATCACGAGGATGCATTGTTGACTTATTTCGATAGTTTATTTAGGCTGAAAATAAAGTTGGACGATTTAATCAATAGTTAGCTAAAGGACAAAATCTTTTAAAACTGCTTCTCGGGACCTCATAAAATTTATATCTTGGCATAATTCGCTTCACGATTTGAGACCTTTCTCGAACCGATATCTGGCAGTGACTTCATACTTCAAATTTTGAGAGACGTTCATGAAATAATGGCCTTCTCTTCATAATAGGAATTTCTTCACTTGAAGTTTTTGAGAGATTCTTCATACTTGGACCATGACTTCTTCATTTTTCTCCAATCTTTATTTTGGGATTTTGATATACAACGATCCGCCTCCTTTTAGGACTTGGATCTATTTATCCTCATACCTTGCTAGGGTCTTTTCGGATAGACTTCTCCATGATCTTTAGGGGAGTATTTGCTTTTCGTCTTGTGTCTCGATCCTTCATATTGATTTTCGATAAATGATTCTTCACATCACTTTGGATCTTTAGCAATAAAATGTAGCCCTCATGCCTTGTTAGGGCCTTTTCGGGCTCGCCAATCTTCGCATCCCGCTTCAATAAGTTATGCCTTGGCTATGAACTCTAATTAATACCGAGCAACTTTTAAATGATCTTGTGCTAGAAGCTAAGTAACTTTTCAAATCGTACAACCTTATTTATTGCAATTAAATTTATTAACAAGCGATGGGAGAAAAAGCTCATAATTAACTCACATAAATTCATGAAAGAATACCAAACTTATAATTGACTCTATCATCTCTCGTTCTCCACAATTTAAAATCTCAAGGAATGAGACTCGTGGATGCTTAGCCTATTAAATCAAAGTTTTGGGTTTTCAAGTCATCTATAGGATCTTGCAACTTCTTAGACTCTTTCAATTTAGAATTCGCATTTTAAAGTTCCCTTGATAAACGACTTTCTAGGATCAATTATAGAAACTTGCGAAAAGTTCTTGTTCTTAACCCGTAAGAGTTAAGACTTTCGCGTTTTAAAGTTCTCTATATAAAAGCCTAACAAAACTTGACTTAAACACGTTAAGGATACTAGCTAGAGTAAACTTGGATAAGTAAACTCGGGTTGAGTCAAAAGATTCATGACGGGCCTAATATATCAAAGATATCTAAACTCATTAAAACCATTTTATATAAAATTTATTATAATGAAAGAAAATTACGATAACAAAGGAAAATACAACTAGGCCAAAATAGATTAAAAAATTTAAAAAATGTCGAAAAATCAATTTTCTGATTAAAATGAGGACAAATTCATGGAAAAGCCCACTTAACTTCGATAGAAGTCCCCCTACACTTGATATAAACATTGTCCTCAATGTTTAAGCATGTGGGAGTAAACTACCCTACACTTAGGACATTGTGCACGTTGTTTAAATCTTGCTAAGGAAGAGACAACTAAATTGATTCCTATTTTAATATTGAAGAATATAAAATAGTGAATCAAAAGAGTTTAGGATAGAACCGGGAAGACGGGTACACGGGATCACGGGTCGTCGAATATCATCAAAAGTGCTCTTTGAAGCTTTAATCCCTGCATATCATAAGAAAGAAAACAACAAACACCTACGGGGCTCCCCCTACACTTATTATGAAAACATATAAAGATAGATAGATAATCGGGTTACCTCCCGAGAAGCGCTTGTTTTTGTTCACTGAGTCACGAGCCTGACTCGTCCCCGAATTAAATGGTCCATGGGGAAGCCTCGAATGTAATACCGGGATCAAAAATCTTGTCCTCGGTCCCGGTGGAACATAATAAATTAGAGGCAGAAGGATAAGTCTTGAAGGGTAGAAAAGTCCTCTCAACATACGAAAAGTATGTGAAATCGTGATCCACGGGAGGTGGGGTGGGTAAATGAATCAAAATGTCATCCCCAAAAGACATATGATTATCACTGAGCGGCAAAGCCGTAAAGGTGTCAATCATGGAATGGTCAATGTCACCTCCCGGGTCAAAGCACTCATCCTCGGTAATGGTTTCTAAAGGTTGGGATGAAAGTTGCTCGGGAGGGGGACTTGGGACAATATCTTCATGTATCAATGTATCAAAAAGAATATTCTCCTCCGTGTCATCATCATCAATACCCGGAGGTATTGAGTAAATGTCGATTTCTTCCATAAATGTGTCATTATTCTCGACGGGAGTAATAGATGGAGGTAAAGACTCGGAAAGAGGAGGAGAATTCAACGCTTCAATTTGAGAAATAAGAAGATGAACTTTCCGTAATTTGTCGCGAAGAATAACGTCTTCCACCTCATCTACAAGACCAAGTTCAGTGGTGAAATTCTCGTAAGTTGGAGAGAATAAATCAACATCGTCCTCGTCTCCCTGAGGGAATGGGGTAGGATGAGAAATTTCGAAAGTGAAATTCTCATAGCATGGAGAAAAATCATCATCATTAAGAGCGGCCTCTTCCGTAAGCTCAGCAAATGTCAGTACATCACAAACCTCCTCAAATAAGTTGTCGAGACCAAATTCACTAAGCTCACTCGATGTATCACAATCCTTAGACGCATTGGGGATATCGAGAGAAGGAGGTGCAATTGCACTAGGACATTGAGCAACAAGATCATTCCAAGAAATAGTATTCTCATCGTCATCATCATCATCATAATAGTATGGATGCATAGGAGGAGGAGTATACGCCTCGATATTTGATATTTGCTCTTGTCGGATTGCCCTCTCCAAGATAGCTGGGAGGCGATCTAGAATTCCAGCCAAATTAGCGAGTATTTCCGTGCTTATTCCAAAAGAAGGTTGATGAACGATGGAGTATTTTGAGGGCTCAAAATTTTGAAAACCGGAATTATAGCACGGATGTGGCTCATAATTCATCAGTTGAAAAGAATTAGAATACGGATGTGGTTCATAATAATTCGTCGGTCGACAATAAGAAGTATCGTGAGGACCCCCCACATTGATTGCAACACGGGTATTGAGAAAAACCCGGTGCGTCTTGTGGATAGCTATTACCATTGTCATAATTGTAACCCGTTCTTGCCCGTCATGAGACGGGTATCGAATCGGACACGAAACATGCCAATGAGAATTGCTTCTACAATAAATGCAAGAGGGGGAAGTAAGTGCATTAGGAGCAAATGATGAGTTAGTCGAATTGCACGAGGGATAAAATCCAAATTGTGTGTTGTCGATAGCATTTCTGCACCGCTCACATGTACACCATTGACAAGTTTGAAACCATATAATGGTCTCCCACACCCTACACAATATGAATCCATGAAGAATTAAAAATAAGAGGGGTTGAGAAAAAGAATTAAACACAATAGAGGATAGAGAGGAATATTTTTGGTGCAAAACTCTGAAAAAGAAATGCTATTTATGAGTTTTTTTAAATGTTTTTGGAATTTTGAAAATTTTTGACATGAAAAATAACGTTCACGAGTGAATGGATCCCAAAATCCAACGCGTCTCTCACAAAAAACTGTTAATCTTCACGAAAAGAGCCGGCAGCGGCGCCATTTGAAAGTAGGGTTTTTCTAGGTTAGAAGTTCGTTGTTCTCGGCGTCTAATCGAATTGATCTCCGGTTGAATGTGCGACTCAGTCGTCTTTGGTGGATAAAATAATAGGTTGTCGTTGAGTAAAGTAAAGATGCAAACATTAAAGTTAAAGGCAAAGTAAATTAAGCGATAAATGATTAAGAAGTAAATGACGAAAAATTAAAACGTAAAGATAAATGACGAGAGGTTAAAACTTGACAAAAAGTAAATTTGATAACTTTAAAATTAAACTAAGACAAAACTAGTTTAAAAATAACACTAAGTAAAAATGCGGGAAAAGTCAAATTTGAAATTAGAAATAAAAACAGGAAATAAAAACTAAAAAATGCAATCTGATCACACTCCCGATCGCACTCTGGATCGCACTCCCGGACGCACTCCCGATCGCACTCCCAGATCGCACTCCCGATCGCACTCCCGATCGCACTCCCGATCGCACTCCCGATCGCACTCCCGATCGCACCCTCGATCGCACCCCCGATCGCACTCCCGATCGCACTCCCGGATCGCACTCTCGATCGCATTCCCGATTGCACTCAGTGATCGCACTCAGTGATCGCACTCAGTGATCGCACTCAGTGATCTTACTCAGTGATCTTACTCAGTGATCTTACTCAGTGATCTTAATGAGTGATCGTAGTTTGGATCGCAAGTAGAAACCCCCGGGGTTGATGCGATCATGAAACTAGATTGGAACAAGTAAACCCTTTAGAAAATTACGATGGTATACAAAAGGCAAATAAGAAAAACCAAATAAGCACTTTAATAATAAGAAATTACCAAAAACTTAATTAAAACAATAAAAAGAAAAGCAAATAAGCTCAAATTTAAAAACTTTCAAAACACTAAATAAACAAAATTTATAAAATATACTTTAAAAAGATTAAACTTTTGAAAACACTTAAAAGAAAATAAGCTAAACAAGAAATAAGCTAAAAAACAATAAGGAAAGAACATCAATTGCATGACAATGATAAGAACAATGGAAAAGTAAGAACTTTTATCAAATAAACATCAAGATTAAACAATCTTCAAGATTAATCAAACAAAACAAGATATTTAAAAACAAGAAAGGAAGAATGAGATGATTATGAAAAACTTTGAATTAAAGATTAAGATTCAACAACAAAATTAAAGACTTACTTGAAATTAAAGACAAGAATTTAAATGACAATATGAAAAGAGCATAAAAATAAAGTGGTGAGCTAGTTGTCAATTAGCTAACACCTCCTAATGTGTCATTAGGAGGGTATTTATAGGAGTGGAGTGTATGGTTGGTTGGAAGCTTCCTTCTTTCTTTCTTTCTTTCTCGTCTTTCGTCTTTGACAATAAACTCGTCATTCTTGACTTTGTCTCGGGATTTGTCGATAAATAAAATGAACTCGTCTTCTAATTTCTTCATTAATTAGACTTGGTTCGTCGACTTCGTTAAACTTCCGTCTTTAGACTTTTTCTTCGATAAATCTTCAGAATAGGCCTTGGACTTCCGTTCTTTTTGCACTCTTGATCTTTTGACTTCGTCTTTTGTCTTTTTATTTGATAAAAGCCCATGTTTTCTTCCCTTTTCAAATTTTTGTCCTAAAACACAATTAAAACACAAACCACGCATAATTCCGACTTTTACGACATTAAATACACATTTAGGCTTGGTTATTATTATAATTAAGTGATGGGTGTTTTCACACCTATCAGTCTCGCTCACTGTCGTCAGCCGATGCCATGAATCGTACTCGAAAAAAAAAGATTTTTTTTCACGGATGAACAGTAATCAACAGATGAACAGTAACAATCGATGAACTGTATACTTCGATGAACAATATCCCCTGATGAACAGTAACAGGCTGATGAACAGTAATGCGCTGGTGAACAGTACTACGTCGGTGAACAGTAACTTCGATGAACTGTTTTTTTCGTTTTTTTTCTTTTTTTTAATTATTGGAAACCTAGATCAAAATCCATCAACGAATTGAGGGCTCTCAATGAAAGCAACAATTGATACGACCCTCTCAGGTAGTATCGGGATAGGGCACCTCTTCAAGCGTGATGAGCTCCTTAAGAACGATAGATGAGAAGACCATACATTTATTTAACTTTTACTTTGAACGCCTACTTCGAGAACTTCTTCTTCACTCTCTGCATCGGTATCTTTAGAATAATCTGAATGAACGCCTACTTCGAGAACTTCTTCACTCTCTGCATCGCTATCTTTAAAATAATCTGAATGAACGACTACTTCAATAACTTCTTCTTCTTCTTCTTCACTCTCTGCGTCGGTAAAATGTTCCTGAACTTCATCCTCTGTCTCTCCATCTTCTTTGTAATCTTCAACTTCATCGGTATAATTGATATTCAGGTCTGATTTCAAAACTACATTATCTACCGCCGCGGTTAAATAATCTTCACGTTCAGATGTCCCCTTTTTATGGGCGGTCGTTTGACATGGTGGTTATCGGCTTTCCTTTTACCTTGACCGCTTGATTCTGAATCCATTCTTACGGATCCCCCTGTTTTACATGATCCATTTTCAGTTTGGTTAACATTGGCTGGCTTTTCACCGTTACCCAATTTTCTTTTTTGAACAAACAACCACAACCCCTAATAGATAGGGTCTAACCACCAAAATGAATGTTGCAGCTCTCCTGATATCATGTGAGAGCCACCTGTTAAGTACATTCAATATAATACAAGTGACGTACTGAACACCGTGTGTCAATATGATGGACGTGAACAACTGTATCACTTGTGAAACTTAGAACCACGAGTATCAATAAGCATCATAGAATCCTAAGAAAACAAAATACAAACAGGATTGCCATCAATGCGACGCAAGTTCTCCATTTCATTACCTAAAATATTTCACTTAGCATGTGGCTTGTCAGGAAAACTGGAGACCTGTAGCCTCTTGTAAATACTACAATACGTAATTTGAAAGGGATCAAATGAGATATGGATGACTATCCCCCATAAGAGATGTCATTCTTATTTGACTAGTGACAATAATTATATATCATTAAGAAACTGATTACATAATTGGGGTGTGGACTGATTTACAAGTTTCTAATGCAATAAGCACTACAATATGAAAAAACAAAACTCATTTTTGACTATTTGACAACGAATATACAAATAGATACAAAATCAAGACACGCATTCCTACCATACAAATTAGCGCATTTTATAAGTTAACCCATAAACAAAATGCAATCAACCGGAATTCAACTTGCAAACTAAATCAGGAAAATTAAAAAAGCTCATGTGTAGACACTTGCTTAGAAAAAAGGTTATATCAGGAGTTTAAAAATATGACAACAACCCAATACCTTGAGTTATTACAAGCAACAACACGCAGTGATAGATAAGAAAATGCCACAAATGATTCGACATATAATCACCGTTAGGATACATATTTAACTAGGATTAACCAGCGTTACGAATGAGATTTGACAATACTTCATAAAGGCCACACTCTTTACTTACTGCATGTACCTTTATGCTGAGGACCTGAAATGCAATGAACCAATAAATTAACTGAACGGTCTCAACCAGTCATAGAGATAAAAATATATAGAAACTCATGAAAAGCACACTGATAACTGCCACGTCTTCTAAGAGGTGGACATGCTCTACATTGACAGAAAGAAATGATAATAGCTATCCGCAGCTTCTAGCAGACAACTTAAACAACGGATGGCACCTTTAATTGATTGTTATCCTCAACCGGTAACACACTAGTAGACTTAGTCTTAGTATTGGGGTTTTTAAGTAAGACTCTTTGTAACCTTCGTGGCGATCAGTTTATCACTACGCTTAGAACACCCTTTTGAAAACTTATCCCCTCCCTTTTCATCGTAAAAATAACTGAAGAATGGCATTTATGGCTTTACGCATATTTACAGAATGGAATAACCGAGAGCCCCAAAATGATGGCAACACCAATGCAAAAGGTAACCAATTCTATCATATGCATAGATTCATTGAGATTCATTATTGATTTCTGTCAAACCTTATTTCTAATGAAGTTCAAGTAATGCCATGTTATTATTAGGCCGTGGTTACTAATAAGCTTTCGCCATAATTTTGTTTTAGTTTTGGAGGGGTTATCATATAAACTGTCAGCCATAAAGTGTTATAGTGGGCAACAAATATCTCTGGGGTTAGATTTGAATTATAAAATGCAAAACATACCAACATAATACTGTTAGAAGATAATTAGTAAGTATGAAAATCATACCAGAACAAGAAAACAGAACTAGACTTCAGCAAAAGATGCAATGCACTGAAAACCGTTAATAACATACGAGGAGAGCTTAATGATTCTAAATTAACAAGCGCGCTAACGACCTTTAAGAAAGGTTTGTATTGTACGACCGTACTAAATAAGTCAATTATCATAAAAGAATCCTTTTCTCTTTCTCCCAAAACAATGAACCAAACACACGGATGAATCCTCCACGTGCTACATACTGGCTTAAAAATGTCGTGAAGATCAACAATAAACTTCAGCCGCCACTCTTTAGCCCTCATCTCAAAAACATTAAATTGTCGAAAAGAGGATAATCCTTACCAACAAGAAGCAAACAACCACGGGACTCAAACAGTTTGGTTTGAAAATGCAACTTCCCACCATCGCAGGTTACAGGGAGTTCTAATTCGTTAAAACCGGCTGCTCATTCTTGATATTTAACTTGAAATGAGAATTTTTCTCCTCGCTAAACACACTAGTTAGCCAATGAATGGCATCATTCCAATATACCCCTGTCTCTAAAAATTCAAAAATAACTTTGGGAAACCGATCCCCACAAACACTCCAAACGCCCGTTTTGTGAAGAGTACGTATGTACTTGAATGGTAGAATGCTCCTCCTCCTCCACGTCATCAACAAAATCATAATTATTGAAACAAAAATCTGTAGACACTAGACCTGTGTAGATTGAGCTTCGATCACGTATATTGTATGCTTGTAGGTTGGGCCTATCCTGAAATAAGAGAACGCACGTTAACTCGTCCTAGGTGTGACCCCGAGACCAAGCTCCAGCGTGAGAGTAAGTAACTAACACGAGAGTGGTATCTGGTGTGGAATACCGGAGAGATAGTATTTAATTGAGAGTAAATGTTGTGTACTATGTGTTGCTGTGTGTAGTAAATGCCCTTGGGTATTTATACCCAAGATAAAGATATGCCTGGTCGAGTAGTCATGTCATCGAGACATGTATCATGCACAGTACCCTAGGTTCAGGCATAGTATAAAGTAGGCGGCAGTCCATGACTGGATTCATTGGATAAAGCATTGTTCTTTGGGTAAAACAAGGTCTCCCAATATATGGGGGGATCTTGTCTTTTTTCTCTTTCCTACGTGGCCATTTCTTCGGTTTAAGTGTTATGCCTCCGGCCATGTGCCGGAGACATACACGAACATACCCCCCCAATATTAGTTTATTATGTCCTTAATGATCTAATACTTTAAATGACTCACTCCTTTTGTCTCGAGCATTGTCTTCCTACTTTGGTCTGTTGATCCTTTTTTGGACTGTCTCTTCGCAATACGAGCAGGTTCAAATGGGTTTCCGTTTTTGACAGGTCACCCGTTCCCTTTTACTGTTGGAGTGTGGGTTGTCGCCACGTATCCCGACTCTTGGTATTCTATGGTGGACATGCTACATCATAACTTGTAGCTAAACAGTGCTACCTCGCTTTCTCCGCCTGGGTACTATATATATACATTATCATTTCTTTCTTAACCAAGTTTGGCTACTTTTCACCTTTTTCACTCTCGATTTCATAGGTTTGCTTCTTTTTCTTTTCTATTTAGTACTCTTTTATCTACTGGTCTGACCATTCCAGATGACAAGGGGAGAAACTATGCGTCGGCGGGTTGAGCCATCCAAGACTCGTGATCCGAAATGCGATATGCACATACATGTTTCTATTATGTCTGATGATGATTTGAAGTCTGTAATATGTAAATACAACATTCCAATAGAGTTACGGCCTCGACTTCCAGACTCGGAGATGACAATGGATATGCTTCATGACACGGCTATTGGTGTGTATCGTCAACATATTGAACATGGTGGTCTTCGGATCCCTTTCTCTGCTTTCTTCTTCAATGTGATTCACCACTTCAGAGTACATATCTCCCAGTTGATACCCATAGGAGTAAATAGGGCTGTCATGTTTGAACTTCGGTGTTGCAGTTTGAAGATTCAGTTTCTGTGAATTTATTTAGGGTTTTCTTTAGACTTTGCAAACAAAGTCATTGGTTTTCATTTGAAAGACGGGGAGAAGGAGAATATGGCAAGTGTTTGGTTGAGACTAATTCTAGCCTTAACGGGTGGAAACGTGAGTTCTTCCTAATTGACTGTCGTGTCGTCCCCTTTGGTATGCCTTAGAGACATCGCGAGTCTATTGTGACGGAGGATTTTGCACCTTCGTTCAACTCTTCTCATGTCAAAGCTCTTGCAAAGAAACCTGTTCCATGTCGTCCTCCGCACGAGGTCTTATTGTTCTTCGCTGGGTTATCTTTCCCTTATAGTCATCAAGAATTACGTCGGATCATTTTAGATGTTAACAAACAAGGTGTGTTCCATTTTACTTTCACTTGTATATTGTAATTACTCACCCGGGCTTGCTTATGCTTGCCTCGTTCTTATTTTTCTTTGCTCCAGAAATAAGCATGGAAGAGTTCTTGAGCTTGCATTCTTTTGATGAAGCTATTGTGGACAATGGCAATCCTTATGGAGAGAACGAAAAACCAGTTCCTCATGTGACTGAACCGTTGAATTCTGGGGAGCCTATTCCTGCTTTGACTTCGATCCAATTAGCCGTTGAGAAGCCTGCTCCTCAAGTTGTGGAAGCCAAGAAAAAACAAGAGGCCCGTGCTAAGATGAGTAAAACAGATTAGACTGCGGATGAGAGCACTTCAGATTGTCGAGGGAAGAAACGCAATCGCAAAGCGGTCCATACTGATTCAGAGGTAGAGTCTGTCCATACACATTCTTCCGTGCCACTTAACTTGCTCCGACAAAAGTTATGGCTGGTGCTTCAGGTTCAAACAGGGAGACAACCCCTAAAATATTGCAAGTGAGTGACCCCTCCTCTCATGGGGATGATGACACTGCTCAACCTGATGGTATGACATTTGTTGCTTTCTTTCTTTATCTTCTTTTCTCCCCTTTTACTTGTTTGTGTGTTAGTGTTTTGTTTGTTTTCTTTATACCTTTTCTTCTCCCCCTTTTTTTAGAGGAAGGCAACAGTGCTCCGCCGAGGTTTGTTCTGGCGTGGAGGCTGGAAGAGGATGTGAGGGTTAATACATCTTATGCTGCTAAAGAGTTTATGTACCATCTTGCTACTCCGGCCGATGATCAAGTTTTAAAGTCTATGTCCAATTATGACGTTCTTCGACATAGCTATCGGGTCATTGCTCAGGGAAATATTGATGAGGCTGAGTTGATGAAAAGGTATGATAGCCTTAACAGTGACTATGTCGGGATGGCCAACTCTCATCTTGCCGAGAAGGAGTCGTTTGCTCAGGGTAAAGCCATTCTTGATCATTTGAAGATCTCTCACCAACAACTCAAAGATTCTCATTCTCCGTGTGCTGCTAATGAGGAAAGAATGAATCTTCGGATTCTTGCCTTGGAGAAAGAGGCAGAGATCTTGAAGGAAACCGTTGCTGCTGCCAATGACCAGCTAGCCAACAAAAACAAAGAGTTGGTGGAGATGTTTGACAAGCTTTCTTCTTTCGAGGCAAACAATAAACATCTCACAGCCCTTCTTAGTCAAGCAGAGATTGAAAAGCATATGTTGATCCAAGATGTCATTCCCTGTTTAATGAGGAAACTTTTTGGTAGTTATGAATACCGGAAGGCTATTGGTTCAGCCTGCAACTTGGCTTTCTCTGTTGGTTTCATTAAATCACTTAACCTTGATAGGACACCGGAGCAGGCCAAAGCTGCTTTGGCCAAAGTGATGAACATTCAAAAAGATTCTCCTAGCACTTGGATTGCTGGTTGTAGCGCTTTGTTTGTTGCTTCTTATCCTTTTATTCAGAGAGTTGCTTCTTCCTTTAACTCCTCCGTCACCGAGGTGATGCAGCTAGAGCCGGAGGCTGGTCCTTCTATACCTGCTGTGAGTAGCTTACCTTCTATGACGACTTATGGAGTTACACAAAAGGATGGTGATTCTTCAAGCTTTTCTCAAAAGGATGGAGGCGATTCGAGTGTTACGCATCAAGACACCAAAGCTTCCGAGTGATTTGAAGATCCTTTATTTGATATGCCTCCGGTATGCCGGAAAGGGCTTGTAATCTCTTGACACTTTTTCATTTCTGTAACAACTCGTACATTTCTTTTACCTATTTTGTGTGTCTGAATACTTGGCTCTTTTGTGAACTTGTGCACTTGATATGATGATGTTCATGCGAGATGTTTCCTTTTGTATATCATTTGTTTTATTTACCTTATACCTATTTAAACACATATTACGCCTTGCAAGCAAGTGTTGTATTTCCTCCTTTCCCTGGACCTCCGAAGGAGGTTTGTTAACAAAGTAAATATATTTTTCATACTTGTTTTAATTTATAGAGTTGATCAGACTCTAGTGGGAGGACATCGGCACGAGTCCGCTTTTGATTTGTCCTCCGGACTACCACCGAGGCACGTCCAAACACTTAGAGTGTTTTAATATGAATGGGAGGACATCGACACAATTCCGCTTTTGATTTGTCCTTCGGACAACTACCGAGGCCCGTCCAAACACTTGGAGTGTTTTAATATGAATGGGAGGACATCTGCACAAGTCCGCTTTTGATTTGTCTTCCAGACTACCACCGAGGCGCGTCCAAACACTTAGAGTGTTTTAGTATAAATGGGAGGACATCGGCACATGTCCGCTTTTAATTTGTCCTTCGGACTGCCACTGAGGCGCGTTGAAACACTTAGAGTATTCTACGATTATGCTTTCCTTCAGTTAGCTACTCCGAGGGTCTACAAGTGTAATAACAATTGTGTTGTTGGTCAAAGTAAGATTTCATTCATTTGATTGTTCATATCGTTACATTACATTCTTACATGAAACATTTTTGGAGATTGATCGCATGCCATGTTGTTGGTATCTCCTTCTCGTCCATTGTCTCGAGCTTGTAGGATCCATTTTGGTAGGCTTCTTTCACCCTGTAAGGACCTTCCCAATTAGGTCCCAACTTGCCAAGTTTTTTTACCCTGCTAGCCTCATTTCGACGATAGACAAAGTCGCCCACCTTGAAGTTGCAAAGTTTTACTCTTTTGTTGTAGTATTGTTCAACTTTCTTTTTATACTTTGCCTCATGAATGGCTGCGGCTTCACGTCGCTCTTCGAACAAGTCAAGGTTCAATCAGAGCTATTCTTCGTTGTTGTCCTCATTGAAGAAAAGGGTTCTTGCTGATGAGATTCCCATTTCCACCGGTATGACTGCTTCACTCCCATATGTTAAGTTGAATGGGGTTTCCCCATTGTTGGTTTTTAACATGGTCCTATGCACCCATAACACGTGAGGCAGCTCATCGACCTATCCTGTCAAGTTTCTTCCTAAGCGGGCCTTAAGTCCATGTATTAAGGACTTGTTGGCTCTTTCGAATAGCCCATTAGCATGCGGATGAGCGACGGCGGTGTTCATCTGCTTAATTCCCCACTTTCACACCATTTTCTCAACGTTCCTTCCACTAATTGTTTCCCATTGTTTGTCACAATGACTCTAGGCAGTCCAAATCTGCACACTATGTTTTGCCAAGCGAATTTCTTTACCTCCTTCCCAGTCACTCTTGCCAATGGTTTCGCTTCAATCTATTTCGTGAAATAGTCGATGGCCATAATTACGAATTTTACATTTCCCGGGGATCCTTCAATTGGGCCTAGAATGTCCATTCCTCATTGATAAAAGGGCCACGGCGACATGATGGAGGTGAGCTTAGTTTTTGGTAGTCTTGGCACCGGTCCATGTATTTGACATGAATCACATTTGGAAATTTCCTACCATGTATCTTGGTGCATGATGGGCCAATAATTCCCTTGCCGCATGATTTTAGCAACCACCGACCTTGTGCCGGAATGCATTCCACATGATCCTTCGTGAACTTCTCGAAGGATATAGTTGGCTTGGATGGGACCCACGCATCTTAGCATTAGGGATACATAAGATTTCTTGAACAACACATCATTCTCTACGGTAAACGGGCTTATCTTCATCCTCATTGCCCTAACTTCATTGGGGTCTTGCGGCCATATGTCGTTTTCAAGGCATTTGCGGATGGGTGTCATCACACATTCTCCTTCTTCTTGTACTATATCATTGACCTCCTACACGTCAATTGACCAGGACTCCAGAATTTCAACTAGGATTTCCTTTGTGAGGTGATTGAATGCAACCGAAGCAAGTTTACTGAGAACATGTGCTTTTTGATTTTTGGTCCTTGGGATATTTATGATGCTGAACTTTGTAAAGCTGGCTGTGATTTCCTTTGCTTTGGTCAAATATTTCATCATTCTGTCGTCGCTGGCCACAAATTCCCCATTCAATTGGCAGGCGACAAGCTTGGAGTCCACTTTGGCTTCTAGAGTCTTCACTACTATCTTTCTTGCCAAACATAGTCCGGCCAACAATGCCTCGTATTCTGCTTTGTTGTTGCAGCATATGAAGTTGAACCTTAGAGCATATGTAAATTCCATTTCTTCTGGATTTATTAATACCAAACCAGCTCCTGCCCCTTTGGGGCTTGAGGCTCCGTCTGTATACAACGTCCATGCTACTTCTGGTTCCTCTTGTTCGGTGATCTCGTATATCTGCATCTTTCCTTCCTGTCCCAATGATGCTTCATTGAGGAAATCGTCCAAAACCTGACCTTTGACTGAGTTTCTTGACACATAGGATATTTCATGCATTGCCAACTCCACGGAGTATTTTGCAAACCTTCCGGATGATTCAGACTTACCTAATATTTGCTTTAGTGGTTGGTCAGTTATGACATGAATATTGTGTGCTTCGAAATACCTGCGGAGTCTTCTTGAAAGGTGTAGCAATATGAAAGCTAACTTTTCCAACATAGAAAATCAGGTCTCGGCGTCATGCAACGTGCGACTTACATACCGGACTGGTTTTTGGATGCCTTCTCTTTCAACCAACAGGACTCCACTTACTACTTCTTTTGATGCGGCCAGGTATACATATAGCATTTCATTCTTCGTTGGTGTTGCTAATGATGGGAGTTCCACAATAACCTTTTTTAACTCCTGGAAAGCCTTTTTTACTTCCTCCGTCCATTGATACTACTCTTTGTTTTCTTTAGTTATACATTTCAGAGTTTCGAAAAAAGTAAGTGAGCGTTCCGCTGACCTGGACAAGAAGAAATTTAAAGCCGCCAATTTTCCACTAAGAGATTGCATTTCTTTCCATGTCCTTGGTGACTGCATCTCTGAGATGGCCTTTATCTTTTTAGGGTTGGCTCGGATCCCCTCCGATGTCACAATATACCCCGGAAACTTACCTTCTTCTACCCCAAAGAAACATTTCTTTGGATTCAGCTTCATGTTGATCTTCCGCATGTTGTCGAATGTTTCTTTGTTGTCTTCAATCATTTTTTCCTCAGTTTTGCTTTGGATCATAAAATAATCCAAATAAGCTTCTAAGTTAATCCCTATCTGCGACCGGAATGCAGAGTCCACTAGCCGTTGGTATGTGGCTCCGACATTCTTGAGCCCAAAAGGCATCTTGGTATAACATAATGTTCCTTCATCCATATAGAAGTTCGTCTTCTCCTCGTCTTTGTTGTCCATGAGGATTTGATGATACCCTTTATATGCATCGAGGAAACACTTGAATTTATAACCCATTACTGAAGTAACACCCCATTTTTACCTTGACACAACGAAATAATATTTTGAGGGGTATTACTTCATGATATGAAAGCAGAGTGATAGAAAACAGCTCAAAAGAGTGTTTAAATAAATTTCATTTATTCTTTCTAAATTTATCATTCAAAATCAGAGATTTTCAATAAAACAACTATACATATGCTATACATGATAGGTTCCCGAGATATAGAAAATAGGTTTGAATGACAAAATCTTCCAAGATTATATCACTCCACGTCATTAGTATGCTGCTCCATGCTATCAATTTCAATACCTGAAATATATGCTTAAAGTCAACACAAAAGGTTGAGTGAATTCATAGGTTTTAAAATCAGTTTGAATACAATATCCTTTTTCTTGAGCTACATTGTTATTTGCTCGTAAGTTTGAATAAAATGATGATTTAATTGCACTAAGCTCATGATACCGCGACTAAACATAGGAACCAACAGTTTTCCCTTATGAGGAAGTCTGCCAAACTATCCTTGTTTGCAAAATAAAGTATGCTTGTTTAACCAATGAGGTGCTAGCAAGTGCGACATGCGCAGACAGGAGATGTCAGTCTACAATAGTACTATTTACGATATTAACGCTCATTCCGAGAAATGATTAGCGGTTCAGAATTAAAAAGGGACTTTCATAGGCAGCAGTAAACATAGTGTCAATGAATCATATCTGGAAATCATACCAAAAACACTTGTATTGTAACACCCCACTTGGATAAGTGGACCTTTACGTGTATTTATGATGTGTCATCAAAGCATGCAAGGCAATGTATTAACATTAACTGACCATAACGGAAATACCGAAATCAAGCGTCGGTAATCCAAACATAAGCTCAAATATAAAAGATTAAGTACTGAAAGAAAAGGATGAAACAATGTCCAAACAACCAAAGTAATGTATGAGTGCATAAAGTAAAGGAGTCTGGATAGCTCCCATCCAATACACGTACTCTCTTAGAAGTCCTAAGATCATCCTTGTGTACCTGCCGTTTGGAAACATGAAAGGAAACTACGGCTGAGTAAATGGATATGAAGCATGATAATAATGTATTGGAAAAGAACCGATAACAAATACTGAAACTAATACTGTTTATGACAATTAGGAGCAAACTGTATAAAATCCTAAATGTCTGATTTATAAATACACTGTTAAATCGGAAAATATGCATTTACTATATTTTAATTGCCAAGAGATTATATAGGTCATGCACTGTAACAACTGTTGCATGAATAACTAGAGGGTGAGCTCGTCATGCTGTAGAGGAGAGACCTCTAAATAATATGCTGGGTGGAGGGATCAGCTCCAATGTGAAGGATGTAGAGCACACATCACAATCACCTGATAACTGTAACTGATAAGCCTAGGATGCATCCATACGCCCCACTAATAATAGTAATAAAATGGCCAAGCTGAACTGAATGGGACGCTGCGGGATATCACTCTCCCGCGGGTGAGTCATGACACCAGTGCCTCAAGTGTCATGGTTAAGGTACCTCCGTAACTAGTACATAACTGGTCATGCTTGTATATAAGGATCAGGCAATTTAACTTAATTATAAAACTGATTTCTGATCAAACTTATAACATATAACTGGGAAAAACATTTGGCTGCAGACGAGAAATCTTAATCATGCACATAAGGAAGTCCTTACTGAAAGGACGGGAAATCCGTACCTCGTGTCCAGTAACCGACCGAGATCAACTGACAGAAAGTCTACTCCGATTTTACGAGAGCTACATGAATAAAGAACGCGAATAAGTTAACTGATATTCGTTTATTTTATTTATCTCAATTGTACTTAGTTAATTTATTTATTCTTGTACTACTGTTAATATGTAAACTGATATGTCTGAATGTTCTAATATTTCTGATTAACGTATTCCTGTTCTATTATTAATTACGGTATAACACGTATTTCTGACGTTATAATATTTCTATATTTCATAACCTGCTATTAATAGAAAGTTTCCTAAATTAGAATGTTTCCAGAATTATTTATAATTTCTTTAATAAAATATACCCCTTTAAATCTTATAAAAACTATTTTAATCTAACCCATTTAAATATACAAGTAAGACGTTTATAAAATTAAGTGATAAAAGATATAATTTAAAAATCTACATTTTATTGTTTTAATTATATTCCGAGCCTACCGAGATACCCCATTCTCGGTCGCACTAAAACAACAACAATATACATATTAAATCTGCCTATATGATTTAGTGACAGAAATATAAGTCACTAAAAACAGTGTGACTAAAAGCTGTCACAGAAACTGTCATAAACGAATCTGCGACAGAAATTAGTGTCGCTAATCTGTCGCTAATTTCAGAACTAACACTTTTTATTTTCTGTTTAATATGTTCCCACTGCTCTTTATATATTTCCCACTGTTGTCATAAAGTTTCCCACTGCTTGACAGTCCTAAACAACCCCTTTAACAACTTTACCCCCGAGTGGTTATTTTGGCAGCTTTTGGGTCGAATACAGCGCTAGCCGCCCCTGTGTGGGTCACGGCTGGGCAGGGACTGAGACCACCGAGACCTTAGGGTCTCGGATTCATTAAACAAACATAACCCGACCTCATAAGCTAAACAAACACACCCCGTTGGGGTTTTCTGACCCTCAGTCGACCAAAACAACCACAACCGAGACTTTTAGAGTGTCAGTTGAATTAAACCCCACACCGCTGAGACATGGTGGTGTCTCGGTTTAGGTGCAGCTTCCAAATCTACATCCCCTTTATCTTTTATTTCACGTTTTTAAATGTAGCATCCCCTTTTCTTTTAGATCAAAACATTAATTCGTGATCTATTAAAAATAAAAGGAAAAGAGATCAATTACCGTTGTAAGATTAGTAATGAGAGACGAACACACACAAATTTCTTGAAGAACTAAGCCCGAAACCCCTTTTTTCTTCTATAGCCGGCGGCCCCCAAGGGTTATAAAACCCTAGTTCTTGTTTTGTGTTTATGAAAAAAATTAATTTGGAAACACCCCTTTTCTTTTCCTGTGATTTATTCTAAGCCGGGCTGGGCAAAGCCCATTGTTCTCTTTTCTATTTAAGTTTGCCACCACCCTCTATGTATAAGTGGGGGTTTGGTTTGATTTTTCGGTTTATCATTTTATTCACGTAACCTCGTAATTTATTTCCCGTGTTTCTATTCGAATTCTTAGTTACTCTTTTCTGTATCGTAAATAATGTATAAGTAATATTTTTCTGAAACCTAATAATTATTTCTGAATATAAGATAGGTCCTCCCGAATCTGATCAAGTGGATAATTCATTTTGAGAAGCTCATGATAGTTGTACCCTCTGAGTAGTGATACATGGAACTCGTTATGAATGTGTGAAAGCTGAGGCGGTAATGCCAACGGATATGATACTTCACTGACACGTTCAAGGATTTCGAACGGTCCGATGTAGCGAGGGCTGAGCTTGCCTTTGAGGCCAAAACGTCTGACGCCGCGTGCGGGTGATACTTTGAGGAAAACACGGTCCCCAGTATGAAATGATAGATCTCTGCGATATTTGCAGCTTTGCCCTGGCAATGGCGACCTTTTATTGGTCAGCTCTATTAATTCTCGTCCCTCAATTAAACGTTTCCCAACCTGATCCTAAGAAATAAGAGCACGACATTTCCTACCGTATAACATCTCGAAGGGAGCACGCTTGATACTGGCATGCCAACTGTTGTTGTAGGCAAACTCGACCAAGAAAATATAATCATCCCAGTGTCCTGTCCATTCTAATGCACAGGCGCGTAGCATGTCCTCTAAAGTCTGGATGGTACGCTCTGACTGCCCGTCAGTCTACGGATGGAAAGTTGTGCTGAGTTTGAGCCTGGTTCCCCAAGCTTAATGAAAACCTCCCCAGAAGTGAGAAGTGAAACATGGATCCCTGTCTGATATAATTTCTGAAGGTGTACCGTGTAGTCGTACAATTTCCTTTATGAACAGATCTATTAATTTACTGACTGCGAAATTTTATGGATAGGAATGAAATGTGCCGATTTGGTCAAGCGATCGACAATCACCCAAATTGCATCATGTCTATGCTAAGTCTGTGGTAATCCGGTGAAAAAACCCATAGAAATCTTGTCCCATTTCCACATTGGAATATCTAATGGCTGAAGTAGGCCACTGGTACGCTGATGCTCTATCTTAACCTGTTGGTAGGTTAGACATTTAGAAACAAAAGTGGTGACATCCTGTTTCATGCTGCTCCACCAGAAATGCTGCTTAAGATCGTGGTACATCTTAGTGGAACCTGGATGGATAGAAAACGGAGAGCTGTGAGCCTCAGTCATTAAGGCTTCTCTGAGAGTAGGGTCTTCTAGAACGCAGAGTTTGGTACCCTACCATACGATACAATCGTCATATATGAAATTCAGTCTGCTGGTTAATATTCTGGACAATCGCTCAAATTTAACCATCATCCTTTTGTACGGATTTTATCCTAGAGAGTAAATCTGGTTCTACCCTCAGACTAGCCCAGTATCCCCTCTGTCCGCGTACTAAGAGCTCAATATCATACCGCTCTAAGTCTTGAATAATTTCCTCTTGAACCTTTATGCCATTTATCATTCCTGACTTTCTGCTAACGGCATCTGCTACTACATTTGCTTTACGTAGGTGATACTGAATATTAGTGTCATAGTCTTTTAGTAGTTCCAACAATCACCTCTGTCTCATGTTCAGCTCTCGTTGTGTAAATATGTACTTTAGACTTTTGTGATCGGTGAAGATATCACACGACTCACCGTATAAATAATGCCTCCAGATTTTGAGAGCGAAAACAACTACTGCGAGCTCCAGGTCATGCGTAGGATAATTTTTCTCACACGGCTTTAGCTGACGCAAAGCATAGGCAATGACTTTCCCATGCTGCATAAGTACACAACCCAAGCCTTTTCCTGAAGCGTCACTATAAATCTGATAGCCACCTGTACCAGATAGGAGAGTAAGAATCGGCGCTTAAATTAAACGATGTTTGAGTTCCTCGAAACTCTTTTCTCTCTCCTTGATCCATATAAACTTTTCCCCTTTACTTATAAGTTTGGTCAACGGTAATGCCAAACGTGAGAAATTTTCTACAAATATGCGGTAATATCCCGCTAACCCAAGAAAACTACAGACTACAGTGGCAGATGTCAGTCTTGGCCATTTAGTGATAGCCTCCACCTTTGCAGGATCCATGGTGATCCCCTCTGCAGAAACAATATCACCTAAAAACGCCACTTTATTCAGCCTAAACTCGCACTTAGATAATTTAGCATAAATCTTCTCTCGTCGGAGAATCTACAAAACTGTACGAAGATGATCCTCATGTTCCTCTTTAGATTTTGAGAAATAAGGATATCGTCGATGAATACAATCACAAAATGGTCTAAGAACTCGTGGAAGACTCGGTTCATCAAGTCGATAAATACTGCAGGCGCATTCGTGAGACCGAATGGCATAACAACAAATTCGTAATGACCATACCTCGTGCGAAAAGCAGTTTTGGATATACCCTGCTCTATTACACGCAACTAGTGGTAACCTGATCGTAAATCGATTTTTGAGAAGTGCTTGGCACCCTGAAGCTGATTAAATAAATCATCAATACGAGGAAGTGGATAACGGTTACGAATAGTGAGCTTATTCAGTTCGCGATAGTCAATACACAACCGCATACTACCGTCCTTCTTTTTGACAAACAAAACTGGTGCGCCCCAAGGTGACACGCTTGGACGAATGAAACCTCTTTCTAGAAGTTCCTGAAGCTGATCTTTCAGTTCCTTAAGCTCTACCGGGGCCATACGGTAAGGAGCTTTAGATATTGGTTCTACACCTGGGATGAGGTTGATACCAAACTCTACCTCTCGCATGGGAGGTATGCCTAGGAGTTCCTCTGGAAAGGCATCCGGAAAATCTGACACCACTGGCTGATCATGAAGTGAAGGTATCTCGGAAGTAGTGTCATGAACTGTAGCTAAAAAACCCTCACAACCATGGCATAATAGAGTACGGGCCTGTAAAGCTGATATAATCTGAACATGTTTTCCTGGCAGAAAACCACGGTGAATAAACTCTGGTGTCTGGACATCACCGACGATGACCCGATGTGCATGACAATCTATGGTGGCACGATGAACTGACAACCTATCCATACCCAGAATAATATCAGACTCGCACATATCTAGAGGAAGGGCACGACTGGACATATTTTATCGTCAAACTCAAGAGGGAGATCCTTGTACACCTGGGTAATGCGTACAGAGTCTCGTATAGGTGTAGATATACTAAGTAAACTGTCTAGTGGTTTAGGGGTCATGTTTATTCTAACAGCAAATGAAGTAGGTATAACTGAGTGTGTGTCGCCTATATCGAAAAGAACACAGACAGCCTGTCCGTGTATAAACAAAATGCTAGTAATGGTACTTGTGGTCTTATTTGCTTGCTCACGGGTAGTAGTGTAAACGCGACCAGTGGTTGGTGGTAGTGGTGGTGGTGGAGGTAAAATATGAGGTATCTAGCCTGAGGTATCGACAACATCTCCGTTCTTGCAATCCCTCTTCATATGGCCCGGCTGACCACACTTATAACAACCACTCGAACCACGACGGCAAGGTCCCGGGTGTTTCTTCCCACATGTGATGCAAGTGGGATAAGAATACCCCGTAGAAGCAGCTCTGGTTTGCTGAGAACCTGATTTACAAAGATGTACACGTGTCACGATCCTGATAACATAACTGGAATAAGGCTGTTTTGCTGAAATTTAAAATTACCAGAATTTGCTGGTCGGGAAGACTGTTGATCTCTGTAGTTTTGATCACGCCCCTGTCCAACATCTTGTTGGCATACATCAAGTTAGAGTCTGTTTTACACAATGGTTTAGTGTTTTGGAGCTTATAGAATTACCTGTAGTTGCCAGATGAGTTTGAGCTGCCGCGGTAGTTATCACCACCACTTTTCTTATCTGGTCAATTGCGGTCATAAGAATGACCGTGGTTTCTGTAGTTCTTCTGTGGAGTTGCCGATTGGGATCGGTCTCCTACTCTATGTCTGCAAGATTATAATTGGATAAGGCATTATATAAATTGACAAGTAATAATCGGAGTTAAATTGTTAAAGTCTCCTGAATGAGATATACCTCTTCTCATGACTCTCTACATTCTCGAGCTCATCCCTCTCGAAAAGCATCTCAATATCACGAGCTGCATTAGCTACTTGTGACACGTTAGTAAACGTGGCACTCATTAGCCTATCCACAGTCCTAGAGTGAAGGGCCCAGCGAAATTGTTTCGCTTGCTCCTCCGCGGTACCTGCAGCCTCTCTCAAGAATCCAGCCAACCTGAGATATCGGTGCATGAACTCTATGCTGTTCTCGCCATGATTCTGAAGAATGGCGTGAAAGTCCCTCTTTAGTTTATTTTGCTTAGCATGCGGGAAAAACTGGTCATAAAACATTGCCTTGAACTATGTCTAGGTCAATGTAAGCACCCACTCATCTCCCCCATTTGTCAACTTCTGAGTCCTCCACCAATGTAGAGCGTGACCCTCCAGTTTGTAAACTGCAAGTCTAACCTTGAAAGCATCACCACAACCTATAGCCCCAAAAATGTTCTCTACATGATAAATCCAGTTTTCTGCGTCTATTGGAGCTACAGTCTGTTCAAAAGGTCGGGGTTCTGTTTGTTAAACAAATCTAGCCAGGTGGCTAAAGTGGCAGGTGGTGGAGGAGGAGGGTTGTTATTTTGCTGAGGTCCATTTTGGTATTCAGCTCGGATCTCATCACGAATCTGGGGTAGCATGGCTTGTACAACCACCTGAACAGCAGCAGCAATAGCGGGTGCTGTAGCCTCATTCTCATTCTCACGTTTGGGTGGCATCTGAAATGAAATAGGATAAGCTGATTAATTTGTTAGAACTTGGAGTAATAAATCTAAATATGCATGGTGTAGTTCATGAAGGCATAGCTAACAAGATATGACATGAATACTGGTGAACGCCTATAGTCAGTTCATCTATACAAAAATCTGAACGGGCAATGGTGAACGCCTATGGTCAGTTCACCAAAACAAAAATTCGCTGAAAAGCACATGCGACTAAGTATGGCCAGTCATGTACCACCGTTTACTTAGTCAAAATTTAGAAAAACCTGACTGATAAAATACATGAGTAACATGAAAGGTAACGAAGCCATAATACATAAAGTTCTTGGTGACTACCCACTAGTCAAAGATGATAATTGTAACACCCCACTTGGATAAGTGGACCGTTACGTGTATTTATGGCGTGTCATCAAAACATGCAAGGCAATGTATTAAACATTAATTAACTATAACAGTAATAACGGAATCAAACGTCGGTAATCCAAACATAAGCTCAAATATAAAAGATTAAGTACTGAAAGAAAAGGATGAAACAATGTACAAACAACCAAAGTAATGTATGAGTGCAAAAAGTAAAGGAGTATGGATAGCTCCCATCCAATGCACGTACTCTCTTAGAAGCCATAAGGTCGTCCCTGTGTACCTGCCATTTGGAAACATGAAAGGAAACTACGACTGAGCATAACGCTCAGTGAACGGATATGAAGCATGATGATAATATACTTAAAGAATCGGTAACAAATACTGAAACTAAAACTGTTATGACAATTTGGAGCAAACTGTGTAAAATCTGAAAGGTCTGATTTATAAATAATAAAACTGACTCATTAACTGTTAAATCTGAAAATATGCATATACTGTATTTTAATTGCCAAGAGCTTATATAGGTCATGCACTGTAACAACTGTTGCATGAATAACTGGAGGGGTGACATCGTCATGCTGTAGAGGGGTGACCTCTAAATAATGTGTTGGGTGGAGGGATCAGCTCCAATGTGAAGCATGTGGAGAACACACCACAATCACCTAATAACTATAATTGATAAGCCTAGGATGCATCCATACGCCCCATTAATAATACTGATAAAATGGCTAAGCTGAACTGAATGGGACGCTGCGGGATATCACTCTCCCGCAGGTGAGTCATGACACCGGTGCCTCAAGTGTTATGGTTACGGTACCTCCATAACTAGTACATAACTGGTCATGCTTGTATATAAGGCTCAGGCAATTTAACTTAATTATAAAACTGATTTCTGATAAAACCTATAACATATAATTGGGGAAAACATTTGGCTGCAGACGGGAAATCCTAATCATGCACATAAGAAAGTCTGTACTGAAAGGACGGGAAATCCGTACCTGGTGTCCAGTAACCGACTGAGATCAACTGACAGAAAGTCTACTCTGATTTCACGCGAGCTACATGAATAAAGGACGCGAATAAGTTAAATGATATTCGTTTCTTTTATTTATCTCAATTGTACTTAGTTAATTTATTTATTCTTGTACTACTGTTAATATATAAACTGATATGTCTGAATTTTCTAATATTTCTGATTAACGTATTCCTGTTCTATTATTAATTACGGTATAACACGTATTCTGACATTATAGTATTTCTCTATTTATTAACCTGCTACTAATAGAGAGTTTCCTAAATTAGAATGTTTCCAGAATTATTTATAATTTCATTCATAAATTATACCTCTTTTAATCTTATAAAAACTATTTTAATCTAATCCATTTAAATATACAATTAAGACATTTATAAAATTAAGTGATAAAAGGTATGATTTAAGAATCTACATTTTATTATTTTAATTATATTCCGAGCCTACCGAGATACCCCATTCTCGGTCGCACTAAAACAACAACAATATACATATTAAATCTGCCTATATGATTTAGTGACAAAAATATAAGTCACTAAAAACAGTGTGACTAAAAGCTGTCACAGAAACTATCATAAACGGATCTGCGACAGGAATTAACATCGCTAATCTGTCGCTAATTTCAGAACTAACACTTTTTATTTTCTGTTTAATATGTTCCCACTGCTCCTTATATATATCCTACTGTTTTCATAAAGATTCCCACTGCTTGACAGTCCCAAACACCCCCTTTAACAGCTTTAACCCCGAATGGTTATTTTGGCAGCTTTTGAGTCGAACACAGCCCTAGCCGCCCCTGTGTGGGTCCCGGCTGGGCAGGGACTGAGGCCACCGAGACCTTAGGGTCTCGGTTTCATTAAACCAACATAACCCGATCTCATAAGCTAAACAAACACACCTCGTTGGGGTTTTCTGACCCTCGGTCGACCAAAAAACCACCACCGAGACTTTTAGAGTCTCGGTTGAATTAAATCCCACACCACCGAGACATGGTGGTGTCTCGGTTTACGTGAAGCATCCAAACCAACATCCCTTTTATCTTTTATTTCACGTTTTTAAATGTAACATCCCCTTTTCTTTTAGATCAAAACACTAATTCGTGATCTATTAAAAATAAAAGGAAAAGAGATCAATTACCGTTGTAAGATTAGTAATGAGAGACGAACACACACAAATTTCTTGAAGAACTAAGCCTGGAACCCCTTTTTTTCCTTCTATAGCCGGCCGCCCCCAAGGGTTATAAAACCCTAGTTCTTGTTTTGTGTTTATGAAAAAAATGAATTTGGAAACACCCCTTTTCTTTCCCTGTGATTTATTCTAAGCCGGACCGGGCCAAAGCCCATTGTTCTCTTTTCTATTTAAGTTTGCCGCCACCCTCTATGTATAAGTGGGGTTTTCGTTTGATTTTTCGGTTTAACGTTTTATTCACGTAACCTCGTAATTTATTTCCCGTGTTTCTATTCGAATTGTTAGTTACTCTTTTATGTATCGTAAATAATGTATAAGTAATATTTTTCTGAAACCTAATAATTATTTCTGAATAATTATTATTTATAATATTTAACTGAAACTAAGCGTGCGTATTTAATATTCGGAAATTCTTAAATACGGGTTTTACATGTATTCCCTTTTTAGCATATATCCCCTCACAAGTTTTAAAATCATTTGAAAAGTAGTACACTTTAGTGAGGCTATGAACTCACCTTATGTCCAGTAATCTTGTCGGGTTTATGTCACACAGATCAACTTGAGCTAACAAACAAGAACGTGGTCTCACACCAACCTGTTTTAACATAATTGGTATGGTATTAAGTTTTTAATCTTTTGATCAATCTATTTAAGCATTTGGTTATGATTTCTTTAATTATGATTTGGTTGTAATTATAGCACCAGTGTTTGGGCCATCATACTCAGAAGCCATTCTATAAACGTTTGAGGAGCGAGGGCACTTTAAATCGTAAACCCAACCACTCAGTCAGAACGTAATATCGAGATGGAACATCTTTGTACAAAGCTCCCTACTAACATGATACTTTCATTACTTCCACATATTCATGATTAATCTTCTTTAGTTTACAAAGTTGGCAAAAATAGTCCTTTTGGTTACATTTTGGCATAATTACACTTTTAACCCCTAATAAGTGTTAAAACACTTATCCTTTTACCACTTATTTCCAATAATAACAAGACCAAAACGTGTATTTTATGTCAAAAAAGTCGGAATTATGCGTGGTTTGTGTTTTTATTGTGTTTTAGGACCAAAAGATGCAAAGGAAGAAAACATGGGCTATCACGGGCTTTTATCGAAGAAAAAGACTAAAGACGAAGTCGAAAGATCGAGAATGCAAAAAGAACGGAAGTCAAAGGCCTATTCTGAAGATTTATCGAAGAAAAAGTCTAAAGACGGAAGTTTAATGAAGTCGAAGAACTCAAGTCTATTAAATGAAGAAACTAAAAGACGACCAGAATTTATTCATTGACAAATCCCAAATCAGAGTCGAAAACGTCAACTTTACTGAAAAGACGAGAAGACAAAAAGAAAGGGAGAAAGCCCACTCACCAACCAACCACATGTCCTATAAATAGGAAACCTCATTTACAATTTGGA
Source organism: Glebionis coronaria (assembly GCA_025667525.1). NCBI lineage: Eukaryota > Viridiplantae > Streptophyta > Magnoliopsida > Asterales > Asteraceae > Glebionis > Glebionis coronaria. The sequence continues at coordinate 155,973,219 of CM046877.1, forward strand.
GCTAGCTTTCATTTTTTGTTTTTTCCTTCCTTTTATTTCGTAGAACACCAGACACCATTAGGGTGTTTGGCACCTTTTTCATCTTTGATCTATATCCATGTAAGTTTGATTTTCATTTTGTTTGTTAAACCTTAATCTTTCAATTCCATCTTTCATTTAATCTTGTTCTTTCTTTTCTTATTGATTCTAAGTTTTAAGTTTTGATTTGGTTGATTTTAATCTCTAAAAACAAGTGGGTTTTGTGTTTAATTGATTTGGTTTGATGTTTATCATTAGTAGATGATTAGTGGTTAGTTTGTTTTAATCTTTGGATAAAACTTGGTAGATTTTGGATAAAATTCGTTCTTTAGTTTTTCCTCTGTTCTTCGCACTTTTCTGTTTCCCAGATTCCGAACCAATTAGTTATTCCGCATCAGTTTATTTATTCCGCATGAGCTTATTTTATTCCGCATCACTTAATATTCCGAGTCAGCAAAGTATTCCGGGTCAACCAGTATTCCGAATAAGCACAATTATTCCGAACGAGCTGTTTATTCCGCATCAATAGATTTTTCCGAATGAACCTATATTCCGCATGAATCATATATTCCGAATCAGCAATTTTTCCGAATGAGTCACTTTTTCCGAATGAAGGATTAATATTCCGAGTAAAGCAATTTTCCGAATCAAACCGTTTTTCCGAATAAGTGTTATTCTGAATCAAGCATAACATTCCGCATAAGCCAAATTATTCCGAATCAAGGACATTCCGAACGAAGCAAAGTTTCCGATTAAAGCTTTTATTCCGCATGAAGTTTGATTCCGAATGAGTATTTTTTCCACATGAAGCCTATATTCCGTATCAGACTTTTATACCGAGTGAAGTATATTCCGCATGATCAGTGTTATTCCGAATGAAGGTTTTTTCCGAACCAAGGTTTTTAAGTTTGATTTTTCCGAATAAATGATTTTCAATTTTTCTTATTTTCTGAGTTAAGTTTTTAAATTACTTTTCCATTTATTGCCTACGTTTAATTCCAGCTTTATTGTTTTTTAAATTGTTTTTAAAATTGTCTTTAAATTGTTTTCAAATTGTTTAGTTATCTTTATTACTCCGCGCACTTATCTTTTTAGTAGAATAGATACCCAAACCCTTTTTTACTTTCCACCTAGAACAATTGAGTCGCACTTTTAATCGGTAATCAATTCGAAAAGACTTGGAACGAATTTATTTTATACTCGGCCATAAACCTTGTATTAAATGGCGCCGCTGCCCGCTCTTTTCGTTAAGATTAACGGTTTTTAGTGAGAGACGCGTTGGATTTTGGGATCCGTTCATCTTTGAACGTTATTTTCCTTGCTTTAAAATTTTCAAAAATCCTAAAAAATATAAAATCTTCAAAAATACAAAAAAAATAGAAAAACATAAAAAACAAAAAATATTTCTTATCTATTTTGTTTTTCCTTTTGTAGGTGTGCAAGCGTACTCGTGCTCGTAAGAAGAAAGTAGCTCAAGCCGAAGTCATTACTCCACCTATTGTCACCATGGACAATCAACCAATGATCGAGCTTTTGCAATCGCACGTAGAGGGCAACACCAATGCTATTGTCATACCCGAGATTGGAGCCAACAACTTCGAGCTTAAATCCGGCTTCATTCAAATGGTCTCTGCTCAACCCTTCTTGGGGCGTTCAATGATGATCCTCATGACCATATTAAAAGGTTTCTTCAACTCACTAATACGGTTAAGTATAATGGGGTTTCACAAGAGGTAATTCGCTTGCAACTTTTTCCTTTCTCCTTAGAGGGACAAGCCCGGCATTGGCTTGATAAGGAACCGCCACAAAGTATTCTAACGTGGACGGATTAGAGACCAAATTCATCAACTACTTTTTCCCACCCTCACGTACTACCGCTTTGCGGAATGAAATGATTACTTTTGAACAAAAGTACGGTGAGATATTTAGTGAATCTTGGGACCGTTTTAAGGAACTTTTAAGAAAGTGTCCACAACATGGTTTAACAAAAGTACATCAAATTAATACTTTTTACAATGGTTTAAGCATGAATGACAAAGATTCACTAATAGTGCCTCGGGGGGTAACATTTTGGTTAAGTCTTCTAATGCCGCTTGGGATATTATTAAGAACAAGTCTAGAGTGCAAACCAAGAGTGTTCAGACCAATGTGGCTAGTGCTAGCACTAACGAGAGCAACAAGAGAATTGATAAGCTTACTTCGCTTGTTGAATCACTTGCTCTCCAAACCTCTAACAACACCAAAGCTATCAATGCCCAAGTTAATGCTATGACTCAATCATGTGAAATATGCGGGGGATATCACTCATACACCGATTTTCCTTCGACTCATGACAATCCGGAAAATGTGTATGCCGCCAACGGTACCTATTCTATAGGAGGCTATCAAGCACGTCCTCAAGGTGACCGCAATTTGCTCAGCTATCGCTCAAACAACTTTCTTTCACCTCCCGGTTTTCCCACAGAACAATTGAGTCGCACTTTTAATCGGTAATCAATTCGAAAAGACTTGGAACGAATTTATTTTATACTCGGCCATAAACCTTGTATTAACCCCTAAAGTATATAGTTTCATAAATTACAATTTAAACCTTCAATATTTAACCTTAGGGTCTCAAACTTTTCAACATTTATTCTTATAGATTTTACTTTCATAAAATGACACTTTTCACCCAAAATGATTTATAGTTTTAAAAATGACAGTTTTAGTCCCTAAACTTGTAAAAATCACATAACAAGCTCAAAAATGATCCAAATGATCTAGGATTTGAAAAAAAAAGTTTATGAACACATTATAATCATAATAACATCATTTCTTCAGATTTATAGCTTTTGAAATAGGTTTTTGCTCATTATTTTATGTAGATTACAAACTAGGGTTTTAAGGCATCTTTAACTTATAACTTTCATTTAAAATGATGAATGAATTAGTTTCTTTTATATTATCTTTCTAACGTAATTTTGGCATTATAACAACTCCAAATAAACATTATAACAAGATCAAATCTTGGTTAACATAGATTTTACCTAGGTAGCTCCAAAATGGCTCCTTATGTCTTCTTATGAACACAACTTGCTATCAAAGCTTAAAGAGCTTCAATGGATAGCTTCTAGACCTGGTTTTTGGTCTTGTGGGATGTCCAAAGATGTATATAGAGGTAGAAGTGGAGATGGGTATGAGATACAAAGGAAACGGGGTGCAAGTTTAAATGAAGCACATACGCCCCTATTTATACTTGTTTTCACCCTTAGCCTCCAAGTTATGCATCAAAACGTGTAAGATAGATAAAGGGGTGACTAATGAAGGCTAGTTAAGATCTACACAAGTTTATAGCTTATAGTTTTGTCCTAATCCTTCCTTGTGGTTTAAAATGTGTCATGAAAACATGTTGATAAGAATGGTGATGTGTAGCAAGCAAGGAGGTGATCCACCTACTTTTCACACTCCTAAAATATCTTAGGATGGAAAAATATCTGTTTTTCAAACTTGGAATTGAGGTAAATGGTTTGAAAATAGTTTTGGAGGGAAAATACAAAACCTGATCCTAAAACTAGGGCTTGTAACTTATGTTTTGTATTTTTAGTGATTAGGGCTTTAGGAAAGTGATTAGTGAATGATTATGATTAGTTAGCGTTTATAAATTCTATTTAAGATATTTGGGTCCTTGGTTTGAAGTTTAACAAAGGTTTGATGTGAAAATGGGAAGTATACATTTGTAGATTAGGGTTTTCTAATGATCTAGGGTTTAATCTTAGTAAAAGGATTTATCCTTCAATTGGTCACTGATGTAAAATTAATTTAGGTCCTATACATTGTGTTTTAGGTGTTCAATGAGTTCTCACACTTGGTTTAAGGGTTTAGTTTAGGTAAACATGTCTAAAGAGTGAAAATACTTATTTTGACCTAATTTACAAGTCATGCATTAAAATCTTGTACCTTGTGCCTTAGTGCGACACCCCCAAATTGAGTCAAATGCAGCGGAAATAATATTTGGGTGTCACGTAAGTGGATCAACAGCAGATAGTATGTAGAGCAACAGATAAAAGATTATCATTACATTTATTACATGAATAAAAGTGAAAATGTTATTAAAATTTTCTTAAACATTATTCAGCGTTTGGATTCATTCCCTAGTTTATAAAACCCCAGATGAGCTCTATAAATGCAGCCTATCATGATACTTGATCCCATGCACGTCAATACCTGCTTCAGTTTCCTGAGAAAACATGCTTAGAGGGTCAACATAAAGTTGGTGAATTCACAGGTTTAATAAAATAAGTTTGGACAATAAACATTCACTGAAGTAGTAATGCACAAAGCATCAACACTTAAAAAGTAATTACATTCCCATATTGTCCGAAACTGAGACTTGACAGTTAAGTCCTCAACAAATGAGGACCCTTCGCATTAAATGCACCCAATAATAATAAGTTCTGACATGTGAAACATCTGTTGTTCTGGCCTAGGCACAGTGAGCGCTACTCACCCAGATGGGGATGGTCAGTCCCAAATAGATCTATTTATAACATTCAAGCAATTCAATAATTCTAACAGTTTCAGATGCACGGGTCATGCGGGTTCATCTACAATAGGTAAATGTAATCAAGGTTTCGTAGTTCGGTTTATGTCCATCAAATAAAATATGTTGCATGTTTTCTTCCCCATAAAATAATTTAAAAGTTTGTCAATATACAAAAGTGGGGCCATGAACTCACCTCAGTAATACAACAAATAGTCACAAGATAATCTGATATGATGCTCACGATACAGTCAACGACCTAAATAATTATAAGGTCTCACTAAATGCATAACATAATGCATAAAAGTTTCAGAACGAGTCTGTGCATGCTTATACTGGTTTTAAGCATTTTATTACGATATCTGTAATTTAGTTCATCGTTGTAAAAGTTATAGTTGTATTTATTTTAAGTATAAAATAAATAATATTGTTAAATTAATTAATCTGTTTAATGAATATCCTCGTACTTGTATTGTTTATAAAGTGATTTAAATATTTATAAAAAGAAAGTTTTATATATATTTAAAGTGAAAATAAATATAATTGATATATTTATTTTTATAAGTTAATCATATTTAATTTATATCTTATATATAAATAGTGTTTATAAAATGTATAACATTTCAGTTTAATTCAGTGTTCCCAATATTTGTATAATTATTACATTATAGGTTTGGGAAAATATAACAAATGTTGGACTTTTATAATTAATTAAGTTTTACCTTTTTAATATTAAAGTTATATATATAATTAGGGTTTAATTTAAGTTTAGGAAAATTATGTTTTAGACCCTCGATTATATATAATACCCGCGAAAATATTAATATAATATTCCTAGGGTTCGTTTAACTTTTAAATATTGGCAAAACAAGTCCCTCCCTAGTTACACGTGTAACTAGGGTTTATAAAAGTTTCAAAAGTTGTCACTTTTGGTCCTCCTAGTATTCGGCTCATATTAGGTTAACCTAAGTTTCATAAACGCCCCCTAGGGCTTCCAATAAGTTTCTGCTTATGCCAAAACAGCCCCTAGGGTTTGTTTAGGGTTTATTAAACTTTCCTAGCTTGGCAAAAAGGGTCCCTAGGGTTGCTATATCTTTCGGAAATTGGCATAAGGGGACCCTAGGTTCTAACTATGTTACACAAATTACCCTAACTTAGTAATACATACATTTGAGTCCCCTACTATGTTTGAAGTCTCGGATGGTATTGAAATACTACCCTAAACTCTCGGCAAATTACAAAACTAGCCCTTATGTTTTATCTTTTGTTAAAAGGAGTTTCTATAAGTGTCTATTTAGATCCCTAAACATATGATAATTACCAAATCAACCCGAAAGTTTTATGTTTAACATATTTAATCTGAAACTTCATAGATTTATTATTTAATCCGAAACTTTCTAAAATCATAATTTTAACACAAAAAGTTTTATAATATCATTATTTAATAAAATAAAGTTTATTTTAGGTAAGCTTATTCTAGTGGGCTTAATAGCTTAATTTCTATAAGGCAAATAGTGAGCTTAATAATCTAAGGCAACTAGTTATATTTTTAGTTAGTAACTTTAGATCTAGTGATTCTAGGTTGTCTAAACATCACAAAGTTAACCATATCATTAAATCATGAGGACAAACCCCACGTCTAATATTATGCATGCTTAGGTTTTTCATGGTTTTTTTTCTAGTTAAGCATGTTCATAAGGTTATATTCATTATGGTTAGCAATATTTTACATCACACTAAATCATAAACCCATTTTAGCCGTGACCCTATTCGTCTAGGGTTTCATGGTTTTGTTTCAAGGTTAAGTTCTTACTAGTGATATGCATGTATATATATAAGTTCATGTGTATGAAAATGAATAGATAGAAAAGATAAGTTTTACGTTACTTACTTGTTTAGATAGATCTAGGAATGAACAAGTGAATGAGTAGTGACTAGAGCTTGGTTTCAACAATGGTGAACACTTGGAAATCAAAACTAGCCGTGGCCTTAACTAGGGTTTTTAGGGTGTTCTTGTTGTCTTGAAGATCAAGGTTGTTGTAGAGGTGATAATGATTAGCATTCAAGATGCATGAGACATAGATTTAGGAGTAGTAAATGAACTTGAAGGTCTTGGTTATGGAGTAAATGTTCTGGCCGTGGGTTTGAGAGAAAGATGTGAGATTGATTTCAAATGTTTTGTGTTGTGTGTGGGAGGATAGAATTTGGGATATTCGGCTATATTAGGAAAGAGGAGATCCAAGTGAGTATCTAGTACTATGTCCTATGTATCCTTGGGAGATTTTGCTAGATATTTGGTGGATCATACAAGATATTTCCCACATGCTCAAACTAGCAATTGCACTTCCTTCCCCTTTTGTGGTTTTAGCCGTAGGTTTTGAGAAGTCAAGGGGGGGGGGGGGACAAAGATTCGACAAGAATAGTATTTGTGTATGGTGACATAGTATGTTGTAAGTATATAAATAGTATGGGATGTGTAAGAAAGCATGGTTAAGTATAAGGAAAGTAAGGTGTGTAAGAAAAGTTGTAAGGTATAGTGTATTAGTGGATGGTAACTTGTAGGTTTAATGATTAGGAGTAGTGCATGCATGCATATACACGACACATGTATACATTTTTGGAGAATTGTGTTAACTTGATCAAGTATTGGAAGATAATAATAGTCCTTGTATTATATTTTATGCATTTGTTAAGTTTCTATGTATTTTAGTTAAACCTTTTGGTAACTTGGTGAAAGTATATAATGAGTATATCAGTATAAGTATTTTACTTGAATAAAGTAAATAGATGACAATGTGAAATAATGTACATTGTTTTAAAGGGTTAGGTGTTTATTCATAGTATGAAATATATGTATATATATACATATAAATATAGATCAAAGTACTTAATAAATTACGTAAATAATGATACAGTGTATCAAAAGTGTGTACTGAGGTGATGAGTCCTTGTTTGAATCACGTGGCCAGTCAATTGCCAAAGTGGTCCATAAGGACTAAAGGTGTGGCCAGTCAATTACCAAAGTAGTCCATAAGGACAAAAAGGTATGGCCAGTCAATTGCCAACGTAGTCAATAAAGACTAAAGGTTCATATAAATGTACAAATAAACATGAAATGATAGTATGACATGTAACACTCTCATTTTTCGTATCGGTACAGCGGAAGGGTCTTTCAGAGTGTTACGGGATAACACAATAACTCCAATCATAGACAACACATAAAAATGGTTGTACAAGGTTTAACAAACATTCATTCGATAAAAAGGTTTAAAAGTGTACAACAGGTCCCAAATTATACAGGTCATTAAGTTTACAAAACACAGATCGAATGAACATTTTTAATATTAAGTGTGGGCCATCAGAGTCGATCTCCATCCGGATTACCTTCAAGCACCTGAGATAGAAAACATGCAAAAATCATATCAGCGAATGCCGAGTGAATTCATAGAGTTTAATGAAAACCGTTATATAAAACAATCATTTACAATCATTTAAAATCAGAACACAAGTATAATATCGGAAGTAAGTCCACATATTGCTAGTCAGGCAATATATAAATCAGGCATACATCTGAAACCGTCCATGAGACCGTAGTCTCTATATTACCATATTAGGTAATATGTTCATCGTAATAGCGTCGTTATCGTTTATTATATATGTCTTATATTGTATTAGGTTGTAGGATTATTATTAGCCGCATGACATTGTTACCTTACTGTGAAAACAGCGGGCCGCGAACCCGACAAACAATTTGCCCATCTAAGTTAGCGTGTCGTCACAAAAATCACACTATGGAATCTTCTCATACATAAATTCGCTTACCAATCAATGTGGTACGACGGGGATCAACCGTCAAGGCGCGAACTGGGGTGATCGTCCACAAATTGTACTATCAAATGCATAAGCGTCTACCAAAACCCGGTAGTTCACAATTCATGCTAATGGGACTTTAAGTGACATAACCTAACTACTAATAATCCTTTTAGTCTCGAATATAGGGTCATAGCATCATTCGGGTCCATATCATTAAGCATACAATCGGGACTACTTGTGTTCTATTTTTATAAAAATCTAGCATGTTATCTCCCTCGCGGGTTTACAAATCATTTTATAAAACATTTAAAAGAGTGTGAGGCTATGAACTCACGTTGTTAATGAAAGGCGGATTATCGGCTACGGGCGTGCTTCGGTCACGGAAACCTATATAAATAATAATCTGTCTTAGACTCGGTCCAATGACTTTTATCAAAATAACAATATACATATATATGATTTGTACATATGATGATGATCAAGTGGGTTTATAAATCCTCATTTACTCATTTTAGTGTTTACGTTTTAGTATCGTCTTACTAGTTCACTAGTTTTACCGATTTTACCTATTTTAAGTTCATTAAGTCTTTTATAAGTTCTTTTACTTGTTTTTACCCATTTTATACCTATATGATCAGTATATATATCTTTCATGTTGGGCCCAAATGGGTTAAGCCCAAATAATTCTTTTTAAGTTTAATTATTAGTCCAATAGGTTTAGTTAGCTCGTAAATGTCCGTAATTCTTATAGTTCGGGTTTTATCGGTTTTTACTTGTATTAGTTACTTATACATCAGTATACAACTTTTATAAACTTTACATTAGACGGGTTTGGTCGTCTAAGTTTTATTTGGCGAAAAACGTTAATTTTACGGCGATAGCCGAAAAAGTCGTAAAAATCAAGTTTATAGTTTTTATTACTTACAAATATTATTTTTACCACCATTTATATAATTTACCCATTTAATTAACCTTTTATACATTTATATAAATAAGTTTTATAAGTTAGTGGGTTTGTATTTTAAATTTTATACATTATAAAGTGAGTGCTTATATAATAATAATAAACATTATTTCCAAAATCTGATTTTTAACTTCATGTTTACCATTTTTACCATATCTAGAGTTCTACAATGACTTAGAAGCTCATTTTTGGATGACAACTTCTTCATAATACGTGCTACATATTACTTAGTTATAGCTACTGCCCATTTTGAGTCTAAGTTGCCTTAACAGTCCCTACAAAACTGCTTATTCAGATTGTACCACCTAACTTGTTTTGATCATATCTCACTCATTATTTTGATTCCATTGCATGGCCAACTCTCACATGTGTATAACATCATCTACTTACTGTAAATAGATCAAACCATGCATTTTTATCAGTTCATCATTTAGTTATCTACTGTTTTTATACAGCCAACTAATTAGTCATGATTTTAGCTTCATTTCTTATGGTTATCATCATTTTTAAGCATGTTTATCAACACTTGATCCCCACACAATATTTTTATCATCATATATACATCATATACATATACAAAATGAAAGAAAATACATTTGTTCTTTACAAAATAATAAGATAAAAATGTAGAGGATGATCTTCTTTACCAATCCAAGTGGATTTCTTGTTTTAGGAAGGCAAGAACTTGATGAACACAACAAGTATCTCCAAGACCATCAAATATCAAGATTATATGTTGGAAAATCAGCCCTAGGACACAAGCAAATCACCTCCAAAGTTGGTTATATGGCCACCAAATGATCAAGGCTTCAAGGAAACACCTTAATAGGACTAGTAAACATGTGGTTTGTAGCTAGAAAAGATCAAAGATGGTGTTTGTTGCTTGATGTGGGACGACACAAGGGTAGAGTAGAGAGAGTTTTGAGAGTGAATTGCATGTAGGAAATGGTTAAATAAAAACCATTAGCTAGTTTTGTGTAGTGGTGGAAGTAGTTAGCTTAAAGTGTAAGCATAAGCTTACACTTGTGCAAGCTTAGCTAAACTTGTGCCACCTAAGTGTGGTGGTGTCTTCTTGCCGTCCCATATAAGCTAGTGGGATGGGGCAAAGTGTTTTGTCCCATCTCACTAGTTTACGGGTATTTCTCGATTCTAGTTTTCTCGATTTGCGTGCCCTCGGGTCGTTTTACGAAAAACATTTTTATAAATTATGAATCACCGTCACAAAACGAATCCAATAAAAATTGTCTCATCAAAAACGGAGTTCAAAAACGTAAATACGTAATCCTAAGGTTTCCGGTTTAGTCGTAAAAGACGCCAAATTATGCACGTAAGCCCAAATTTAAATCCGTAAATTGTGAGTTCGTCAACCAACACAAAAATAAGTTTCAAAATATTATACGAGAAAATATTTTACTACCTGAAAATGTTAGATTTGTCACAGCTTTTACTCCTAAAAGGGATCAACGTCCTCGTGATCCATTTCATTTGAATGTCCGTTTCTTATTGAAATCGAAGAGGTGCGGATATTTCTTCCACATTTCATCCTCTCGTTCCCAAGTATACTCCGGTCCATGCTTGGAATTCCATCAGATCTTGACAATAGGTATCCGACTTTGTTTCAGTTGCTTTACCTCACGGTCCATAACTTCTACGGGCTCTTCGATAAAATGCAACTTCCCATCTATTCGAACCTTACCTAACGGAATTTTCTCATCACTCACTGCTAGACATTTCTTCAGATTAGATACATGGAATGTGTTGTGAACACCATGAAGTTCTGGGGGTAACTCTAGTTTGTAAGCCACCGGACCTACTCTAGATAAAATCTTAAAGGGTCCAATATAACGGGGATTCAATTTTCCTCATTTTCCAAATCTTATAACGCCTTTCCATGGCGATACCTTCAACATTACTCGGTCACCCACTTCAAACTCCATTGGCTTCCGCCGCACATCCGCGTAACTTTTCTGTCTACTACGGGCAGTCAACAACCTCTTCTTAATCTGAACTATCATCTCCGTAGTCTCCCGGATCAATTCCGGTCCCGTGAGCTGGGTATCCCCAACTTCACTCCAACATACAAGAGATCTACACTTCCTACCATACAAAGCTTCAAACGGTGCAGCCTTAATACTAGAATGGTAACTATTGTTATACGAAAACTCTGCTAACGACAAATGTTTATCCCAATTCTTACCAAAGTCTAACACACAAGCTCTCAACATATCTTCAAGTGTTTGTATCGTCCTTTCACTCTGCCCATCAGTCTGGGGGTGATAAGCAGTGCTCATATCGAGATTCGTTCCCAAAGATCTTTGGAGAGATTTCCAAAAATTCGATGCGAATCTAGGATCTCGATCTGAAATGATCGATACAGGCACTCCATGCTTGCATACAACATTATCAAGGTATATTCGAGTCAACTTCTCTAGTGAGAACTGCTCCTTAACCGGAATGAAGTGTGCTGATTTGGTCAGTCTATCGACAATAACCCAAATCGAATTGTTTCCAGATGATGTTCTAGGAAGCTTGGTGATAAAGTCCATCGTAATTCGCTCCCACTTCCATTCAGGAATCTTTGGTTGTTGAAGTAGTCCTGATGGCTTTTGATGTTCAGCTTTAACTCTAGCACATGTCAAGCATTGAAGAACATACATAGCTATGTCAGCTTTCATATTCGGCCACCAATACAACTTCTTCAAATCATGCTACATCTTATCAGATCCCGGATGAATGGAATACTTAGATTTATGGGATTCTAACATAACCAAATCTCTTAAGCCTCCAAACTTAGGTATCCACATACGACCTCTTAAGCATTTCACTCCATCAGCTCTAACCTCTAAAGGATCTCCTTCTCCTCGGAACCCTTCATTAACAAAATTCTCCTTCTTACAAGCTTCTATTTGCGAATTTCTAATTTGCTCAGGCAAATTATTGTGCACGGTCAAGACTAGAGAACGCACCCTGATAGGCTCTATATCTTTCCTACTCAACGCATCAGCAACAACATTGGCTTTTCCTGGGTGATACTTTATATCACAATCATAATCACTCAACAACTCTATCCATCTTCGTTGCCTCATGTTCAATTCCTTCTGGTCGAGAATATACTTTAGGCTTTTGTGATCGGTGAATACCGTACACTTGGTGCCATACAGATAATGTCTCCACAACCTGAGAGCAAAGACCACAGCTCCTAACTCAAGATCATGAGTAGTATAATTCTCCTCATTCTTCCTTAATTGCCTAGAAGCATAAGCTATCACCTTCTCTCTCTGCATCAAAACAGCTCCATAACCTCTAAGAGATGCATCATAATACACTACAAAATCTTCACTCCCGTCGGGTAATGATAAGATTGGCGCACTACATAATTTTTGCTTCAATGTCTGAAATGCTCCATCTTCATCACTTCCCCAAACGAAAGGTTTATTCTTCTGAGTAAGCTTAGTCAAGGGTTTAGCTATCAAAGAAAATTCTTTAATGAATCGCCTATAATAGCCAGCCAATCCTAAGAACTGTCGCACTTCCGTTGGCGTTGTCGGTGCAGACCAATTCTTAATAGCTTCAACCTTTGCAGGATCAACATGAATTTCATCTATGTTAATCACATGACCAAGAAATTGCACAGAATCCAACCAGAAATCACACTTCGAAAACTTAACATACAACCTTTCATCCTTCAACAACTTCAAAACAATCCTCAAATGTTCTCTATGTTCATCTTCATTCTTAGAATAGATTAGAATATCGTCAATAAACACAATCACAAATTTATCCAAGTAGGGCTTGCACACTCGATTCATTAAATCCATGAAAACCGCAGGTGCGTTAGTTAACCCAAATGGCATTACTTGAAATTCATAGTGTCCATAACGAGTTCTAAATGCAGTTATAGGAATATCTTCTTCACGGACGCGAAGTTGGTGATATCCTGACCGCAAATCTATCTTAGAATACACACTAGATCCTTGCAGTTGATCAAACAAATCATCAATCCTAGGTAAAGGATATCGATTCTTAATTGTCAACTTATTCAGTTCCCTATAATCAATGCACATACGAAAAGATCCATCCTTCTTCTTAACGAACAAGACTGGAGCTCCCCAAGGCGACGAGCTCGGTCTAATAAAACCTTTATCAGGCAACTCCTTAAGTTGCTCAGATAACTCCTTTAATTCAGAAGGGGCTAATCGGTAAGGCGCACGTGCCACCGGTGCAGCACCAGGAATTAAATCGATTCGAAACTCTACTTGCCTTATCGGTGGAAGTCCTGGTAAATCTTTAGGAAATACCTCAGGAAATTCACAAATAATAGGTACATCTTCCAATCGTTTCTCCCTAGACTCATTCCCGGTCACTTGAGCTAAGAATAACTCACAACCGTTCCTGATGTACTTTTGGACTTTAATACATGAAACGATTTTCAAACGGGATTCACCTCGACTACCATCAATTACTAACGTCCTATTCCTAAGAGGAATCTTAACCTTCTTCTCTCCACATAAAATAGTAGCATTATTCAACGACAACCAATCCATACCAATAATAATATCAAAACTTCCTAATTCTATCAACATCAAATCAATCGGAAAGGAATGGTTCAAGAGATTTAGAGAGCATCCTTCTAATAGCTTATTAGTTTTCACTAATTTACCATCAGCCAATTCCACCTCGTAACTGGTACTTATCTCAACAGGTTCAATATCAATAAGGGCACTAAATTTAGTGGATACAAAGCTCCTATCGGCACCCGAATCGAATAAAGCAACAGCATAATGATTGTTGAGTAAAAATGTACCGGTAACGACATTCGGATCCTCTTTCTTCACCTCAATTGTTCCAAGTTGGTAGATACCACCCTGGGGGTTTCTTCCAGGTACAATCGCTTTCAACTTGGGGCATTCCGATTTCCTATGACCTTCATCATTACAGTTGAAGCAAATCGTTCCCTTCTTACACCTTTCAACCTTGTGTCCAAGCTTTCCGCAATTTCGGCACTTCCAGCAGTCGCCAGGATGCCTCTTGTTGCCACACTTAGGACATCTATCATCGTTGCGCGGTGCATTGTTGGTGAGAGCATTTGCATTCCCCTTTCTCTGGTTCTGACGGCGATTGAAATTCTTCCTATTATCACCTCTATCTACACGATCACCGTCTCCCTTTCTTTTCTCACCTACACGGGCTTCATCTTCCTTATCCTGAATTATCTGTCCAATGAGTTGGTAAGCCATTCGAACAGCATCATCAATGGTCAGTGGTTTCGATGATGTCACGTCCCCCCGGATATTCCTGGTCAACCCTTTCACATATTGCTCAATTCGGATCTCTTCGGGTTCAACCAATCGAGGACATAGCAAGGCCAACTCATGGAATCGATTCGTGTAACTATCAATGTCCACACCTTTCATTCTCAAATGAATCAACTCCTGTTCTAACCTAATGATCACACTACGAGGACAAAACTCCAAAGTCATCCACTTCTTGATTTCAGCCCACGGAGTAGCATTAGCAGCATCAAGACCCATGAAAGCAATTCTCCCGTTCCACCAAGTCAACGCACGACCTTTAAGAGTAGCCATAGCAAAAGTCACCTTATCTTCCTCTTTACACTTACTAATCCGAAACACCGATTCAATCTTCTCGATCCACTGGCTTAGTCCTACAGCACCTTCAGTTCCATTAAAAGGTAGAGGTTCACACTTCATGAACGTCACATAAGTACAGCCACCAACTTCAGGTGCATTCGTTCCAAGTCCTCCTACATTTCCTCCAGCATTAGCATTCACATTATTAGCATTCACATTCACATTAGTACCGCCAATTCCACTACCGCCAGCTCCACTACCGCCAGCTCCACTACCGCCAGCTCCACTACCGCCAGCTCCACTACCGCCAGCTTCACTACCGCCAGCTTCATTTCTAGCATTTTCCATAAATTCAGTCATAGATGCGGTAACTTGCTCCGTAATAATCCTACGTACATCATCCTCAGTCACAGCCTTCTTGGGCGGCATAGTTCTATAATTCCACAATTTCAAAGTATTAAGCATTCATCCAACAAGGACTCATATAATATGGATCGAATTCATAATCAAGATATAAATAAGGCATAATATGGAATTCAAGACAAGATACATATTTCATTCGATCTGAAACAAAAGTATTGTCTTAGTACATCCATATCAAAGTTCTAACACTATATACACTCAAAATTCGTGCCAAGTCTACAACTAACAAGTCGGTTCAGTCAAAGCTACAAACACAAAAGATATAAAGGTCACTACTAAATACAGACTGGTCTACTGAGAACCGCCAGATGGTCCATCATCCATCGTCTTCTGGATCTTCGCCGGACGATCACTAGACACATCTTCAGCTGGGCGCTTACGGATTACTCCTCTTTCAACCATATCAGCATAAAATCTACTGTTCCAACCCACGGATATATTCAACTCCTTTTCAGCTTTCTCACGCATCGCACGAGCCACACTCAACTGAATCTTCATAGTATTCACCTTTCTCTTCATGGCAGCATACTCACCACTTTCCAACACCGATAACCTCCTAAAAGCCTCATTCAATCCACGCTCTACATCACTCAAATCCAAACTAAGCAATTCTCGCTCTTTCTCGCCAACCTTAGCCTTCGACTCCAGATAAGCAACCTGAGTCTGAACAACACCTAATCCAACCTCTGTCACACAACTCTTAACACGGGAAGCATCTAGATCACGTCTCAAGGCCCATGGTGCAAGACCATCAATATGAGTAGCCTCTCGAGCACTAGACGAATCTCCTATCTCACGTCTACGAGTATCAATACCATCGGTACCGTCAGGTGCATTGTCATCCTCATCCTCCTCTAATTCAGAATCAGATTCAGACGATTCAGACATTTCATCCCTAGGTAACTCATCCTCAGAATCAGACAAACAAACTGGTGGGGGCAAAGGCTCGCCCTCTGGAACATCATACGGATAAATAAGCTCAGCTTCCTCATCGTCATCAACCTCAACATCTATACCTACGTCTTCCTCGACATCCTCGTCGTCAATCTCGTCATCTAACTCATCTAACCCAATCTCATCCTCATTCTCAATATCAGCATTCTCAATATCCACGTCCTCATTACCCACATTCTCAATATCCACATTCTCATTACCCACATTCTCAATATCCACATTCTCAATCTCATTCTCTACTAAGTCAACCTGAGGGGCAATCTGATCTCCTAGTCCTAACTCGGGCTCAGGATCCTCAAATGGTTCCTCCTCATCATCAATATCAAAATCTACTAAGTCTAAATAAGGATCATCTTCTATATTAGGTTCGGGAATAGCATGGTTTTCTACAGGAATATTAGGGTCAGCCATGACAATCTGCATTTATATATATATATCTCGTATTAGGATAACATACTAGTTAAACAATTACATAATGAAATCACGATATATACATATATATAAATTAAATTATATATATCAAAATATATATCTTCTCAATAGGGCTTGTTGGTAACGTCGGAGATCTCTGGCACCGTTATAGTCAAAAGATTTTTCAAATATTTTCTCAAATGTTCATTGTCAAAAGATTTTGAAAATTTTTGTTCAAAACCTTGGTTTTTAAAATCTTTTGTTCTCTACAACGAGAGCTCTGGTACCAAACTGTAACACTCTCATTTTTCGTATCGGTACAGCGGAAGGGTCTTTCAGAGTGTTACGGGATAGCACAATAACTCCAATCATAGACAACACATAAAAATGGTTGTACAAGGTTTAACAAACATTCATTCGATAAAAAGGTTTAAAAGTGTACAACAGGTCCCAAATTATACAGGTCATTAAGTTTACAAAACACAGATCGAATGAACATTTTTAATATTAAGTGTGGGCCATCAGAGTCGATCTCCATCCGGATTACCTTCAAGCACCTGAGATAGAAAACATGCAAAAATCATATCAGCGAATGCCGAGTGAATTCATAGAGTTTAATGAAAACCGTTATATAAAACAATTATTTACAATCATTTAAAATCAGAACACAAGTATAATATCGGAAGTAAGTCCACATATTGCTAGTCAGGCAATATATAAATCAAGCATACATCTGAAACCGTCCATGAGACCGTAGTCTCTATATTACCATATTAGGTAATATGTTCATCGTAATAGCGTCGTTATCGTTTATTATATATGTCTTATATTGTATTAGGTTGTAGGATTATTATTAGCCGCATGACATTGTTACCTTACTGTGAAAACAGCGGGCCGCGAACCCGACAAACAATTTGCCCATCTAAGTTAGTGTGTCGTCACAAAAATCACGCTATGGAATCTTCTCATACATAAATTCGCTTACCAATCAATGTGGTACGACGGGGATCAACCGTCAAGGCGCGAACTGGGGTGATCGTCCCCAAATAGTACTATCAAATGCATAAGCGTCTACCAAAACCCGGTAGTTCACAATTCATGCTAATGGGACTTTAAGTGACATAACCTAACTACTAATAATCCTTTTAGTCTCGAATATAGGGTCATAGCATCATTCGGGTCCATATCATTAAGCATACAATCGGGACTACTTGTGTTCTATTTTTATAAAAATCTAGCATGTTATCTCCCTCGCGGGTTTACAAATCATTTTATAAAACATTTAAAAGAGTGCGAGGCTATGAACTCACGTTGTTAATGAAAGGCGGATTATCGGCTACGGGCGTGCTTCGGTCACGGAAACCTATATAAATAATAATCGGTCTTAGACTCGGTCCAATGACTTTTATCAAAATAACAATATACATATATATGATTATTGTACATATGATGATGATCAAGTGGGTTTATAAATCCTGATTTATTCATTTTAGTGTTTACGTTTTAGTATCGTCTTACTAGTTCACTAGTTTTACCGATTTTACCTATTTTAAGTTCATTAAGTCTTTTATAAGTTCTTTTACTTGTTTTTACCCATTTTATACCTATATGATCAGTATATATATCTTTCATGTTGGGCCCAAATGGGTTAAGCCCAAATAATTCTTTTTAAGTTTAATTATTAGTCCAATAGGTTTAGTTAGCTCGTAAATGTCCGTAATTCTTATAGTTCGGGTTTTATCGGTTTTTACTTGTATTAGTTACTTATAAATCAGTATACAACTTTTATAAACTTTACATTAGACGGGTTTGGTCGTCTAAGTTTTATTTGGCGAAAAACGTTAATTTTACGGCGATAGCCGAAAAAGTCGTAAAAATCAAGTTTATAGTTTTTATTACTTACAAATATTATTTTTACCACCATTTATATAATTTACCCATTTAATTAACCTTTTATACATTTATATAAATAAGTTTTATAAGTTAGTGGGTTTGTATTTTACATTTTATACATTATAAAGTGAGTGCTTATATAATAATAATAAACATTATTTCCAAAATCTGATTTTTAACTTCATGTTTACCATTTTTACCATATCTAGAGTTCTACAATGACTTAGAAGCTCATTTTTGGATGACAACTTCTTCATAATATGTGCTACATATAACTTAGTTATAGCTACTGCCCATTTTGAGTCTAAGTTGCCTTAACAGTCCCTACAAAACTGCTTATTCAGATTGTACCACCTAACTTGTTTTGATCATATCTCACTCATTATTTTGATTCCATTGCATGGCCAACTCTAACATGTGTATAACATCATCTACTTACTGTAAATAGATCAAACCATGCATTTTTATCAGTTCATCATTTAGTTATCTACTGTTTTTATACAGCCAACTAATTAGTCATGATTTTAGCTTCATTTCTTATGGTTATCATTATTTTTAAGCATGTTTATCAACACTTGATCCCCACACAACATTTTATCATCATATATACATCATATACATATAAAAAATAAAAGAAAATACATTTGTTCTTTACAAAATAATAAGAGAAAAATGTAGAGGATGATCTTCTTTACCAATCCAAGTGGATTTCTTGTTTTAGGAAGGCAAGAACTTGATGAACACAACAAGTATCTCCAAGACCATCAAATATCAAGATTATATGTTGGAAAATCAGCCCTAGGACACAAGCAAATCACCTCCAAAGTTGGTTATATGGCCACCAAATGATCAAGGCTTCAAGGAAACACCTTAATAGGACTAGTAAACATGTGGTTTGTAGCTAGAAAAGATCAAAGATGGTGTTTGTTGCTTGATGTGGGACGGCACAAGGGTGGAGTAGAGAGAGTTTTGAGAGTGAATTGCATGTAGGAAATGGTTAAATGAAAACCATTAGCTAGTTTTGTGTAGTGGTGGAAGTAGTTAGCTTAAAGTGTAAGCATAAGCTTACACTTGTGCAAGCTTAGCTAAACTTGTGCCACCTAAGTGTGGTGGTGTCTTCTTGCCGTCCCATATAAGCTAGTGGGATGGGGCAAAGTGTTTTGTCCCATCTCACTAGTTTACGGGTATTTCTCGATTCTAGTTTTCTCGATTTGCGTGCCCTCGGGTCGTTTTACGAAAAACATTTTTATAAATTATGAATCACCGTCACAAAACGAATCCAATAAAAATTGTCTCATCAAAAACGGAGTTCAAAAACGTAAATACGTAATCCTAAGGTTTCCGATTTAGTCGTAAAAGACGCCAAATTATGCACGTAAGCCCAAATTTAAATCCGTAAATTGTGAGTTCGTCAACCAACACAAAAATAAGTTTCAAAATATTATACGAGAAAATATTTTACTACCTGAAAATGTTAGATTTGTCACATGACAACAGTATATGATTACTATTAAGTCATATAAAAGTGGAATTGCATAGATTCCAAAAATAATAAGTACAACAGTTGACAAAGTCAATGAGATAAAATCATAGGTTTTATAGCACTATCCCGTTATTTTAGCTTTGTCCTCAAAGCTTAAGATGAAGTCACCGGTCAGGTGAACAAGTGTGGGTACTTGGTTTTGAACGAGTCTTCTCGTTCCCAAGTGAACTCAGGACCTCTCCTCGAGTTCCAACGTACTATGATCAACGGGATGCGACTGCGTTTCAGCTTCTTAACCATCCTCTCCATGATTTCTACTGGTTCTTATATGAGCTGGAGTTTGTCGTCAAACTGAACTCCTTCTAATGGCATAACCAATGGTTCTTCAGCATAGCACTTCTTCAGGTTAGACACGTGAAAGGTAGAGTGTACCCGACTTAGTTTCTGGGGCAACTCTAAACGATAAACTACTTCCCCGATCCTGGCTAATACTTTGAAAGGGCCGACATATCATGGATTCAGTTTTCCACGTTTGCCAAAGCGTACAACACCCTTCCAATGTGATACCTTGAGCATAACACGGTCACCTACTTCAAATTGTATAGGTTTGCGTTTTAGGTCAGCGTAGCTCTTTTGTCGATCACGAGCAGCTTGAATTCTTTGCTTAATGAGGACGATCTTGTCTTTAGTCTCCAAGATTAATTCTGGTCCAGTGAGCTGAAATTCACCTACTTTTGCCCAGCACACCGGTAAACGGCACTTTCGACCGTATAGTGCTTCAAAAGGGGTAGCCTTAATATTGGCATGATAACTGTTGTTGTAGGAGAATTCCACTAAAGGAATGTGGTCAACCCACCCATTTCCAAAGTCGATCACACATGCTTGTAGCATGTCTTTTAGAGTCTGAATGGTTCGTTCACTTTGACCGTCAGTCTGCGGATGATAAGCAGTGCTCATGTCTAAATTGGTACCTAAAGCTCGTTGGAAAGCCTTCCAAAAGTTTGATGTGAACCTACCGTCTCGATCACAGATTATCGAAACTGGTATTCCATGTTTGGTCACTATCTCCTTCAGGTACGTTTTTGCGAGTTTTGCCAGGGGATCATTCTCCCGAATTGGCAGGAAATGAGCGGACTTGGTGAGTCGGTCGACGATTACCCAGATAGTATCGTAACCGTGAGATGACTTTGGGAGTTTGGTGACAAAGTCCATGGTGATGTTCTCCCCCTTCCATTTCGGTATCTCGGGCTGCACAAGTAAACCCGATGGTCTCTGGTGCTCAGTTTTGACACGTGAACATGTCAAACACTTTTGCACATAGGTGGCGATGTCAGCTTTCATATTTGGCCACCAGTATAATTTCTTCATATCCTGATACATCTTTTCAGATCCGGGATGTATAGAATATTTAGACTTATGAGATTCGTGCATAATCACGTTCCCCAAATCCCCATAACAAGGTAACCAACTTCGTCCATGAAGGCATAGGGTTCCATCTACTCTTGGTTCTAGCTTCTCCTTAGTAAGGTCGGTTCTAAGCATTCCCCCGACGTCTTCCTTCACGAGGTTTTCAGGTAATTGAGCTTGAGTCTGAGCTTCCAAAATCTATTTGGGTAGATCCAAACTGATAGTCATAACTATTGCCCGAACTCTCATAGGAGGGTCCGTTTCTTTATGACTTAAAGCATTAGCAACCACATTTGCTTTACCGGGGTGGTATTTGATCTCTTAGTCGTAGTCACTCAACAACTCAATCCAACGGCGTTGTCTCATGTTCAACTCCTTTTGATCCAATATGTGTTGCAAACTTTTGTGGTCAGTATGCACTATGCACTTCGTTCCGTATAGGTAATGTCTCCAGATCTTGAGAGAAAATACTACGGATCCGAGTTCTAGATCGTGAGTGGTGTAGTTCTTCTCATGCTTCTTCAGTTGTCTTGAAGCATAGGCGATCACCTTCATTCTCTGCATCAGTACTGCACCTAAACCCTTGTGTGAAGCAGCACAATAAACAACGAAGTCATCGTTGCCTTCTGGCAAGGCTAATATAGGTGCACTACACGACTTCTGCTTGATCAGTTGAAAAGCTGATTCTTCCTTCTCTTCCCAATCGAACTTTATTCCTTTCTCGGTGAGTTTGGTCATTGGCTTGGCTATTTTGGAGAAATATTCGATAAATCTACGGTAATACCCGGCAAGGCCTAGAAATTGGCGGATCTCTGTCGGCGACTTAGGTGATACCCAATCTTTGACAGATTCGACCTTTGTTGGATCTATGTGAATACCGTCAGAATCGATGACATGACCGAGGAATTGCACTATGGGAATCCAGAATTCACATTTGTAGTATTTAGCATAGAGCTGTTCCTCCTTGAGTACCTTTAGTACTTATGCAAGGTGTTCCCCGTGTTCTTGTTCGTTCTTGGAATAAATGAGTATATCGTCAATGAAGACTATCACGAATTTATCCAGGTAGGGTCTGCACACACGGTTCATAAGGTCCATGAAAATAGCTGGTGCATTGGTCAACCCAAAAGGAATAACCTGGAATTCGTAATGGCCGTATCGGGTTCTGAAAGCTGTTTTTGGAATATCTTCCTCCCTGACCCTTAGTTGATGGTATTCAGATCTCAAGTCAATCTTGGAATACACACTTGACCCTTGCAGTTGGTCAAATAGGTCGTCAATGCGAGGAAGCGGATAACGATTCTTCACAGTTAACTTATTCAGTTCTCTGTAATCGATGCGCATTCAGAAAGAACCATCTTTCTTTTTGACAAATAACACAAGAGCCCCCCATGGCGAGGAACTGGGTCGAATAAATCCTTTGTCAGATAGTTCTTGAAGTTGTTCAGCTAGCTCTTTCATTTCTGATGGCACCAACCGGTATGGAGCTTTAGCTATAGGAGCAGCTCCGGGAATCAAATCGATTTGAAATTCCACATGTCGGGTTGGTGGTAAGCCTGGAAACTCATCAGGAAAGACTTCGGAAAAATCTCGGACGATAGGTACGTCCTTGATTTGTTTCTTCTCAGGCTTGTCCTCCTCATCTGTTTGAGAAATATGGTCCAAGAAGATAGGACGTCCTCTCAAAAAATATTTCTGGGCATTAGTACAAGAGATGACACTAAGTCTAGTGTCAGTAAAGTCGGTGTTACCGTCTCCTCGAATGATTAAAGTTTCGTTTCCCCACGTAATACGAACTAGTTTTTCATCACAAACAATGACTGCGCGGTATCTCGCTAACCAGTCCATACCAATAATAACATCAAAACTACAAAGGTTTACGGGAATAAGGTTAATGTTGAATGGATGTTTAGAAACATTTAAGGTACAACCTCTAATGATAGTGTTCGCATCTATAGTCTTACCGTCAACTAATTCTACGGAGTAATGGTGATCTAAAATTGTAGGAACGACTTCTAGTACTTGGCTAAATTCAGTGGATATAAAACTTCGGTCTGCTCCAGTATCAAATAAAACAGATGCATAATGATTGTTTAGTAGGAACGTACCAGTAACGACATTAGAATCGGGGTTGCCTTTTGCATTGCCGACCATGTACACTCTTGACGAAGCTCCTCCACTGTTCTTGTTCTGGTTGGTCAACTTGGGACAACCTGGTCTCACATGCCCTGGTGCTCCACACTCATAGCACACAACTCCTTTCTTAGGTCCATTGCCATTCCCTCCGGCAGTAACGTGGTTTCCCTGCTGTCCGTTCCCGTTCCCACGGGCATTGTATCCTCCCCTGTTATTGTAGTTTCCTGTGTTCTGGTTGGGTCGGACCTGAGTGACAACATTGACTCGACAAGTCTTAGAAAAATGACCAACTTTTCCACACCTATGGCAGGTCTGGCATAGCCTATCAACTGTATGATGATAGTTGCATCTTGTGCACAAGGGTTTTGCACCCACATATGTCCTAGTTCCTGCAGTGGTAGCACTATATATTTGTCCAGTATTTGGCCTTTTTGGAGGCTGCTGGTGCTGACTACAGAAATTTTCATCAGCTTTCCTCTTGTTTTCAGTGATCCTTTCAGACATGGTACCAACCCTCTTGTTGATCAACTCAATAGCGAACTCAATAGCACCTTCAACAGTAGTGGGTCGAGATGCGAGTACGCTGGCATGAATGGCGTCTGGGAGTCCACCAACATACTTTTCAATCTTTTCATCCTCCTCAGCAAACATCCTGGTACACATTAGGGTGAACTCTTGGAATCTTTGGTTGTATGCAATGATGTCATTGTTCTTGCATCGTAGATCTCATAACTCGATCTCAAGCTTCTTCATCTCGCCCCTTGGACAGTACTTCTCGGTCATTCTCACTTTTAGATCAGTCATGTTGATCCCAAACTTAGATCGATTTAGCTTTATGTATACGAGATTAGATCAAGTAATACTGATATGTGTGAAAACACACATCTTTTCTACCACTTAATTGCAATAATAACCGGACCAAAACGTGTATTTGATGTCTTTTATGTCAGAATTATGCGTGGTTTGTGTTTTTGTTGTGATTTAGGACGAAAAGGTGA
Organism: Glebionis coronaria; assembly: GCA_025667525.1. Taxonomy (NCBI): domain Eukaryota; kingdom Viridiplantae; phylum Streptophyta; class Magnoliopsida; order Asterales; family Asteraceae; genus Glebionis; species Glebionis coronaria. The sequence goes on from CM046877.1 coordinate 155,997,829, forward strand.
AAAGTGGAGAAAACACGGGAATTCACGGGCATTTACGGACTTTTATTGAAGAAAAAGATGAAAGACGAAGTCAAGAAGTCAAGAGTGCAAAAAGAACGGAAGTCCAAGACCAATTCTGAAGATTTATCGAAGAAAAAGTCAAAAGACGGAAGTTTACTTAAAGACGAGGAACTCAAGTCTTATTTATCGAAGAATTAAAAGACGAGTCCAAAGAAATCCCGAGCCAAAAGTCGTTAAAGTCCAAGATTAAAGAAGTTTTGAAGGCTTAAGGACTAATGGCGCAATTAACAAAAAGATTAAAGAAGAGGAGGGACCTAAGCATGCAATTAAGGAAGAAAGGAAAGAGGGGAGGAAGTTTCCTCTAACCTCTCCCCTAATCACCTATAAATACTCTCATTTTCATTTCATTTAGTTTTGTTGGTGGCTTGACAAACCATCCTTCCACTTTCATTTATGCACCTTTAATTACTTGCACATTTAAATACATGTTTTGCACCTTTAATTACCTTTAATTTCAAGTAAGTGTTTCTTTTAATTACTTGCACCTTTACTTTATCTTGTTAATCTTCTTCTACCTTTCTTTGATTTACACGTTTTTAACTTGTTGATTTGTTAAAGGTTTGATTTTTATGCTTTTGATTGCTTTAAATCTCTTATTTTCATAGCTTATTTGATTTATTTTCAAGTTTATATAGTTTTTACAAAAGTTATTTTTATATAAAAAGTTGTTTTTCTTAAAGTTTATTAATTTCGTGTCTTAAAAGTTTTAAACTTTCAGTTTCGTAGCTTATTTTTGCACGTTTTTACCTTAGGATTTCGTCTTGTGCTTATTAGAAACTTAGCTTATTTGTGTAGCTTATTTTGTGTGCTTTTCCCCGTTTTCCGATCGTGACAATCGGAAGGGGGTTATACATTCCGATCGGTTCCAATCTGAAAAGGGTTTTAATATTCCGATTGGGGGATGTCTTGGTATTCCGATCAGAAAAGGTAAGTGGTATTCCGATCGTATGTGAGTGACAACATTCCGATTGGTTCTTCACCCCTCATTCCGATTGAGGTGCATGATTGGTATTCCGATTGGGTAGTGACAGTTATTCCGATCGTAGGGTTCCGATCACCATTCCGATCAAGTCTCACCCCATATTCCGACGGGATCATTATTCCGACCAGGTAGGTTTTCATCATTCCGATCTGGGTGTCTTGAGATATTCCGATCAGTGTAAGTGACAGGTATTCCGATCTGAATCTTTCGAGCAACATTCCGACAGGTTTAGTGATATTCCGATCGGGTTGATCGGAATATATTCCGATTGGGGGAGTTATTTGCCATGTTTTGTCTTGTTTAAATTTTTAGTTTTCGTTTTTAATACTTGTTCATTTTTAATTCTCGTCACGCTTTTATTTTTAGTCATTTTAATTAATTTAATTTTCAAAAAGCTTTTAAATATTGCACCTTTCTTTTTAATTAGACTTAGATTTAATTTCACACTTTATTTTAATACTTGCCCTTTACCTTAACGACATTTACCTTTAAGTCTTTGCACATTTAAATTTAAAAACTACCAAGAATATTTGTTTCCACCAAAATAAAACTGAGTCACATAGAGAACCTAGATCAATTCGATTAGACCAACAAAACGAACATATAATTTTTATACTGAGTAAAATCCAGTTATTAAATGGCGCCGCTGCCGGCTCTTTTCGTTAAGATCAACCGTTTTCTGTGAGAGACACGTTGCTTTTTGGGATCCGTTCACTTGTGAGCGTTATTTGTCTTGCATAAAAAGTTCTAAAAATCATAAAAATTGAAAAAAATTGATAAAAATCCATAAAAATTAAAAATTTCAAAAATCCAAAAAGATTTTATCTTTCTTGTGTATATATATTGTCTTTGTGTTCGGATTTGTTTTCTTTTGCATTTTCAGGTGTATGCGTACTAGATCTTCTAATTATCAAGAGCCCGAGCCTCAAGAAGATTTAGATATGGCAGGTGTTAACAACAACAACATTCCACCGAACCTGAATAATAATAATAACAACAATGCTCTTCCACAGCCCGATCTTCGGACCATGGAGGAACTTTGTCAACCAACAATGTTTGGACGAGGAGGACCGATTGCGCCGATGCAAATCAACGCTCCTGAGTTTTCGTTGAAGCACCACATGATTCAGCAAGTGCAAACAAACCCATTTAGAGGATTGCCTGATGATGATGCCAACAAACACCTCGACAAGTTCATTACAATCACCCAAAGCATGAAGTTGGCCGGTGCCACAATGGATGAACTTCGCCTACAACTCTTTCCACATACTTTATTATATCATGCCGAGAATTGGTTTGATCGTCTCCCGAAGAATTCTATTCACACTTGGGATGACATGACTCAACGCTTTTTGTCGCGCTACTTTCCACCATCCATGGTCACGAGTCTTCGCAATCAGATCAGCGGTTTCATGCAAGACCCTGATGAATCTCTTTTTGATGCTTGGGAGAGATATAATGTCTTGATCGATAGATGTCCAAACCACAACATGCTCCCTGTGACCTTAATAGACACTTTCTACAACGGTCTGACTTTTCGAGATCGTGATACGATCAATGCAGCCGCCGGTGGCACATTCATGAAAAGGAGACCCGAGGAGTGTAGAGAGGTAATTGAGAACATGACTACTCATCATAAGAACTGGGATTCCTCTGCTTCTTCAAGGAACAACCCGAGAGTCAATGTTTCCTCCACCTCAGCAAACCCTGATATGACCGAACTCACCCGTGTGCTGACTGAAATGAGCAGAAGTATGCAACTCTTGGCTTCAAACCAACAACAACAACAAGTTAAAGTTGTTGCTACTCTTTGTGAAACATGCGGCGGTCCTCACTCATACACCGATTGTCCTTCGACACAAGGAAATCCAGAAAATGTGTATGCAGCTTATGGTAATTATTCACCGGAAAATTACCAAGCTAGACAACAAGGGGATAGAAATCTGCTGAGTTACCGTTCCAACAACTACCTTTCACCAGGTTTTTCTCCTCAAAACCAAAATCCCGCCAACAACTATAATAGAAGCAACCAAATCCCACCAAGAGCTTCTAATCCTTATAACCCACCCGCCCAACAAAACCCACCTAGTAATCCGGATGTTGAGGCCATCATGAGAACCCAAGGTGAGCAAATCAAGAATCTGCAGAGCCAAATTATCAATCTTAAAGGAGATATCACAAAGCAAGGAAATGAGATAAGATCCGAGCTTCGAAATGATATTCAATCCTCCTTCAGCAGTCAAACCAATGATTTGAAGAATATGCTTGCTAGTTTCTTGCCAGCCGCTCAACCTCCTTCTTCGAGTTCTCTACCTTCAAACATCGTCACTAATCCGCGAGTCAATGTGAGTGCTATTACTACCCGTAGTGGAGTCACCATCATAGGACCACCAATCCCACCCCCATCATCTACACCTCCTCCACCACCATGTATCCCTACTCCTCCTACACCTAGTATTAGTGCACCATTACCGTCTCCGCCTCGACGTGATGAAGTTCCCACGAATGATCCTTCAACATCTCCACCTTTACCTACTACACCTGCTCCTTCACCACCCAAACCTAATGTCCCTTATCCCTCTCGTTTGGGCAAGAACAAAATGCTAAACAAGGAGAACGCTCAAGTGACTAGCTATATCAAGATGATTTCTCAAATGAACTTCAACATTAGCTTTCTTGAAGCACTTGTCCACATGCCCAAATTTGTTAAAGCATTTAAGGAATTGCTTAACAAGAAGGAGAAGCTGATTAAACTCGCCAACACACGCTTAAATGAAAACTGCTCTGCAGTTATTCTTAAAGAACTTCTGGAAAAGCTTGGAGATCCCGGTCGTTTTGTGTTGCCTTGCGTGTTCAACAAAACTGAAGAATTTACTGCCCTTGCTGATCTCGGGGCCAGTATTAATTTGATGCCATTGAGTGTTTGGAAAACACTATCATTGCCCGACCTCACTCCAACGAAGATGACTCTTGAACTTGCAAACCGCACTCTCGCTTACCCCGTTGGTATAGCCGAAGACGTGTTCGTTAAAGTTGGCGCATTTACTTTCCCGGTCGATTTTGTCGTAGTTGATTATGAAATGGACCCTCGTATTCCTTTAATACTTGGTCGGCCATTCTTGAGAACCGGACGAGCTTTAGTGGATGTTGCCGAAGGTGAGTTACTCTTAAGAGTCGGGGATGATGCACAAGTTTTCAAAATGGGGAAGCTTACTAGTACAACTTTTGGAGGCCGAGAATCAGTGAATATGATTAATGTGCTCGATGACTTTACCATCTCCGACAATCCTCTATTCGACTCTTGCATCGATAATCCACTTTTTCATGATGATGTGGATGATTCTCTCCCTACTTTCGAAGCTTCTCCCACTTATGATTCTCCACCGGTCTTTGATGCTTATGATGATGATTCTAGCTCAGATTCGGATGATTTTGATTGTACTTCTGAGTATCCCGAGCTGCCCACTTTCGATGATTTTGATGAGGTTGATACTCTTTCGAGCGATTCTTCACATGATGAAGATCCTTCACCATCACTTGATCCTACTTTGGACGATTATTCATTTGAGGAAGATTTCTCTGAATTTCTCAACACATACCTTCCTCATGAGAGTGATGCTCCTCCTTATGACTTTGAAGATTATCGTCTTGATCCTACTTTGGATTTGAAGAGCATTTTGTCAAAGGAGAAGAAACCGGTCGACACCAAAATCCGTTGCACTTATGATTTGACACCTCTTTGTCTTCCTTCTGAGGACGAGGTTGTGCTTCTTTGCGGATCTTCTTCATACTCGGCTGAGCCTGAGTGCTATTTTCCCTTAAAGGAAAAGGTGTTCGACCCCGGTATAGAAGTCTTTAAGCTATCTCAGTATCCACCTGATGAAATAAAAGGAAAAACCTTTGGAAATTTTGAAGACATGCTTGCACTTCACCCTTGCTTCCACCGTGCTCCATCGCTGCTTAAGGGAACCTTGCCTACTCTTCTTTGGCTTGCCTTGTTCGCCTTAAGCTTGTGTTATTTGCTCGATGAAAACTATGTCTTTGATCCTGGTCGATATGTTTCATGCTTCTTCTGTTGATGATCAAGGTCGAGTCAGGCTCCCGACTCGGTTACCAAAAACCAAGCGCTTCTTGGGAGGCAACCCATGCATCTATCTTTTCGCTTTCTTTACCATAAGTGTAGGGGGGACCCTTTGGATTGCTATTTCCTCTCCTCACTTCTTAATCAGGGATTCGAGCTTCAATGATCCACTCTTGATGATTCTTGACGACCCGTGATTCCGTGTTCTACTTCTTCCCGGTTCTATCCTAAACTCTTTTCGATTAACTATTTTATATTTTCTCAATATTAAAATAGGAATCTCTTTAGTTGTCTTTTCCTTAGCAAGATTTAAACAACGTGCACAATATCCTAAGTGTAGGGGAGTTTACTCCCACATGCTTAAACATTGAGGACAATGTTTATCTTAAGTGTAGGGGGACTTCTATCGAAGTTAAGTGGTCTTTTCCTTGTATTTGTCCTCATTTTAACCGGAAAATCAATTTTTCGACATTTTTCAAAATTTTTGATCTATATTGGCCTATTAGTTTTTCTCTTTTGTATAGTTATTTTCTTTCTTTGCTAGAATAAATCTTTGAATAAGTGGTTTTAATTTTCAAACGTTGTGAATCTTTTGACTCAATCCGAGTTTACTCTAGCTAGTATCCTTAACATGTTTAAGTCAAGTTTTGCTAGGCTTTTATATAGGGAGCTATAAAACGCGAAAGTCTTAACTCTCACGGGTTAAGAACAAGAACTTTTCGCAAGTTCCTATAATTGATCCTAGAGAGTCGTTTATCAAGGGAACTTTAAAATGCGATTTCTAAACTTGAAAGAGTCTAAGAATTTGCAAGATCCTATAGGCGACTCGAAAACCCAAAACTTTGATTTAATAGGGTGAGCATCCACGAGTCTCATTCCTTGAGATTTTAAACTGTGGAGAACGAGAGATGATAGAGTCAATTATAAGTCCGGTATTCTTTCGTGAATTTATGTGAGTTAATTATAAGCCTATTCTCCCATCACTTGCTAATAAATTTATCTGCTAATAAATAAGGTTGTACGATTTGAAAAGTTACTTAGCTTCTAGCCCCAGATCGTTTAAAAGTTGCTCGGTATGGATTAGAGTTCATAGCCAAGGCATAACTTATTGAAGCGGGACGCGAAGATTGACGAGTCCGAAAAGGCCCTAACAAGGCATGAGGGCTATGTTTTGTTGCTAAAGATCCAAAGTGATGTGAAGAATCATTTATCGAAAATCAATATGAAGGATCGAGACACACGACGTAAAGCAAAACTCCCCAAAAGTCATGGAGAAGTGTATCCGAAAAGACCCTAACAAGGTATGAGGATAAATAGATCCAAGTCATAAAAGGAGGCGGATCGTTGTATATCAAAGTCCAAAATAAAGATTGGAGAAAAATGAAGAAGTCGTGGTCCAAGTATGAATCTCTCAAAACTTCAAGTGAAGAAATTCCTATATGAAGAGAAGACCATTATTTCATGAACGTCTCTCAAGATTTGAAGTATGAAGTCGCTGCCAAATATCGGTCCGAGAAAGGTCTCAAATCGCGAAGCGAGTTATGCCAAGATATGAACTTTATGAGGTCCCGAGAAGCAGTTTTAAAAGATTTGGTCCTTTAGCTAACTATTAATTAAATCGTTTACTTTATTTTCAGACTAAATAACTATCAAAATAAGTCAAACAATGCATCCACGTGATCATTCAAGACAATAATAAAATATAAGAGATACCCATAGGAATAAGGGAGTCTAAGTGAATAATTGGCCCACATGAGTCCGTGTTAGTTTACTAACTTATAATAACAATGATCTCGTTTTTAAGCTTGGTTTGGAGAAAGTGAAAAGTTGAGGATGATGATTATTCATGACATTTCCAAAACCCAAGGTATGCTTTTTAATTTCTTTGCTTTGAATTTTTGTAATTTTCTATCTTTTTAATTAAGGCCAACATGGATTAGTTATGATGAAGAATGTAAACGTGCTTTGTAACTAATGCATTGCATGAGGACATTGCAATGGTCAAGTGTAGGGGATTTGATATGTGTGAAAACACACATCTTTTCTACCACTTAATTGCAATAATAACCGGACCAAAACGTGTATTTTATGTCTTTTATGTCAGAATTATGCGTGGTTTGTGTTTTTGTTGTGATTTAGGACGAAAAGGTGAAAAGTGGAGAAAACACACGAATTCACGGGCATTTACGGACTTTTATTGAAGAAAAAGATGAAAGACGAAGTCAAGAAGTCAAGAGTGCAAAAAGAACGGAAGTCCAAGACCAATTCTGAAGATTTATCGAAGAAAAAGTCAAAAGACGGAAGTTTACTTAAAGACGAGGAACTCAAGTCTTATTTATCGAAGAATTAAAAGACGAGTCCAAAGAAATCCCGAGCCAAAAGTCGTTAAAGTCCAAGATTAAAGAAGATTTGAAGGCTTAAGGACTAATGGCGCAATTAACAAAAAGATTAAAGAAGAGGAGGGACCTAAGCATGCAATTAAGGAAGAAAGGAAAGAGGGGAGGAAGTTTCCTCTAACCTCTCCCCTAATCACCTATAAATACTCTCATTTTCATTTCATTTAGTTTTGTTGGTGGCTTGACAAACCATCCTTCCACTTTCATTTATGCACCTTTAATTACTTGCACATTTAAATACATGTTTTGCACCTTTAATTACCTTTAATTTCAAGTAAGTGTTTCTTTTAATTACTTGCACCATTACTTTATCTTGTTAATCTTCTTCTACCTTTCTTTGATTTACACGTTTTTAACTTGTTGATTTGTTAAAGGTTTGATTTTTATGCTTTTGATTGCTTTAAATCTCTTATTTTCATAGCTTATTTGATTTATTTTCAAGTTTATATAGTTTTTACAAAAGTTATTTTTATATAAAAAGTTGTTTTTCTTAAAGTTTATTAATTTCGTGTCTTAAAAGTTTTAAACTTTCAGTTTCGTAGCTTATTTTTGCACGTTTTTACCTTAGGATTTCGTCTTGTGCTTATTAGAAACTTAGCTTATTTTTGTAGCTTATTTTGTGTGCTTTTCCCCGTTTTCCGATCGTGACAATCGGAAGGGGGTTATACATTCCGATCGGTTCCAATCTGAAAAGGGTTTTAATATTCCGATTGGGGGATGTCTTGGTATTCCGATCAGAAAAGGTAAGTGGTATTCCGATCGTATGTGAGTGACAACATTCCGATTGGTTCTTCACCCCTCATTCCGATTGAGGTGCATGATTGGTATTCCGATTGGGTAGTGACAGTTATTCCGATCGTAGGGTTCCGATCACCATTCCGATCAAGTCTCACCCCATATTCCGACGGGATCATTATTCCGACCAGGTAGGTTTTCATCATTCCGATCTGGGTGTCTTGAGATATTCCGATCAGTGTAAGTGACAGGTATTCCGATCTGAATCTTTCGAGCAACATTCCGACAGGTTTAGTGATATTCCGATCGGGTTGATCGGAATATATTCCGATTGGGGGAGTTATTTGCCATGTTTTGTCTTGTTTAAATTTTTAGTTTTCGTTTTTAATACTTGTTCATTTTTAATTCTCGTCACGCTTTTATTTTTAGTCATTTTAATTAATTTACTTTTCAAAAAGCTTTTAAATATTGCACCTTTCTTTTTAATTAGACTTAGATTTAATTTCACACTTTATTTTAATACTTGCTCTTTACCTTAACGACATTTACCTTTAAGTCTTTGCACATTTAAATTTAAAAACCACCAAGAATATTTGTTTCCACCAAAATAAAACTGAGTCACATAGAGAACCTAGATCAATTCGATTAGACCAACACAACGAACATATAATTTTTATACTGAGTAAAATCCAGTTATTAGAGAAACCTTTGTATATGTATATGACAATCTAAGTGTTATGCGGAATTAACACTGAAACAAGAATACACAAGATGTAAACAAACTTTCACTTTGATTAATGATATCAAACTTGCTTACAATGAAAGTGTTTAACGTATGAAAACTTATATTGAACAATAACCTAAAGGTCTTCTTTTATAGACATAAGAAGCCTAGTACAATAATCTACGTATCATCTATTCTAGGTAAAGATAAATATAGAAAATACATTGTTGTTCCTATCTTTACTAGAAGTAATCTAGAACATAATAAACGTGTAGATCATATCCTTCCATCAGTGCTTGTCTTCAATGTATCAACGCTTGACTTTGTCTTGTCAACGCTTGATCTGTCAGCGTTTGTTTTCTTCCTATCAACGCTTGTTTTACTCTTGTCAGCCCTCAAGTAGACTGGCTATATTTTTATTCCCAACAATCCTCCCCTAAACTTGATATCTACTCTAGCAATCAAGTTTCTGAATAAACATTAAGAACTAGATGAATCTTACAACACTTATCATATTTGTAATAAATAAATCTGATCAAATCTTTGGCCACGACACTTGAATAATCAATTTCCAACTGAGTAGTCTTCATCTTCTCCAAGACTTCCTTGGACATGAAATACTGACCATCTACAAGTAGATACTCAGCAAACTTTGTAGAACTCAAATCATAAACTCCAGCAACTGAATACAATCTCCATTGAAGACCACTGAGGTTATCTTCAAGATTGTGACAATCCGTCAATTTATGGTTGATATTTTATTCTCAAATATTAATTAAAAATATTATTTTAATGTTATATTATGAACTCACTTATTTTTGGGAAGTAATTTGGATTTACGTCTTGAAGTAGCATCGACTACGTCTAAACCGGAGGATTCTACGTTACGTGCTTACGTTTACATACACCGTTTTGGTGACAGTCCGACATTTCAGAAAATAAATTTATCCGTGAATATTATTTTGAGATTTTAAATTTGTTTTGGTTCATAAACTCACACATTTACGAGAAGAGATTAGGACTTACGATTTTACTTTAACGTCCTTTACGACTAAACCGGAAACCTTAGGATTACGTATTTACGTTTTCGAACTCTGTTTTTGATGAGACAATTTTTATTAGATTCGTTTTGTGCCGTTGATTCATAATTTATAAAAACGTTTTTCGTAAAACGACCCGAGGGCACGCAAATCGAGGAAACTAGAATCGAGGAATACCCGTAAATTAGTGGGATGAGAGAAGATAAATCTTGCCCCACCCCACTAGCATGGGATGGCCAAAAGGGACACCACATCAAAGATGTGGCACCCTTGTAAACTACTAGCTTACACTTGTAAGCTTAGCCTTATTTTTAAGGAAACTTTCCATCAAAACCACTAGCACAAACAAAACCATTTCTCATTCATGCAAAAACAACTCTCACTTCTCTCTTCCTCCTCTAGATGCCGTCCCATACTCCCCATAAACACCTCACTTTGATCAAATTTAACCATAAACATTTGTTATAATTAACCTATGTTAACCTCCATTCAAAGAGATGAAGATTGGTGCAAGTTTTAACATCCAAGGAGAAGTTTTGTTGGTGTCTTGGGGCTGATTTTACACAAGGAGTTCTTGAAGAATGGTGGTCTTGAAGATGGTCTTGGTTATTCACAAGTTTCTCCATCAAAATCCATGTCTTGATCACAACCTACATCATCATGGTGGTATAAAGATAGTTCTTCTCATCCTCTTGTTATTTTTGATTATGTATTCTTGTATTTCTTTTACTTATGTATATGTATATGATGATTAATGATGATTAAAAATATTGTGTGGGGATTTGGTGTTGATAAACATGGTTAAAAAGATGAAAAACTATAAGAAACAAGGTTAAAATCTTGTTTAAATTGTTGGCTGTATAAAACAGTAAAGAACCATGTGATGAACTGATAAAATGGCATAGATTAATGGATATAAAGTAATTAATATGTCTTTTACACATGTGAGAGTTAGCCATGCAATGGAATCATTAGGATGAGTGAGATATGATCAAAACAAGTTTAGAGTACAAGTCTGAGTTCACTGTTTTGGACGATTTTTAGAAAATACTTAGAGGCTGATTCAACAGTATCTATAGTAGAGTTAAATGGAGCAAATATCATTTAGTTTATGTCATAAAAATTTGAGCTTCTATCTCCATATAGAACTCTAGATATGACAGTTTTGGTGAACATGAAAATAAAAATCAGATTTTGAGAAATTAAAGTATAATAGTATTATATAAGCACTCAACTAAAAATAGTATAAAATGTGAATTAAAACCCACTAACTTATATAATACATTTATATAAATATGTATAAGGATAAATAAATGGACATTTTATAAAAATGGTAGTTTGATAAGTTTTATAAGTTATAAAACTATAAACATGATTTTTACGACTTTTTCGGCTATTACCGTAAAATTAACGTTTTTGTTGAATAAAACTTAGACGGTTGGACCCGTCTAATGTAAACTTTTATAAACTCATATATTGATATATAAATATATATAAAAAGTAAAAACCGATAAAACCCGAACTATATAACATACGGACATTAACGGGCTAAGTTAACGTTATTGGACTAATAATACAACAAAATGGGCTAAAACACTTATAAACTTATTTATTGGGCTTAACCCATTTGGGCCCAACATGTAAAGTATAAATACTGATAATACAAGTATAAAATAGATTGATACAAGTTAAAGAACTTATAATAAGTTTATTGGACTTAAAATATGTAAATAGGTAAAACTAGTAAACTAGTATAAAAGTTATTGACACATAACACTAAAACGAGTAAATGAGAATATGTAAACCCACTTGATCATCATATATATAAAATCATCATATGTATACATAATTGTTATTTTTATAAAGTCATTGGACAAAAGTCTAAGACGAGTATTATTTGTCTAGGTTTCCGTGATTGAAGCACGTATCGTACGTCCGAATTGCCGATAACCCGCTTTCCCACATCAACGTGAGTTCATAGCCTCGCACACTTTTAAATGTTTTTATGAAATGTTTTATAAACCCGCGAGGGAGATAACATGTTAGTTTTTATAAAATAGGACACCATTTGTCCCGATTGTTTGTTTATTGATTTGGACCCGAATGATTGTATGACCCGATGAATGATTATATGGCCCGATAGATGAAATTAAATGGATTATTAAAGTTAGGTTATGTCACTAAAATTCACATTAGCATGAATTGTTAACTACCAGGATTTGGTAGACGCTTATGCATATAATAGTACTATTTGGGGACGATCACCCCAGTTCGCGCCTTGACGGTTGATCCCCGTCGTGCCACATTGATTGGTAAGCAAATTTATGTATGAGAAGATTTCCATAGCGTGACCTTTGTGACGACACGCTAATTTAGATGGGCAAAATGAGTTTCGGGCTAGCTACCCGTTGTTTGGTTTAGTAAGGTAACAATGTCATGCGGCTTATAATAATCCAATTAACGAAATACTACTATAAGCACCGAATTACGATGTATTGCCTGACTAGCAATACGGGGTCATACTATTGATTTTATGTTCGTATTTTGGTTTTATATAACCATATTCATATAACGGTTTTTATTTTATCTATACAACGTTGTAAAACGTTTTGTATGATGTTTTTACGACAATGGTTCGTATAATGATTTTTAAGGCAAATGCCTATATTATGATTTTGATAAGGATTTGTATAAAATGACTTTGGCTATTTTATGGCCTATTACGATGATTTGTACAAAATGATTTTCGGTAATAATTTTATACCGATGTTATATTAATGGTTTTATTAAACTCTATGAATTCACTCGGCGTTATTGCTGACCTTTCTTTTAACATGTTTTATCTCAGGTACTTGAAGGTAATTCTCGGGAAGGCAACAAGAATTCATGGCCCGCACCTAAATAATAGTTTCCATTCAAATTCTTTGTAAAACTTGTATGAAATATTATGACTTTGGACCTATGTAAATTTGATATTTATGAATGGAAATGCTTTATTATTAAACGACGCGATTTTTAAGCGTTGTCTATGATTTGAGTAATGTGCTATCCCGTAACACCAATGAGTCTTCCGCTGTATTGACTTGTATAAATTTGGGGGTGTTACAGTTTGGTACCAGAGCTCTCGTTATAGAGAACGAAAGATTTTTAAAACCAAGGTATTGAATAAAATATTTCAAAATCTTTTAACTAAAAACATTTTTCTAAAAATGTCTAAAAATCTTTTAACTATAACAGTGCCGAAGAATTCCCGAGTTACCAACAAGGCCAGACTGAGAAGTGTTATTTTAATATATATATATAACTTGGATTATATATATATGATGTAATTTGATTACATGATTGTTTGATAATTAGTTTTGATATTTATACGAGGTATTTATACGACGTAGATTGTCACAAGGAACCCGAAATCCCCTAGTAAATTAATCGAAGCTATTCTCGTAGGAATTCTAGCTAACCTAGATCTAAACCAAGTTGTGGATATTTATGATCCCAACAAATGGTTGATATTCGTAGAAATGTAGATATTAGTTGATTGTGAAATTGAAGAAGAATTGGCGAGATTAAATCTGATATCGATGCCATGACGATCTTTCCTTATAAAGTGGAGTTTGACAAAACGTTACCACCTAGAAAGATGTCATCTGATTCGTTGTCACCCGATTCTTAAATTTGAAATCGAAAGGGTGAATGTTGCACTTGAGGCTGTCATTGGAACCATTACCCAAAAGCCTCATGCCACTAGTACCTTTCCGAGAAGTCTAATTGAATGTACGAGTCATTTCATACTAGTGACTCATTTGATAACTATTGATGAAGGAGATATAGGATTTGAAATTAAGTGTTGTTCATATCGAGCTTTTATTTCCCTTCCAAGGTCTAAGAATAAGATTGAAAGCATTGAAAAATGAGGTAGGATATCGAATTGAGAATAAGTTGATTGAAACTTGAATAAAGTAAAATTTAACCCATATGGAATATGAGATTGTTAAGAGGAAGTCGTTAAGTTCTGTGATTGAATTATAAGGTTTTAATTGATTGTTGATTTGTGTTAAGTGTTGTTCCTAGGCCATTGTCCACTAACGAGGATGCCCATTGTCCAAGAAATAAATTGAAGAAATCTTCTTCTGAATTGAGACCGATGGATCTTCTGGGACATGTGGAACACCTAATGACTCTTGTAGATTAGTATTCATTGTGGTATCTTTTAAAAATCCCTAACATAACTGAGACATCAGTTGGTAGGATGAGTTCTGAGAATTGTATGACATAGTGACACGTAATGTGTTACGGTACAATTTTGACTTGTTTGTGATTTATGAAAAAGCCTACCTTTGATTGCTAAATCCTACATGTATCGATGATATCTATCTTTTATTCCTTCATCTTAATGATCGCATTAGTGATGCAACCATTGAACAAGTACTCATCTCGAATTGAGTTACGTTGTGGATTATTCTTTTTGAGCGCCATCGAGATCATGAACCTCATGATTAATTGGCTAAGCTCATTTCCTATCATATTGTAGTTAATTCTTGGTGAACAACTTTTCATCACTCTTTTGCAGATCACTCATTGTTTTTATAAAGATGAAACAGTATCCTTTGAGAAAATTGAATTTTTATCACTATATGAATTATTTAAAGTGAGACTTATAAATAATCATTATTGAAATAAAGTTGATTATGAAATACCTTGGAAAACTTAATTGTTTTCATAACAAAGAAAATCTTTGTAAATTTATTCTTGATTCTTATTTAAGAATTAAGCATGAAAGTGTTTTTATTATAAACATGATGATAAAATTTTGACGAACTGAGTATTGCATCGTTAATCTTGAAATTGTATATAGTTGCGCGTCTACATACAATTTAGAATGGACCATGCAAGGCTGATTAGTAGTCACCATAAAACTGATTAATAAACACTACATTTTCTTTAAAGATTGTGAAAGATTAAATTTTATGAGATCTGCATTAAGTGAAAAATAAGGACATAGTGTTAGGGACACCCACATATGTGCCTGTAGCATCTATTCTTCTGAATTGAATTTACTCATCTGTGGAAATTGTCTTATTTGACAATTGACAATTCTTTCTTGTCCAATTCTCTCGTAGTGAGATTCTTAGGAAAAGTATCTGATTACCGATTGTTGATAACCGACTGGATTTATCGACGTTCCTATCATTTCTTTTGATTTGGTTTCATTTGAATGACCTGGGTAACGATCCGAGGAGCTTTCGAATGCGTACTCAAATTATGAAAACATTGGATATATTCATATTCATTAAATGTTTTCGTCTGTATCTGATTTGAAATTTTCTCGTGTAGATTATGCGTTGACCTTACTCTTTTAATGGTAGTTGTGTCACCATATATCCTTGAACTTGTGAAGGATTATGAGTTATTATTGGTCTTTTGAGAAGTTCACATCTTATCGACGGCAATGAAACTGGAAAGTTGGTAGTGCCATTAGAATGGATTGATTGATTATGACATGGCGACATTGTCTTAATTGACGGGAACTCGAGTAGAATTCCCTTAAAAGATAAGATGTTGATTATCAAAAGTGATCTAAATGATTCTTGATGGATGACCATATCCTGCATTTAGACTTGAAATTATACCGTGAAAGGTTGCGAATTAGTTATAGATATTATAATCTAGAAAGAACTTAAAATAAATGTATTAAAAGGTGTTTATGTTATCTGAAATTTTAGAAGGTATTTGTTGGTAAATTACCTAGACTTTTGCCATTAAGACAAGTTGAATTTGGTATTGATTATATTCTCGGTGCTTCACCTGTGGCTTGTGCACTGTACGTCTGCACCATCTGAATTAAAGGAATTATCGTACAACTGAGAGAGTTGTCGGAGAAAGATTTTATTCTACCGAGCTCGTCATCATGAAGAGCTATGGTGTTATCATTCCTTATATTTATAGATTACTGTGAACTGAGTAAATTGACAATCGAAAACGATATCCATAACTCGAAATGGAAGATTTGTTCGATCATTTACAAGGATCTAGCGTATGTTTTAAAGATTTGATCCATGGCATGGTTATCATTAACTTCGCATCTGCGAAAAAGATTATCTATTCCAATCACCACATCCAGAACTTGTAATGAACATTATGAGTTTGACGTGATGTCGTTTGGATTGACTAATACACATGTAGCATTCATAATTTGGGTGAATCACGTGTGTAGGCTGTAATTTGATAAATTCATGCTTGTGATCATTAAGAACCATATGTTTGTTTATAATAATAAGAATGAGTTAATAATTATTTATAGATTGCCCTGAATTGGCCGAACAGTAAAAACCTGTACCTTGAGTATTTAACATGTGATTAAAGACTTAATCCTTTATATTATTTGACCGTGTGATTAATAGAAAATAGAATATATTGACTCTTCAAAAATTGGAACCATTAAGGCTTTGGGTTTTACCAAAAAGAAAGTGGAAATATGTTTTGACAAATGTTTTAACAAAGGATTTTTAAGGGATTATTCCCTTATACACAAATCATTTAACTAAACTCCTGTTTAGGGGTAAATGTTTGTGTATACCTCAAGACAACCTAAGAAGGATTGAGGAAACCGTTAAACCATGACTTAAAATTTGAAATGACAATTTTTGCTTTTCAACTAAGAAAATTTTTACCAAAGAATAAACAAAGATTTTTCAAACATTTAAGAATCTTATTAATTATTTTCGATAAATCAACAAAAATCTTGTTAATTAAATTCAAATTTATTTTGAACATTTTATATAATTGGTCGAACTAAGGAATTTAAAATTTTTACGTTTACGTTTCATAAAAATTTAATAATTATTATTTAATTAGTTGTAATAATTATCGACGCTTTAAACGTCGGATTAAGCAAAATTGATAAAAATGATAGCTGAAGCGAAACTGAAACTTAGAAAATATGAAGAAAGGTGAACGTAATTACTGACACATTATGTAGAAAATATAAAGAACCAATTAGAACACGTTCCTTAATAATGAAGGTGCAAAATAAATTGCCGAACAATAAAAAAAATAAACGATGTTTATAAAAAGTGGTTCACGGCTAATGTGAACCATTAGAATTTAAAAGCCGATGGCGTTAAATGTATAAAAGGCCACTTGTGGTTGCCTAAGTATTTTGAGATATAGTTATGTTGGAATCTTGTAAGTATAAGTATTCTATTCTTGTCATTTCTGATTTAATGTATCATTATCAGAAGAAGTTGTACTGATGGAAAAGTTATGAAGGCAGACACCGCCTCATACATTGGTAAACGTCTAGCTATTGCAAAGGTCATCATCTGAAATTGATTCGATTTGGGTCTTCGTCGACAGACTGACCAAATCTGCTAATATCATTCCTGTTAATGATAGATTCTTGATGAAGAAACTAACTCTTTTGTATTTAAAGGAGTTGTGTAAACATGGCGTGCCTGTATCGATCATCTCTATCAAGATACTCGCTTCGCATTGAATTTCTAGAGATTTGCTCATAAGTCATTAAGAACGAATCTTGATGAGAGTACTGTGTACCACCCCAATCGAAGAGACGAGGTAAAGTAACGATACAAAATACTATAAGTGTTGTTCTATGTTTGAATGATTGACCTTTTGTAATAAACCGTATAATCGCTTTCATTTGTAGAGATTATCATTGATAATCATCGTATTAGGATCAAGATCGAATCTTGTGAGGATATATATTAGAGCATCTGTAAGCAGGAGTTGGGATGAAGACACCCGACATACACCCATTGTGAGTTGGACATGTTTTTTAAGTTTAAGATTTCCTATGAACGCGAACCTAACCTTACAAAATACCCGACCCGCGAGACCTGAAATGATTGTTTAAATTAGAATCTGATTATTGACTGCCGGTAGTAGGCAGGAGGTTATGTGAATAGGAAATGTAGATCTTGAAGTGCCAGATGGGTAGCGAAGTTATGCCAAAAATTTTAACCATGGAAAACGAATTGATGATCTGGAAGATCATGGGATATAAGTCCCCGTTGTATGGGACCATTAAGATGACGTAAAAGATTGGTTTGAAAGGCATATAAGCTGGATCTACCCTAGGACTTCAAGTGCTGCGTGAATTATGTTTCGTATATCGAACTTGATAAAATGTCTATCAAGTGAAAATCTGATTGTTTCTAAGTAAAGTTTAGATCGGCGAAAAGTTGCATTCATCAAAAACCCGTGAACATCATGGATAGAGAAAGTAAGTCAACATTAAGCCTGATCTTATTCCCGTAGTTATGTTTGATGAAACTCGCTTATTGTAATGAATTACACTTGTGAGAAAAGACCAAATGTGGAGGAAATACCCATATGCCTTTAACTCTATAAGAAGCGAGTAGTAAGATGATCTTTGAGGACAAAGATCCTGTTTAGGGGTAAATGCTGTGACAATTCGTCAATTTATGGTTGATATTTTATTCTCAAATATTAATTAAAAAAATTATTTTAATGTTATATTTGGGAAGTAATTTGGATTTACGTCTTGAAGTAGCATATACTACGTCTAAACCGGAGGATTCTACGTTACGTGCTTACGTTTACATACACCGTTTTGGTGACAGTCCGATATTTCAAAAAATAAATTTATCCGTGAATATTATTTTGAGATTTTAAATTTGTGTTGGTTCATAAACTCACAAATTTACGAGAAGATATTAGGACTTACGATTTTACTTTAACGTCCTTTACGACTAAACCGGAAACCTTAGGATTACGTATTTACGTTTTCGAACTCCGTTTTTGATGAGACAATTTTTATTAGATTCGTTTTGTGCCGTTGATTCATAATTTATAAAAACATTCTTCGTAAGACGACCCGAGGGCATGCAAATCGAGGAAACTAGAATCGAGGAATACCCGTAAATTAGTGGGATGAGACAAGATAAATCTTGCCCCACCCCACTAGCATGGGACGGCCAAAAGGGACACCACATCAAAGATGTGGCACCCTTGTAAACTACTAGCTTACACTTGTAAGCTTAGCCTTATTTTTAAGGCAACTTTCTATCAAAACCACTAGCACAAAAAAAACCATTTCTCATTCATGCAAAAACAACTCTCACTTCTCTCTTCCTCCTCTAGATGTCGTCCCATACTCCCCATAAACACCTCACTTTGATCAAATTTAACCATAAACATTTGTTATATTTAACATATGTTAACCTCCATTCAAAGAGATAAAGATTGGTGCAAGTTTTAACATCCAAGGAGAAGTTTTGTTGGTGTCTTGGGGCTGATTTTCCACAAGGAGTTCTTGAAGAATGGTGGTCTTGAAGATGGTCTTGGTTATTCACAAGTTTCTCCATCAAAATCCATGTCTTGATCACAACCTACATCATCATGGTGGTATAAAGATAGTTCTTCTCATCCTCTTGTTATTTTTGATTATGTAATCTTGTATTTATTTTACTTATGTATATGTATATGATGATGAATGATGATTAAAAATATTGTGTGGGGATTTGGTGTTGATAAACATGGTTAAAAAGATGAAAAACTATAAGAAACAAGGCTAAAATCATGTTTAAATTGTTGGCTGTAACAGTAAAGAACCATGTGATGAACTGATAAAATGGCATATATTAATGGATATACAGTAAGTAATATGTCTTGTACACATATGAGAGTTGGCCATGCAATTGAATCATTAGGATGAGTGAGATATGATCAAAACAAGTTTAGAGTACAAGTCTGAGTTCACTGTTTTGGACGATTTTTAGAAAATACTTAGAGGCTGATTCAACAGTAGCTATAATAGAGTTAAATGGAGCACATATCATGTAGTTTATGTCATAAAATTTTGAGCTTCTATATCCATATAGAACTCTAGATATGGCAGTTTTGGTGAACATGAAAATAAAAATCAGATTTTGAGAAATTAAAGTATAATAGTATTATATAAGCACTCAACTAAAAATAGTATAAAATGTGAATTAAAACCCACTAACTTATATAATACATTTATATAAATATGTATAAGGATAAATAAATGGACATTTTATAAAAATGGTAGTTTGATAAGTTTTATAAGTTATAAAACTATAAACATGATTTTTACGACTTTTTCGGCTATTACCGTAAAATTAACGTTTTTGTTAAATAAAACTTAGACGGTTGGACCCGTCTAATGTAAACTTTTATAAACTCATATACTGATATATAAACATATATAACAAGTAAAAACCGATAAAATCCGAACTATATAACATACGGACATTAACGGGCTAAGTTAACGTTATTGGACTAATAATACAACAAAATGGGCTAAAACACTTATAAACTTATTTATTGGGCTTAACCCATTTGGGCCCAACATGTAAAGTATAAATACTGATAATACAAGTATAAAATGGATTGATACAAGTTAAAGAACTTATAATAAGTTTATTGGACTTAAAATATGTAAATAGGTAAAACTAGTAAACTAGTATAAAAGTTATCGACACATAACACTAAAACGAGTAAATGAGAATATGTAAACCCACTTGATCATCATATATATAAAATCATCATATGTATACATAATTGTTATTTTTATAAAGTCATTGGACAAAAGTCTAAGACGAGTATTATTTGTCTAGGTTTCCGTGATTGAAGCACGTATCGTACGTCCGAATTGCCGATAACCCGCTTTCCCACATCAACGTGAGTTCATAGCCTCGCACTCTTTTAAATGTTTTTATGAAATGTTTTATAAACCCGCGAGGGAGATAACATGTTAGTTTTTATAAAATAGGACACCATTTGTCCCGATTGTTTGTTTATTGATTTGGACCCGAATGATTGTATGACCCGATGAATGATTATATGACCCGATAGATGAAATTAAATGGATTATTAAAGTTAGGTTATGTCACTAAAAGTATCATTAGCATGAATTGTGAACTACCAGGATTTGGTAGACGCTTATGCATATAATAGTACTATTTGGGGACGATCACCCCAGTTCGCGCCTTGACGGTTGATCCACGTCGTGCCACATTGATTGGTAAGCGAATTTATGTATGAGAAGGTTTCCATAGCGTGACCTTTGTGACGACATGCTAATTTAGATGGGCAAAATGAGTTTCGGGCTAGCTACCCGTTGTTTGGTTTAGTAAGGTAACAATGTCATGCGGCTTATAATAATCCAATTAACGAAATACTACTATACGCACCGAATTACGATGTATTGCCTGACTAGCAATACGGGGTCATACTATTGATTTTATGTTCGTATTTTAGTTATATATAACCATATTCATATAACGTTTTTTATTTAATCTATACAACGTTGTAAAACGTTTTGTATGATGTTTTTACGACAATGGTTCGTATAATGATTTTTAAGGCAAATGCCTATATTATGATTTTGATAAGGATTTGCATAAAATGACTTTGGCTATTTTATGGCCTATTACGATGATTTGTACAAAATGATTTTCGGTAATAATTTTTGTTGGAAATACGTTTTACGTATTAAGAAGGATCGGTCACTCCAACGATAGTTCATGTAATAGCTCGTAGTTTAGTTAATCTTCTTTACTTATCAAACAAGTCCAAGCCTAGCCTACAACATGTGTAGGCCGGCCCAAAAGTGTAAGCCCAAGCCCATTACAAGGATTGGGTATATAAACCCTCTCCTTTGATGGAGAGGGGTGTGGTTTCATTATTTTTCACATAATAAACATTAATTTCTCTCTCTAGCTTTGTGTGAAATCCACCATCTCTCTATCTCTTTCTCTCTCTAGAAAAATAAGCAAGATTTACAATCCTTCAAATGGTATCAAGAGCCATGGGATGATTGTATTGTTCATGTGTTTGTGTTCTTGATTCATACGCCATTTTTGATCCATTTTCACACGTCCAAATTTTTTTTTGTGTTTTTGATGGTTTTTTCTTGATACAAATCTTCTACATAGTTGTGGTAGGGATTTGGTATAGTTACTTTGGCTAAAAACACAAAATTTTTGGGTGTTTTGATCATTTTTTGGCTTAAAATCACGAATTGGTTGAGTTTTGTCCGAGAAAAGTGGAAAATATTCCGATCTGGTCAAATCGGAAAAGGGTTTACTTATTCAGATCGGCATTCCGATTGGTTGGTATTCAGATTGGGCATTCCGATTGGCATTCAGATCGGCATTCCGATTGGTTGATATTCAGATTGGGCATTCCGATTGGCATTCAGATCGGCATTCTGATTGGTTGGTATTCAGATTGGGCATTCCGATTGGCATTCAGATCGGCATTCCGATTGGTTGGTATTCAGATTTGGTACATTCCGATTGGCATTCAGATTGGGTATTCCGATCACTCATTCCGATTGGTATTCAGATTAGGTGCATTTCGATCAAGGTATTCCGATTTGGGAGATTCCGACTGATATTCCGATCACTATTCCGATAACAAAATTATTCCTTAAAAAATTTCGAATCGTGTGTAATTTTGACTTGGAATTTTTGGTTTATTGAGAACATATTTTAGGGGATTTGAACATTGTTTCTCGACTTCAACTCACAACAACAAACACATTTACTTTCTTTCATTGATCGATCAAAGTTTGTAAATCTTAACTTATTAAAATGGAGTACACATCTCTTACGGATAAGTCCATCCTATCGGGTACGGATAATCGTCCACCAATGTTGGTGAAGACTATGTATGAGGAATGGGCTTCCCGAATGGAACTTTATATGTTGAACAAGGAGAATGGACATCTCATTTAGGCATCGGTGCTCAATGGACCATTAGATTATGGTACAGTGACGGAAGGTACGACTACTCGTCCTCGCACAACGGGTGAGTTGACTGGAGATATGAAGATTCAAGATAAATGTGATAAGTATGCTACAAACATCATTCTCCAAGCCCTTCCTCCAGATGTCTACAAACTCGTCAGCAAACACAAAGTTGCCAAAGAGTTATGGGATAGAATTCGGGTTCTAATGCAAGGCACCTCGTTAACTAAACAAGAACGAGAGTGTAAGCTTTATGATACTTTTGATAAGTTTGCCTATGTGCTAGGGGAGACTCTCAATGATTACTATCTGAGATTTACCCTATTGTTGAATGAGCTCAATATCTATGGCATGACAATTCCTACCTTTCAATTGAACACCAAGTATTTGAACACTCTTCCTTCAGAATGGAAAAAATACGTGACGGATGTTAAATTGGCTAAGGACTTGCATAACACCAATGTGGATCAACTTCAAGCCTTTCTTCAACAACACGAATGCCATGTGATCGAGGCTCGGTTGTCTACACCTCAAGTTCATGATCCACTTGCAATGTATGCTTCTCAACAAAACATGGCTTATACTTATCAGCAACCATCATACTTGCAGCAGACACCACCACACAACTATCAGCAACCACAGCAACCATCTAATCCACCACTAGTGATGCCACAACAAGCATTTCAACAAGGTGTTCATCAACAATCTTTTCCACAGCAACCACCATATCAGACATCACCATCACAAGCCAACACCTCTCCATTGGGCTATACTCCTCAGCAAGGATATTTTCCAATTGAAGCACAACCAGCACAAGCTTTCTACTCTAATGAACTTCCACCAATCGAAGCACCGATCTTTACACCAAATGATACGCCAGCTGATGTTCTAAACCATCTCACAGCCTACTTGTCAAAACTTGTTGCAACTAGAGGATTTCCACCAACAAACAATCAGCTCCGCACCTCATCAAATCCTCGACAACAAGCCACTGTTCAAGATGGTCAAGTGATGGTGCAACCTATTCAGGGAAGGCAAAATTCATATGGACCTCCTACAAGGACTGGGAACAATCAAGTTGTGAATTCTCAAGCTAATGGAAATGGAAGTCCTAGTGGTCCTAAAAAGGTTGTGACTTGCTACAATTGCCGAGGACAAGGTCATATGGCTAGGGAATGCACTCAGTCGAAAAGGAGGAGGGATGATGCATGGTTTCGTGAGAAGATGTATTTGGTTGATGCTCAGTCTAAGGGGAAGATTTTGGATTCAGAGGAGTTAGCATTTCTTGCAGACCCAGGGGCAGCAGATACTGAAGGCATTGCAGTCGTCTCCACTTCTAATGCAGCTTATCAAGCGGACGATCTTGATGCATACGATTCGGATTGTGATGACATTCACTCTGCCCAAGCTGCTCTCGTTGCTAATCTCTCTCACTACGGTTCTGATGTCATCAGTGAGGTACCAACCACATCTAATAATATTGATGATAACCAACATCAAGTTGGGCATGAAAATGACAACCTCGAACAGCATTCGGGGACTAGTAACTCAAATGATGTGGTACCCAATCCAACACATTTGAGTGAACCTCAACCAAATGCTACGACGGGTATGGAATCTTATGCTCAACATGATTTGGTCATGGTGCCTAAACATATTATTGATCAAATGCATATGGCCCTCAGACAATCCGTAGATACGAATTCCACCCTAACTGCTGAGCTTGCGTTGCATAAAGAAAAGGTCAAAACTTTTGAAATGGTCCCTCAAGAAGAGAAAATAACATGTTCTGAATTTGACCAATTTCGTTTTGAAAAGATTGAACACTTGAAAGAAATAGAATCATTAAAAGCTAATCTTTCCAATGAATTAAAAGAAAAAGAGTCGGTTGTCAATGATTTTCAGAAACTTAAAATGGATTTCGAAACTCTCGAGTCTAAAAAGGTTGAATCGGAAATTAATGCTACCAAACTTCTTAAATTCAAAGAACAACAGCTTTTAAAACAATACGCTTCCACAGAAAAGGTTCATCTTTTAACTAAATCATTTAAAGAATTTGAACTTAAGCGTCTTCAAGATTTACCACCTAATCCCGGTTATGCAAAACAAGCTCAGGAATATATTCCCGGTCTTTATGATATGACCATAATTGGCAAATCGAAAGAAGCACCTTTTGTTCGTAGTACTAAGGAGACACAATCACTTGGGGATGAAACTCATTCTAAAATGCTTTCAAAATTCCATACAATTGATT
This sequence comes from Glebionis coronaria, assembly GCA_025667525.1. Lineage (NCBI taxonomy): Eukaryota > Viridiplantae > Streptophyta > Magnoliopsida > Asterales > Asteraceae > Glebionis > Glebionis coronaria. The sequence goes on from CM046877.1 coordinate 156,022,859, forward strand.
ATGATCAACATAACAAAGATCAATTTTCGAAAAAGACACGCATTCGCTTACAAAAGGAATTAGCAGAATTAACAGTTCTTGTGCCCCAAAGTTTGTCAAATGAAAACCTTCCTAGTACGTCTCCTACACTCGTCAAAAAGGATTTAACGAAGTTAATTCCACCGGTAAGTAAGGCGTCCATTAACTTAAATACGGTTCACCAACACTTAGCCGATTTTGACAAGGTCATTTTGGAACGTACGACGGCCACGGCCATAACGGAAGGTGAATGGAACTTTGAGCACACTAGAGCTGCGTTTCGAGATGAAATTGTTTCGTTTGTAAACAATGTTAAATCTTGTCTTCGTAATATTGATCAAGATTTGTTTTTGGAAATAGAAGAAGTTAGACGTGTTTTCAATGAAATGGAAGATGCTTATGAAAACAGTTTACTTGAAATAGAACGGGTTTCACGCCATAATGATCTGCTTCTGAATCAAGTGATGTCTCATGATATAGTTTCTGTCTGTGTGAATACAAGTGTTGATAATGATTCTATTGTGCATAATGTTGAATCTGTGGATAATGTGGTAGATAGTACTTGTCACGAATCTGACGCTGAATTTTTAAAGCTTCAAGATTCATATTCTTCGCTTTCAAAACGTTTTGATGAGATTCAAACACATTGTATTTCGCTTGAATGCAAGCAACAATTTATTCAAGAAATCTTTGAAACGTCATTCGAAGGTGTTAATATCGATGATGCAAATTTTGAAAAGAATTTTCGATTGAATTTACAATCAAAACAGCGTCAGCCAAGTGACAAGGTTGCTAAGTCTTTGCCGATAGCCATAGAGAAATCTAAGGAGAATAACTGTGTGAACGTACTTGAGGCCGCTGAGAATTTTAAACTTGATCTAGATAATCGAGTTTCCAAGATTTTGTCCAAAGTTGATAACTTAAAACAGAAAAATACACGACTCTTCGATTCAGTAAAGCCCGCATGTGTTGATACCATTGCACAGAATCAATCATTGATTGAACAATTGAATCGAAAGTCGGTGGAAATATCTGATTTGAGGGAACAAATTTGTGATAAGAATCTGGTCTTGGCTGAGTTAAAGGAAACACTTCGAACTCTAAAAGGTAAGAATGTTGTGGATAACGCAGCCACTATCTCAGCTTCGTCCTCTAGTCCAATCAAAAGGAACCTAATAGCCGTCACACCACTTAACAAGGGCCCTAAGACTAAACCATCTCAAACTTTGGTCACTAAAGATAAGGCAGAATCAAAACTAGCTTCTAATATTCCCGTGTTGCCTTCTACAGGAGTAATCACCACTACTAAGGCTCAAAGATCTAAGCTTAAAAGAAACAAGAAGAATGATAGGATCTTGCCCCCATCTAGTAGTCAAGTGAAGAAGAAAGTAGAAGCCCATCCTAGGAATGTTATTTCTGTTTTGAATAAAAAGAATCATGTATCTAAACCTAAAGGCTCTGCGGTTGTGCAGTGTTCTAAGCCTACTGTGAATTCTAATTTAAAATGTTGGAATTGCAATGAATGTATGTTTTCTAGTCGTCATGATTCTTGCCTTATTGACCATGTGAATGAGATGTATGCCCAGAAAAATGGATTAGAATGGAAACCGACTGGGAAGGTGTTAACCCAAGTTGGTTGGATGTGGCGCCCCACTGGTAGAACTTTCACTATAGTAGGAAATACGTGCCCTTTGACTAGGATCACTCCCACTAAAGCGAAGAAAGCGTGCCCTTTAACTAGGAGTACCAAGGCTACCAAAACACAAGCGTGTCCTTTAACTAGGAACACCAACACTACTGTAGGAACAAAGTGCCCTTTAAATAGGTCTACTCCCACTGTAGTGCCCGCTAATACTCCAAAACCTCAGCAAATTGGAACAGTAAAACCTGTAAATGCTAAAACTCACATTAGAAAATGCAGGAAATCTAAGGATAACAAAAATGTTAGCAATTCTGATAATAACATATCTGTATCTGCTAACACTCCGGAACCAATAGTTTCCAATGCATTGTCTACTGTTGTGATTGAAAACAGGTGGTCCAAATTGTTCTCTGGTATTTGGACTCTGGTTGCTCCAAGCATATGACCGGAGATCGCTCTCAGCTCAGAAATTTCGTCAGCAAGTTTCTTGGTATGGTTCGATTTGGGAATGATCATATTGCAAAGATAATGGGTTACGGTGAATATCATATTGGGAATGTTATAATTTCAAGAGTGTATTATGTGGAAGGTCTCGGTCACAACTTATTTTCTGTGGGACAATTTTGTGATGCAAACCTAGAAGTTGCTTTTCGAGAGCATACCTGCTTCATTCGTAATTTGGAAGGGGTTGATTTATTGAAAGGTACTCGAGGGAATAATTTGTATACTTTGTCGCTACAAGACATGATGGCCGCTTCTCCCGTATGTCTTCTCTCCAAAGCATCGAAGACTAAGTCATGGTTATGGCATCGACGGTTATCTCATCTTAACTTTGACGCTATTAATCATTTGGCGAAAAACGAACTTGTTCGTGGTCTTCCTAAACTTTCTTTTCACAAGGATCATTTGTGTTCCGCGTGTACAATGGGGAAAAGCACTAAGAAGTCTTACAAACCCAAGACGGAAGACACCAACCAAGAGAAACTTTATCTTTTGCATATGGATCTTTGTGGACCAATGCGTGTTGAAAGTCTTAGTGGCAAAAAGTACATCCTCGTTATTGTCGATGATTACTCTCGGTTTACATGGGTGAAATTTCTTAAAGCCAAGAATGAGGCACCTAAATTCATCATCGGATTTCTCAAGATGATTCAAGTGCGTCTCAACACTACTGTCCGACGCATTCGTACAGATAATGGAACCGAATTTGTGAATCAAATTTTGCGTGATTATTATGAAGAAGTTGGCATTTCTCATGAAACATCCGTTGCACGCACTCCACAACAAAACGGTGTCGTTGAAAGGCGAAATCGCACACTTATGGAAGCTGCTCGAACGATGTTAATTTACGCAAAGGCTCCATTGTTTTTATGGGCAGAAGCAGTATCTACAGCAGTGTACACCCAAAACCGGTCACTAATTCGTAAACGCCATGGTAAAACACCTTATGAGCTTCTCCATGGAAAAGTACCAGATTTATCATATCTTCATGTATTTGGTTCTCTTTGCTACCCAAATAATGATGGTGACAATTTGGGAAAACTTCAACCAAAGGCTGATATTGGTATTTTCATTGGTTACGCACCCTCAAAGAAGGCATACCGAATCTACAACCGTAACTCTCGCAAGATCCTCGAAACTATGAATGTTGATTTTGATGAGCTGACAGCAATGGCTTCTAAGCAAAGCAGCTCTGAACCCGCACTTCATGAAATGGGACCCAGTTATATTAGTTCTGGTCTTGTCCCAAACAACCCTACTTCATCATCATTTACACCACCTACTAGGAAGGAATGGGATACGTTGTTTCAACCGTTCTTTGATGAATTCTTCACTCCTCCAAGTATTGTTGCTCCAGAACCTGAAGTAATAGCTCCGGTAACTGAAGTTGTCGCTCCAGCAACCGTTGCACAATCAGATACATCTGCACCAACAATTGGTCAAGATATACCTTCAACAAGTAATTCTCAACCAACACATGTTTCAACTACCCATATCATGCCTATTGATGATGAAGAGGATGATGATGATCACGATTTGGAATTCGCTCAAATGCGTGAACTTACATTCTTTGGTGTATCTATTCCCGACCCTAATCAAGTCGGGTCGTCCACCTCAGAGGAAGCTCCTTCTACAGTTTACTCCAATCCACGGATTCGTGAACATGACAGCAAGTGGACAAAGGATCATCCTATAGATTCTATTATTGGTGACCCTAATCGTCCAATATCCACACGAAGTCAGTTACAAGAAAGTGCACTGTTTTGTCACTTTGATGCTTTTCTCACTGAAGTTGAACCTAAGACATGGCAACAAGCTTTTACTCAATCCTGTTGGATAGAAGCTATGCAAGAAGAACTTAACGAATTCATACGTCTTGATGTTTGGGAACTTGTCCCATGCCCGGATCAAGTGCAATTACTCACTTTGAAATGGGTTTACAAGGTGAAACTCGATGAGTTAGGCGGAATATTGAAGAACAAAGCTCGACTAGTAGCTCGTGGATACAAGCAACTATTGGGCATCGACTTTATGGAATCCTTTACACCTGTTGCCCGTTTGGAAGCTATTCGACTATTCCTTGCTTATGCAGCCCATATGAATATGATCGTCTATCAGATGGATGTGAAGACGGCGTTTCTTAATGGTGAACTCAAAGAAGAGGTCTATGTTCAACAACCAGATGGTTTTGTGAATCCTAATTATCCTAATCATGTGTACAAGCTTAAGAAGGCTCTCTATGGGTTGAAGCAAGCTCCTCGCGCATGGTATGATCTATTGTCACAATTCCTCATTATGCAAGGCTTCGCTAAAGGCAAGGTGGATCCCACACTGTTCATTCAGAAACGAGGTAAAGATATGATTATGGTACAAATATATGTTGATGATATTATATTTGCAGCCTCGACCCAAACCTTATCGGATGAGTTTGGGACACTCATGTCTTCCAAGTTTAAGATGTCAATGATGGGCAAGGTATCATTCTTCTTAGGTCTTCAGATATCTCAGAGTCCCAGAGGCATCTTTATCAATCAATCCAAGTATGCCCTTGAATCGCTTAAGAAGTATAAGATGGAATCTTGCGACCCCGTGGATACTCCAATGGTGGAACGAACTAAGCTTGATGCAGATCCTCATGGAGTTGCCGTTGATCCGACACTTTATCGTGGAATGATCGGTACTCTTCTGTATATCACAGCCAGTCGACCTGATCTTCAGTTTGCTATATGTATGTGTGCCAGGTATCAAACTAGGCCTACTGAGTTACACTTAGCTACTGTTAAAAGGATCTTTCGATATCTTAAAGGAACCATTAATCGGGGACTTTGGTATTCGAAGGACTCTTCTATTTCACTAATGGCATATGCAGATGCGGATCACGCGGGTTGTCAAGATACCAGGCGTAGCACGAGTGGAACTTTGCAACTACTAGGAGATCGACTAATCAGTTGGGCATCGAAAAGGCAGAAAAGCGCTGCAATCTCAAGTACGGAAGCAGAATACATAGCTATGTCCGGTTGTTGTGCTCAAATTCTTTGGATGAGATCGCAATTAACCGACTATGGTCTAGGTTTCAACAAGATTCCGATGTACTGCGACAACAAGAGTGCCATTGCCTTATGCTGCAACAATGTTCAATTCTCCCGGTCGAAGCATATTGACATTCGCTACCACTTCATCAAGGAGCAAGTGGAAAATGGAGTAATAGAGCTTTACTTTGTCCGATCTGAGTATCAATTGGCGGATATTTTCACGAAGGCTTTAGATCGCGCTCGAATTGAATTTTTGGCCGACAAGCTAGGAATGAGAACTTTCTCGCCTGAGACTCTAAAGGAACTAGCAGATGAAGCGAAAGAATAGTGGTGGTAAAACTATTCTCCGTATCCTTGGTGATCATTTGTATATATTGTTTATATTCTTATCCATAAAAGCAAAATACAAAAATATAAAATCATATAAAAACCATAAAAATTGAAAAATCTAGAAAAATCCAAAAATATTTTTTACTTTATTTTTCAAAGGCATGTCTTTTGGTACGATAATATTTACGGCCTTAGAAATGTTGATTAATATCGACACGACGCCATAAATAGAGTTCGTACAAAAGTTGTAAATATTTCATAAAACATGCCTAAATGGCTTGTAGTTACTTCTGACTGCAACCCGGTTTTCATATTAAAGTCAAGTATTTCTTATGAAAGCTTTGGCTCACAACGGGAATTAATTTTCTCGGGCAAGGTTTACTTTAAAACCTTGTAAGGGATCAAGTTTACTTTATAACTTGGTCTAACACAAATCAATGTACGTTTCAGTGCATTTATTTGTTAAAACAAGAGAAGTCTTGTTTTTATGAAGCTATCATCTCTACAACCATAGCTATCTACAATTGGTATCTACATACTCGACGATGCGACCACTCAACCGACGACTACAGCTCTTTCAATAGAACACGGGTCAACAATTGAGGGGGAGCAATTGTCAAGCATTCAGAATCTTCGATGCCGAACGTGTCAAGTTCACAAGTTGGTGTCAAGACAACAATACCAATCGTACATGTGGTGTCAAGAGATGACTTCAGACGTGACGAGGCGACCAACATATGCTGCCAAGAACCATTTGATCTTATCATATGATGTTCTCATCAATCAGGTCCAACCTTGTCAATTCTTTTTAATATGGTGAATATGTGATCATGTTGCAAATCGGTATCATATCTCATATATTTGGAATCATGAAGATAAAACGGACTTGCATTTTTCTTCCCAAAACCTTTGTTAAAACTTCATTAAATCAATTGATATTAAAAACATCGATTGGGTTAATATTTTTAATACGGGGGAGAAAATGTGATTTAATAGGGGATATTATCACAAAGGGTTTGACTTAATATGCTAGCTCATCCCGACATGTGCGAAATGTTTTCGAATATCGTGGCATATGTTAAGGGGGAGCAAAACGGATTTGCATATCAAAATGGATTTTCATGGTGACATATACTTACCCACAACCCATTTATTTCACGACGATGAAGATTGTGGTGACATAAGGATGGTAGGATAGGTTACGTCCTATGATTCTTCCAGAACCGGAGGAATCTTCCCAAGGACATTCCATAGCTAGAAATAGTAGTCCTTAGGAAAGGTGGAGAAAGAATGTGAACGTAGCTGAATGCCGACCAAGTACTTAAGTTAGCACTGGAACAATCACAACAAGGTGCTAGTTATGACGTATTGGTAAGCATTGAAGGGGTTGAAGAATGAAAAAGAATTGTAAAGATAAAGGGTGTAAAGAAAGAAGCCCTCCTTACAACTTTAGGCAGAAACCGGGTCAATACATATGCTATTAAGATCATTGTTTAATGATTCTTGATATTGAAGACAGACATCATGGACCCAGTGATGCAATGCACAACCCATCCCAGCTAACTCAGATATCTCTTAAAAGATATTTGTTTTAATCACACGGAGACAACACGTTATCTATCGATTTATTCACTTCGAATAAATTGGTATTGAAATGGTGGCACTCCTCTCCAGCCTCCGATCACTAAAAATCCAAAGTGCACGATCGAGTCTAGAGCCATTTGAGATCATCAAATATCTCACTAGGACACACTTTCATATTTCCTTGCTTCTTCACACACTGTGAAAAGTAAGAAAGATTTTAAGAGTCCTACGCAAAATCTTCATGATCTTGCCTGAACATCCGAGTAATACGAAAGTATTTACAATGAAGATGGAAATCCTTCTTGAGCGAATATCAAAAAGCTCATGGTAGGTGACTTGTGCGATTCTTTATGAATCAAACTTGTGATAACTGGAAAGCAACAACTGTTTAATTCTTAACTGAATTTAAACACGTTCCAGGCCTCTACGCAATATCTTAGTGATCTTGCCAGAACACTCAGAGTGATACCTTAGTGTTCACGGTGATGAGTGGAAATCCTTCTAGTGTTAACCTCAAACAGCACTTGGTAGGTAACTTGCAAGATTCTATACGAATCAAGCTAGTGACAACTGGAAAGCAACGATGGTGCGGTTCTTAATTGAATTTCACTTGTTCCAGGAACATGAATTGACGGCTTCAAATCATGCGGATATTATTATCCAAATGATTCACTCTTTATGTTCGCAGTCAGCTTTGGACGGTCGAATAAAGAGAACGGGTTTACCCGCGAAATCCTGTCAGGAAGTTACTTAATTGAAACTATCCGTCACGGGTACGATATCTAATATCGTCCAACGGTCTTCACCGACCGGAGGTAAAATGCTACCGAATTAGAATGAAATGTTCAAAGCCATTTCGTTCGTGTCTACTTATGTTGCGGCATTTGAAGACGGTGGCGTTGCGGAATCCGAGAAGAAGTCGTCCCCGCATGCTTATACTTTATGCACTTAATACCTCATCTAATTCAAGAAAGCCTAAAAGTTAAGTCTTCCGCTGTATCGAACTCTGAAGCTTTCAAGAATTACTAAGGAATAAGTATGTGGGACGTGAGGTCACGAATAGGCGAAGATCATAAGTGAAGGATGCACGAGATCAAGGCAAGAGATTAATGCTCAAGACTGATATCAAAGATCATATCAGCATGTTCACCAATAAAAGAAAAGGAAAAGAAAGACGAAGACTACGAGCTCAAGACAAGCATAGTATGCTAGGTTCATTTCATTATTGTAACTCGGGTAACGCCCTTGTTTGGAGTGACCTCCCTTAGGGGGAGATTGTTGGAAATACGTTTTACGTATTAAGAAGGATCGGTCACTCCAACGATAGTTCATGTAATAGCTCGTAGTTTAGTTAATCTTCTTTACTTATCAAACAAGTCCAAGCCTAGCCTACAACATGTGTAGGCCGGCCCAAAAGTGTAAGCCCAAGCCCATTACAAGGCTTGGGTATATAAACCCTCTCCTTTGATGGAGAGGGGTGTGGTTTCATTATTTTTCACATAATAAACATTAATTTCTCTCTCTAGCTTTGTGTGAAATCCACCATCTCTCTATCTCTTTCTCTCTCTAGAAAAATAAGCAAGATTTACAATCCTTCAATTTTATACCGATGTTATATTAATGGTTTTATTAAACTCTATGAATTCACTCGGCGTTATCGCTGACCTTTCTTTTAACATGTTTTATCTCAGGTACTTGAAGGTAATTCTCGGGAAGGCAACAAGAATTCATGGCACGCACCTAAATAATAGTTTCCATTCAAATTCTTTGTAAAACTTGTATGAAATATTATGACTTGGGACCTATGTAAATTTGATATTTATGAATGTAAATGCTTTATTATTAAACGACGCGATTTTTAAGTGTTGTCTATGATGTGAGTAATGTGCTATCCCGTAACACCAACGAGTCTTCCGCTGTATTGAATTGTATAAATTTGGGGGTGTTACAGTTTGGTACCAGAGCTCTCGTTATAGAGAACGAAAGATTTTTAAAACCAAGGTTTTGAATAAAACATTTCAAAATCTTTTAACTATAAACATTTTTCTAAAAATGTCTAAAAATCTTTTGACTATAACAGTGCCGAAGAATTCCCGAGTTACCAACAAGGCCAGACTGAGAAGTGTTATTTTAATATATATATAACTTGGATTATATATATATATATATGATGTAATTTGATTACATGATTGTTTGATAATTAGTTTTGATATTTATACGAGGTATTTATACGACGTAGATTGTCACAAGGAACCCTAAATCCCCTAGTAAATTAATCGAAGCTATTCTCGTAGGAATTCTAGCTAACCTAGATCTAAACCAAGTTGTGGAGATTTATGATCCCAACAAATGGTTGATATTCGTAGAAATGTAGATATTAGTTGATTATGAAATTGAAGAAGAATTGGCGAGATTAAATCTGATATCGATGCCATGACGATCTTTCCTTATAAAGTGGAGTTTGACAAAACGTTACCACCTAGAAAGATGTCATCTGATTCGTTCTCACCCAATTCTTAAATTTGAAATCGAAAGGGTGAATGTTGCACTTGAGGCTGTCATTGGAACCATTACCCAAAAGCCTTATGCCACTAGTACCTTTCCGAGAAGTCTAATTGAATGTGTGAGTCATTTCATACTAGTGACTCATTTGATAACTACTGATGAAGGAGATATAGGATTTGAAATTAAGTGTTGTTCATATCGAGCTTTTATTGCCCTTCCAAGGTCTAAGAATAAGATTGAAAGCATTGAAAAATGAGGTAGGATATCGAATTGAGTATAAGTTGATTGAAACTTGAATAAAGTAAAATTTAACCCATATGGAATATGAGATTGTTAAGAGGAAGTCGTTAAGTTCTGTGATTGAATTATAAGGTTTTAATTGATTGTTGATTTGTGTTAAGTGTTGTTCCTAGGCCATTGTCCACTAACGAGGATGCCCAGTGTCCAAGAAATAAATTGAAGAAATCTTCTTCTGAATTGAGACCGATGGATCTTTTGGGACATGTGGAACACCTAATGACTCTTGTAGATTAGTATTCATTGTGGTATCTTTTAAAAATTCCTAACTTAACTGAGACATCAGTTGGTAGGATGAGTTCTGAGAATTGTATGACATAGTGACACGTAATGTGTTACGGTACAATTTTGACTTGTTTGTGATTAATGAAAAAGACTACCTTTGATTGCTAAATCCTACATGTATCGATGATATCTATCTTTTATTCCTTCATCCTAATGATCGCGTTAGTGATGCAACCATTGAACAAGTACTCATCTCGAATTGAGTTACGTTGTGGATTATTCTTTTTGAGCGCCATCGAGATCATGAACCTCATGATTAATTGGCTAAGCTCATTTCCTATCATATTGTAGTTAATTCTTGGTGAACAACGTTTCATCACTCTTTTGCAGATCACTCATTGTTTTTATAAAGATAAAACAGTATCCTTTGAGAAAATTGAATTTTTATCACCATATGAATTATTTAAAGTGAGACTTCTAAATAATCATTATTGAAATAAAGTTGATTATGAAATACCTTGGAAAACTTAATTGTTTTCATAACAAAGAAAATCTTTGTAAATTTATTCTTGATTCTTGTTTAAGAATTAAGCATGAAAGTGTTTTTATTATAAACATGATGATAAAATTTTGAAGAACTGAGTATTGCATCGTTAATCTTGAAATTGTATATAGTTGCGCGCCTACATACAATTTGGAATGGACCATGCAAGGCTGATTAGTAGTCACCATAAAACTGATTAATAAACACTACATTTTCTTTAAAGATTGTGGAAGATTAAATTTTATGAGATCTGCATTAAGTGAAAAATAAGGACATAGTGTTAGGGACACTTACATATGTGCCTGTAGCATCTATTCTTCTGAGATGAATTTACTCATCTGTGGAAATTGTCTTATTTGACAATTGCCAATTCTTTCTTGTCCAATTCTCTCGTAGTGAGATTCTTAGGAAAAGTATCTGATTACCGAGTGTTGATACCCGACTGGATGTATCGACGTTCCTATCATTTCTTTTGATTTGGTTTCATTTGAATGACCTGGGTAACGATCCGAGGAGCTTTCGAATGCGTACTCAAATTATGAAAACATGGGATATATTCATATTCATTAAATGTTTTCGTCTGTATCTGATTTGAAAATTTCTCGCCTAGATTATGCGTTGACCTTACTCTTTTAATGGTAGTTGTGTCTCCATATATCCTTGAACTTGTGAAGGATTATGAGTTATTATTGGTCTTTTGAGAAGTTCACATCTTATCGACGGCAATGAAACTAGAAAGTTGGTAGTGCCATTAGAATGGATTGATTGATTATGACATGACGACATTGTCTTAATTGACGGGAACTCGAGTAGAATTCCCTTAAAAGATAAGATGTTGATTATCAAAAGTGATGTAAATGATTCTTGATGGATGACCATATCCTGTATTTAGACTTGAAATTATACCGTGAAAGGTTTCGAATTAGTTATAGATATTATAATCTAGAAAGAACTTAAAATGAATGTATTAAAAGATGTTTATATTATATGAAAATTTAGAAGGTATTTGTTGGTAAATTACCTAGACTTTTGCCATTAAGACAAGTTGAATTTGGTATTGATTATATTCTCGGTGCTTCACCTGTGGCTTGTGCACTGTACGTCAGCACCATCTGAATTAAAGGAATTATCGTACAACTGAGAGAGTTGTCGGAGAAAGATTTTATTCTACCGAGCTCGTCATCATGAAGAGCTATGGTGTTATCATTCCTTATATATATATATTACTGTGAACTGAGTAAATTGACAATCGAAAACGATATCCATAACTCGAAATGGAAGATTTGTTCGATCATTTACAAGGATCTAGCGTATGTTTTAAAGATTTGATCCATGGAATGGTTATCATTAACTTCGCATCTGCGAAAAAGATTATCAATTCCAATCACCACATCCAGAACTTGTAATGAACATTATGAGTTTGACGTGATGTCATTTGGATTGACTAATACACATGTAGCATTCATAATTTGGGTGAATCACGTGTGTAGGCTGTAATTTGATAAATTCATGCTTGTGATCATTAAGAACCATATGTTTGTTTATAAGAATAAGAATGAGTTAATAATTATTTATAGATTGCCCTGAATTGGCCGAACAGTAAAAACCTGTACCTTGAGTATTTAACATGTGATTAAAGACTTAATCCTTTATATAATTTGACCGTGTGATTAATAGAAAATGGAATATATTGACTCTTCAAAAATTGGAACCATTAAGGCTTTGGGTTTTACCAAAAAGAAAGTGGAAATATGTTTTGACAAATGTTTTAACAAAGGATTTTTAAGGGATTATTCCCTTATACACAAATCATTTAACTAAACTCCTGTTTAGGGGTAAATGTTTGTCTATACCTCAAGACAACCTAAGAAGGATTGAGGAAACCGTTAAACCATGACTTAAAATTTGAAATGACAATTTTTGCTTTTCAACTAAGAAAATTTTGACCAAAGAATAAACAAAGATTTTTCAAACATTTACGAATCTTATTAATTATTTTCGATAAATCAACAAAAATCTTTTTAATTAAATTCAAATTTATTTTGAACATTTTATATAATGGTCGAACTAAGGAATTTAAAATTTTTACGTTTACGTTTCATAAAAATTTAATAATTATTATTTAATTAGTTGTAATAATTATCGACACTTTAAACGTCGGATTAAGCAAAATTGATAAAAATGATAGCTGAAGCGAAACTGAAACTTAGAAAATATGAAGAAAGGTGAATGTAATTACTGACACATTATGTAGAAAATATAAAGAACCAATTAGGACATGTTCCTTAACAATGAAGGTGCAAAATAAATTGCCGAACAATAAAAAAAAATAAACGATGTTTATAAAAAGTGGTTCACGGCTAATGTGAACCATTAGAATTGAAAAGCCGATGGCGTTAAATGTATAAAAGGCCACTTGTGGTTGCCTAAGTATTTTGAGATATAGTTATGTTGGAATCTTGTAAGTACAAGTATTCTATTCTTGTCATTTCTGATTTAATGTATCATTATCAGAAGAAGTTGTACTGATGGAAAAGTTATGAAGGCAGACACCGCCTCATACATTAGTAAACGTCTAGCTATTGCAAAGGTCATCATCTGAATTTGATTCGATTTGGGTCTTCGTCGACAGACTGACCAAATCTGCTAATATCATTCCTGTTAATGATAGATTCTTGATGAAGAAACTAACTCTTTTGTATTTAAAGGAGTTGTGTAAACATGGCGTGCCTGTATCGATCATCTCTATCAAGATCCTCGCTTCGCATTGAATTTCTAGAGATTTTCTCAGAAGTCATTAAGAACGAATCTTGATGAGAGTACTGTGTACCACCCCAATCGAAGGGATGAGGTGAAGTAACGATACAAAATACTATAAGTGCTGTTCTATGTTTGAATGATTGACCTTTTTTAATAAACCGTATAATCGCTTTCATTTGTAGAGATTATCATTGATAACCATCGTATTAGGATCAAGATCGAATCTTGTGAGGATATATATTAGAGCATCTGTAAGCAGGAGTTGGGATGAAGACACCCGACATACACCCATTGTGAGTTGGACATGTCTTTTAGGTTTAAGATTTCCTATGAAGGCGAACCTAACCTTACAAAATACCCGACCCACGAGACCTGAAATGATTGTTGAACTTAGAATCTGATTATTGACTACCGGTAGTAGGCAGGAGGTTATGTGAATAGGAAATGTAGATCTTGAAGTGCCAGATGGGTAGCGAAGTTATGCCAAAAAATTTAACCATGGAAAACGAATTGATGATCTGGAAGATCATGGGATATAAGTCCTCGTTGTATGGGACCATTAAGATAACGTAAAAGATTGGTTTGAAAGGCATATAAGCTGGATCTACCCTAGGACTTCAAGTGCTGCGTGAATTATGTTTCGTATATCGAACTTGATAAAACGTCTATCAAGTGAAAATCTGATTGTTTCTTAGTAAAGTTTAGATCGGCGAAGAGTTGTATTCATCAAAAACCCGTGAACATCATGGATAGAGAAAGTAAGTCAACATTAAGCCTGATCTTATTACCGTAGTTATGTTTGATGAAACTCGCGTATTGTAATGAATTACACTTGTGAGAAAAGACCGAATGTGGAGGAAATACCCACATGGCTTTAACTCTATAAGAAGCAAGTAGTAAGATGATCTTTGAGGACAAAGATCCTGTTTAGGGGTAAATGCTGTGACAATCCGTCAATTTATGGTTGATATTTTATTCTCAAATATTAATTAAAAATATTATTTTAATGTTATATTATGAACTCACTTATTTTTGGGAAGTAATTTGGATTTACGTCTTGAAGTAGCATCGACTACGTCTAAACCGGAGGATTTTACGTTACGTGCTTACGTTTACATACACCGTTTTGGTGACAGTCCAACATTTCAGAAAATAAATTTATCCGTGAATATTATTTTGAGATTTTAAATTTGTGTTGGTTCATAAACTCACAAATTTACGAGAAGAGATTAGGACTTACGATTTTACTTTAACGTCCTTTACGACTAAACCGGAAACCTTAGGATTACGTATTTACGTTTTCGAACTCCGTTTTTGATGAGACAATTTTTATTAGATTCGTTTTGTGCCGTTGATTCATAATTTATAAATTTTTTTTTCGTAAAACGACCCGAGGCACGCAAATCGAGGAAACTAGAATCGAGGAATACCCATAAATTAGTGGGATGAGACAAGATAAATCTTGCCCCCACCCCACTAGCATGGGACGGCCAAAAGGGACACCACATCAAAGATGTGGCACCCTTGTAAACTACTAGCTTACACTTGTAAGCTTAGCCTTATTTTTAAGGCAAATTTCCATCAAAACCACTAGCACAAAAAAAACCATTTCTCATTCATGCAAAAACAACTCTCACTTCTCTCTTCCTCCTCTAGATGCCGTCCCATACTCCCCATAAACACCTCACTTTGATCAAATTTAACCATAAACATTTGTTATAATTAACATATGTTAACCTCCATTCAAAGAGATGAAGATTGGTGCAAGTTTTAACATCCAAGGAGAAGTTTTGTTGGTGTCTTAGGGCTGATTTTCCACAAGGAGTTCTTGAAGAATGGTGGTCTTGAAGATGGTCTTGGTTATTCACAAGTTTCTCTATCAAAATCCATGTCTTGATCACAACCTACATCATCATGGTGGTATAAAGATAGTTCTTCTCATCCTCTTGTTATTTTTGATTATGTAATCTTGTATTTCTTTTACTTATGTATATGTATATGATGATGAATGATGATTAAAAATATTGTGTGGGGATTTGGTGTTGATAAACATGGTTAAAAAGATGAAAAACTATAAGAAACAAGGCTAAAATCTTGTTTAAATTGTTGGCTGTATAAAATAGTAAAGAACCATGTGATGAACTAATAAAATGACATAGATTAATGGATATACAGTAAGTAATATGTCTTGTACACATGTGAGAGTTGGCCATGCAACGGAATCATTAGGATGAGTGAGATATGATCAAAACAAGTTTAGAGTACAAGTCTGAGTTCACTGTTTTGGACGATTTTTAGAAAATACTTAGAAGCTGATTCAACAGTAGCTATACCAAAGTTAAATGGATCACATATCATTTAGTTTATGTCATAAAAATTTGAGCTTCTATCTCCATATAGAACTCTAGATATGGCAGTTTTGGTGAACATGAAAATAAAAATCAGATTTTGAGAAATTAAAGTATAATAGTATTATATAAGCACTCAACTAAAAATAGTATAAAATGTGAATTAAAACCCACTAACTTATATAATACATTTATATAAATATGTATAAGGATAAATAAATGGACATTTTATAAAAATGGTAGTTTGATAAGTTTTATAAGTTATAAAACTATAAACATGATTTTTACGACTTTTTCGGTTATTACCGTAAAATTAACGTTTTTGTTAAATAAAACTTAGACGGTTGGACCCGTCTAATGTAAACTTTTATAAACTCTTATACTGATATATAAACATATATAACAAGTAAAAACCGATAAAACCCGAACTATATAACATACGGACATTAACGGGCTAAGTTAACGTTATTGGACTAATAATACAACAAAATGGGCTAAAACACTTATAAACTTATTTATTGGGCTTAACCCATTTGGGCCCAACATGTAAAGTATAAATACTGATAATACAAGTATAAAATGGATTGATACAAGTTAAAGAACTTATAATAAGTTTATTGGACTTAAAATATGTAAATAGGTAAAACTAGTAAACTAGTATAAAAGTTACCGACACATAACACTAAAACGAGTAAATGAGAATATGTAAACCCACTTGATCATCATATATATAAAATCATCATATGTATACATAATTGTTATTTTTATAAAGCCATTGGACAAAAGTCTAAGACGAGTATTATTTGTCTAGGTTTCCGTGATTGAAGCACGTACCGTACGTCCGAATTGCCGATAACCCGCTTTCCCACATCAACGTGAGTTCATAGCCTCGCACTCAAAATGTTTTTATGAAATTTTTTATAAACCCGCGAGGGAGATAACATGTTAGT
Source organism: Glebionis coronaria (assembly GCA_025667525.1). Taxonomy (NCBI): domain Eukaryota; kingdom Viridiplantae; phylum Streptophyta; class Magnoliopsida; order Asterales; family Asteraceae; genus Glebionis; species Glebionis coronaria. The sequence continues at coordinate 156,039,595 of CM046877.1, forward strand.
TTTTATAAAATAGGACACCATTTGTCCCGATTGTTTGTTTATTGATTTGGACCCGAATGATTGTATGACCCGATGAATGATTATATGACCCGATTATAAAATTAAATGGATTATTAAAGTTAGGTTATGTCACTAAAAGTCCCATTAGCATGAATTGTGAACTACCAGGATTTGGTAGACGCTTATGCATATAATAGTACTATTTGGGGACGATCACCCCAGTTTGCGCCTTGACGGTTGATCCCCGTCGTGCCACATTAATTGGTAAGCGATTTATGTATGAGAAGATTTCCATAGCGTGACCTTTGTGACGACACGCTAATTTAGATGGGCAAAATGAGTTTCGGGCTAGCTACCCGTTGTTTGGTTTAGTAAGGTAACAATGTCATGCGGCTTATAATAATCCAATTAACGAAATACTACTATACGCACCGAATTACGATGTATTGCCTGACTAGCAATACGGGGTCATACTATTGATTTTATGTTCGTATTTTGGTTTTATATAACCATATTCATATAACGGTTTTTATTTAATCTATACAACGTTGTAAAACGTTTTGTATGATGTTTTTACGACCATGGTTCGTTTAATGATTTTTAAGGCAAATGCCTATATTATGATTTTGATAAGGATTTGTATAAAATGACTTTGGCTATTTTATGGCCTATTACGATGATTTGTACAAAATGATTTTCGGTAATAATTTTATACCGATGTTATATTAATGGTTTTATTAAACTCTATGAACTCACTCGGCGTTATCGCTGACCTTTCTTTTAACATGTTTTATCTCAGGTACTTGAAGGTAATTCTCGGGAAGGCAACAAGAATTCATGGCCCGCACCTAAATAATAGTTTCCATTCAAATTCTTTGTAAAACTTGTATGAAATATTATGACTTGGGACCTATGTAAATTTGATATTTATGAATGGAAATGCTTTTGTTGGAAATACGTTTTACGCATTTAGAAAGTCTCGGTCACTCCAACAATGTAGTTATAGGCTCGTAGTTATGTTTAGTTTCATTTATTAAATAGCCCGACCCATGAGCATGTTCATGGGCCGGAAGCCCAAGTCCATTAAGGACTTGGGGTATTTAAACCTCTTTCCACCATGGAAAGAGGTGTTGGTTGTTCATTTCTTACATTTGAATATACAAGTTTCTTTCACTTCTCTCTCTAACTTTCTCTCTCTAGAAAAACATCAACCCTCTTGATTCATAAAGATTATCATTGTTCTACAATTGGTATCAAGAGCCATGGGATGAAATAAAGATTGGTTTTGTGTTGTTCATACTTTTTTAAGTGTGTTCATGTGTTTTTGATTGATTTCTCCAAAAGTTACAAATTTTTTTCGTGTTCTTTAATTCCAAGTGATCTACATATCTTCTAAATAGTTCTAGTAACGATTTGGTGATATTCATTTGGTTAGAATCACGTTTTTTCAAGGTAAAAATCCTTTCTTCCTTGGTAATATCAAGTCTCGGACTGTTTTTTAGGGATACGATCTGATTTTGTGGTTGCATAAACCCTGGGGGTTTCTACTTGCGATCCTTAGTCACGATCCATTGTTGCGATCATAACATAGATCCATGCTACGATCTACCAATACGATCTAGTAGTACGATCTATAGGTACGATCCAAAGTACGATCCATACTTCCATTGCTTAGTACGATCCATCAGCACGATCCAAAGTATGATCCATACTTCGATTGCTTAGTACGATCAGGTCGCTACGATCCGGGTAAGATCAGGTCCACTACGATCAGGCTACGATCAGTCTTGCTACGATCAGGGTACGATAAGTCTCACCACGATCAGGTTAAGATCACGTTCGCTACGATCAGGGTACGATCATCTCACTACGATCAGGGTACGATCATCTCACTACGATCAGGGTTCGATCATCTCACTACGATCAGGGTACGATCATCTCACTACGATCAGGATACGATCAGGATAGGCAGTACGATAGATCATTAGGATAGGGGAGTACGATCGCAACACGGTTTGGGAGTCCGTTAGAGTACGATCAGCCATAGTTTTTCAACACTTAGAGGATTTTCAAACTTGGTTTTTATTTGGAAACATTAGCAAAAAAACACACAATCAAAAGATCTTAATATCTTTAGTTACACAACATTAAAACACATAATCTTATTTCATTGCTCGATCATATTTGATAATCTTTTTTCAAGGGATCACAAAATGAATTCACATTCATTTATGCCAACTATGGTTTCACTCACCGATATATCGATCATTTCGGGTACTGATACTCGCCCGCCTTTGCTCATCAAAGATCTATTTGAAGCATGGCAAGGCCGTATGAGAACATATATCATGGGCAAACAAAATGGTCGACTTATGCTTCAATCAATTGATAAAGGACCATTAGATTGGGGAGAGGTTACCGTCAACAATGTGACAAGACCAAGGGAGTATCATGAGTTAACCGATGCCAAAAAAATCATTGCAGATGCCGATGAAAGGGCTGTTCAGACAATTCTTCAAGCCCTTCCACCCGATATCTTTCGAATGGTGAGTGAACATACAGTAGCAAATAATCTTTGGGATCGACTTGCGGTTTTGCTACAAGGGACATCTCTCACTAAGCAAGAACGAGAGTGTCAACTGTATGATTTGTTTGATAGGTTCACATACCTTCCAGGGGAGACACCTCATGATTTTTATTGGCGTTTTACCACTTTGATGAATGACATGAATGTCTATAATCTAAGGATTGAACAGTTTTAGTTAAACACAAAGTTTTTGAACACACTACCCCCTGAATGGAGTCAATATGTGACTGATGTCAAAATGATTCGTGATCTACACAAGTCCAATTTAGATCAACTCTATGCTTTCTTACAACAACATGAGAAGCATGTGATCCAAAACCGAATTTCTCAAGGACCTTATCATGAACCAATGGCATTATTGGCAAACCATCCTACACTGTCATACCACAACTCTCAGCTTGCTTTAGGACACAAATCTTCATATCAACCTGTGTATCAAACACCAAGCTTTCCACAGTACTCGATTCTGCCACCGTCGCCAACGTCTTATCACCAACCAGTAACATCATCATCACAAGGAGATTCACAACCATTACCTTATGCTTCACACCAGTATTCACCGTATCAACCTCCCACCAACCTTGCTAGTACCTATCCACAACTGGAGGCTCCTCAACCTTATTACTCACAACAAGTTAGTGCTCCAACCAATCAGACTGTAGCTCAAGCAGCACCAGCTTTCTACTGTGAAGATGACATCCCTGTCCCTGAATTTAGACAAGGAGATAGCTCTACTGAAATCCTTGCTCTGATGTCTGCTTATTTAAGTCAAACATTGAACAAACGAGGTTACCGAGCTCCAGCAACAACTAACAATCAGTTAAGAAACTCGTCTAACTCTCGACAACAGGCAACAATTCAGGACGGAAGAGTCATGGTGCAACCACTTCAAGGGAGATCGAATTCGTCTACTGCTGGTGCACGTTCATCCACTACTACTGCTACAAGGGCAAACAGCACTGGTAAAATGAAGGTGGTTATTTGCTACAACTACAAAGGGGAAGGGCACATGGCCCGAGAATGCAAGCAGCCTAAGAGGAGAAGGGACGACACATGGTTTAAGGAGAAGATTTACCTGGTGAATGCTCAAGCCCAAGGTCGTGAGCTTGATGAAGAAGAATTGACATTCCTTGCAGATCCGGGAGTAGCGGAAACTGATGGTCTCACAACAGTCATCACCAACAATGCTGCATATCAATATGATGATTTGGATGCATATGACTCTGATTGTGATGAACTTAACACCGCCAAAGCAGCTCATATGGCAAACCTTTCACTCTATGGAGCTGATACCATTTCTGAGGTACCAAATACTGCTACAGATACTAGTATTGTACCTTCTCAAGTTGAGCAAATGTCTGAGTATTCGGAACAGCCTCTGGTAGTTAGTAACTCAATCAACGAGACAAACAATGATAGCAATATCAGTGAAAGTCCTCAGACTTTGAGTGAACCACAACCGGGAGCTATTGCGACTACCAATCCGTCTGCTCAACCGGATTTGGTTATGGTCCCTGCATCTTTGCTTAGCCAAATGAATAATGCGGTCCTTGAAACCCTTAATGCTAATCAGACTTTATCTGCCGAGCTTGCTTTGCATAAGGACAAGGTTAAAACCTTGGAAATGACTCCTGTGTCCACTACCTTAACCAATCCTGAATTTGATAGGTTTAGGAAAGTTCAAATGGACAATCTGCTAGAAATTGAAAGTTTAAGAGCAAATCTTTCGAATGAGCTTAAAGAAAAAGAGTCAGTCGTTACTAATTTTCAACAACTTCAAACGGATTTTGAAATTCTTGAGTCCAAACAGCTTGAAATGGAAATTAAGACGTCTGAAAGAATAAAAGAAACGGAAATTAAGCTTTTAAAAAAATATGCTGCTTCACATCTAGTACACTTGTTTCATGCATCATTTGAAGAGTTCAACCTATCGCGTCTCATAGACTTACCACCTAACCCGGGTTATGCAAAGCAAGCACTTAACCACAACCCACGACTTTATGATGCAACAAAGTTAGGATTGGTATTAGATCCGATTGTGTTCTCTAATGATTCTGAGAGTATGACACCATATGATGAAAAGCAGTTAAAATTACTTTCTACATATCCTGAATATGATTATGCTCAAATGAATGCAAAAAATGCCACAATAGATCTTAGAATTCGTTTTAATATGAAAAAGAGAACTCTCCAAACATCCACTTTCATGCCGACTAGAGAATGCCTTAGTATAATTCCTACACTCGTCAACTCGGACAAACCAAAGGAAATTCCTAAGAATCTTCCACCGGTTAGTACGGTAAAGCTCAGCTTGGAAGAGATTGGGCAATACCTTACCGATTTGACAAGGTCATTTTGGAATGTACGACTTCAACGGCTCAAACCGCTGGAGAATGGGCGTTCGAACACATGAAAACGGTGTTTGAGAAAGAGATCGTTCCATTTGTGGACCATATTAAACAAGGAGTCTATGATCTAGCGTGTAATTTAAGTTTTGAAATTGGTGAAGTTCAAAAAGTTTTCAATAAAATGGATGATGCTTATGAACAACACTTAATTGAAAAGGAAAAGATTTTATCAGAATATGACCGTTTTTAGAACATATGGTGTCTCTCGAAGTGATGCAAGTTGTAACTGTTAAATATACTCATGAAATTTCATCTACTGTGAATATTTGTGATGATGTGCATGAATCTGTGAATACTGTTGAACATGTGAATACTGTAGAAAATCATTCTTGTCATGAATCCAACGCTGAATTTTTAAAGCTTCAAGATTCGTATAATACACGCTCAAAAAGTTTTAATGAGCTTCAACAACATTCTATATCTCTTGAAATTGAGAATCAATCTAAAAATGAAACTCTTTCAAAACTAAATGATGGTGGAAACTCCGTTGAGACAAGTGACAAGATGATTCAGATGGTTCAGAATTTAGAAGAAGAGATGATGAGAATTAAGAGAGAATTACTAGAAACAAAAACGAAACTAGAGGTTGTAGAGACTAAGAATCATGTCCTAGAAAATAGAATTAATTCTATTCTAGGAGAGCGTGAACAAGTAAGGCAGGGAGACTCACAAATTTCTGGTTCAATAGAAGAACACCTCGCGTTTAATGCGACAGAGCAAAAGTCTTTAATTGACAAACTGAACAAGAAATGTGAGGAAACCTCTGACCTAAAAATTCCGCTCATAGGCAAAAACATGGTTCTAGCAGAATTAAAGGAGACACTTCAACTCAAAGGACGAGAAAGTGTTGATAATTCAGCTACTGTCTCTGCCTCGACCTCTAGTGCTCCCAAACCCAACCCACGTGTGCTATATCGGGATCCAAAATTTAAGAAAAGTCCCACTAAGTTTGCCACATATATGAAAAATGCCTTAGAACATGCTGATCTAGCTAGAGAGATTGTTGATGAAATGCGTGAACGTGATCCCACAAGTCATAGTATATATGAGCTTTTATTATATGTGGATCGCGTTCAGGACTGTTTAGCAAACTTAGAGTACATTGGGAAACCGATATCTGTACCATCTAAACAACAAACCACCATTGCCATTACTCCATTTAATAAGACCCCAGGAGCTAAGCCTGTTTTAAACACACCCATCAAGGCTAAGTCAAAATCTGTAACTAATGTTCCCTTGACTTCTACAGGAGTAACTGTGTCCACTAAGGCTAAAGGATCTCAAGACAAGAAAGATAGGATCAAGCCTTCCACTAATGGGACTGAGAAGAAGAAAGTAGAAGTGCACCCTAGGAATGTTATTTCAGTTTTAAATAAAAAGAATCATGTAGCTAAGACAAAAGGTTCTCTTTGTGAGTGGAAACCTAAGCAAAATGTGAATTCTAATGCGAAATGTTGGAATTGTAATGAATGCATGTTTTCTCAGCATCATGATTTATGCCTTGTTGATCACGTGAATGAAATGTATGCTCTTAAGAACAATCTTGAATGGATTCCAACAGGGAAGAAATTCACCCAAGTTGGGTGGCAATGGAAACCCACTGGTAGGACCCTTACTTGGAACTAAGTTCCCTTTAACTAGGATCACTGATTGTAGTCCTTTTATGTATACTTTATTTTAGGAAAAACAAAGCAACACAAAATAGTGGAAAGTATTAAGTACAATGGTTTAGGAAAACCGTGCACAAATGACCCTTAATCAAATAAAGAGAGAGGAAGTTCGTTTCCCAAGGAGGTATATGTGTGTGATTTAACTTGTATTTATTTGTGATTAATATTGAGAAGAATGGGGATGAGAAGATGAAAAGACGGTTACGTTAAAATTATCCTACGACGAAAAAGATGTAAACGTAAAGTCGTGAAAAATTACCCAAATTAAAAATTAACTACTAAAACCAAAAACAAAATAAAAGATTAAAAAGAAGTCTAAAATAATATAAATAAAGATAGAAATCCAACAAAGATATTTTAAAACCTTTAATTAATTAAATATTTAATTTTAAATGCTAATTAAAGCCCTAAAATTAAATACAACTAATAAAATATCCCAAAATATGATTTTATTGAATAATCACTTAACTTATATTATTAGAAGACTAAAAAGTAATTTTCTAAAAATTAAAAGCTATTAAGACTATTTTTAAAACTCTAAAAATGATTTAAAATGATTAAAAACTAATTAAACTTAAAATAATTATAAAAATTAATCTAAAAGCTAGAAAATTATTCTAAAAATGGAAAAGGTCTTAATTATTGCTAAAGAATCTAGGAAAAATGAAAAATAAAGAAAAGTAAAACTTTGAGTTTTTAATAATAAAATAATATTAAAATAATGCTAAAAATAAAAAGTTAATAAAATTAATTCTAAAAAATTTCTAAAATCTTAAAATAATCTAACTAAGAGAAAAACACAAATTAAAGTTCCTAAACCCTTTTTAATAATTTTATAAAAATGTTAAAAGTTTATAAAAAACCTTAAAATAATATAAAATTAAAAATTAAAGTTTATAAAACCAAAACCTAATGTAAACCTCAAAATATTATTTTAAAAACTAAAAACTATTTTTCCTAAAAATTTAAACTCTTTTTTCTATTTTTTAATGACTTTATAAAAAACGGGTAATAAATAAATTCTAGAAAATTAATAAATAAAGGGAAAAATTTAAAAACTATCTAGAAAAATCTCTAATCTAATAAGGATCAAAGGAAAAATAAAAAGGAGTGAAAATGCTTAACAAATAAGCTGAAAAGTTGGAATTAAGCTACGGCTTATTATATAAGCTAACAACTGAAAAACATGTTAAATAACATTCGAAAACAAACATAAACGTAAAAAACCATCTAGATTAGCGGTAGAGCTCCTAACCCTCCTTCGAGAGGTCTGGGGTTCGAGTCCTGCTACGGGTGTGTTTTTTACACTTTTTTCCTTTTTTAGTTTTTTTGCTTTCCAAATCCAACACTGATACTTGCAAGCTTGTAAACTCAATCCAATACACCTTTTTAGCTAGATTTAAGCACAATTTAAGTCCAATATTTGGCCAGTTCTTACTTGAACACTTAGCAGTTTAAGCTTTGTGTTCTTGCTTGAGGATTTAGCCAAGAGGGGCTTGGCTTGTCTTATTTGGTGGATGATTTTGGACAATGGGGGCACCCTTTTGCTTATTGAAGCACAAGGAGTCAATAAACAAGCAAATACTAGCACTCTTAGCACAAAATTGGCACAATCAAATGCACACAAAGCACTTAAGGGTTGCTGATACAAAGAAATGAAGTCTGGTGGACTTTGTGGCTTAGCTACTTGCACTTTAATGAACTTTGATTGCCCAAATTATGCACACAAACCCACAGAATGATGCACAACCAGTTTGCAAACCTTTAACACCCTAAGTCTCAACAGAATTCAAGAATCAAGCTTACAAATCTCATAAAAATTAAGTAGAAAGTGGCATAAGCAGATCTCTATGCTATTTTCACTTTTTACTCACCAAACTTGTTTCAAATCTTGTTCTAATCTATCCTAGAACTAACATGCAACCTATCTTAACCTGATTCAACTCTTCTAACAACTTTTCAAAGCTCAAATCAAATCAAATACCCTGCTAAAACTTATATCCAAACACCCTTTTAAAAACTGATTAAGCAACTTTTTCAAATCAAATCACTCACAAACCTAATCAAACTAATCCAAATAGCATCAAACATGCATAAAAACACAAGAGACCACAATTCCAACAACTTATCACACTTATAGCAGCAGATCAAACAAATCACATGAAAATCACTTTTCTGAAATTTTCACAAAGGTAAAGAGTGTTTACCTTAGGGCTTTACATCCAAAGCCCTTGTGGTTGCATAACCACCTCCTACCAACTCGGGTTGGTGCTGAACAAAGATCAACAACAGGTCTTCCACCTGTTTAAGACAAATCAAAGAAAAAGAACACAAGGATAATATGCAATATACTCTTCTGTTCTTCTCTTACCTTTCTTCCTTAAATCTTTCCAAAAACTTTTAAAAACTTCTTAAAACGTTTTCAAAACACTAAATCACCAAACCAAACTAACCTCTTAACATCAAAACCTGAAACAGATTTCTTACCAAGAAATCTCAAATTCAGAAACTTTTAAATAATTTTGAAAATCAAAATCACTTAACCAAATAACAAATGGAACTCAGTTTCTTAGCTTTCAACACAATACACAACTTTTAACAAACCTAAAGAGGAATTATACTTGTTTAAAACAAAAACCAAACTTTTATTTTATTAAAAAGGAATTACAAGTGAGAAGCTAAAAAACTGGAACAAGGGGTTACCACAAACTGGACCTCCTTTTATACTACTCTAATGAACATTCTAGTAGGCTAAAATCACAAACCCTAATCTAAGAAATTCCCAAATATGCCCTTGACGTTTTTGAGTGATGAGTTGTCAAATTGGATCCTGGACGTTCCTTTTTGCGTTGTGAGTAAGCATAAATCCTCCACTGTTGATTTGGGACACGTCATATGCCTTGGAGCCTAAGGAGTGTTTTGATTGCTGGAAAGGGGAATTGGGGGTAGGGTCCACAGTGGTGGGATTGGGGTTTTTAGGTGTGGGTTTTGTTCCTGCGTGTGTGAATCACACGTGGGAAAGGTTAATTGGTTTTTAACCCATGTTTAAGTGAGGTGAAAACTGGAGGTGTAAAAGATGAATAGTAACTTCTTTCAATCCGATTTTGGGGGAAGGTAAGTTGTTAGGCGCGTTTTTCAGTTTGAATGTTTCAACTTGACACCTTTGGTCCTTGTGTTTTGAAGTTTTTGGCATTTAAAGGTTTTCAGCCCTATAAACTTGATTCCTTTGTTAATAAGTTTCACCAATTGTCACATTTGGCACAAAACTTTGGCAAAAGTGTTGCAAGGATCATTTTTGCCATTTTGAGATTTTTCAAGGGCTGATCTTGGACAATCTTGATCTTCAAAGGTCTTCTTTGTGTCTTTTACTTCATGAGGGACCATAATTGACAAATTGATTTTGTTGAGGGACCAATCTTGTCATTTCTTCAAAGTTGAAGGACCTTTTTGCAATTTTGACAAACTTAAGGGACCAAACTTGTAATTATCAATATAAAAGGGTTTTAAGTGTCATTTCTTCATTCTTGGAGGATTAATCTTGTTTGTCTTCAAGTCTTCAAGGGTATTTGTTGAGAATTCCATGATTAGGGCCCGGTTCTTTGTACGGCTTCGTTTCTCGTGTTCGTTTTTCCTTGTAACTTGTGATCTTTTGTCTTTTTCATGATATCCATACCTAAAATACACAAGTAAACAAACACAAGCATATATATGGTATTTTATGACATTTTTGTGCATTTAAAGCCCGAAAAGAACGATGAGATCATGTATAAATGCCATACTAAGCCATTGCCGTGCCCTCACGCAATGCTAGAATAAAGTATCTAAGCATCACCAAAATTCAATTTTATTAACCTTTATTGAAGAGTAAAAGACTTGCAACATACTACGATGATGTGTAAAGACATAATGTATGATTTTCATCACCAAAATGTGACTTTTAGGGTCAAAGAATAGAAACAAGTTAATGTCCCTTAGAGTAAATTTCGTCATCCTTGATTGTCATACATTCCATGCTAAGTGCAAAAACAAGATCATTGTTGGTACAAGTCACAATGCTAACACTACTCATACGTCCAAATTGTGTAATACTTTTTCTCCCCGCAATCCTAGTTATTATAAAAGGAAATGGGTTACTAGCATTTTTTATCTATTTGTCATGGATCACAAGTGATACATATTGACTTATTTGAGTAGTTATTAGTCCGAAAGCAAAGTAGCACGATTTGATCAATAGTTAGCCGAAGGACAAAATCTTTTAAAACGGCTTCTCGTGTATCTCCTTAAGTTCATATCTTGGCATAACTTGTTTCACGATTTGAGACCTTTCTCGGACCGATATTTGGCATGTACTTCATACTTCAAATCTTGGGAAGACGTTCTTGAAATTATGGTCTTCTCTTCATATTTTGGAATTTCTTCACTTGACGTTTTTGAGAGATTCTTCATATTAGACCACGACTTCATCATTTTTCTTCAATCTTTACTTTGGATTTTGATATACAACGATCCGCCTCCTTTTCGGACTTGGATATATTTATCCTCATACCTTGTTAGGGTCTTTTTGGATAGACTTTCTCCATTCTTTAGGGGAGTAATAGCTTCTCGTCGTGTGTCTCGATCCTTCATATTGATTTAGGAATAATGATACTTCACATCATCTTTAGATCTTTAGCAAAAATAGAGCTCCTCATGCCTTGTTAGGGCCTTTTTGGATAATCGCCAATCTTCGCGTCCCGCTTCAATAAGTTATGCCTTGGCTATGAACTCTATTCAACCCCGAGCAACTTTTAAACGATCTTGCGCTAGAGGCTAAGTAACCTTTCAAATCGTACGACCTTACTTATTGCAATTATGATTTATTCCTAATGCATTGATCTTATGGGAAGAAAAAGCCACAATTAAAAACATATGAGTTTTTGAAAGAACACTTTCATGTTCTACGTTTAGCATGATCACTTGTCTAACTCTATCATTTCTCGTTCTTCACTATATAAAGACCTCTAATTAAAGAGACTCGTGAATACTTAGCCATGCAAGTCAAAATTAAGCCAAATTTGGATTAGCTTTCATTAAGACTATATCAAATCAAAGTTTTGGGTTTTCAAGCCATCTATAGGATCTTGCACTTTCTTGGACTTTTTCAAGTTTAGAGAATGCGTTTTATAGTTCCCTTGATAAGTGACTTTCTAGAATCAATTATAGGAACTTGCGAAAAGTTCTTGTTCTTAACCCGAATGAATTAAGACTTTCGCGTTTTAAAGCTCCCTATATAAAAGTCTAGCAAAACTTGAATTGAGCGGGTTAAGGAATGTAAATGGCTCCAAATGCCCATCAAGTCAAAAATTAACTCTTATTCTACCCAACGGAAAATATACATTCGTGTCTTAAAAACACTTATGAAAACTAAGAAAAATTTTAAAATTTGGCCATTTTTAGCCTTATTAGCAAAACAAAACATTGAAAGTTGGAACATGTGAGGGCGTAGCAAAGCAAGTACCTATTCACCCCCCCATACTAAAAATAAACATTGTCCTCAATGTTTCGAGTCTAAAGGTGGAGCACCCCCATACTAGAGACGAAGAGTCGAATGCTTAGGATCTAGCATGGAAAGGGTGATCAACAATATATCTAAAGCCGTTTATTAATTATGCTAAAAGATAATTGTTAGAACAATAAAGGATATGTCATGGAATCATGAAAAACTTCTTCAAACGAACGATGGAGGCTCACGTAAACGAACACGAGAGTCTTCAATCGTAGATGATGATGATGATCTAGATAACACAATCACAAACAACCACGAGACAACGAGTTGGAAGGGTACAAGTCCCCTTATTAGTGAATATAAAAGATAAGCATGGGATTTCCCCCACGAGGCACCTCGTTTTTTATTACCGAGTCATGAGCTCGACTCGATCCCCTCAAAATGTGAACATTTAGGGAAAATCTTGGTATGGTCAATTTTTGGTGGGGCTTACATGATAAACAAGGCCCAAAAAGCAACCGGTAAAAAGGACTAAGTCCTTTAATGATGCAAAATACCGGGGTCGAAGATGGCGTTCTCGTTTCCATTGGAAAAACAAATTAACGCCACTTCAACATGTGCCATAAACTCAAAGAGTTTGAAGAAAAGAGATGAGAAGTAGAAGGGTGGGACAATTGGTAAGACAAACGTTTGAGCTACTCGAGGTAGACTCGCACCAAGCAAATAGAAAGATTTTCCATTTATTGCATCGGTGGAAGACCGAGATTTCCCTTTACATGAAATTCCGGGATCGAATATCTCGTCCTCGGTGGACAAGGATGAGGGAACATAAGGGGCTTCCCCCATACTAGAACCACACAAAGCATCGTCAAAAGGAGTAGACGAGCTTGTAGCACTCAAAACACGTGGTGATGACGGAGTTAGATTTGTAGAAAAATCAATTAAATCACATTTAAGATCTTTTTCTTTGTTATCTTTTAAACTCTCCTTATGAAAACCCTTTTTGATTATGTCGAAAATATTCGGTGTTTCTAAGACGATGTTAGTCACACTAAAAATTCTCACATTTTGAAACCGTTTTGGTTTTGGTGGTGGCAAGTTCTCAAAACGTTTATCGACGAAGAAAACCTCCCCATCGGGGTCTACATATTCATCATCCGAAAGATCTTCCGTAGAAACCGGCAACTTATCAACACTTTTCAAGAATGAATGTTCGAGGTGAGGCGAAGGATTTTTCGATTCAAGTATTGATGGTTTCTTCTTTGTAGGTTTAGCACTCATAACCTCCACCGGCGGAGGAAATGGTAAATTGTTTTTGGCGACATTCCCTAAAACTCTTGGTGAAAATTCTTTGCAAACGACATTGGTCGAGTCACCATGGTTTAAAGTTGCAATAGAATAGACATGAGAAAGATTGGAGTTTTGTGTTGCATTGATGACAAGTTCTTCTTCATTGAAACGAAGGGTGATTTTTCGAGCATGAACATCGATAAGTGCTCTTGATGTATCTAAAAATGAACGACCCAAAATGAGAGGAACTTTTCGATCGATGGGAATGTCTACAACGATAAAGTCAACGGGATAGTAAAACTTTCCGACTTTAACGAAAACGTCCTCGGCTACTCCACATGCCATGATCGTAGAATGATCGGCCATCTCGATAGACATGTTCGAAGGAGTAAGAGCCGGAAGCGAAAGCGATTTGAAAATCTCGAGAGGCATTAAATTAATACTAGCACCAAGATCGGCCAAGGCGTAGCATTCCTCCATATCTTGAATTGCACACGGAATCAAAAATTTACCGGGATCACCGACTTTTTGTGGTATGCGGCTTAGAAAAACCGATGAACAACTAGACGATTGTTGTAACTTCTCTTTGTTGTTAAGCATACTTTTGAAGTTTGCGGCGAATCGAGGCATCATGATTAGAGCGTCGGCAAAACTTATGTTAAAATGTAGATCACGAAACATTTTCATAAATAGCTCAAATTGATAATTGTTCCGTTCTTGTGCCTTCTCTTTGTTACGTCTCGAAGGGTAGGGTAAAGGTGGTGTGGGTTGGTCATTAGGCAACGGCCTTGGAAACTCGGGTTCCACAATTGGTATTGGTTCAACCGTAGGTGTGGTTTGAGCGGTACTTTGTGGGATTGTAATGTGCTCCTTTTCGACCATCACCTCGGGTTCTTTCTCGATTTCCTTCTCCGTAGAAGTACTTGGACGAGAGATTGGTTCCTTGAAAGTTTTACCACTTCGTGTAGCAACAACCTTCAATTCTCCCCTCGGGTTGTTAATGGTATCACTAGGAAGACCACCCGAAGAAGAGGGCTTACACATGATTGCTTCAAACATCTTAGCCATTCGGTCCTCAAATTTTGATTGCCTAGCATCCGCTTTTAATAATTCTTGCTTAATCTCATGTTGTCCTAATTCCATCTTTTGTTGGTTTTGTTGAAGACGTTGGACATTTCCTTCCATTTTGTTTGCATGAGTTTTAAGTTCATTAGCAAGTTCATTTTTAAGCTCGTTTTTCAACTCGGATCTTAAGCCAATCATCTCACGTTGCATATTATCAAATTTAGCATCATTTGCTTTTGCATAATCCAAAAATTCTCCTTGCAAATTTTTCGTGTGAGCATTTTGAAAACCTTGTGTAGTGTTTTGAAAATCACGGTTTTGGTTTTGATTAGAGATTTGTCCATTCCCACTTTGATAATTCCCTTTGTTGTAATTGCGTGTGTTGCCTTGGTAATTACCTTGGTTGTTGTTTCGATAATTGTTAATATTTTGGTTTGGTGGAGCTTGATTTTGGCGGGAACCTTGGTCGTTTTGGTTGTAAGTTCCCGTTGCTACATAAGCACTCGAAGTGTTACCATCCGCGGTAATGCACTCGGAAAGATCATGAGCTCCCCCACAAGATAAACAACTCTTAGCAACCGTTTTAACCGAAGCGGAATTGGAAGCTTCTTGAGCCTTCCAATGGGACATTAGATTAGCAAATCTATCAAAAAACCGATTTTCCTCATTAGCTTCATCATGTAAGGCATTAATGCTACGAGACGATTGTGACGAAGATGACGAACCCATATTGGCAACACTCGGTGTGTTACGAGGGCTATAAACCTTAGATCGATTTTCAATGATTTGTAAAGCCTCATTTGTCGTCTTGCACAAAAAATTACCACCCGCGGCGGCATTCAAATAATCTCGTTCATGATCATTAAGCCCATTATAAAAAGTATCCACTTGATGCAATTCCGAAAAATCATGGTGTGGACATTCATGTAACATCTCTTTAAATCGTTCCCATGCCATTGAAAAACTTTCATTGTTACGTTGCACAAATCGTGAAATCTCATTTTTTAAGTGTGTTGTTTTAGATGGTGGAAAAAACTTGTTCACAAACTTAGAAACGAGATCGGCCCATGTCAAAATTGAATTTGGCGGTTCTTTCTCGAGCCAAATTTTTGCGGGTCCATCCAACGAGTATGGAAACAACATCATCTTAATGGCGTCATGTGGAACATCCTTAAATTTGCTAGTGGCGGTGAGACGGTTGAAATTCCTAATGTGGTAATGCGGGTTGTCTTTCTCGTGACCTCTAAACTTATTTGCTTGCAACATCGACATTAAACCCGTCTTAATTTCGAAATTCTCCGCAAGGATGGCGGGAATTACAATAGCCTCTCCAAAACCCTCGGTGGGTGCTTGTAGCAACTCCATCATAGTACGATTAGCCATGACGACTTCTTGTTCTACAATAGGTTCAACAATTGGAGGTTCTTCAACAATCAACGATCCTTGATTTGCTTGCTTTTGAAGACGTTTACGAGCTCGTTTTGCTTGATTACGAGTGATCATAAACTTCACGAAGAATGGGAGGTGAGCAAAGAAGATTCTTTTTGGTTGTTTTGTGGATTTTCAATTTTTTTGTGTTTTTGATGATATTTAATTTTTTTGGATTTTGGTGTATCTTAGTAGACAACAATCTACAAAATCTCTCCTCGAATCAAACTCTTGATTAAAGAAGCCTCAAAGGAATGAAAACGATCACGTGGAGTGAACGCCTTCTAATGACTTTAGAACTTTGGTGAAAACCAAATTGTTCACGAGGGTTTAATCACAAAGAAAACCAAGCAAATATAGTATACGTATTAATACTTTGGGCGGCAAAACCCTCGATTAGCCTTCAATCTCAAAATACTCACAAGCAAGCGGGGAAACGAGGCGGCGCGAAGCACTTAAGAGCCTTTTTTCCTTAGGGTATATTTTATAATACCCGCCTTATACCCACCTTATAGTTTGTATTTTTCAAAATCGAGCTTCACGAAAGTATTTATCTATTTTTGCCTTTTCTTTTTGTTTGAGATTAAAATACAATAATTAGGAGATCAAATCCCAATTAAGGTTGTGTTTTCACACTTTTGGAGATATTGTATTTTGATTGTGATACTTAATACAATATATTAATAATATTTGTACAAGAAAAAACCAAGAAAACCGATACTACGTGTTAAGGGAGTTCCACTTAACACAAATACTTATTATGGATAATATCAAAAAACAAAAGCTTCCAAATTAAAGCACAACACACCTCCCCGGCAGCGGCGCCAAAATGATTGTAGTCCTTTTATGTATACTTTATTTTAGGAAAAACAAAGCAACACAAAATAGTGGAAAGTATTAAGTACAATGGTTTAGGAAAACCGTGCACAAATGACCCTTAATCAAATAAAGAGAGAGGAAGTTCGTTTCCCAAGGAGGTATATGTGTGTGATTTAACTTTTATTTATTTGTGATTAATATTGAGAAGAATGGGGATGAGAAGATGAAAAGACGGTTACGTTAAAATTATCCTACGACGAAAAAGATGTAAACGTAAAGTCGTGAAAAATTTACCCAAATTAAAAATTAACTACTAAAACCAAAAACAAAATAAAAGATTAAAAAGAAGTCTAAAATAATATAAATAAAGATAGAAATCCAACAAAGATATTTTAAAACCTTTAATTAATTAAATATTTAATTTTAAATGCTAATTAAAGCCCTAAAATTAAATACAACTAATAAAATATCCCAAAATATGATTTTATTGAATAATCACTTAACTTATATTATTAGAAGACTAAAAAGTAATTTTCTAAAAATTAAAAGCTATTAAGACTATTTTTAAAACTCTAAAAATGATTTAAAATGATTAAAAACTAATTAAACTTAAAATAATTATAAAAATTAATCTAAAAGCTAGAAAATTATTCTAAAAATGGAAAAGGTCTTAATTATTGCTAAAGAATCTAGGAAAAATGAAAAATAAAGAAAAGTAAAACTTTGAGTTTTTAATAATAAAATAATATTAAAATAATGCTAAAAATAAAAAGTTAATAAAATTAATTCTAAAAAATTTCTAAAATCTTAAAATAATCTAACTAAGAGAAAAACACAAATTAAAGTTCCTAAACCCTTTTTAATAATTTTATAAAAATGTTAAAAGTTTATAAAAAACCTTAAAATAATATAAAATTAAAAATTAAAGTTTATAAAACCAAAACCTAATGTAAACCTCAAAATATTATTTTAAAAACTAAAAACTATTTTTCCTAAAAATTTAAACTCTTTTTTCTATTTTTAATGACTTTATAAAAAACGGGTAATAAATAAATTCTAGAAAATTAATAAATAAAGGGAAAAATTTAAAAACTATCTAGAAAAATCTCTAATCTAATAAGGATCAAAGGAAAAATAAAAAGGAGTGAAAATGCTTAACAAATAAGCTGAAAAGTTGGAATTAAGCTACGGCTTATTATATAAGCTAACAACTGAAAAACATGTTAAATAACATTCGAAAACAAACATAAACGTAAAAAACCATCTAGATTAGCGGTAGAGCTCCTAACCCTCCTTCGAGAGGTCTGGGGTTCGAGTCCTGCTACGGGTGTGTTTTTTACACTTTTTTCCTTTTTTTATTTTTTTGCTTTCCAAATCCAACACTGATACTTGCAAGCTTGTAAACTCAATCCAATACACCTTTTTAGCTAGATTTAAGCACAATTTAAGTCCAATATTTGGCCAGTTCTTACTTGAACACTTAGCAGTTTAAGCTTTGTGTTCTTGCTTGAGGATTTAGCCAAGAGGGGCTTGGCTTGTCTTATTTGGTGGATGATTTTGGACAATGGGGCACCCTTGTGCTTATTGAAGCACAAGGAGTCAATAAACAAGCAAATACTAGCACTCTTAGCACAAAATTGGCACAATCAAATGCACACAAAGCACTTAAGGGTTGCTGATACAAAGAAATGAAGTCTGGTGGACTTTGTGGCTTAGCTACTTGCACTTTAATGAACTTTGATTGCCCAAATTATGCACACAAACCCACAGAATGATGCACAACCAGTTTGCAAACCTTTAACACCCTAAGTCTCAACAGAATTCAAGAATCAAGCTTACAAATCTCATAAAAATTAAGCAGAAAGTGGCATAAGCAGATCTCTATGCTTTTTCACTTTTTACTCACCAAACTTGTTTCAAATCTTGTTCTAATCTATCCTAGAACTAACATGCAACCTATCTTAACCTGATTCAACTCTTCTAACAACTTTTCAAAGCTCAAATCAAATCAAATACCCTGCTAAAACTTATATCCAAACACCCTTTTAAAAACTGATTAAGCAACATTTTCAAATCAAATCACTCACAAACCTAATCAAACTAATCCAAATAGCATCAAACATGCATAAAAACACAAGAGAACACAATTCCAACAACTTATCACACTTATAGCAGCAGATCAAACAAATCACATGAAAATCACTTTTCTGAAATTTTCACAAAGGTAAAGAGTGTTTACCTTAGGGCTTTACATCCAAAGCCCTTGTGGTTGCATAACCACCTCCTACCAACTCGGGTTGGTGCTGAACAAAGATCAACAACAGGTCTTCCACCTGTTTAAGACAAATCAAAGAAAAAGAACACAAGGATAATATGCAATATACTCTTCTGTTCTTCTCTTACCTTTCTTCCTTAAATCTTTCCAAAAACTTTTAAAAACTTCTTAAAACGTTTTCAAAACACTAAATCACCAAACCAAACTAACCTCTTAACATCAAAACCTGAAACAGATTTCTTACCAAGAAATCTCAAATTCAGAAACTTTTAAATAATTTTGAAAATCAAAATCACTTAACCAAATAACAAATGGAACTCAGTTTCTTAGCTTTCAACACAATACACAACTTTTAACAAACCTAAAAAGGAATTATACTTGTTTAAAACAAAAAAAAAACTTTTATTTTATTAAAAAGGAATTACAAGTGAGAAGCTAAAAAACTGGAACAAGGGGTTACCACAAACTGGACCTCCTTTTATACTACTCTAATGAACATTCTAGTAGGCTAAAATCACAAACCCTAATCTAAGAAATTCCCAAATATGCCCTTGACGTTTTTGAGTGATGAGTTGTCAAATTGGATCCTGGACGTTCCTTTTTGCGTTGTGAGTAAGCATAAATCCTCCACTGTTGATTTGGGACACGTCATATGCCTTGGAGCCTAAGGAGTGTTTTGATTGGTGGAAAGGGGAATTGGGGGTAGGGTCCACAGTGGTGGGATTGGGGTTTTTAGGTGTGGGTTTTGTTCCTGCGTGTGTGAATCACACGTGGGCAAGGTTAATTGGTTTTTAACCCATGTTTAAGTGAGGTGAAAACTGGAGGTGTAAAAGATGAATAGTAACTTATTTCAATCCGATTTTGGGGGAAGGTAAGTTGTTAGGCGCGTTTTTCAGTTCGAATGTTTCAACTTGACACCTTTGGTCCTTGTGTTTTGAAGTTTTTGGCATTTAAAGGTTTTCAGCC
Organism: Glebionis coronaria; assembly: GCA_025667525.1. Taxonomy (NCBI): domain Eukaryota; kingdom Viridiplantae; phylum Streptophyta; class Magnoliopsida; order Asterales; family Asteraceae; genus Glebionis; species Glebionis coronaria. The sequence goes on from CM046877.1 coordinate 156,059,588, forward strand.
CTATAAACTTGATTCCTTTGTTAATAAGTTTCACCAATTGTCACATTTGGCACAAAACTTTGGCAAAAGTGTTGCAAGGATCATTTTTGCCATTTTGAGATTTTTCAAGGGCTGATCTTGGACAATCTTGATCTTCAAAGGTCTTCTTTGTGTCTTTTACTTCATGAGGGACCATAATTGACAAATTGATTTTGTTGAGGGACCAATCTTGTCATTTCTTCAAAGTTGAAGGACCTTTTTGCAATTTTGACAAACTTAAGGGACCAAACTTGTAATTATCAATATACAAGGGTTTTAAGTGTCATTTCTACATTCTTGGAGGATTAATCTTGTTTGTCTTCAAGTCTTCAAGGGTATTTGTTGAGAATTCCATGATTAGGGCCCGGTTCTTTGTACGGCTTCGTTTCTCGTGTCCGTTTTTCCTTGTAACTTGTGATCTTTTGTCTTTTTCACGATATCCATACCTAAAATACACAAGTAAACAAACACAAGCATATATATGGTATTTTATGACATTTTTGTGCATTTAAAGCCCGAAAAGAACGATGAGATCATGTATAAATGCCATCTCATCAATCACATCCACGGAAGTTAGGTCTAAGCGTCCTTTAAATAGGAACACTAGCACTAAGAAATGGAAAAAGCGCCCTTTAACTAGGTCTACCCCCACTATTGTGCCTACCAGTGGTAATGTCCCCAGTCAAAAAGTACCTCAGAATACTAGACAACTAGAATCTAAGCCAACCACTAGTAAGAAAATCTGGAAGCCTAAAGTTTCGTCTGATAGCAAATCTAAGATAATTGTATATGTACCTGCTAACTCAGAAGAACAATTAGAATACGATACATCGTCTGTGTTTGGTAATATTTTCAGGTCGTCCAAATTATTCTTTGGTATTTGGACTCGGGGTGCTCCAAACATATGACTGGAGACCGCTCGATGCTCAGAAATTTCGTCAGCAAGTTTCTAGGAACGGTTAAATTCGGCAACGACCATATTGCAAAGATTATGGGTTATGGTGAATACCAAATTGGGAATGTCACGATTTCAAGGGTTTATTATGTGGAGGGACTTGGACACAATCTATTCTCAGTAGGACAATTTTGCGATTCAAACCTTGAAGTGGCCTTTCGACAACATACTTGCTTCATTCGCGATCTTGCAGGAAATGATTTGTTAAAGGGTTATCGAGGGGATAATATCTATACTTTGTCTATTCAAAACATGATGGCCGCCTCTCCTGTTTGCCTACTCTCCAAAGCATCTAAGACCAAGTCATGGTTGTGGCATGGACGGTTATCTCATCTTAACTTTGATGCTATTAACCATTTGGCTAGAAACGAACTTGTTCGTGGTCTTCCAAAACTTATGTTCGACAAGGATCATTTATGTTCCGCGTGTTCATTGGGGAAAAGCACCAAGAAATCTTACAAACCTAAAGCAGAAGACACCAACCAAGAACCACTGTATCTTTTGCACATGGATCTTTGCGGGCCAATGCGTACGGCTAGTGTGAGTGGTAGAAAATACATCCTCGTCATAGTGGATGATTTCTCAAGGTTTACATGGGTAAAGTTTTTAGCATCCAAGGATCAAGCACCAGAGTATATCATTACTTTCTTAAAGATGATCCAAGTACGTCGTAATGCTACTGTTCGCTGCATTCGGACTGATAACGGCACTGAGTTCGTTAATCATACTCTTCGAAATTATTATGAAAAGGTTGGTATCTCTCATGAAACATCTGTGGCTCGCACTCCACAACAAAATGGTGTCGTTGAAAGACGTAACCGTACACTTATGGAAGCTGCTCGAACTATGTCGATTTATGCGAATGCTCCTTTATTCTTATGGGCTGAAGCAGTGGCAACCGCATGTTATACCCAAAACCGCTCCATCATTCGCAAACGTCATGGTAAAACTCCATATGAGCTACTTCATGGACACAAACCCGATATTTCATATCTTCATGTGTTTGGTGCACTTTGCTATCCAAATACAAATAGTGAGAATTTGGGAAAACTTCAACCGAAGGCTGATATTGGAATTTTCATTGGATACTCGCCTGCAAAGAAAGCTTACCGAATTTATAACCGTCGTTTTGGAAAGATCGTAGAAACTTTGGATGTCGATTTTGATGAGCTGACAGCGATGGCTTCTGAGCAACACAGCTCTGAACCCGCATTACACGAGATGGGAACCGGTACAATCAGTTCCGGATTAATTCCCAACAACCCTACTTCTCCATCATTTATACCACCAACAAGGTCCGAGTGGGATAAGTTATTTCAAACTATGTTTGATGAATTCTTCGATCCAAAGAGTAATGATTCTCCAGCACCTGTAGCAGTAGCTCCGATTCCCAAAGTTGTTGCTCAAGATAATGGAAATCTATCCGAGGCATCTACTGTTACTCTTGAACAAGATGTTCCATCCCCCACCAATTCTCAAACAACACCTGAATCATCAGCCCCACTCGTTCCTAATGATGTTGAAGAGGACCTATATGATCACGATCTGGAATATGCTCACTTACAAGAGCTTCCCTTCTTTGGTTCACATATACCTGAAAATCCTAACGGTGCGTCTACCTCGGAGGAAGCTCCTGCAATCGTTCACTCCCGACCACCACGGATTGAAACTCACAACACTAAATGGACAAAGGATCACCCAATCCGCAATATTATTGGTGACATCGATCGACCAGTCTTAACACGCCATCAACTCCAAGAACATGCATTATATTTCTATTTTGATGCATTTCTTTCAGACACTGAACCTAAAAACTGGCAACAAGCCATGACCAAATCATCATGGATTGAAGCCATGCAAGAGGAACTTAATGAATTCCAACGTCTTGAAGTGTGGGAATTAGTTCTGTTACCCAGCAACGTTGAAATCTTGACATTGTTGTGGGTATACAAGGTTAAGCTCGATGAGTTAGGTAGTGTGCTGAAAAACAAAGCTAGATTGGTTGCTAGAGGTTACAAGCAAGCTTTGGGTATCGATTTTGAAGAATCCTTTGCTCCTGTTGCACGATTGGAGGCAATTAGACTATTCCTTGCTAATGCTGCTCACATGAATATGATCGTCTACCAAATGGATGTTAAGACAACATTTCTCAATGGTGAATTAAGGGAAGATGTCTATGTAAGCCAGCCGAATGGATTCGTCAATTCAGAGTATCCTAATCACGTGTACAAGCTCAAGAAGGCTCTTTACGGGTTGAAACAAGCTCCACGCGCGTGGTATGATCTCTTATCGTCGTATCTCATCTCCAAAGGCTTCTCCAAAGGCAAAGTGGACCCAACATTATTCATTCTCAAGGAGGACAACGACATGATACTGGTACAAATTTATGTTGATGATATAATATTTGCTGCTACTAATCAACGTTTGTCTGACCGTTTTGAGAAAATTATGTCCACACGCTTTAAGATGTCGATGATGGGAAAATTTTCATTTTTCTTAGGGTTGCAAATTTCTCAGAATCCCAGAGGCATCTTCATTAATCAATCCAAATTTGCTCTTGAATCCTTAAATAAATATCACTTTGAAAACTATGACCCCGTGGATACTCCAATGGTGGAGAGATCCAAGTTAGATGAAGATAAGAAAGGGATATCTGTCGATCCTAAACTTTACCGTGGAATGATCGACACCCTTCTCTATCTGACTGCTAGCAGGCCTGATTTGCAATTTGCTATAGGCATGTGTGCCCGGTATCAGGCTCGGCCTACCGAAAAGCACTTACATGTTGTGAAAAGGATCTTTCGGTATCTAAAAGGAACACTTCATCGTGGTCTGTGGTATTCGAAGGATTCCTCTATTTCCCTAATTTCATATGCAGATGCAGATTATGCCGGGTGTCAAGATACCAGACGTAGCACTTCTGGCAGTGTGCAACTTCTTGGAGATAGACTTGTTAGTTGGGCATCAAAAAGGCAGAAAAGCGCTGTGATATCAAGTACTGAGGCTGAATACATTGCTATGTCCGGTTGTTGTGCTCAAGTTCTTTGGATGAGGTTACAATTGACTGACTACGGTCTTGGATTCAACAAAATCCCGATGTACTGTGATAACAAAAGTGCAATCGCTCTATGCTGCAACTAGGTTCAACACTCTCGAGCAAAGCACATTGACTTTCGCTACCACTTCATCAAGGAGCAAGTGGAAAATGGAGTGATCGAACTATACTTCGTCAAGACTGAGTATCAGCTGGCAGACATATTCACAAAGGCTTTAGATCGAGGACGTATCGAGTTTTTGATCGAAAAGCTAGGCATGAAATCATTCTCACCAGCGACACTTAAGGAGTTGGCCGAAGAATCTGAAGAATAGTAGTGGTAAACTATTCTCGAGTATCATTTGATCGTGATTTTGTATACTATCGTATATATTTAAACCAACAAAAGAAAAATACAAAAATATAAAACATAGAAAAACCATAAAAAATATAAAACAAAGAAAATCCAAAAATATTTTTCGTTTTCAAATCGGGCATGTCTTTTAGCACGGTAATATTTACGGCTTTAGAAATGTCGATTAATATTGACACGGCGCCATAAATAGAGTCCGTATAAAAGTTGTACAAGTTTTAAAACATGCCCATTATGGCTTGTAGTTATTTCAGACTGCAACCCGCTTTTCGCATTAAAGTCACGTATTTCTTTTGAAAACGTTGGCTCTCAACGGGAATTAATTTTCTCGGGCAAGGTTTACTTTAAAACCTTGTAAGGGACCAAGTTTACTTTATAACTTGGTATAACACAAATTTGTGTACGTATCAGTGCACTTATTTTGTCTAAATAAGAGAAATCTTATTGCCACCAGAATCGTTCTTAAAATCACTAAACCGGAAAAAGTCTTCTCGTATATTTGTTCTTCTAAAAACAATGACTACAGCTCTTTAAATAGAAAACGGGTCTATGTTTAAGGGGGGGAAAATATTATATTGCTTTTGGATTTAAAATGCATCTTCAAAAAGGATTTTCAGAAACTATAAAACCAGCCATTCTCATCTCTATATGCTTTTTTATTTTATGTGGCTTGAGGTATTGCCTGTTTGAAATTAAGCTTTAGGAGTTTGTTGTCGTGTTTGCCTTCTAAGATAAGAAGTTACAGGTTTAGGTGTTAGCTATTTCACGTGTTGTCACATGTCTTGGTTAAACATTTTACACCTTTGGGGAACACAAATTGCAAACTTGCAACTAAGAGGGGGCCAAATTGCAATTTATTGCAACTTGGTTTGACCACAGTCAAATAAATATCCCATTCCCCCCCTCGTTTATCTATCTTAACAGAAACTCAAAACACACACTATTCCGCCATTTTTATAGCTTCATACCCGTCTTATCGTGCCTTTGTTTATCTCTGATCTAGGTATAACCATTTTCATTTGTGCTTATGTTTATTAGATGTTTATATCTCATGCTAATATCATTAACTCATACGAATATCCATACGAATCTGAACCAAATTAGGATTTCTTGATTGTTGATAAAAATGAGTTTTTAGAGCTGGGATGTGTTCATATTGCCTAGATATACATTGGATATTAATAGGTTGGCTTATAACATAGTCCTTGTCCCGTAATCGCTCACTTAAGATTCACCTCGGTTCTATCACCAAGAATGCGATCTATGGCTACGATCCATTCTCATCGCATTGATTGCGATGGCTTTACCATATCCACTCGCTGTGATGACTCATTAAGATGGGCCTGTTGCGATGGTCCATTGCGATGGATCGTTGCGATGGTTCATTGTGATGGATCGTTGCGATGGTCCATTGTGATGGATCGTTGCGATGGTTCATTGTGATGGATCGTTGCGATGGTTCGTTGTGATGGATCGTTGCGATGGTTCGTTGCGATGGATCGTTGCGATGGTCTGTTGCGATGGATCGATGCGATGGGTCTGTTACGATGGCACCAATGCGATGGGTCTGTTACGATGCCTCCAATGCGATGGGTAGGATGCGATGGTAGGATGCGACGGGGTAGGATGCGATGGATAGGATGCGATGAGTATGATGCGATGGGTAGGATGCGATGGGTTGAGTGCGATGGGTTGGCACGATGGACATAGTTCGATGGACTTAATACAAATGAATTCACTACGATGGGTATAAAATGAAACATTATTAAAATGGACAACATTTGCTAAGTTTTAAGATATGTGTAGCACTATAATGGACTTAGTTTTGCCATGTCCTTGCCTTTTATATCTCGTTATGTGATTCTGAATGTATGACCTTGGTCCATATGATCTATGCTTGTTTTTGCTACTCAAACATATGTGGTGATAATTTGTTGTGATTTATATCCCATGCTTAGAACTTACATGTTTATGAGATATATATGTGTATATATCAAGTGTGCTTGTATTTATCTAAAAGCAGGAAAATGTTGATAACCGAAGAAGAACAAAAACAATTAGATCTTTTCCTTGTTCCACTTAATGCTCGAATGCAACATGCACCAAACAATTTTCGTTTGAGAGACGATTTTGATCCTTCTTTGGCGGCATTCAAAATCGCAACAGACATCCTAGATTGTTCACCAATAAAGGATGCATTACGTGTCACTGCATCGGTTCCTGAAGTATACATGCATGAATTTTGGGCAACTGCTTCAATCACACAAGCAAAGCAACTGTCAAAGAAGATAATCTCCTTTACTCTGAACAACAAAGCTTTGACATTTGACCTACGTCAGTTTAGGCAACTATTTAAGCTTCCAAAACTAGCAAAAGGGGAACACTTTGTACCTGATCTAGATGCAGAAGAACTACTTAGAGTAATCCGAGAGTTGATCTATGAGGGTGAAATTGGTTTTCTTTCTCAGTTTAACACATCACATATTGGACAACCTTGGAAAGCAATTGTCATCACTTTAGTGAAGTGCCTTACTTCCAAGATTCGCGGATCAGACGCAATGCGACCCGCTCAGGCAGTTATCTTTTGGGGTCTCTACACCGGATCTAAAGTGGATTATGCTTTACAACTTTGGGAAGAATTTTGTCATCAATTCACCAGTTCCAAGAGAAAAGCGGTGCATCTTCCATTTCCAAGGTTCACAAAACTCATTATCAATCACTTCATGAAGAGTGACCCAGATATTGATCATCGTGGGAACTTCTTCTATCATACTCAAGATGATGACGATGTGTTAGACACTATGACTGCGGATAATCAATTCACAAAATATAAACTCAGACCAGCTCAAGTGCCAGCAATCATGATGAATGACGGTATAAGGGAAAGTGATCACTACAGAGAGATGCTTAAAGATATTGAAGCACAGTTTATACGAGCAAATGCAGATCCTTCCGAAAAACAAGCAGAGACGCAAAAAGGAAAACGAAAGAAAAGAATTTCCAAGCGCCAATCGACTCTTTCATCAAAAGACAAAGGCACAGGAAAAGAGCATTTAGTTGATGAAGATGCTGAAGATGCTGAGATGACCCAAACAGAGGAAGAACAGGAAGAAATACCACTTCGAAAAACAAAGAAAGCAAAGCAGACCAAGGGTAAAGAAGCAAGTATTGCTTCCGAAGAACCTGCTCAACAACAGATTTCTGAAGCCAAACGACTGCGTATTGTTCTTCAACAAAGCAGACAGGAAGCTTTTTCCACAGGATCAGGTTCAAGAATGTTTGAGGACTTAGCAGAATTCGGCAATCCTGATGCTGACTTGGCATTTTATGAAGATCCTCTCGAGGAAGATGCTTATGAAGATGATGATAACTACCTCCTTGAAAGTCGTGAGCCAAGTGAAGAACGTGAGAGTAGTGCAGACACAGATACAAGTATGATGTATCGAGACGCCAATATTACCACTTCTTTACCAGAACCAACTCACATGGTGTTAAACGATGATGCTCATGCAACTCTCATACCAGAGACTCAACTTCAAAGTAAGTCTACTTCTGGTTCTGATGACGTTTTAAAATATCTTAATCTGGAAGGGGAGGGCGTTGAGGTAACAAACACTGATCCGTCAACAAACGAATCAATGGTGGATGTTCCCATTACTAGTGTTACATCCACCACCACTCAACCATTATCCACCCCGGTCATCAGTGAGGTCATTACACCAGTTATCACCCTGGCACCCGCTGCACAACCAGTATCAACCACCATCATCACCACTGAATCTATACCGTCATCCGCAGCTGAACAACTTGTATCAACCACCGCCCCAATAACTGTATCTACATCAACACCTATCCTTCAACAACCAGTATCATCCACCACCACTTTAACAGTTATGGTTACACCTCCACCAAAAGAACCACAAGTATCATCCATATCCAATCCCTTCCTCACAGTCAATGATCCACTGATCCAGTCTCTTTAACAACAGCTAGAGGCTCAAGCTATACAAATAGCTACATTGACTGAAAGGATCACCACTCCTCCCAAGGAACCACAACATGATGAGCTTACACTTCAGAAACTAACAGAAAGAGTGTCTAGACTTAAAGCAAAACATAAATCCTTTCTTAAAGAGAAGAAAACTTGGGATAAAGAAAATGCTGCTTTTCTCGGGTCAATTGACGAGCAGATGACCACGATCATTCGACGCGAAGTCAAGTCTTATGTTGATCAACAACTACCACATCTTGTCGGTAATGGTTTATCTACTCTTCAACTAATGACATTGCTACAGACACGTCTGCTAGATATGGGAGCTCATAAATCGAAATACAAACGCAAAGTTCTGCAATATCTCAACAAAGCAATTCTTGTAGAGAATCCTGCAGACACTACCGACTCTGAGTCTGACGATGCAGACGAACTAGAGGAGGAAGAAGATGAGGGTAATGATGAGGAGGATGATGGTGACAATGAACAAAATGAGGAAGAAGATAAGGAAGGAGATGAGGAGGAAGAAAAGGATGAAGAAGAAGAGGATAAGGATGACGATGAAGATAAGGACGAAGATACAGGTGACGATGAGGATGACGATGATGATAATGATGACGGTAATGGAACCACCAAGGGTGATCAGAATGACGAAACAGGTACTAATGCCGAAGAGCCTAATAAGGATGACGGTGACAAAGCTACTGAGAAGGGTTTAGAGGAAGCTGTAGAAAACATTTCTGAAACCGCTGAAAAGACAATAAAGTCTACTGTACCAGAAACTCAGCAACTCGATACAGGTATATCTACTGCACCAGCTCTTACTACTGATTGTCACAATGAATCCGTAGAATATATGCAAGCAGAAGAACCGACACAGCCAATGCTTGAAGAAGAACCTCACGGTGATATACCGGTAATGCAAGATCAACCTTCCACAACATTTGAAGATCCGCACAATAGTGATATGGAAGTTGAAGATCTACATGTACTAGACCCACCGTTTTGCTGAATCTTTAATCATTGATGACACGGTACAGGAGCAACTTTGGCTAACAAATGCAGCACCACAACATCCTTTTGCCACTGCAACTGAAATGGAGATGACTCAATTCCTTAATAACCCTATCGATTTCTCGGCCTTTCTACGGTATTCTCATGGGCAATCGACAATGACTCCAGATTTGATCAAAATGGCAGCTGCAAACGTGGACTTCTTTGATACTTTGAAGATCAGCCATAATGAAGCAGAATATCATTTGAATGAGCTTACCAAAGCAATGAGAGCGACAACTACAGGAATTCAAACTCCCGTTGCGACCTCTTACACCAACGGTCATTGCCGGTTCTGCAACAATCCCAATAGAACACTTTATGTCTCACGACCTTGAATACCTTGAGAATGGAGCAAAGAAATATGCCACGTCACTCACCATGGTTAAGGCGATTAACTTGGAGAATGTTCCATGGATAGAGGATAAAGTACCTGGAACCATATGGATAAAGAAAGTGCTCCAGTTCTATGACACTTATGCAGCACTTGGCATCTCTCACTGGAATACGAAGAAAAGACTTGCCTACAACCATTTCCACCGTCCTAAGAGAGGTTCTCCCATTGTATCAACACACAGAATCAAAAGTATTCAAGAAGCAACCACTCAGACGGTCTTCGGCTATGATTACTTGAACGTAATCATCTTCAAACATACTGATGAGAAAGAACACCGAATTGATGAAAGTGATCTTCAGTACTTTTAACTTGAAGACATCGAAGATCTCCTGCTGCTATTGGCTCAAGAAAAAGTTGACCACTTATCACCTGAGATTGTCATTGCCTTGAGTTCCAACTTTCGCCAATATGCTAGGAAAATCGTCATTCAGAACCGGGTGGAAGACTTTCAACTTGGTTTAGAAAGTTATCAGAAGAAGCTAAACCTGGAGCGTCCCCATACGACTCCACTCAGCAATTTCCATAAGAACAAGAAGGTATACATGGGGACAACCACACCGGAAGCAGGCATCTTCTACCCAAATGAGACTGGCATTATGCAGTATATGCGATTCTCTGAACTGCACAAATTCAGCGATGGCACGCTCAAGCAAGTTCGGGATGATCTAACGGTTCTCAATGCCGAACAACCGCTTCCAGCAGTCACCTACACCTGGACAAGCCAGTGCATCAAGGGAGCAAAGTACGCAATCAAGAAGATTGAAGAACTTCTCAAGAAGCGCCGGTTGCTACGAAGCATAGAACGATTCGTCGGTGGACGACCATATGGAGCTCACCATCGGTTCACGGAACGAACCAATTAATTTTGGTTCGTCTTATAACAGGTCAACTCCATATGTATATAATTGTGAATATGTTATCTTTTGCTTTATCAGCTTTTGTGGCTTGTTGTAGTGTAAAAGTATGATATTTTTTCAAGAATTTCTCTCGAGATTCTGAATCTTTCAAACAAATCATACTCAAGCACTACAACTTACCCTCATTAATTTGAGGGGGAGCATTAATATATGCTCTTTGGCCAAAATCTAATTTCATTTTATTACCCAACGACCGGTTAATCCATTAATATCCAAAATATTGATGGTTAACATTTTGGAAAGGGGAGAAAATGGGATTAAGGAGACTTAATGATATTCGGCTAAAACAATGAAAAAGGCTTAAAAGATAAACCAACTTAACATGTGTAATGCACAAGTTAAGGGGGAGCATTTTTGATGATCAAAACACTTAAGGCACAAAAACTTTGATTTTAATATCACAAGTGCTTTAAGTGATTTTCAAGGATGTTTTTCATGGTGACTATATCAACCCAAAACACACTTAACTCACGACGGATGTGGTGACAAAAGGGTGGTAGGTATAGGTATTAGTCCAATGATTCATCAGAACTGATGGAATCTTCCCAAGGACAACTCCCTAGATAGAACTAGAAGTCCTAGGAAAGATGGAGAATGAATGTGAACGTAGTTGAATGCCGACCAAGTACTTAAGCTAGCACTGGAACAATCACAACAAGGTGCTAGTGATGACGTATTGGTAAGAATTGAAGGGGTTGAAGAATGAAAAAGAATTGTAAAGATAAAGGGTGTATAGAAAGAAGCCCTCCTTACAACTTTAGGCAGAAACCGGGTCAATACATATGCTATTGAGATCATTAGTTAATGATTCTCGATATTGAAGAAAGCCATCATGGACCCAGTGATGCAATGCACAACCCTCCCCAACTAACTCAAATATCTCTCAAAAGGTATTTGTTTTAATCACACGGAGATCAACACGTCATCTATTGGTTTATTCACTCCGAATAGACTGATATTGAATAGGTGGCACTCCTCTCCAGCCATCGATCACTAAATCAAAACGCACTATCGAGTCTAGAGCCACGAGATCATCAAAAGTCTCATTAGGACACATTCCATTTATTCCTTGCTTCTTCACACACTGTGAAAAGTAAGAGATCTTTTATGAGTCCTACGCAGTATTCTTGTAATATTGCCAGAACATCCGAGTAATACGCAAGTATTACAATGAAGATGGAAATCCTGCTTGAGCCAACATCAAACAAGCTCATGGTAGGTGACACGTGCGGTTCTTTACGAACTAATCTTGTGACAACTGGAGAGAAACAGTAGTTTAATTCTTAATTGAACTTAAACTCGTTTCAGGCCTCTACGCATTATCGTATGATCTTGCCAGAACACTCAGAGTGACACTCTTTAGTGTTCACAATGACGAGTGGAAATCCTTCTAGTGTTAACATCAAACATCACTTGGTAGGTGACAAGCAAGATTCAATTTGAATCAAGTTTGTGACAACTGGAAAGCAACGATGGTGAATATCTTAATTGAAATTCACTTGTTCCAGGTTTCATGAATTGACGGCTTCAACCATAAGGATTTCTTAATCCAAATGATTCACTCTTTATGTTCGCAGTCAGCTTTGGACGGTCGAATAAAGAGAACGGGTTTACCCGCGAAATCCTGTCAGGAAGTTACTTAATTGAAACTATCCGTCACGGGTACGATATCTAATATCGTCCAACGGTCTTCATCAACCGGAGGTAAAACGCTACCAAATTAGAATAAAATGTCAAAGCCATTTTATTCGTGTCTTATTATGTTTCTGCATTCGAAGACGGTGGAGTTGCTGTGTACCTGTTGAAGACGGTGGCGTTGCTGTGTACCTGTTGAAGACGGTGGCGTTGCGGTGTACCTGTTGAAGACGTCCTCACATTCTTATTCCTTCTGCATCAAATACTCCTGCAAATTCAAGAAAGTATGACCTAAAAGTCTTCCGCTGTATCGACTCTGAAACTTTTAAGAATTCAACAAAGGATAAGCGTGTGGAACATGAAGTCACAAAGAGGCAAACATCACAAGAAAATAAAGACTGCACGTGAAAGGCCAAAAGAACGTGTTCCAAGCAAAAGGCTGATATCATTCAACACATATTCACAAAAGGAAAGAAAAAGAAAGAAAAGAAGACTACGAGCTCTAGAACAAGATCTAACATGCTAGATTAGGACTTTGTAAATTTGGAGTGACCTCCCTTTGGGGGAGATTGTTGGAAATACGTTTTACGCATTTAGAAAGTCTCGGTCACTCCAACAATGTAGTTATAGGCTCGTAGTTATGTTTAGTTTCATTTATTAAATAGCCCGACCCATGAGCATGTTCATGGGCCGGAAGCCCAAGTCCATTAAGGACTTGGGGTATTTAAACCTCTTTCCACCATGGAAAGAGGTGTTGGTTGTTCATTTCTTACATTTCAATATACAAGTTTCTTTCACTTCTCTCTCTAACTTTCTCTCTCTAGAAAAACATCAACCCTCTTGATTCATAAAGATTATCATTGTTCTACAGCTTTATTATTAAACGAGGCGATTTTTAAGCGTTGTCTATGATGTGAGTAATGTGCTATCCCGTAACACCAACGAGTCTTCCGCTGTATTGAATTGTATAAATTTGGGGGTGTTACAAAGATCCTTCCAAATAGCAGGATCTTCATCAATTAGTCCACACATTCTCTTGAATGTTGACCACAGTTTTATTGCATTGACTGAAGTGGGAGCTTCAGTCTCATACTTGGCCTCTAACAACCTCCATAGGTCTACCAAGTCTTCTCTATAACAACTTGTAAATAAAGATATAAGAGTGGTAAAAGTGTGAACATCTTTTCCATACCTGTCAATCTTCCAAAACCCACATTCATCTTCTTAATAACTTATAATAGGGTTTCTGGAATCAAGTGGTAACACTTGTACCATATCTGAAGCTTCCAATGGTGAGAGCTTGAGGCTCTTTCTTATAACAGCTTCACTTGGATGTAATGGATCCATATCTTTGGGAAACTCAAGAGGGACTCCCTTTTTCATAGGTCTGGGAACAAACATTGCCTTCTTAAGCTCCATTTCCTCTGCAAGTTCTTCTTTTCTTTCATCAGAAAGAAGTCTTAGAGTGTTTTCTTCCTGCACTCTAACCCAAATGGGATAAGCTCTACACTCCAACTCTTCAAATGTCAAACCAATCAATTTCTTATGAGTCCATCCTGTTCCATGACATCTGAGTAGCATGTAGTACAACTCCCTTCTATCCCTTTTAAAATTTGAGAGAACATTGCTTTCTTTGTTTTTCAGAATGACCTTGCAATCCTTTTGTACTCTGAGAAGAATCTCCAAACCCCATATTTGATCCGAAATGGTCAAATGTGGATTCTCCATACACCTATCTTCCCAAGCATGGTACATCTGAACAACTTCTGGCATATCAAAATCAACCTGCAATTTCAACTCATTCAACTTCTCTTTTGCCAATTCATCACCATACTCAAGTCTTTCTGGTTGTTCTATGATCATTAAACTTGAGTCTGAACTGGATTCATCACTTCCTTCTTGCTCTTCTGAAGTGACAACAAAAGGTGATTCACCCACCTTCTTTCTTTCTTGTTCCACAATTTGTGCAGCCAACCTTCTATGAAACTCAATTTGTGTTGCATTCTTTGGAACAACTTCTTCTACCATAATACCCTTACCCTTATCTAATGGATCAACTGTTGGTAAGGTAGATGGTAATACCTGTGAAGAAACCTCTTTGATGATGGATGATGACTGGAATACATCAACCTCATTTGCAGGTCTATCAACGCTCAATTTTGCTTTGTCAGCGCCCAAGTTACTCATGTCAGCGTTCAAATCTGTCTTGTTAACGCCCAAAGTACATGTCTCAGCGCCTCTTGTGATTTCCTCCAACATGGCTGTAAATGAAAATTTTAAGTTTGTAGGAGAGACTAGAGACGTATCAAAACCTGTCTGTTTCTTCAAACTTTTTACGGCCTCAGCAAAACCCAAAGATTCACCATCATGGGAGACCTTATCACTCACATTTTGTTTGTCCATCCTCCCCTTTGGAAGATTCCTCCATCCCTCTCCTGGTGCTAGAATTTTCCAAAACAACAATCCTCTCCCTCAATTGCTTGAGTTCAAGGCCTTGTGTACTGACAATATGTACCAAGTCTGCATTTTGCTTTTGCAAGCTTATGCAGACAGCCATCAATTCCATTAGGGTCATTGGTTACAATATGCCCTCTTCTAAAATGGGTATTTGACCTCCCAAGTTAGATTCATTGGGCATGGATGAGGTCTTAATGATGGTAGGACTGTCTTGGCCAGCTTCTAAGCCAAAACCAATAGTCCCAGCCTCATCCATAGCACCAACCACACTTGTGGTGGTGGTTCTCTCTGCTACATGGCTAGGACCACTAGAGAAGAACACTCTAGTAGTCCTTTGGCATTTTTGCAACCTATATTGTGTTGGGGGAGAAGAGGATGTGGATTGGGTGGATGTGGGTTGGTTAAGGGGTGTTTGGGTCTGTAAAGGATTAGTGTCAACGTTTGAAATAGGCACATCAACGCCAACATTTAATGTGTCAGCGTCGAAGGGTTCTTGGTCAATTTGCATATGTTGTGGTGAAGGTAAAGGTTCAGGTATTAGGTCAATTTGGGGTTGGGGGTCTGGTAGGGGTTGTGCTGCTTCAATGACAGCAATCATAGTAGGGGTGAGGGGTAGGTCATGATGTGGGGGTGATTTCATCTTCATAAAAATTGCTTTCTTTTGCACAGGGATCTCATAAAAATCATCATGATCCCTTGTGCAGTAATTTTGCACCTCAAAAACTATTTGTAAAAATCTGGGATAAGCTAAAGTCATTTTGTTCCCTTTATTTTTACACATGCCCTTAAAAATCATTTTGGAATAATTAAACTTTTGCCCAGTAGCAATGCACATAATAGTACTAGAAATAGATCTATTGATCTCATTGTGTGCAGTACACTTGGGACTCAAACATTGTAAGAGGACATGTATGAGGTACTTCCAGACTAGGGGAAACTCCTTTTTATGATATTTATTTAAAGTTCCTTCAGCAGGAAAAGGATAACCCAAAGCCCTTAGTCCTTGTTCTATTTCACTAATGGGGAGGGTGGTTATACCATCAGCATCATCAAGATGCAAAGCTTGGCGTACCAAAGCTTCAGTAACCACCCATGTGCGCCCATGAACAATAGAAGATAATGTAGTCACTCTATTAACTGTTGAGGATCTAACAGTGTTCCAAAACTATTTAATATGTGTGACAGGAATGAGTGGAGCATGAGAAAGAGCATACCTAAGAGGGGATGCATTTAAATACGCCACCATTTGTGTGTATTAGGGAAACAGAGTATCATCAGCTTCAAGATATGCTACCATGTTGTGTTGACTCCTGAACCCCAATTCCAAATCACTTGGTTTAAACTTTGGTGCCATTGTTGAAAGCTGTTTTGTATGATTGATAAAGATGAAGTTATAGGAGAAAAATTGTGTTAGACAAGAATAATAGGTACCCTGTTTAAAATAGGAGCCAAATGTATAGGAGAGAAAATATGCATGTGATTGGTCAAAAATTAGGCAACTATTTTCAAAATACAATCATGAAAATATTGAAAAAGAATAAGTTTATCTCATGCATTAAATGAGAGTTATCTGCTCCCAAAATTACGGCCCAAAAATATGTCAAAAAGTAACAACTAGGTAGGTCCCATTGAGTGTCAACGGTCAAAAATAACCTATCAACTCCCAACGGCTATATTCTTGTCAACATTTGCCAAAGCCATGTCAGCGTCTAAATTGGTCACAACAACGCTTGGAAAAATACTTGTCAGCGTCCAAAAATAAAAATTTATAAAAATGAATAATGACCTTAACAAAGTAATTTATCCTAGAGAAGATAACCAAAAAGTTGATAATTATTATAGGGCGGCAAGCACTGTCCAGTTATGCACACTTGCTTATGCAAGATAGACATAACAGTCCTCTAGTGTCCCTTGCTAACCAAAACTCTTAACAACTAAGTTACCTTATAGAATCCCTTGTTACTCCCAGGTAAAACCCATGATAAAATCATTCCCAAGTCTCCCAACAGACCACAACCAATTCTAGGCCAAAAATGTCTTGGCAGCATGCATAGTATATCAACTTTGCATGCGACAGTGCCTCATGATTTAGTAAAACTAACTCATACTCACCTATGGACACAATCTAGAATTGTGATAAGAGTATCATAAGGATACCCAAAAGTCCTAAAGGTTCCTAAAACCTCCCCTTAAACTGTGATACAAATGTTGCAAAAATATGCATGAACATAAAAAATTTATGTCAAGATAGGAATAGAAAATTCCAACCATCATTCATAAATAAAAACATGTCCAAATGCTTCTCCAATGATCCATAAGCAACTCTGTATCCAATGGTATAATGCTAACACCACCTGCACATTTAGATTGAAAACCACAAAACTAACATTGTTGCTTACAACGCCCCGATAACACTTGTCAGCGTTAAAGAAACATTTGTCAGCGTTAGACAAATATATTGCTGACAACGTCACAATAACACTTATCAGCATTAAAGTAACCTTTGTCAGTGTTAGAAAAATATAGTGGAAAATCTAAATCCTCAATAAGACCAATAACAATGCATTATCCTGTACATACTTTTACAAAAAGACTCCAAAACACATATTATGTGAGATTGATCATTCCAATACTTGTTACCAAGTATTGAAACCTTCTAGCATCAAAAGTTTTAGTTAGTAAATCTGACACATTTTCTTCTGTGTCAACCCTATATGGTTGTATTAAACCTTTTTCAAAACAATCTCTTATAAAATGGTGTCTAATTTCTATGTGTTTAGTTTTAAAATGATGTACAGGATTCTTAATAATGCATAAGGTGCTGTTATTGTCAACAAATATCTTGGTATGCATGAAGTTATACCCATAATCTAACAGTTGGTTCTGAATCCACAAAACTTGTCCACAACAAGCAGCTGCAGCCACATACTCTGCCTCAGTTGTAGTATTAGCCACCACTGTTTGTTTCTTGCATTGCCAAGATATCAACCTGCTCCCAAGAAACTGACATCCACTAGTTGTGGATTTTCTATCAAACTTATCACCTCCGTAGTCACTGTCTGAATATGCAATAAGCTCCAAAGGTGAATCTTTTGGGTACCACAAGCCAAGACTAGGATAACATCTTAGGTACCTAAAGATTCTCTTGACAGCATAAAGGTGACATTCTTTAGGAGTCACTTGATGGCGTGCACAAGCACACACAGCAAACATGATGTCAGGTCTGAAGGCTGTGAGATACATCAATGATCCAATCATTGATCTATAGTGCCTGACATCAACATCTTCCCATCTCCAATCTTTCCCCAAGGGTGTTCTCTATCCATCGGAGTAGTAGCCCTCTTTTCATGTGGAGAAAAGCCAACTTCTTCAAGATCTCTGCCACATATTTATCCTGGGAGATGAAGATACCATCTTCTTTCTGCTAAACTTGTAACCCTAGAAAGAAGTTCATCTCCCCCATTGCACTCATCTTGAATTTGTCTGTCATGAGCTTGGAGAAATCCTCACTCATCTTTGGATTTGTGGATCCAAAGATGATATCATCAACATAGACCTGAACAAGTAGAACATCCTTACCTTTCTTCTTTGTAAACAGTGTCTGATCTATGGTGCCCCTTTTGAATCCATTGTCCACCAAATAAGTATACAAAGTACCATACCATGCTCTTGGGGCTTGATGAAGTCCATACATAGCCTTCTTAACTCTATACACCTTGTCTGGATTGCTGGATCCTCAAAACCAGGAGGATGCATCACATATACCTCCTCAACAATTGTTCCATAGAGGAAGGCACTCTTGACATCCATTTGATAAACAGTGAAGCCCATGCAGGATGCATAGGCTAGAAAGATCCTTATAGCTTCAATCCTTGCAACTGGTGCAAAGACCTCCTCATAGTCTATCCCCTCCTCTTGTGTATATCCCTGAGCCACTAATCTTGCCTTGTTTCTGACCATAATACCTCTTTCATCTCTCTTGTTTCTTAGAACCCATCTTGTCCCTATAGGTCTGACATACCTGGGACAATCAACCAGCTCCCAAACATCCTGAATTGCAAATTGGTAAAGCTCATCCTGCATTGCTTCCACCCAACTTGGTTCTTTGAGAGCATCAAAGATCTTCTTGGGTTCCTGTTGTGACAGAAAACAGGCAAACAAACATGCTTGCACAAAAGGGGTATCAACCTTCTTGTGAATATTGGCAATAAATCCACCAAGACCTTGATGAGATCTTCTAGTCTGAACAGGAGTCATAATATCACCAATGATTTGAGAAGTAGGGTGATTCTTCATAGTAGAAGTGAGAACTCCTCCTTCAAAAAGTCTGGTGTCTTCAATCTCATTATCCATGTTGCCAATATCTTTTTCTTCAGACTCTCTTTCATCAATATGAGGATGAACCTCTTCATATAAATTAGAAGGTTCACCCAGTTCAAAAGTAGAATAGAAAAGATGCGCAAAAGTGTTGTCAACGCCTGAACCTTGGTTGTCAGCGTTTGGGCTAACAACGCTTGAAATGTTGTTGTTAATGTTTGAGCCATCAACGTCTGAATTTGTCCTGTCAGCGCTAGATTTGCCTTTGTCAGCGCCTGAAGGACCATGCATGTTGTTATCTGGTGGTACTTGGGGACCACCATTATCCTTTCCAACAGCAAAAGCATCTGTCCATATGGGAATTATGACATACTCTAGTATAGGAGATGACTTTTCTGCTTGTGATCCAACCTCTTCATTAACCTGTGTACCTGAAACATCAACAACTTGTTCTTCCACAACATTTGAAGTTACCTTCACAATGTTTGGATTAGTGACAGGCATATAATTTAAAGTCCTAGATAGAGGTTCCAAGTCAAACAACCAATTTGGACCACTTTCAGGATCACTAGGTTTACTCTCTAAAAACCTAACATGTACTCTTTCAAGTATACATTTTTCCTTTTTAAGATAAACCCTATATCCCTTGCTCTGCACTGAATACCCCATGAAATAGCCTTCATCACCTTTTGCACTAAATTTACCTAAGGCATCACTAGTATCTAGAACAACTACATGACAACCAAAAGGTCTAAGAAAACCAATATTGGGTTTTCTTCCCCAAAGTAACTCATAAGGTGTTTTGTTCTGTATCTTGTTGACCAATGCTCTATTTTGAACAAAGCAAGCTGTATTCACAGCCTCAGCCCAAAAAGCTATGGGGAAATGAGCATCAGCCAACATAGTTCTGGCTGCTTCAATTAGGTTTCTATTCTTTCTTTCTGCAACCCCATTTTGCTGTGGGGTTCTGGCAACACTAAACTGCCTAGTAATCCCTTTCCTGGCACAAAAATCATCTAAAACTTTATTCCTAAATTCACCACCATTATCACTCCTAAGCATTTTAACTTCATTACCAGTCTTCTTCTCAATCCGAGTGATAAAGTCAATTAAAGTGTCAGCTGTATCACTCTTTATAGCTAAGAAGAAAGTCCAAGTAAACCTAGAGAAGTCATCTGTGATAACAAAGCAGTATGATTTACCATTTAAACTTTCTATATTGGTTGGACAAAATAGGTACATATGAAGCAAGTGAAGTGGTCTAGTACTCGAGTGCACCTGTTTAGACTTGAATGAGACCTTGTGCTGCTTGCCTTTAAGACATGCAACACAAGAGTGGTCATTGTGGAAAGCCTTTTCAGGCAAACCATCAACCAAGCCAAGTCTCACAAGTCTGTTTATATTCTTAAAGTTTATGTGCCCTAGTCTCCTGTGCCATAGATTACTTTCATCTACTGAAGCTTTAGCATAAAAACATGACATATTATTATTCATCCTAATCCATTTAGATTCACATTATATATGTCTTTATGTCTAGGTGTTCTATAGTCAATATATTTCTCATCAGGGATCTTATAATCCTTGCTTAACACCAGGCATTCAATATCAGTAAACAGAACTTTATTTTTGTTATCACAAACTTGTGATACACTAAAAAGATTGTAATCAAGTTCCTTTACCAAAAATACGTTTTCAAAACGCAAGTTCTTGGTTAGAAGTGTTCCTTTGCTTGTGATAGTTCCATATCCGCCTCCAAAGTAAACCTTATCACCATCCTTAATGGGAGTGAAGTTAGTCAGATAATCTTCCTTCCCTGTCATGTGCCTTGAGCATCCAGTGTCCCAATATCTATAATCATTGACCTGTTTTTGAATGCCCTGCACATAAAGAAAACAAGTTAGTTTTCTTTGGGAACCCAAGCCTTCGCGGACTTGGATTCATTTGGTTGTTCAACAAGAACAGACTTAGTTCTCATAACAACCCCTTGTTCATCCCTCTTTGGATGAAATACCCAGTTAACCCCAATAGGTTTTGTAATGACCTTTGATATGTAATTAAATCTGTTTTAGGTCATTGAAATCCCATTATCATTAGGGTTTTTAACTGTCTTTGGTCTCCATGTCAAGCTTGAAGAATCATTGGACCCCTTACCCTGTGGTTGCAAATATTTAGGTCTGGTCACGTTTCTGTCAGCGTTGGATTTGGTCTTGTCAACGCTGAAATTACCCTTGTCAGCGTTGAACCTAGGGTTTGCTACAGAAACCCATTGCCTATTAGACCAAGTATTTGTCTTTTGAAATGGTCTTTGTCCATGAGTGTTAGACCCTCTAGTAAAGAATGGGGCAGGTCTAACAACTTGTGGACTTTGCTGCACACAAGGTTTGGGTCTGACAACGTTTGACTTTCTAACAGCGTTGACCTTGGAAGCATTGAAACACTTATATGCTAAATGTGAAAATCTACCACAAGTGTAATAGGCTTTTCTAGACACAACCCTAGGTCTAGAAGAGAAGAAGCCTGTTCCATCATTGCTAACTTGGCTCTTAGGTGACCTAGTATTCCTATAAATCTCTGCATACTTAATGCTAGGTTTTCTAAAAGTGTTTGAGCCAAGGTCAACAGCCTTACCAGTGATTGGGTTTGTAACCTTAATGGGGTTGACTCATTAGGACTTTCACATAACAAGCCACCCTTAACAAATAAGGTAGGGTTAGCTTTCTTCCATTCATTCAAGTCAGTCAACTTCCGTTGATACTCTTCAACTGGGGTAATGACTCTTGGTGAAGGAATGAATTCCTCCTCTTGGAGTTCTGGTAAACCAGTCCAAGATAGGTCCTATTGTTGGACACCATAGAAGACACCAGCTGGTGGTGGAACCACAGAGTAGTCTTTCATCCCAATACCAGTCATGTCCTTAGGATCCCTTTGTTTATTAACACATTCTCCTAGGGTTTGTGTGGCCCTATCAAATCTCTGAATTTTAAGGCCAACATTATCTTTATTTTTAATGGCCTCATCTAACTTAGCCTGTAACTCACCATTAACCCTTTCCATGATGCTCCTAATATCATTACTAGCATTCAACTCATGTTTTAAGATATTTATTTTATCTTTTAAATCAAATTCCATTTTCTTGTATTCAGAAACTGTCTTCTCAGTTTGAGTGAGAGCTAATTGATAGTTAGACAGTTTGTATCTCTTTGTACTCATATCATCTAATAATCTTAACACTTCTTTGTTAAGTTTCTCAGTATTTAACCTACAACCTTTACTACAAAAAGCATCATCGTATACCTTATTATCTGATGAAGAGGAGGAGTGTGCCATGAGAGCATATTGAACATGCTCTTCTTCTTCTATCTCAGCAACCAAATCTTTATCCTCTTCCACATCTTTAGCCAAATAGCTCCAATCCCATCCCATACCATCAATTTCTTGAACTGCAACCATGGCCTTAGGATCCTGAGCCTTAACAATTTGTCTTGAGGGTTTGCCAGCATCAGATCTTCTAGGAGATCTGCATTCCCTTATGAAGTGCCCCATACGATGACAATTGTAGCATTCAACCTTGGATTTATCAAATCCAGCAGTGTCCTTTGCATTGAAGGTCATCTTCTTCTTAAACCTTCTATTCCACCTGTTTGCTCTTATACTAGCAAGAGCCATGTTCCACTTAATATCCATCTCCTCCAAGTGCTCATCACTTATCTGCTCAAGGTCCTCAAATGTAATCACAGAACCATTGGGCAAAGAAGCAATATAAGCACATACAATATCTAGATCCAAACCAGCAGGTTTAACTCTTGGTGAGTCACTTTTGTATGTGTCAGCGTCTGAATAGGAGGCGTTGACAGGACATGTTTCAACGTTGACACATGATGATCCAGTAACTGGATGCATGTAAGAGTCCTTTTGATTAAATTGACCTTCACTATGCGAGAAGAAGGCCATATTACTGTTGGTAGACTTGCTTCCATGCTCCAAAAGAGTTTCATTCTCCAACAGCCTCAGTTTGTTGTAGATATCATCAAAAGTAGAACTTTTGTGAGTGTTGTTGGCAAGTATAGATCTTGCCTCAATCTTCTACGCCTCACCAAGACTTTTAAGAAAAGTGGCATTAATGTCAACATCACCAAGTTGTGTCCCCATGAAGGACAATTTGCTTGTAATGTCAAGCAATCTGATTCTCACACTGCTAAGCTTCTCATTAGGTTGAGCCTTGAAGACAGCATAATCATGCATGAGTTGCTTCTTCTTCTCTTCCTTAGTATCATCATTACCACCATATGCAACTTCAGGAGCCGCCCAAAGGTCCTTAGCAGATTCATAACCTCTGTATTTATGCTGGTTCTCTTGCCCCAAAGAGAGTTTCAGAATATTTAGGGTTTTCATATCAACCCTTTTCTTTGCTATGTCTTCAGCAGACACAGCTCTACCATCATCAGGTTTTTCTTTCTTATCTGCTTCTGAACATCCAGCAACAGCTGTTCTTGCAGCAATGGCATTAGCAATCTTTTGAGCTTTATTGAATGTGTTTCCATATTCAATAATCTCCCAGAGTGTGTAGTCATAGATCCCTAGATATTGCTCAAAGTTGAATTTCCACAATTCAAAGTTGGTAGCATCAAGCATGGGAATCTTGATGTTTGGTAAAGGTGAGGAGGAGGAGGTTACTTCTGGATTTGACATGATGTGTTTAGGGTTTTTTTGTGAAAATTAGGGTTTTGGTGATTTTAGGGTTCTTGTGTTCTTTAAGATCAAAAGTTCTTCAACAAGCTCTGATACCACTTGTTGATCCCAAACTTAGATCGATTTAACTTTATGTATACGAGATTAGATCAAGTAATACACTTAGAGAAACATTTGTATATGTATATGACAATCTAACTGTTATGCGGAATTAACACTTAAACAAGAATACACAAGATGTAAACAAACTTTCACTTTGATTAATGATATCAAACTTGCTTACAATGAAAATGTTTAACGTATGAAAACTTATATTGAACAATAACCTAAAGGTCTTCTTTTATAGACATAAGAAGCCTTGTATAATAATCTACGTATCCTCTATTCTAGGTAAAGATAAAATATAGAAAATATATTGTTGTTCCTATCTTTACTAGAAGTAATCTAGAACATAATAAACGTGTAGATCATATCCTTCCATCAGTGCTTGTCTTCAATGTATCAACGCTTGACTTTGTCTTGTCAACGCTTGATCTGTCGGCGTTTGTTTTCTTCCTATCAACGCTTGTTTTACTCTTATCAGCGCTCAAGTAGATTGGCTATATTTTTATTCCCAACAAGTCAAGCTGAGAGCGTATGCAGTATCGTGTCCAAGAGTGGCAACTACGGAGTTCCACCAAGTAAGAGCACTTTCAAGCAACGTGAAGGTGGCAAACTTGACTTTCTTCTCGTCCGCACAATCACTGATGCGGAACATAGTCTCCAACCTTTCAAACCACTGCATTAGTTCCACAACACCTTCTTTGCCTTTGTAGTACGAAGGCTTGCATTTTAGAAAGTCGGGGTAAGAGCAACCCCTAGTGGTCTGATTATTCCGGCGGTTGTTGAAGTTTTGACTATCGTCTATGTTTCTGCTGGCGGCCATCGCAGTTGCGATGCCTTGATCAATCATTTCCCTTAGTTGGGCAGAAGTGACGTTTTGGGTAGTGTCGGCATTGTTGGGGTTCGTTCTAGTGATTACCATTTTTCTATAATTATACACAAAAATGAAATCATTAGTTTAAGGTGTTAGCACAGTTTTATATAAACACACGAAAAGAAATTCATGCATAAACTTCACAACAATTTGGATAACCTGTTTAAAAGTTCATAATATAATACAGTACAAGATATAACAAAAGATAATGAGTACATGCCATATGTCTAGAATAGGAATACAATACAAATTGCACAACCAATCCAAGACAGATCACAGGCCGCCTGTCTGGGATGGTGGTACACATAATATAACGTACATCATCTACGAATCCCTAATCTAAATAGTATAGTATAATGATACAACTGATAAAAAGAAAGTACAAATACATAAGGTCCTATATCATGATAGCTGGGATGCAACCCAAAAGCTTATCATGATGTACAAAAGAATCTAGCACATCTTGTCTAATCGTGTCTGACAGACTCCTCTAAGATGGCTGGTGCTGCTGGTGGTGATGAGACGGCTGGTGCCTGCATGGCATCCTGCATCAAAGTCATGGCAGCTCGGGTCTCCTTAAGGAGTCGAAGTGCCTCCAAGAATTGGTCTCTGAAGGTCTGCTGAACTCCCCGAAGATGAGTAGTCTCTTCCATCAATCCCTGGTGACGGATGTCCTAGAGATCGAAGAAGATGGCAAGCGTCTGCTCCGTGGACATGAGAGCGGTGTGAGTCCCAGTCTTCTGACTCTGCAGTAGGTAGATCTGCTCACGAAGGAACTCATTCTCCTCTAACAACCACTGAAGAGAATTGTAAGTGTTGGACCACGCTCCTCGAGCAGCGTGTGCCTCAACACTAACAGTCCAGCATAGATGGTCTTGACGCGACTGCAGGGCAGTGCGTCCAAGCTGTCCATCAGCTAGCAGAGTATGAATCTCTGCAACATCCTGTGCCTGGCATGCGGCCAGAGCAGTAATCTGGGCCTGGATAGGATCCACGCGCCTCGCACCTGAACCCTCGCCGACCTCAAAAGTGGAGTCGATAGGTGCCTCATACCTCCTCTTACGAGGCGGCAGAGACTCGGGTGCGTAGTCCCGAAGTAAGGAAACTAGTGGTAAAGGTGGTAGGGAAGCAGTCGGCTGAACCTCTTCCCCAGCGGGGGAAATAGGTGAAACAGGTGGAGTAGCGATGAGTGCAGCAACGAGAGCGGTGTAACCAGAAGTGTGACTGTCGTCTGACTCGCTGGCAAATATCCATCCGTGTAAGACGGATGTCGGTGATACAGCAGCAGGAGTATCAGCGGGTGATGTCATAGTAAATCTGAAAATAATATCGTTTTAATTGACGTAAGTATAATCTTACTCAAGCTAAAAGTTTTTAGGAATAATGATTAAATTATATAATAGTGCCTTTTAACATGGCGATGTTAAAGGTTACGTTAATACTTATGAGATTAATCAACCGGATGTTAATAATCAATGCACAAATAGCCACATAAAAATGTATGCTCTACACTCTATATGCTTAACTAATCTAGTCCCAAAAATCCCAAAAGATTTTTAAAGCAGTTATAGTCCAGTTTATATTAAAATTTTATTTTTATATTTATTTTAATTTTGTTCTAGTTCTCTATAACTATCGCTCTGATACCATTCTGTGACACCCCCAAATTGAGTCAAATGCAGTGGAAATAATCTTTGGGTGTCACGTAGGTGGATCAACAGCAGATAGTATGTAGAGCAACAGATAAAAGATTATCATTACATTTATTACATGAATAAAAGTGCAAATGTTATTAAAATTGTCTTAAACATTATTCAACGTTTGGAATCATTCCCCAGTTTATAAAACCCCAGATGATCTCTATAAATGCATCCTATCATGATGCTTGATCCCATGCACGTCAATACCTGCTTCAGTTTCCTAAGAAAACATGCTTAGAGGGTCAACATAAAGTTGGTGAATTCACAGGTTTAATAAAATAACTTTGGACAATAAACATTCACTGAAGTAGTAATGCACAAAGCATCAACAATTAAAAAGTAATTACATTCCCATATTTCCCGAAACTGAGACTTGACAGTTAAGTCCTCAAAAAATGAGGACCCTTCGCATTCAATGCACCCAATAATAATAAGTTCTGACATGTGAAACATCTGTTGTCCTGGCCTAGGCACAGTAAGCGCTACTCACCCAGATGGGGATGGTCAGTCCCAAATAGATCTATTTATAACATTAAGGCAATTCAATAATTCTAACAGTTTCAGATGCGCGGGTCATGCGGGTTCATCTACAATAGGCAAATGTAATCAAGGTCTTGTAGTTCGGTTTATGTCCAACAAATAAAATATGTTGCATGTTTTCTTCCCCATAAAAGATATTAAAAGTTTGTCAATATACAAAAGTGGGGCCATGAACTCACCTCAGTAGTACAGCAAATAGTCACAAGATAACCTGATATGATGCTCACGATACAGTCAACGACCTAAATAATTATAAGGTCTCAGTAAATGCATAACATAATGCATAAAAGTTTCAGAACGAGTCTGTGCATGCTTATACTGGTTTTAAGCATTTTATTATGATATCTGTAATTTAGTTCATCGTTGTACAAGTTATCGTTGTATTTATTTTAAGTATAAAATAAATAATATTGTTAAATTAATTGATCTGTTTAATGAATATCCTCGTACTTGTATTGTTTATAAAGTGATCTAAATATTTATAAAAAGAAAGTTTTATATATATTTAAAGTGAAAATAAATATAATTGATATATTTATTTTTATAAGTTAATCATATTTAATTTATATCTTATATATAAATAGTGTTTATAAAATGTATAACATTTCAGTTTAATTCAGTGTTCCCGATATTTGTATAATTATTACATTATAGGTTTGGGAAAATATAACAAATGTTGGAATTTTATAATTAATTAAGTTTTACCTTTTTAATATTAAAGTTATATATATAATTAGGGTTTAATTTAAGTTTAGGAAAATTACGTTCTAGACCCTCGATTAAATATCATACCCGCGGCAATATTAATATAATATTCCTAGGGCTCGTTTAACTTTCAAATAATGGCAAAACAAGTTCCTTCCTAGTTACACGTGTAACTAGGGTTTATAAAAGTTTCACAAGTTGTCACTTTTGGTCCTCCTAGTATTCGACTCATATTAGGTTAACCTAAGTTTCATAAACGCCCCCTAGGGCTTCCAATAAGTTTCGGCTTATGCCAAAACAGCCCCTAGGGTTTGTTTAGGGTTTATTAAACTTTCCTAGCTTGGCAAAAGGGTCCCTAGGGTTCCTATATCTTTCGGCAAGTGGCAAAAGGGGACCCTAGGTTCTAACTAAGTTACACAAATTACCCTAACTTAGTAATAAATACATTTGAGTCCTCCTACTATGTTTGAAGTCTCAGATGGTATTGAAATATCACCCTCAACTCTCGGCAAATTACAACATTAGCCCTTATGTGTTATCTTTTGTTAAAAGGAGTTTCTATAAGTGTCCATTTAGATCCATAAACATATGATAATTACCAAATCAACCCGAAAGTTTTATGTTTAACATATTTAATCCGAAACTTCATAGATTTATTATTTTAATCCGAAACATTCTAAAATCATAATTTGACACAAAAAGTTTTATAATATCATTATTTAATAAAATGTAAGTTTATTTTAGGTAAGCTTATTCTAGTTGGCTTAATAGCTTAATTTTTATAAGGCAAATAGTGAGCTTAATAATCTAAGGCAACTAGTTATATTTTTAGTTAGTAACTTTAGATCTAGTGATTCTAGGTTGTCTAAACATCACAAAGTTAACCATATCATTAAATCATGAGGATAAACCCCACGTCTAATATTATGCATGCTTAGGTTTTTCATGGTTATTTTTTCTAGTTAAGCATGTTCATAAGGTTATATTCATTATGGTTAGCAAGATTTTACATCACACTAAATCATAAACCCATTTTAGCCGTGACCCTATTAGTCTAGGGTTTCATGGTTTTGTTTCAAGCTTAAGTTCTTACTAGTGATATGCATATATATATATATATATAAGTTCATGTGTATGAAAATAAATATATAGAAAAGATAAGTTTTAGGTTACTTACTTGTTTAGATAGATCTAGGAATGAACAAGTGAATGAGTAGTGACTAGAGCTTGGTTTCAACAATGGTGAACACTTGGAAATCAAAACTAGCCGTGGCCTTCACTAGGGTTTTTAGGGTGTTCTTGTTGTCTTGAAGATCAAGGTTGTTGTAGATGTGATAATGATTAGCATTCAAGATGCATGAGACATAGATTTAGGAGTAGTAAATGAACTTGAAGGTCTTGGTTATGGAGTAAATTTTCTAGCCATGGGTTTGAGAGAGAGATGTGAGATTGATTTCAAATGTTTTGTGTTGTGTGTGTGAGAATACAATGTGGGATATTCGGCTATATTAGGAAAGAGGAGATCCAAGTGAGTATCTAGTACTATGTCCTATGTATCCTTGGGAGATATTGCTAGATATTTAGTAGATTCATACAAGATATTTCCCACATGCTCAAACTAGCAATTGCACTTCCTTCCCCTTTTGTGGTTTTAGCCGTAGGTTTTGAGAAGTCAAAGGGGGGGGGGACAAAGATTCGACAAGAATAGTATTTGTGTATGGTGACATAGTATGTTGTAAGTATAGAAATAGTATGGGATGTGTAAGAAAGCATGGTTAAGTATAAGGAAAGTAAGGTAAGGTATACTGTATTAGTGGATGGTAACTTGTAGGTTTAATGATTAGGAGTAGTGCATGCATGCATATACACGACACATGTATACATTTTTGGAGAATTGTGTTAACTTGTATCAAGTATTGGAAGATAATAATAGTCCTTGTATTATATTATATGCATTTGTTAAGTTTCTAGGTATTTTAGTTAAACCTTTAGGTAACTTGGTGATAGTATATAATGAGTATATCATTATAAGTATTTTACTTGAATAAAGTAAATAGATGACAACGTGAAATAATGTACATTGTTTTAAAGGGTTAGGTGTTTATTCATAGTATGAAATATATGTAAATATATACATATAAATATAGATCCAAGTACTTAATAAATTAAGTAAATAACGATAGAGTGTATCAAAAGTGTGTACTGAGGTGATGAGTCCTTGTTTCAATCATGTGGCCAGTCAATTGCCAAAGTGGTCCATAAGGACTAAAGGTGTGGCCAGTCAATTGCCAAACTAGTCCATAAGGACAAAAAGGTATGGCCAGTCAATTGCCAACGTAGCCAATAAAGACTAAAGGTTCATATAAATGTACAAATAAACATGAAATGATAGTATGACAACAATATATGATTATTATTAAGTCATATAAAAGTGTAATTGCATAGATTCCAAAAATAATAATTACAACAGTTGACAAAGTCAATGAGATAAAATCAGAGGTTTTACAATTAGGGTACTTGTACATTGTCATAATATAATCTTAAAACCTTAATCAAGTCCTATGAATATTTATAGACTTGTCCAAAAAGAACTAGGTAGTGATTCCATGTAGATTTATTAATATTAGGGTTTTTAGGTCATTAATCCTAATGATTTTCAAACATCGGTAATTAGGGCTTATATCCTTATGTATGCTTATTCTAGGGCTTATATGATATGTTTATGACTTCTATGGTTTCTACATCCTTGGTTTAATGGTTTATATAGGTTAATCATATTCTAGGGTTAAATAAGGGAGCTTAAGATCCTATGCTTTGATAACTTGTACCTTATGCTTTATGAACTTGTAACTTGACTGGAAATGAATGTATATTCTTAATATGATATGTAGTTGATTTTATAATTTGTCGTAAAAGATTAGACTTTAATTCAATGTATAATGGATTTTATATGCTAATCTTGGTTACTAGGTCTTAACTTGTAATTTGCCTTGGATTAGTGAATATTAGCATTTTGTGATCAATTAACTTTCCTTTAAATAATAGATTGTAATTAGTACATTGTTTTTTATAATATTACATGGATTTTATGTAGTTACATTGCTTGAAATATTATTTGTCAAAGTTTCTAGGTGGTGATCTAGACTATTATGTACAATTACTTGTACTTAGCTTTGTATGGTTTGTTCTTGCCTTTCTTAGGTATTATTATGTCCTTAGAGTATACTTTATAACTTGTTTATGTTCTATAATTACTTATTCATAAGTGTTATCCATTCATGGTTTACCATTCTTGAGTTTATAATTCATTTATAGGAATTCTAGGGTTTCTAAGGGAATTTAGGGCATCATGGTTATAGTTGAGATGTTCTTATTAATACTGAACTTATTATATCTCTTTTATAGTTTTGACTTGTGTCTTTGATCATTATAGGAATGTGTGGTTATGATAGTTTATGGTGTGAGAAGTTGTTCATTCTACCAAGTAATACAAAAAAGCAAAAATTTCTAGTGGCTTTTCCACTCCTATTCAAACATAACATATATTACACTTGCAAATTTTATGGGTTGTCATAACTGAGCTGATTTTTACATCAATGTCGGGCAAAGGGTAATAATCTTTAGGACAAGAAGATTTGAGATTTTTAAAAACATTCGCTAATCACCGTCCGGCTTATTTACGAGGACAGGGTTTGATATCTAAGTAGGATATCGAACCGACCTTATGATTCCAGCCTTCATCAAGTCCGTGACGTCCCTTTGTACGGCTCAAGTTTTTTCCTCACCTAAGGTTCTTCTCTTCTGAGCCACCAGGGTTCTTGTCGGATCCACATTTAGTGAGTGTTTGATAATTTATTTGGAACACCCGTCATGTCCGACGGTTCCCAAGCAAACACATCTGTGCTATTCCTCAATAGGTCTATCAATTGTAACCTGCATTTTTTGTGAATAACCTTTCAATTTTTACTAACTGTTCTGGGTATCCGGGATGGATGATGACTTGGTCCGTCATTCCTCCTTCCTCCCTTTCTTGCTGGTTAAAATTTTCAAATGTGAGCCACTTTCTTAACTCCTTCCCTTCGGCTGTTGTCTTTTCCCTTTCTATCTTCTAGCCATCTTCGATTACCCTATACTCAAATATTGCCATTGCCTTTGTCCTTAGCATCGCGATGCCGCCTGGGGTGGGGAACTTCATTGCTGAGTGTATGGTGGAGGGGATGGCTCTCAATTCTCGTATTCTGGTTCGGCCAAGTATGATGTTGTATGGTGATGGAGCTCTGATCACAGTGAAAGTCATTGTTGTTTTTCTTTCCATATCATGTGATCCGAATATTACCTCTAGCTAGATTTTTCCCAAGGGTGTGGTTTCCTCCCCGAAGAAACTCAGAACCTTGACAAGGTCTAGAGTTATTCTTCACCTTATATCCTGATCCAAGTTCATGAAGCAATGCTCGAACATTACCTCCATGGTTGCCCGTTCATCAACGAATACACGCTTTAACCAATAGCCTTCTACCCCTGCTTCGAATATTAGGAGATCGGCTAATGCTTCAGACTCAGTTACCAGAGGGAAGTAGATGGGAGCATTCATCCAATCTACTTCAATTCAGCATAATTCCTTTCGCTTCGTCCCACAATACTTATTGCTCAACATGTTTATTGTTTTGTCCTTGTAATTACCACCTCCGTTTCCTCTCCCTTGGTTTCCTTTATTTACCCTTCCTCGCAAATCCTTGACCAAATGGTTTAACTTTCCAAATTCAAGTGCGGCTTCCAATTGTTTTCTTAGCTGGTGACAATCTTTAGTGAGGTGCCCCTCTTTCTTTATGATAATCATAGTACTTGTCCATGTTTTTGGGATGTACTATTCCCTTTGTAGTTGGGGGCTGAGGCAATTGGAGTTGCAGTTATGTTGCTAAAATTTATTTGGGGAACTTAGTCAATGTCTAGAGTCCAGGATGTTGATACTGGTTTCTTCTAGCGTTATTCGGGTTGATAGGAACATAAGGGGAGTATGCAGGTTTTGGTCTGTAGTCACCTTTTTTTGTGGTGAGTGGAGTTCTTTCCCGCAAAATACTTGTCTTCTTTTATCGCTTTTCCATTCCTTTCACTCCCTTCCCATGTGGTAGTTCTGTGTACTTGTAAGCCTCTTCTGATTTGGCAAAGTCATCAATCATCTTGAACATTTCTTCCACTGTTTTTGGCTCATCATCGGAAAAACGTTGGGACAATTCTGGGCATTTAGCCCCGGCAGTGAAGGCAGATATTTTCATGACTTTTGAAACTCCTTGTATATAACTAGCTTTATCGGTCCATATTTTCTTGAACGCTGGCAGCGATTCATGAGCCTTTCTCACAATACTTGTGATTTCCATAGGACTTCTAAGACTCTTCCTTATTAGGGCGAACCTTTCCAGAAATTGGTCCCTTAGGTCGTCCCAATGTCCTATGCTTCCGGGTGGTAATCTCTTGAACCATCCTCCTACCGCTCCGCCTAGCGTCTGCTGAAAGAATCTGCACCACACCGGCATGGGCCATTCCCCTGAGTTGGCTGCACCTGCGAAACGAGTTATGTGATCATTAGGATCTGTCGCTCCGATATACAGCTTCAACGTCGCCAGAAGGATGTGATTTGGTGATGAAAATTCGATGATCCTTCTTATGAATGGTGAAGAGACAACGTCTTTGAAAGGTTTTTGTAAGTCATCGACGGGCTTGTCGGTATCTTTGTGTGTTTTTTATGCTTCGGCCTTTTCCTTTTGAGCCCCATGTGTTTCTTCGTCGAAGACTAGTCTCATTGGCATGATAGGATCTTTCCCCACAACATTATAACATCCTACCAAATTCCACAGCTCACTCACACTTTCTAAGATCCTCTATTGCAACATGGAGGGCGTCTCTGTCTCTTCCCCTCTAGTTGTATTGTCGCGATCCGGAGATAGTAATAATGGAGACCCGTTCTCTGAAGGTCCTGCCATAGTTAGCTGTCTATGAAGATTCGAGTTTAAGGTCCCACAGATGGCACCAAATGTTGTGACAAAAATCCGTGGGCACTAGACCTATGTAGATTGAGCTTCGGTCACATATATGGTATGCTTGTAGGTTGGGCCTATCCTGCAATAAGAGAACACACATTAACTCGTCCTAGGTGTGACCCCGAGACTAAGCTCCAGCGTGAGAGTAAGTAACTAACACGAGAGTGGTATCCGGTGTGTAATACCGGGGAGATAGTATTTAACTGACAGTAAATGATGTGTACTATGTGTTGTTGTGTGTAGTAAATTCCCTTGGGTATTTATACCCAAGATACAGATATACCTGGTCGAGTAGTCATGTCATCGAGACATGTATCATGCACAGTACCCTAGGTTCATGCACAGTATAAAGTAGGCGGCGGTCCATGGCTGGATCCATTAGATAAAGCATTGTTCTTTGGGTAAAACAAGGTCTCCCAAGATATTGGGGATCTTGTCTATTTTCTCTTTCCTACGTGGCCATTTCTTCGGTTTAAGTGTTATGCCTCCGGTGATGTGCTGGAGACATACGCGAATAATAATCATCATCAAAATCATTCTGTATCCGCACAGTCTGAATGACTTTGTAGTGAGGTGATTTTATAGGATCAAAAACCATTCTCGTAGTATGAATATCACGTGATATTCTAGGTAGCCTCTTAAACATTCTAGAGGTTAGATTGTATACATAATAGTTTGAAGGACAGATAAAACAGAAAAGCAAACCATTGCACGACTGCAAAATCTTAACAGGCCCAAGTGGTGCCTTTGAGCCTAAAGTAAACTGAACTCACTTTTTAGATGGAATACGGATATCAAATGACTCAAAATTATATTCAGTCATTTTCGTTGTAAGATCAATTTTCCGGATAAAGAGGCCGAAAGAAGGATCGATGTTAAGGTTTACAGTGCGGCGGCGAAGAATGAAGTCAGGGGAATTATGAGAGAATACCAGTGTTTTGATACGGCCTTGAACAGAAGAAGTGAGAGTACAGGTAATCCGAGCAAAATTTCAAGCAAAAGGTCGTAATCGGAGATAACAAAAGTTACTGACAATAGGAGTTCATTGTTGTTACCTTTCATAAGCTTACTGGGTTTTCCGTCTTTATCATCATCTGTAAATGAAATTCCGGAAACTATTTCTTTGTAGAAACTAAAACCCTTTACTTTTGGGATTACATTTTTAAAAATGATAAGGGTGTTAACTAAGAGCACGGGAGGCTGGCCTTAAAAGTGGTGTTAAAAACGCCACGTAGAATTTTGAAATTTTGTCATCAAAATTCTATGACACCACATTTATTGGAGTAACCGTTAAGGCTCAAAATATGATGTCAAATTAATTTTTTTTAGAACAGAATATTTAAATAAAAACTTTATTAAAATAGAAAAACATTATATTTCAATAAAAAAAGTACATTAATATAAAAAAATATGGGATTGTGGTGTAAGTTGTGGTTGTAAACCGATTTTGTTCGAAAATTATTGTTGTTGAAATTTCAAAAAAATTTCTCGTTGAAATTTTTTAAAAATACTTCATTTTGATTGGTATAAAACGGCATATTGAAGAATTGAGGTTGAGAAGAGGATCACAAATTCGAAGACGGACCTGGATTGAAGTTCGGAAATCGGTTTGAAGGATCGTTAAGCATGTTATTTGTCCAATTGGGATCCATTGTGGGTGAGTAAAAATGGAAGGGATTATAGAAGAGTGAGATAGAAAGAGTAAGAAATGAGTATAAAAAATTGGGTGAAAAAAGGTATAATTTATAAAGTTATTTGGAGGTTAGTTTTTGGAAAAAGGGGACGGCCATCTTTTGTTTCCCAACGACTAGTTTGAATTTTTGAGAAATAAAAAGTTGAAAACTTACCACCCGAGCTGGTGGGATGGCCCAAGAGGGCTTGGAGTGAGCATGGAGCGATGCGACTACCACCGTCTAGCACCGAAGGCTTACCAGCTAGGTGGTCATCCACCGTTCTCCCACTCTAATTGAGTAATACAATAGGCAGAAAACCGTAACCGAATCGAACTTGTCAAAACCCAAATTATATATTTAGTTTATCGGTTTGGGTATGATTTTGGTAAAATATAAACCAAACTGAATAAAAAAAACGAATCATACATATAGTTTTTATATATCTTTTGTTTTTATTTTCTTTAACTAAATATTTTTTAATTTAGAAATTGAAGTAAAAATTTGTAATATATATGTGGGGATAAAAAATCAAACACAAAGGTGACAATTAAAAAAATCTCACATTATATAGGGTAACTGCAAATTACATCCCTGTACTTTGCGAATTTAGCAAATATGCCACCGAGAGCAAACTACAAGCAATATTGCCACTATACTTCAAAATCTCGTGCAATTTTGCCACCGAGTGGACGACTTTTGACTTTTTGTCGTTTTCTTTCATTAACTCCCACACGTGCCTGGCACATGTAGGTAAATTCCACATTTCCCGTGCCACGCTATCTCGTCATCCAATATCCACCTTTCCTTTATGTAATTTTCGTCCCCGAAAACCGTTTTCCCACACGACATGATTGCTTTCCCGGTAAAAAAATTCACTTCGAGGTCTGAACTTGCAATGAAATGTATCCTTCATTTATGTTATAAATACATCATCTCGTTTCCTTCCATTCAATATGTATCTCACTACAAACACCAATCAGAACATGAATAATTTTTGGCAAAATCGCTCGCGCGGTACCACCATCTCTGATTTGGTTCTCCTTTGTGGTAAGCATGATTATAAATAGCGTGAGGCGTGACATTGCGGCATGTCCAAGCTACACTCTTTAGCAGCTAAGGCGAAGCTTTAGCGTTTATAAAGTGTGGCTTATGACGGCATAATATATAAAAATATTCATTTGTTTTATCATTTTTCTATATTTAATTTATATTAATTTCACAATAAGTATTGTTCATAATATTTAAAGTTAGAAAACTTAATTTCCATTTAATAATACTCATTTGTTATAGTTGAATTCAAACAATCGCCGCACCTCATGTTGTAGCGTGCATTAACCTATTGCGTAGCATCGAGGTCACGCCTCAAGCTTTAGCGCGCCTTAAGGCGAGCTATAGCGGGCTATTTAGAACCATATTGGTAAGCTTCGGTATCCTTTAGGTCTTTTATATTGTAAGATTAGTTTGGATATGTTTTTATTCTTATTGCCTAGTTTATAATTGATATGTGTTTTCTATTGTTTTTTGTTTGACAGGATCAAATCAAAACTTGTTTACTATGCAAATCCATCACAATGGTGAATTTACCTCACCACCAGAAAGAATTTATCGCTTTGGTACTAAAAGTCAGTCTGACTTAATTCACCGTGAGAAGTTTGGTATACACACACTCGCAGAAATGTTTAAGGATCTAGGGAAGGTATGGTTTTGTACCCACATTTTAGGAGTCCTACCAGTCATTGGATGACGGTTTGCTACCACTATCGTCTAAAGCAGACATTGATAGATTTTTGGAGTATGTTTCTAGGTTTAAGAAAATGGATGTGTGTATTGAATCAGGTACTTCGTTGGTACAACAGCACCTGATGGACCAAAAGGAGGGTGTGGTGGTAGAAGAAAATGTTGTTGATGATGTTGTGAAAGAGTTGGCTCTAGAAAGTGTCAACACTAAGAAGATGGTGACATTTATCAGACTGGATTTGTTGGGAGGGACAAAACTATGGTGGCTAATGATTTTTATGTCTATGATGATGACATTGAGTTCCTACCATCATGATCAACAGAAAAATTGGATGTCTCATTTGGTGAGGTTGATTTTGATGCTTTTGCTGATTATGCTGATTCTGATATGGAGATGGAGGTTCATAAATATTAGACTGACACTAGTGATAGCATCAGTGGCAAATCAAGGAATTTTCCTACATGGGACAGTAATGAATATACCATGGATGAAGCCGTGAATGTTGCCATGAATTTTGAATGGAATGATTATCCTTACCATCTACATGATGATCCTGAAGAGATTAGTGACATGTTTGCTGACATTGATGAAGCACTGGATGAGCTTCAGCAAATAACTCAATCTAAAGATGTGGATGACATTTTTGCTTATTATCATCCACAATTGGATGAAGCAGAGGCTGTTGAGGTTAAACCAGAGGTTGTTGAAGTCAAAGTAGAGCTTATTGAGGTGAAGAAAGAGGCAAATGATGGCGATGATGCTGCTGCACAAGAGCTGGTGGAAGACCTCAAGAGGAGAAGAGTGATGGCATTGATATGTAACAAGCAAGATGAAAACGAAGCAAAATGAATGGTTTCAAGCACCCTTAATCTTTTGTTTTGGCTAATTGTAGAATATGATGTTAGCTTTTAATCTTACTTTTGGTTATGTAATAGGAAAGCCTAACATTGGCATATTTGATTAATAGTGTAGTTTGACTGATATGGAGGAAAAAATAATGGACTTGTATGACCACTTTGTCAAAAAAATCACTACAAAACCATTTAAAACATGAATTTGTAGGCTATACGAATTCCATGTCAAAATACCAAAAATGGTGGCTGCAAACCAATATCAATGATTCATTTAGTAGTTAACTTAAAGGTCTTACAAATAAACATGTATCTGTTAGGATGTTTGACATTCTAGAGTCAAACATCCATGGAAGCATACTAATTCCATGTCAAAATACCAAAAACAAAATATTTTCCTTTCCATTAAACCTTAGAAACACAAGGGTACATCCAGATATCCAAAACACACGGTACAACCCAGTTGCAACTAAACACTATCCTATCATTTTGTCCTTCAATTTCTTCACAAGGTTGACCATCTCATGCACACTAAGATGGGATTGGTCCTTCATAATTTGGAGATCAACTGCCTTCCCCTATCCCTCTTTTTAGCATGCTTAAAGAGTCTTGCATTTTGGTAAGCGTCATCATTATCCTCAACCGGTAGAAAACTTTCCATCTCCTCAATGAACCTTAATCTCTTTCTGACAGTTTGGACTGAAACTAGATTCAGATTGAAGATTTACGATAATATGCTAGAAGAAGGTATGTTTGGAATAATAAACTTTGTGCATATAGTCATGTGTAACATAGACGTGAAAGTTGAAACATTGTGCATTTTTTTCTTAAAATAAAGGGGCACTTACGGTGCTTTCATTGATAACAAAAGTGGATACAAAACTGTTGGCCCTATATTTTATATAGTCGAAAAAAAATGTAATAGGTCATCTTAGTTGTTAAAGGTCTTGTATTGTAATAGGTTAGTCGGGATAACTAGGCTTGGACTTTAAGCTAATATTATATAAGTTAAGGGCTCTAAGCCCATAGACAAGCCAAGCCTGACCCAAGAAACAAGCCCACGAGCCCACCAAGCTCTTGGGTATATAAACCCTCTTCCATGTGTGGAAGCGGGTCTTGGTTCATTTTACTTTCTCCCTCTATAGTAAATTACCTTCCACCACTCTTTCTAGTTTCTCTCTATACTTTCTTCTCTTTCTCTCTCTAGATCCACTCTTAATATTGTGCTATGG
Source organism: Glebionis coronaria (assembly GCA_025667525.1). Taxonomy (NCBI): domain Eukaryota; kingdom Viridiplantae; phylum Streptophyta; class Magnoliopsida; order Asterales; family Asteraceae; genus Glebionis; species Glebionis coronaria. The sequence goes on from CM046877.1 coordinate 156,098,874, forward strand.
ACTGATTGGGATTAACATCTGGTATCAAGAGCCTATAGTAGATAGGTGATTGAAAATTTTTGGTCTGTTTTTATTGAATTCGTGTCTATTTGATCCAAAAACCCACGTCCCGAATTTTTTTGTGGTTTAGGAATCACCTACATAGTTGTGGTAGGGATTTGGTTACTTTGGATCGTCTAAAAACTCAAAATTTTGGGGCGTTTGCCTCGATTTTGAAAAAAAACCACGTTTTTTACTGTTTTGCGGAATTATAGTGGAATCTTCACCTCATAATCACGCAATAATTAGGTTTCCGAGATCTCATTATTCTGGAATCTTTATTCCGAGATCTCTAAGATATTGCGAGATCTGAGTTATTGCGAGATCATTTTGCGAGAGTCATTATTCCGAAATCTTATTGCGGGATTCAATTTCTGAGATCCTTCATTATTACGAGATCATTTTGCGAGATTCATTATTCCGAAATCTTATCGCGAGATTCAATATTCCGAGATTCTTCATTATTGCGAGATTTTTGTTCAAAGCATTTTCAGACTCAGCTACTATCTCGACTAACTGAACATAGTTTCCAAAAAAAAAACGAGTTTTTTGCCGGGAAAACCATAGTAAAATTTAGTTTTTCCTAGACTATTTTGAGGCATTTAAGCTTCGATTTCAAATTTTGGCGATACGAAAAAAATTTCGACCAAAAATTCAAATTTTCGGACCAAAATTCAAATTTTTAGGCCATTTTAGGTTTTATTTTCCGTCCAAATTTTTCATATTTCAGTTTTCTTCCCTACTACTTTTTGGCTATTTCTAATTCGATTTCAAATTTTGCTCGATCTATGTTATATCGGACTAAAGCATTTATTGTCGGACTGAGAAAAATCTGATTTTTTTCGGAATTTCAACCACACCTCATCACAACACATCTACTAAGATCCGTAATCTATTCATAATCATTGAAAATGTCCAATAATAGCTCGAATTTAGATACAAACGATCACGCAATCAACCACAAGATGATGAAAGCTAAAGAGCGATGTTTGGAACATTTCAAGCTACTTCGGTCACATCTTCAGACTCTTTCAAATGAACTCATCAAAATAACTAATATGGAAATTGAATACAACCAGCTATTCATTCTACTACTTGGTCAAGAGGTTGGAACATTCAACAGCACATTCACACTCAACATGGATCAACTTCAAGTGCAACTTGAAAAATATGATTTTCAAGAGGATGAATCCATGGCAGCCTTTTTAGTTCTATCTTTACGAGTTCAAAGAGAAACTACGTCATCACATGAGTAATGTCAAGAAGTCTATTAGAAATACATTTTTCGTATTTAGAAAGTCTCGGTCACTCCAACAATATAGTTAAGGGCTCGTAGTTTAGTTTAATTATATTTTATGTTAGCCCGACCCATGAGCATATTCATGGGCCGGAGGCCCAAGTTCACTAATGGACTTGGGTATATAAACCCCTTTCCTCCATGGAAAAGGATGTTGGTTGTTTCATTTTACACTTAATATATTTCACATGTTCTCTCATCTATCTCTCTACTTTCTCTCACTAGAAACATCAACCTCTTGATAGATCATAGATTACCAAGGTTCTACAATTGGTATCAAGAGCCATGGGATGAAATAGAGGTTGGTTTTGTTTTGTTCATGCTTATTTTAGTGTGTTCATGTGTTTTTTATTGATCTTTACCCAATTTTCAAATTTTTTCGTGTTTTTGTTCTTCCAAGTGATCCATATATCTTCTACATAGTTGTGGTAAAGATTTGGGTGCTTTGGGTTGGTTAAAATCACGGATTTCTTGTAAAAAATATCACCTTTTTACCTAAAGTTTCAGAACAGTAACTGTATTGCGATAGGATACTATTTTTGTGCACCGCAAAAGACTAGGGTTTATCGTTGCGATCCATATTGCGATCCACATTGCGATTGGTGTTCTTTTGTGACATTGCAACAGGGTAATACTTCAGGTATTGCGATAGGTGTTCCTTGGTGATATTACGACAGAGTACTATCTCAGGTATTGCGACATGATTGCTTTGTGTGATATTGAGATAAGATTGCTTTGTGTGATATTGCGACAGAAATTCTTTTCTTGCATTCCGATAGAAGTTGAATTTTGACATTACGACCAGTTTGCAATTTTGGCATTGTGACAAGTGTGCACTTTGACATTGCGACAAGGTACTTCTAGACATTGCGACAAGTGTGAATTTTTTACATTGCGACAGAGGATCATTGGGTATTGCGATAGTATTTGCACAACTTAGAGGATTGTTTCATCTTTGCATTTATTGGTAGACTTTCACAAAAACACACAACCAAAAGATAACAACATCTTGTTTAAACAACACTAAAACACTTAACCTTATTTCATTGCTCGATCATTTTGGTAATCTTTCTTCAAGGGGTCAAAAATGAATTCACATTCATACATGCCTACAATGACATTGCTTACTGACCTTTCTATCATCTCGGGTACCGATACCCATCCACCGTTGCTTATCAAAGAGCTATTTGAAGCATGGCAAGGTCGCATGAGGTCTTATATTATGGGTAGACAAAGTGGGAGACTTATGGTTCAATCCATTGAGCAAGGACCACTCGATTGGGGCGAAGTTACTGTAGACAATGTGAATCGGCCAAGGCTATTTCATGAATTAACGGTTGCTAATCAAATCATTGTCGATGCGGATGACAAGGCCGTTCAGACTATACTTCATGCTCTTCCACCCGATATTTATCGAATGGTAAGCGAACACAAGGTAGCAAAGGAACTTTGGGATCGCTTAACAGTTTTGTTACAAGGTACTTCACTCACCAAGCAGGAACAAGAGTGTTAACTCTATGACTTGTTCGATAGGTTCTCATACATTCCATGGGAAACACTTCATGACTACTACTGGCGCTTCACTACATTGATGAATGATTTGATTGTGTATAATCTCTCGATTGCTCAGTTTCAACTCAACACCAAGTTTTTGGACATGTTACCCCCAGAGTGGAGCCAATACGTCACTGGCGTTAAATTGATTCGGGATTTGCAAAAATCTAATTTAGATCAACTATATGCTTTCTTGCAGTAACACGAGAAGCATGTGCTCCAGAAACGCATGTCTCAAGGATCTTATTCGGAACCATTGCCGTTAATGGCAAATCATCCTACTTTGTCATATAACAACACTCCGTATGCCATGGGACAACAATCTTCATATCAGCCCTTGTATCAAACTCCAAGCTTTCCTCAGTATTCGATACTACCACAACCACCTACATCATATCAGCAACAATATCAACAACCAGCATTATTATCACAACGTGCTCAACAACCATACTCCCCTCCTTATCAACCACCAAAGAATCCTGCTATCCCTACTATCAACATGAAGTTCCTCAACCCCACTATTCACAACATGTCAGTACTCCTTCAAGTGTGTATGTAGCTCCACCTGCACCAGGTTTCTACTGCGATTATGAGGTTCCAGTTCCCGAGTTCAGACAAGGGATAATCCTACTGATGACTAGCACAAATGTCTGCCTACATAACTCAAACGTTGAACAAAAGAGGTTATAAAGGACCATCTCCAACAAACAATCAGTTGAGAACTTCTTCTAACTCTCGTCAACAAGCAATAATCCAAGATGGTAGAGTTACTGTGCAACCACTTCTGGGAAGACCAAGTTCATCCAATACTGTTGCACGCCCATTCAACAATGCTCCGAGAGGAAACAATACTGGAAAAGTGAAGATGATCATCTGCTATAACTGCAAAGGGGAATGACACATGGCTCGGGAGTGTAAGAAACCAAAGAGGAAGAGGGATGGTACATGGTTTCAAGAAAATATTTACTTGGTTAATGCTTAAGCACAAGTTCGAGAGCTCGATGAGGAGGAGTTAGCATTTCTAGCAGATCCAGGAGTTGCGGACACTGAAGGACTCAAAATAGCTTCCACTAACAATGCAGCATATCAATGCGATGATCTTGATGCATATGATTCAGACTGTGATGACCTCAACACTGCCAAGGCAGCTCTTATGGAAAATCTCTCTCTCTATGGGTCTGACCGCATCGCTGAGGTACCAAATACTGCCAATGATACTAGTTGTACCTTATCAAGTTAAGCAAGCGTCTCCGTATCCGGAACAGCCTCTGGTGGTTAGTAATTCAAACGAGGAGACAAACAATGATAGTGATATCAATGTAAGTCCCCAGACTTTGAGTGAAACACAGTCGGGAGCTATTACGTCTATGAATTCATCTGCTCAACAAGATTTGGTTCAGGTGTCGGCATCTATGCTTGGCCAAATGAATAATGCGGTCCTTAAAACCCTTAGTGTTAATCAAACTTTATCTGCCGAGCTTGCTTTGTATAAGAAAAAGGTTCAAACCTTGGAATTAACTTCGTTGACCAATACCTTAACCAATCTAGAGTTTGATAGGTTTAGGAAAGTCCAAATGGATAACTTGCTAGAAATTGAACATTTAAGAGCAAATCTTTCAAAAGAACTTCAAGAAAAAGAGTCTGTCATTTCTAATTTTCAAAAAATTCTAACAGATTTCGAAACTCTCGAGTCAAAAAGAGTTGAAACGGAAATTAAGGCGTTCGAGAGAATTAAACAGACTGAAGTTAAGCTTTTAAAACAATACTCCTCTTCACATCTAGTACACTTGTTTCATTCATCTTTTAAGGAATTTACTCTATCGCGTCTAACAGGCCTGCCACCTAACCCGGGTTATGCAAAGCAAGGTATTAACCACAACCCGTGACTTTATGATGCAACAAAGATAGGTTTGGTCTTAGACCCGATTGGTAATTCGAATGATTCTGAGTTTATATCACTAATTGACGAGAATCGGTCAAAAATGCTTTTGGAATATCCTAAGTTTGATTATGATAAACTTAATCAAGAGTATGCAAAAACGGATTTTAGAACTCCCGTTAACATACAAAGGGAATTTATCCATACACCAACTTATTTTTCTACTAGAGAAAACCCTAGTATATTTCCTACACTTGTCAACCCGAATGAACCTAAGGAAATTCCAAAGGGTCTTCCGTCGGTAAGTACGGTATTGCTAAGCTTGAAAATGATTAGAGGATACTTTACCGGATTTGACAAGGTCATTAAGGAATGTACGACTTCAACGGCTCAAACCGTTAGAGAATGGGCTTTCGAACACATGAAATCGGTGTTTGAGAAAGTGATCGTTCCGTTTGTAAACAATCTTAAAGAGGGTTTTCTAGATCTCGGGGATAATCTTAATTTCGAAATAGATGAAGTTCAAAAAGTTTTCCATGAAATGGATGATGCTTATGAGCAACATTTACTGAGAATGGGAAGATTTTGTCCGAATATGACCAATTCTTAGAACGAGTGGTGTCTATTGATGTGATGCAAGTTGTGACCATTGAATGTGCTATTGAGATTACATCTATTGTGAATAAATTTGATGATGTGCATGATCTCTCTGTGAATATTGTTGAGCCTGTGAATAATGTAGATAATCATTCTTGTCACGAATCTAACGCTGAATTTTTAAAGCTTCAAGATTCTTATAACTCACTTTCAAAACATTTTGACGAGATTCAACAACATTATATATCTCTTGAAATTAAGCACCAATCTAAAAATGAAAGTCTTACAAAAACAACTTATTGTGAAAACAACGTTGAGACAAGTGACAAGATGATTCAGGTGGTTAAGGCATTACAGGAAGAAATCGAGAGACTTAAGAGTAAGTCATTAGAAGAGAAAGTGGAACTAGAGGTTGTAGAGAATAAAAACCATGCCCTTAAAAAGATAGAATTAAATAAGGCATGGTAACTCACACGTTTCTGGTTCAATCGAAGAACGTCTCGCTTTTAATGCGGCAGAGCAAAAGTCATTTGTTGAACAACTGAACAAGAAATATGAGGAAATCTCTGACCTAAATATTCAGCTCATAGATAAAAACATGGTTATAGCTGAATTAAAGGAGACACTTCAACTCAAAGGACGGAAAGTTGTTGATAACTCAACTACCATCTCTGCACCGTCCTCTAGTGCTCCCACACCCAACCCGCGTGTGCTTTATCGGGACCTAAAATTTAAGCATAGTCCAAATAAGTTTGCAACCTACATGAAAAATGCCATATAACATGCAGATCTAGCTAGAGATACCATATATGGTATGCGTAAACTAGATCCCACAAGTCATCTTCTATATGAGCTTTTCTTATATGTGTATCGCATTCAAGACTTCTTGGCAAACTTAGAATATATCGGTCAACCGATATCTACACCACTTAAACAACTACCCCCCACCATTTCCATGACTCCAATCAATAAGACCCCGGGAGCTAAGCATACTTTAAACACGCCCATCAAGGCTAAATCAAAATCTGTCACTAATGTTCCCTTGGCTTCTACAGGAGTAACTACATCTAATAAGACTAAAGGATCTCGAGTAAAGAAAGATAGGATCAAGCCTTCCACTAGTAGCACTATGAAGAATAAAGTAGAATTTCACACTAGGAACATTATTTCAGTTTTAAATTGTGATAACCCGAAACCGAGGCCATTGCTTAATCTTATTTTACGATTATTTTTGAAATTTTTGATGAGTTTGAATGATATTATTTTTGGAGGTTTAAGTTTAAACCGATGTTGGAAGGCTTGTATTTTATATTTAATAAGTATAAGGATTATTAGCAAGCGTGATGTCGATGGATGCCAAATATTTTACGTTTTATTGTCGGTGTTCGATGTTTGTCATTTTTGATGTTTTCTTTTAAATGACGTGTTAAGTCGAGTCGGGAGTCGATATTATTATATTTGAGGTACGTTTTAAATTTTTAAATGTATCTTTATGAAACCCGAGCCCCGTAAATATTTTCAAAATTGACTAATAGTTATTTCCCGCTTTTTAGCTAACTATTTTTATTTTGAGCCATAACTATTGCAAATTTACAACATTGGTCTCTCAGCCACTATATAAAAGCTTAATTTTTCACATAAACACACACACATCACCAACTCAAAAAAATTTCTCTCTCTCTTTCTTTTTCTTGAGCTAGCCGTGACCTCCCTCTACCCCAAAACACAACTTTGATCAATTTTTACTCAATGTCTATTATGATCTAAGCAAAAACAACACAAGTCTCATCTCTATAATTGTAAGTAGATCATTTTGATGTTAAATTTTGGTACATGCAAGAAATTTCATTTTTTTTTAAATTGGTAGGTGGGAATTATGATCATGCGTCTTATTTTTTATGATGATCGAAAGATGTTCTTGCTAAAATTTTGTTAAAAACTTGATTTTAATTTGAAGGTTTTTATTTTGATGATGATTTAAGTGTTATACTTGATATATGTTAGTTTTAGGGTTATGGGATGATCATAACTATGATTGGTTTTGGCTAAAAATATGATTTTATACAAGTTTTTGAAAGGTATTTTACAACAGTAGGTAAACTGTATTTTTGAGAATTTTATGTTGTGATAATGGTTTAACTTATAGCCTAGGGTTGTAGAGCATTCGATTAGCTTCGATTTAATATAAAGTAGAGCTTCTAGCTCCAAACAAGCGCGAAGTTATGATGTTTTGATTATTCGTGTACCGGGAGACGAGTATCGGCACTACATATAGTTGTTGTCGATATTTTGATCAAATCTCGGGGACTATAAATTAAAGTTTTGAAATGAGTCATATACTGATAATGAAGTGTAAACCCTATAGGGTGAGTTTATTTTCAAACCCAAGTGTCGGTTTTGTAAATGGGGTCGTTTAAAGAAGTTAAAACGGTTGTATGAATTATTAACGTAAATCTGTCCGGATTTTGTAGTTTAAAGATGAGTCGGGTAAAGAACATTAAAAGTAATTTCATTTGATAAACTTGTTGGAGAACTTTCTATATATAGTAAGTTAGTTTCTCGAGTCGTTTCATAAACGTTTGACGAGTCTAAAAGGGGTAAATAAGCTAGTACATGTAGTATGTGCCGGCGGATTTTGTCGAAAGTGTAGAATGGTGAAGTAAATGTATAGAAGAGTGTAATAGAGTTATTTGTATCGTTTTATTTTGAGTTTATCGTGATTTTATGAGTTTGAGTTTGATATTTTTATGTATGATTTATTTCTCGAGTTATTATTAATGAACACGTCTTATTTAATAGGTAGCGGTTCTCGTGTTTGAAAGGCATCCTCTATCATCGACGATCATCTCGCTAGATCTCTTATACTAAGGTGAGTCTGTAGCCTCGCTTTTCATGCTAGCTACTAAATGTTTTATTACCCGCGAGGGGGATACATGCTATTTGAAAATAAATGAACACAAGTCATGAGTAATTGTTGGACCCGAATGTTGCCTAAGTTGTTTACATTGTATTGAGTACCTTGTTGCTAAAGACCCTAAATTCATGAGCCGTTAACTATGTTCCGACTTGATGTTGTGAGTCGAGAATAGCCGCTTATTCTAATGATAGTACTATTGGTTTGACCACCCTATCTAAGACCAGGGCATTACGTTGAGTAACCTCTGGGAAGGATAATTTAACTGATACCCTAGAGGGGCAATGGTTTTATTCTGGTCATGATGGCATTTGGCGTGGGTGACGATTTGGTTAAGGGGTCGGTGTCATGAGCTTAAATACAATGTATTGCCTTGAAATAGATTGTGTTTACGACAATTCTATAAATGATTATGATTAATTTTCTTCTTGTGTTCAAATGTGATTTGATAAACCTATAGACTCGCTCAACATTATTGTTGACTCGTTTTAGCATGTGTTTCAGGTAATAGGAAGTGATGGAAGGCGGAGTTTGCTGTGGAGGTTGTGGTTTGGCTTTTGGAAGAATGTTGGTCTAAAAAAAACTATTTCTATCCTTTTACTATTGAACAATTTGTTATATGTTTGTGTATTGTACTAAACTTGTTGGTTGTTGGTCGAGATCCTTGGGGACTAAACGCTTTACTCTGGTGTCGTTTTAGTACAATATGGGATGAAATTATGTTTTAGACCTATTATGAAAATCTTGTTTATATTTTATGTGTAAACGTCTCTCTTTTGAGTCGTTCAATATACCTTGTGTGATGATGCTTGTGTCTAGCACCCAATTGTGTATTTTTGTTGCGTAATGTAAATTGAGGGTGTTAGAGATTGGTAATTAGAGCTACAAGTTATAGAGAACTTGGTCGATTTTGAAAATTGTCCTAAACTATAACTTTGGTGTCGAAAGTATTTATTCTTCAAAAGCACACAACTCCCCTGCAACGCTCCAATATGATCACTTTAGTTTTGTTTTGTATTATAGATGTATCCCTCATAACTGAAATGATTTCCAAAGTATTTATTAAGAAAATACTACGATATTGTATTGGAATTATTGAAAGTACGATGAGTGCTTGTCAGTATCATATTTTTTTGCGAGCATTGCATAAGCATCATTTGCATTGTGTTGCATAGAATGGATTACTTATAACATTTACATAAGCATTGCATACTAATTTTTGTTTTGTTAACAATGACCTTAAATATTCTTGAACCCTTATAATTGTAGAAAATGGCTGGTATACCTCGTGAGGATGGATGGATTGATATGACTAATGTATTAGAGGGTGAGGAAGTAGATAACTTTGGTGCTAGTGACGATGAGGAGCCTTATGAGTATTTAGATGATGGAATTGCTCCTACTGTAGTTGGATAGAACGAGCCTAAAGTGATTCAAGGTAATTATGTTCCAAGAGTTAATGTTGTGCCATAGACTATTCCGGACTGTCAGCGACCTGTTGTACGTTCTTCGACGCCTACTTGTGATGCTTATATGAGCAGTTTGCCTGGGATGGCATTTGCTAGGGGTGATGTTCCTGTTGAGTCAAGTAATGTTGCTAGTGCTCGATCTATTCATGATGGTATATCTAAGGTTTATTGTCCAGGTCCTAGGTCTTATGATGTTATTTTCTGGTTTCTCAATAAGTTTGATAGATCTTTGTTTGAAAGGTATTTAGTTGAAACCCGTGTGATTAGAAGATTTGAGGAGAATGAGAAGAGGTTTGACAGTGTGAAGAGATCAGAGTTTGTTAGAGCAAGGGAAATGGATGATGTTGTTAGGTTAAGATCAATGGTGTTGAATTTGAGTGGGCAAACTGAAAGGTTTCGTGAGGAGCAAGAAAGGAATGCAAGGTTAAATGCGTGGGGTTTGCCTATGAGATCTTTTCCTAGTCGAGGTGTGGTGATTCGTGATGTGCCAAGTAAGGTTGAAGCTCAGGTGTTGGTGAAGCCAAGTGAAGGAGGAAGTCGAAAGGGAAAGGAAAAAATGGAGGAAGATTTTGAGGAAGATGATATCAGCAGTGATGATGAGCCGATGTACAAGAAGCTGCGGGGATCAGATGTTTAGCTCTTTTATGTTATTTTTATTAGCCTTGTTGTAATAGAACTTATGTAGACTGGTAATGTAGTTTATGATGAAACTTAATGACTTTTAAGTTTGACGTGATGAAGGGTTGTAGTGACATTACTTGTCACAATTTTGTGGAAATTTTCTAATGAAATCCAAATTACCTTCATGACTTATGATTTATCTTATTAGTTCTTTTGTGATTTCGTTAATGATTCATTGTGGACTGTGTTGTTGGTGCATGTAGTATCCATGTTACATCTTGATAGAGAAATCCTTATTCTTATCTTGATATGAATACTTACTTGTTCTTTTTCTTTTGTGGTGACACAGGAAGGAGTTGGGAGGCATTTTTCTGACTTTACTAAATTGTTGTTTGGTTAGTTTCCTAAAACATGCCGCCTAAATTGATGACTGCTATTGTTAATACCATGATTGAGCAAGCTATTGCTAGAGCACTAGAAGCTGAACGTGCTGCGAGGAACCAAGAGACTGAGAATAGGAATGTTGTTGGTCAGGTTGGAGGGAATGTTGCAAATCCAGTTGCAGGTAATACTGATGAACCAGTGGGAGGAAATGATGCGGGACAAGTTAGAGGTAATGCTGGTGTCAGCAGATTCAGAAGGAATGTTCTTATGCTAGTTTCATGAAATGTGGACCTACCCAATTTCGTGGTACTGGTGGTGCTTTGGAATTAAGGAGGTGGATTGAGAAGATTGAAAGTACTTTTGAAATCAGTGGATGTTCAGAAGTCAGTAAGGTGAAGTTTGTTGCAGCTACTTTTTAGGATGATGCATTAAGCTGGTGGAATAATCAGGTAGCTACTGTGGGTTTGGTTAAAGCTAATGCTAGAACATGGACTGTGACCAAGAGACTGTTAACTGCTAAGTTTTGTCTTGAGGAAGAGTTAGGTCAGTTAGAGGATGAGTTGAGGCATATAGTGATGAGGAACAATGATATTGTGGCTTATACAAGGAGATTCTCTGATTTATGTTTGTTGTATCCTGATGCTTTTGCTGATGACCGTAAGAAGATGAAACAGTATATCAGAGGTTTATCTAGCAATATCAAGGGAGAGACTACTTCGTCGAAACCCACGTCATTTGATGAAGCTGTTCAGATGGCTCATGCTTTAATGGATGTAAAGTTGCAGGATCGAAAGGATAGTATTGCTGAGGGGAATAAGAGAAAGTGGGAAGCTGCACATTCAAACCAAGGACAGAATCGTGGTGGTTATCGTAACAAAAATAACCAAGGACCAAATAGGAATCAATAATACAATTTGAGAAGGAATGATGGTGTTCGTGCTGACACTGGAACTCAAGGTAACAAGGTGAATCCGAAGTGTGGTCGGTGTAATCTGTATCATGTTGGAAATTGTCCACCTGCTTGCAACAAGTGTGGGAAGGCCGGACATAAGATGGAAGATTGTAGAAACAAGGGTGTGGCCACTGGAGCCAACGCTGTCAAGGTAGTTAACTGTTCTGGATGTGGAGGCCGTGGACATAAACAAGGGAACTATCTGAGGGTTGGCATACGACAGGGAGGCAATGTTGTTGTTGTTGCTGCTGGGACTGCTGCTCCAGCCTATGTCGTGGGAGATGCTGACAAACCTCAAGGGCCGAATGTGGTGACTGGTACGTTCTTACTTGATGCTTGTTATGCTAGTGTGTTATATGATTCTGGATCCGATAGAAGTTTCGTAGATGTTAGATTCAGTCAGCTATTGGATAGAGAACCAGTGAGATTGACAACTAGTTATAAGGTGGAGTTAGCTGATGGTAAGGTTGTAAACACTAGTTCTATACTGAAAGGTTGTTCCTTGAAGTTAGGTAATTATGTGTTTAGTATTGATTTGATGCCCATAGAGTTAGGATCTTTTGACGTGATTGTTGGAATGGATTGGTTAGTTGGTAATGGTGCAGTGATTGTTTGTGGAGAGAGATTAGTCCAAATACCGCTAAGGAATAGGGTATTGACTGTGAAAGGTGATGAATGTACTTCTCGTTTGAGAGTTGTTTCTTGTTTGAAGATGAGAAGATATATAGAAGCAGGTTGTGATGTGTTTCTTGCACAGATAAGTAATGATGGTGTGAATGAAAGGAAATTGGAGGATGTGCCTGTGATTAGAGAGTATCCTGAGGTTTTCCCTGAAGATTTTTAATAACTCAATTTTACTTAGTTAAAAATTAAGTTCTTTGTCGTATATCTTATCGAATTGATTACTGGTTTAAGTGCGACTCAGTCGTCTTTTGGTGAAAAAGAAATAGATTGGTCGTTGTTGTAAAATAAAATTGCAAAACTTTAAAGTAAAAGACAAGTTAAATAAAGCTATAAATGACTGAAAAGTAAATGACGAGAAATTAAAACAAATAACTAAAAATAAATGAGCGAAACAAATAATAAAACGTAAATTTAAACAAAAAAATTAATAAAAATAAAACTAAAACTAAAAGACGAAATTAACAATCGACTCGAAAATAAAGTTTACTTAATGAAAAAAGAGAGAATAAAACTAAAATGGTACTTTAAAGTTAAACGAGGCAAAACCTAAAGCAGGTACTAAATAAAAGATAAAACTTGAACTTTACGAAAAAATATTAATTTTAAAATTAGACGAAAAATTCAACTAAAATTACGTAACTTTCAAAATTAAAAACGGAACAACTTTCAGATAAAACTAAACAATTACGGAACAATGCTAAAACCTAACCAAGCTAGCAGCCAGCTAGCTCAAGCTAGCACGCTGCTAGGTCACTTTTGGCACTAAAACTGTTAAGCAGGCAAGTAAGCTGCTTAAATCTTCGGAATACTAACAGTGAATTTCGGAGATTGTATTTATTCGGAAACGCTACTGTTCTACAGTGCTTTTCAGAATAAATTTCTTCGGAATAGTTGTTATTTCGGAATAAATTTCGGAATAATCATTTGCTACACTGCTTTTCAGAGATTCTGTTTTTTCGGAATAATCATTTTTTCGGAAAAACAAGTTTTTCGGAATAATCACGTTTCAGAACTTTTAACTTTTTCGGAATAATCGTTTTTTCGGAATATTGATTTCATCGGAAAAATAGTTTTTTCAGAAGAAAAAAAATCTTCGGAATAACAATAAATTCAGAGAAAAGGAAAATTTCGGAAAAATGACTTTTTCGGAATAATTTGTTTTCAGAGAAATGACAAATTCATGGAAATGAAAAATTCAGAGAAAATAAAATTTCGGAATAATTAACCCTAATCCGAAAACATGAAAAATCAGATACAATAATATTAAAAATCAGAAAATAAGCCACGAATAAGCTAAAATCAAATAAGCAATCTACCAAAACTTAATTTAAAACACTTTAAGAAAAACTAATTAAACCACAAATTAAAAACTTGAAAAACACTAATAAATCTAAAAATTAAAATCAACTTTTAATAAAATAAACTAATAAAAACACTTAACTAAAATCAAATCAAACACACAATAAGCTATAAAATCAATAAGCTAACACAATCAAACACATAAAAACATACTAATTAATCAAATAAGCATGACAATAAGATAATAAGCATAAATATTAACAAAAATAAGAAAGGTAGAAGGAGAGATTACTATAAAAACTTGATTAAAATTAAGGATTCAACAACAAAATTAAGAGCAAGAATTAAAGAAACTTACAAATTTAAGGTGCAAGACAAGGAATGTAAATTGACAAGTAAATAAATGACATGAAAATAAAGGTGGAAAGACTAAGTTGTCAATTTAGCTAACACCTCCTAATGTGTCATTAGGAGGGTATTTAAAGGGAGATTAGATGTCTTGATGCTTTCTTCCTTTTCTCGTCTTTTCGTCTTTATAAATTCTTCGACTTTCTCGGCTTTGTCACGGGATCAATAAACTCGTCTTGTAATTTCTTCATTAATTTAGACTTGAGTTCTTCGGCTTTTATTAAACTTCCGTCTTTAGACTTTTCTTCGATAAATCTTCAGAATAGGCCTTGGACTTCCGTTCTTTTTGCACTCTTAATCTTTTGACTTCGTCTTTTGTCTTTTTCTTCGATAAAAGCCCGTGAAAGCCCATGTTTTCTTCCCTTTTCACATTTTGATCCTAAATCACAGCAAAAACACAAACCACGCGTAATTCCGATATTTACGACATAAAATACACGTTTTGGCTTGGTTATTATTATAATTAAGTGGTAAAAGGATAAGTGTTTTCACACTTATTAAATCTCCTACACTTGACCATTGCAATGTCCTCATGCAATGCATTAATTACAAAGCAAGTTTTACATTTTCCATCATAATCAATCCATCTTGGCCTTTATTTAAGAGATAGAAAATTGCAGAATATTAAAAGGAAGGAAACAAATAAAGAAATCAAAGACTTACCTTATGGTTTTGGAATGTCATGAATGTTTATCACCCTCAAGTTTCACGTTCCCCATACCAAGATTAAAAACGAGATCATTGTTATTATAAGTTAGCAAACTATCACAAACTCATGTAGGCCAATTATTCACTTAGACTCCCTTATTCCTAGGTGTATCTCTTATATTTTATTATTGTCTTGAATGATCACGAGGATGCATTGTTGACTTATTTTGATAGTTTATTTAGGCCGAAAATAAAGTAGGACGATTTAATCAATAGTTAGCTAAAGGACAAAATCTTTTAAAACTGCTTCTCGGGACCTCATAAAGTTCATATCTTGGCATAACTCGCTTCACGATTTGAGACCTTTCTCGGACCGATATTTGGCAGCGACTTCATACTTCAAATCTTGAGAGACGTTCATGAAATAATGGTCTTCTCTTCATAATAGGAATTTCTTCACTTTAACTTTTTGAGAGATTCTTCATATTTGGACCACGACTTCTTCATTTTTTCTCCAATATCTATTTGGGATTTTGATATACAACGATCCGCCTCCTTTTAGGACTTGGATTTATTTATCCTCATACCTTGTTAGGGCCTTTTTGGATATACTTCTCCATGATCTTTACAAGAGTATTTGCTTTTCGTCATGTGTCTCGATCCTTCATATTAATTTTTGATAAATGATTCTTCACATCACTTGGGATCTTTAGCAACAAAATGTAGCCCTCATGCCTTGTTAGGGCCTTTTCGGACTCGCCAATCTTCGCATCCCGCTTCAATAAGTTATGCCTTGGCTATGAACTCTAATTAATACCGAGCAACTTTTAAACGATCTTGGGCTAGAAGCTAAGTAACTTTTCAAATCGTACAACCTTACTTATTGCAATTAAATTTATTAACAAGTGATGGGAGAAAAAGCTTATAATCAACTCACATAAAATCATGAAAGAATACAAAACTTATAATTGACTCGATCATCTATCGTTCTCCACAACTTAAATCTCAAAGAATGAGACTCGTGGATGCTTAGCCAATTAAATCAAAGTGTTGGGTTTTCAAGTCATCTATAGGATCTTGCAACTTCTTAGACTCTTTCAAGTTTAGAATTCGCGTTTTAAAGTTCCCTTGATAAACAACTCTCTAGGATCAATTATAGGAACTTGCGAAAAGTTCTTGTTCTTAACCCGTAAGAGTTAAGACTTTCGCGTTTTAAAGTTCCCTATATAAAAGCCTAGCAAAACTTGACTTAAACACGTTAAGGATACTAGCTAGAGTAAACTTAGATAAGTAAACTCGGGTTGAATCAAAAGATTCACAACGTTTAAAAATTAAAACCACTTTATTAAAATTTATTCTAGCAAAGAAAGAAAATAACTATAACAAAGATAAAACTACTAGGCCAAAATAGATCAAAAATTTTGAAAAATATTGAAAAATTAGATTTTTCGGTTAAAATGAGGACAAATACATGGAAAAGACCACTTAACTTCGATAGAAGTCCCCCTACACTTAAATAAACATTGTTCTCAATGTTTAAGCATATGGAAGTAACCTCCCCTACACTTAGGACATTGTGCACTTTGTTTAAATCTCGCTAAGGAAGAGACAACTAAAGTGATTCCTATTTCAATCATAAATGATAACAAATAATGAATCAAAAGAGTTTAGGATAGAACCGGGAAGACGGGTACACGGAATCACGGGTCGTTAAAAGTCATCAAGAATGTGTCTTTGAAAGCTCGAATCCCTGCACATGATAAGAAAGAAAACAACAAACACATACTAGGGTCTCCCCCTACACTTATTATGAAAATAAAGAAAAAGGATAGATACTGCGGGTTGCCTCCCGAGAAGCGCTTGTTTTTGTTAACCGAGTCGTGAGCCTGGCTCGACCTTGATTAGCATAGGAAGAAGCTTGAAACACATCCACCGGGATCAAATACATGGTTTTCGTCCATCAAATAGCACAAGGTTAAGGCAAACAAGGCAAGCCAAAGAAGAGTAGGCAAGGTTCCCTTAAGCAGTTGTTGAGCACTGTGGTAGCAAGGGTGAAGAGGTGCAAGCATATCTCCATGGTTTCCAAAAATCTTTCCTTTTATTTCATCAGATGGATACTGAGATGGCTTGAAAACTCCAATACCGGGATCGAACACCTTTTCCTTTAGGGGAAAATAACACTCCGGCTCAGTAGACCTTAAAGAGGATCCGCTCATAAATCTCACAATCTCATCCTCAGAGGGAGGATAGAGAGGTGTCAAGACATAGGTGCTATGGGTATCGGTGTCAACCAGCTTCTTCTCCTTTGCAATGGGTTTCTTAATATCCAAAGGAGGATAAAGACCATAATCATCAAAGTCCAAAGGAGGAGCATCACTCTCATTTGGGAAGTAAGTGTTGAGAAAAGTAGCAAAGTCTTCCTCAAATGAGTAGTCATCCAAAGTAGGATCAAGCATTGTTGGTGGAGGATCTTCATCAAAAGTAGGTGCAAGGTCATCATGAGAAGAATCACTCGAGAGAGTATCAGCCTCATCAAAATCATCATAAGTGGGCATGTCTGGATACTCAGAAGTAAAATTATCATAATCATCCCCATCGGAACTAGAATCGTCATCATAAGCATCAAAGATCGATGGAGAATCATAAATTGGTGGAGGATCAGAATTTAAGAGAAAATCATCCACATCATCTTGGAACAGTGGATTATCATAGCAAGAATCGAATAGAGGATTGTTGTAGACAACAAAATCATCAAGCACATTAATCATATTCGTTGATTCTCTTCCATTTGATTTGGTTGTGATCTTCCCCATTTTGAACACTTGTGCATCATTCCCGACCCTTAAGATTAACTCACCTTCGGCAACATCGACTAGAGCTTTTCCGGTTCTCAAGAATGGCCGACCAAGTATTAAAGGAATACGAGGGTCCATTTCATAATCAACAACAACAAAGTCGACCGGAAAAGTGAAGGTGCCAACTTTAATGAACACATCTTCGGCAATACCAACGGGGTAAGCGAGAGTGCGATTTGCAAGCTCAAGAGTCATTTTCGTTGGTGTAAGGTCGGGTAATGATAACTTTTTCCAAACACTTAAAGGCATCATATTTATACTTGCCCCGAGATCGGCTAAGGCAGTAAATTCTTTGGTTTGGTGAAAAGTACAAGGTAGCACAAAACGACCGGGATCTCCAAGTTTCTCTGGAAGTTCTTTAAGAAGGACGGCAGAACAATTTTCATTCAATCGAGTATTAACAAACTCGGCCATCTTCTCCTTCTTATTAAGCAATTCCTTAAACATCTTAACAAATTTCGGCATTTGTGCTAGAGCTTCAACAAGGCTAAAGGTGATGGTCAGTCCTGAAATCTTCTTTAAATAGTTCGACACTTGAATGTCATCCTTGGTTTGCAGTTTGGCCTTGTCTAAGCGAGATGGATAAGGAATGTTGGGTTTAGTTGGTGTAGGTGTAGCAGGTAAAGGTTGAGATGTTGAAGGTTTAAATATGGAAGGTGGGGTTGGTGAAGGGTTCTTCTTGGGTACTTCAGTAAGAGGTGGAGACGGTAATGGAGAACTAATACTATGCGTGGGAGTAGGAGGGATAAATGGTGGTGGAGGAGGTGTAGATGGAGTAATTGGGGAAGGGGTAGATGGTCCTACTAAGTTTGCTCCACTGCGTGTAGTAATAGCACTCACATTCTCTCTTGGGTTGGTGACGGTATTTGAAGGAAGAGAGCCCGAAGTAGAGGGTTGAGGAGTTGGTAAGAAACTAGCCAGCATATTCTTCAAATCATTTGTTGGAGTGCTAAAAGAGGTTTGTATATCATGTCGAAGCTCGGATCTAATATCATTCCCTTGCTTAGTTATATCCCCTTTCAAGTTGATAATTTGGCTTTGTAGATTCTTAATTTGCTCTCCTTAGGTCCTCATAAAAGCTTCAACATCATGATTAATGGGTGGTGCTTGTTGAGCGGGTGGGTGATAAGGATTAGAAGCTCGAGTTGGGTTTGGGTTGCTTCTATTGTAGTTGTTGGGGTTTTGGTTTTGAGGAGAAAAACCGGATGAAAGAAAGTTGTTAGAACGGTAACGTAGCAAGTTACGATCACCTTGTTGTCGAGCTTGATGGTTTTTCGTTGAATAGTTACCATAAGCTGCATACACGTTTTCCGGATTGTCCTGAGTAGAAGGAAAATCAGTGTATGAATGAGGACCGCCGCAAGTCTCACAAGAAATTGCTACAGCTTTAACTTGTTGTTGTTGATTTGTAGCCAAACGTTGCATGTTTTTGCTCATTTCGACCATTGTGCGGGTCAATTCGGTGATATCAGGGTTTGAAGAAGTAGAAGAAACATTGACTCTCGGGTTTGATCTGGAAGATGCGGATGAATCCCAATTTTTGTGGTGAGTAGTCATGTTCTCTATAGCTCTCTACACTCCTCGGGTCTTCTTTTCATAAATGTGTCACCGGCGGCTGCATTAATCGTATCATGAACACGAAAAGTTATACCGTTGTAGAAAATATCAATCAAAGTAACGGGGAGCATGTTGTGGTTTGGACATCGATCGATCAAAACATTATACCGTTCCCAAGCATCAAAAAGTGATTCATCAGGTTCTTGTGTAAATCCACTAATTTGATTTCGAAGGCTCGTGACCATGGATGGTGGAAAGTAGCGCGACAAAAAGTGTTGAGTCATCTTGTCCCAAGTATGAATTGAATTCTTCGGAAGACGATCAAACCATTTTTCGGCATGGTGGGATAAGGTGTGTGGAAATAGGTGAAGGCGAAGAAAATCCATAGTAACCCCGGGAAACTTCATGCTTTGAGTAACGGTAATGAACTTGTCGAGGTGTTTGTTGGCATCATCATCCGGTAATCCGCGAAATGGACAAGTGTTTTGAACTTGTTGGATCATGTGATGCTTCAACGAAAACTCCGGAGCCGTGATTTGCATCGGCGCAATCGGTCCTCCTCGTCCATTCATTGTAGGTTGACACAACTCCTCCATCGTTCGAAGGTCGGGTGGGGGAACATTGTTGTTATTATTATTGTTGAGGTGCGGTGGGTTATTGTTGTTGTTCACACCTGCCATATCCAAATCTTCACGAGTCTCGGGCTCAGAATAAGTTGAAGATCTAGTACGCATACACCTACAAAAGCAAAAGAAAAAGATACCAAAGAAATAGAGAATATATATGTACGTGTAAAGATAAAAATAAAAATCTTTTTGGATATTTGAAAGTTTTTAATTTTTATGGATTTTTGAAATTGTTATAGATTTTTGAAAATTTTTGAGCAAGAAAAATAACGTTCACGAGTGAACGGATCCTAAAATTCAACGCGTCTCTCACAGAAAACCGTTAATCTTCACGAAAAGAGCCGGCAGTGGCGCCATTTAATAACTCGATTTTACTCAGTTAAAAATTAAGTTCTTTGTCGTATATCTAATCGAATTGATTACTGGTTTAAGTGCGACTCAGTCATCTTTTGGTGAAAAAGAAATAGATTGGTCGTTGTTGTAAAATAAAATTGCAAAATTTAAAGTAAAAGACAAGTTAAATAAAGATATAAATGACTGAAGTGAATGACGAGAAATTAAAACAAATAGCTAAAAATAAATGAGCGAACAAATAATAAAACGTAAATTTAAACGAAACAATTAATAAAAATAAAACTAAAAGACGAAATTAACTATCGACTCGAAAATAAAGTTTACTTAATGAAAAAGGAGATAATAAAACTAAAATGGTACTTTAAAGTTAAACAAGGCAAAACCTAAAGCAGGTACTAAATAAAAGATAAAACTTGAACTTTACAAAAAAATATTAATTTTAAAATTAGACGAAAAATTCAACTAAAAATACGTAACTTTCAAAATTAAAAACGGAACAACTTTCAGATAAAACTAAACAATTACAGAACAATGCTAAAACCTAACCAAGCTAGCAGCCAGCTAGCTCAAGCTAGCAGGCTGCTAGGTCACTTTTGGCCCAGGCAAGTAAGCTGCTTAAAATCTTCGGAATACTAACAGTGAATTTCGGAGATTGTATTTATTCGGAAACGCTGCAGTTCTACAGTGCTTTTCAGAATAAATTTCTTCGGAATAGTTGTTATTTCAGAATAAATTTCGGAATAATCATTTGCTACAGTGCTTTTCAGAGATTCTGTTTTTTCGGAATAATCATTTTTCCGGAAAAACAAGTTTTTCGGAATAATCACGTTTCAGAACTTTTAACTTTTTCGAAATAATCGTTTTTTCGAAATATTGATTTCTTCGGAAAAATAGTTTTTTAAGAAAAAGAAAATCTTCGGAATAACAATAAATTCAGAGAAAAGGGAAATTTCGGAAAAATGACTTTTTCGGAATAATTTGTTTTCAGAGAAATGACAAATTCATGGAAATGACAAATTCAGAGAAAATAAAATTTCGGAATAATTAACCCTAATCCGAACACATGAAAAATCAGATACAGTAATATTAAAAATCAGAAAATAAGCCACGAATAAGCTAAAATCAAATAAGCAATCTACCAAAACTTAATTTAAAACACTTTTAAGAAAAACTAATTAAACCACAAATTAAAAACTTGAAAAACACTAATAAATCTAAAAATTAAAAATCAACTTTTAATAAAATAAACTAATAAAAACACTTAACTAAAATCAAATCAAACACACAATAAGCTATAAAATCAATAAGCTAACACAATCAAACACATAAAAACATAACAATTAATCAAATAAGCATACCAATAAGATAATAAGCATAAAGATTAACAAAAATAAGAAAGGTAGAAGGAGAGATTAATATAAAACTTGACTAAAATTAAAGATTCAACAACAAAATTAAGAGCAAGAATAAAAGAAACTTACAAATTTAAGGTGCAAGACAAGGAATGTAAATTGACAAGTAAATAAAGGACATGAAAATAAAGGTGGAAAGACTAAGTTGTCAATTTAGTTAACACTTCCTAATGTGTCATTAGGAGGGTATTTAAAGGGAGATTAGATGTCTTGATGCTTTCTTCCTTTTCTCGTCTTTTCGTCTTTATAAATTCTTTGACTTTCTCGGCTTTGTCACGGGATCAATAAACTCGTCTTGTAATTTCTTCATTAATTTAGACTTGAGTTCTTCGGCTTTTATTAAACTTCCGTCTTTAGACTTTTCTTCGATAAATCTTCAGAATAGGCCTTGGACTTCCGTTCTTTTTGCACTCTTAATCTTTTGACTTCGTCTTTTGTCTTTTTCTTCGATAAAAGCCCGTGAAAGCCCATGTTTTCTTCCCTTTTCACATTTTGATCCTAAATCACAACAAAAACACAAACCACGCATAATTCCGACATTTACGACATAAAATAAACGTTTTGGCTTGGTTATTATTATAATTAAGTGGTAAAAGGATAAGTGTTTTCACACTTATTAATTTGTCAGGATTACCGCCGCATCGTGAAGTGGAGTTTCGTATTGATTTAGTGCCGGGAGCTGCGCCAGTTGCTCGTGCACCGTATCGTTTAGCTCCATCTGAGATGAAAGAATTATCTGATCAATTGAAGGAATTGATGGATAAGGGATTTATTAGACCGAGTTCGTCACCGTGGGGTGCTCCGATTTTTTTTGTTAGGAAGAAAGATGGTTCTTTTAGAATGTGCATTGATTATCGAGAGCTTAACAAATTGACTGTCAAGAATCGGTATCCATTGCCAAGGATTGATGATTTGTTTGATCAGTTGCAAGGCTCAAGTGTATACTCGAAGATCGATTTAAGGTTTGGGTATCATCAACTGAGAATTAGGGAAGAAGATATTCCTATAACAGTTTTCCGTACTCGATATGGACATTTTGAGATTCCAAGTGATGCCTTTTGGATTAACGAATGCGCCTGCTGTATTCATGGATCTGATGACTCGTGTATGCAAGCCGTATTTGGATGAGTTTGTTATCGTATTCATTGATGATATTATTATTTACTCCAAGAGTGAAGAAGAACATGAGAAGCATTTGAGAACAATTTTGGAATTGTTGAAAAAAGAGAAGTTGTATGTGAAATTCTCTAAGTGTGAATTTTCGTTGAAATCAGTGCAATTTCTGGGGCACGTGATTGATAGTGAAGGTGTTCGTGTGGAACCTGCTAAGATTGAGGCAATCAAAGATTGGTCATTACCAACGACGCCGACTGAAGTTCGCCAATTTCTTGGTCTAGATGGGTATTATAGAAGGTTTATCGAGAAGTTTTCACTGATTGCTAAACCGTTGACCAAGCTTACTGAAAAGAATCAAGTGTTTGAATCGGGATTGGAAGAGGAATCTACATTTAGTACGCTGAAGGATAAGTTGTGTTATGCGTCGATATTGTCTTTGTTAGAAGGATCTGAGGATTTTGTGGTGTATTGTCACGCGTCTCATAAAGGATTTGGAGCTGTGTTGATGCAAAGGGAGAAAGTAATAGCATATGCATCGAGACAATTGAGGAAGCATGAAGAGAGTTACACTACTCGTGATTTAGAACTTGGGGCTGTGATTTTTGCTTTAAAGTTGTGGAGACACTACTTGTATGGAACCAAGTGTGTGGTTTTCACTGATCATAAGAGTCTGTAATATATTTTGGATCAAAAGGAATTGAATATGAGGAAAAGGAGATGGGTTGAGTTGCTGAGTGATTATGACTGCGAGATTCGTTACCATCCTGGTAAAGCGAATGTGGTAGCTGATGCACTTAGTAGAAAGGAAAGAGATAAGTCTATAAGAGTTAGAGCTTTGGCAATGATGGAAAGTGTTGATTTGACAGAAACGATATTGAAAGCCCAAGCTAATGGTTTGAAGGAAGAGAATATTGAGGCAGAAAATTTTGGTAGAATGTTGAAACCATTATTTGAAGTAAGGTCAAATGGATTGAGGTATTTTGAGAATAGGATTTGGTTACCATTGTGTCCGTCTGAGGAAGGTTCTTTAGGAGTGCGAGATTTAGTGATGAATGAATCTCATAAGTCGAAGTATTCAATAAATCTTGGATCAGACAAGATGTATCAAGATCTTAAGAAAGTTTATTGGTGGTCGAATATGAAGGCAGATATAGCACAGTATGTTAACAAGTGTTTAACGTGTGCGAAGGTGAAAGCTGAACATAAGAAACCGTCTAGATTATTAGTGCAACCTGAGATTCCTGAGTGGAAATGGGAGAAGATTACTATGGATTTTGTGACAGGTTTCCAAGGACTACTAGTGGATGTGATATGATATGGGTGATTGTAGATAGATTGACCAAGTCTGCTCACTTTTTGCCAATGAAGAAGATGGATAGTATGGAGAGGTTAACAACAGTATACGTGAAGGAGATTGTTTGTCGACATGGTGTGTCTTTGTCGATAATTTCTGATCGTGATAGTAGGTTTACTTCAGAATTTTGGAAATCTTTAAAGAAAGAGATGGGAACGGAGTTAAGTTTGAGTACTGCATATCATCCGGAAACTGATGGACAAAATGAAAGAACAATTCAAACGTTAGAGGATATGCTTCGTGCGTGTGTGATTGACTTTGGAAATGGTTGGGATAAGCATTTGCCATTGGTTGAATTTTCGTACAATAACAGTTATCATGTTAGTATTAAAGCCGCACCATTTGAAGCTTTGTATGGACGTAACTGTAGATCTCCAGTGTGTTGGAGTGAAGTAGGATAAAGTCAATTGACTGGACCTGAAATGATATTTGAGGAGACTTAAAAGATTATGCAAATTAAGAAGCGTTTGTTATCTGACAGAAGTAGACAAAAGAGTTATGTTGATAACAGAAGGAAACCGTTGGAATTTGAAGTAGGACACATGGTTATGTTGAAGTTATCTCCATGGAAAGGAGTGATTCGTTTTGGAAAGAGAGGAAAGTTGAGCCCGAGATATATTGGACCATTTAAGATTATCCAAAGGATTGGATTGGTTGCTTTTAAGTTAGAGTTGTCTGATGAACTTAAGGCTATTCATAATACTTTTCATGTGTCTAATCTGAAGAAGTGTTTAGCTGAAAGGGATGTGGTGATTCCATTGGAGGAAATTCAACTTGATGATAAGTTGCATTTTATAGAGGAACCTGTATAGATTATGGATAGGGAAGTTAAGAAATTGAAGCATACTAGGATTGCGATTGTGAAAGTGAGATGGAACTCTAGACGTGGACCAGAGTTTACCTTGGAACGAGAGGATTTCTTTAAGGATAAGTATCCTCATTTGTTTAGGAAGAATTAAGCGCCGCGGACGTCGCTCTTTTTAAGAAGGAGGGTATGTGATAACCCGAAAGAGGTCATTGCTTAATCTTATTTTACGATTATTTTTGAAATTTTTGATGAGTTTGAATGATATTTATTTTTTGAGGTTTAAGTTTAAACCGATGTTGGAAGGCTTATATTTTATATTTAATAAGTATAAGGAGTATTAGCAAGCGAGATGTCGATGGATGCCAAATATTTTACGTTTTATTGTCGGTTGTTCGATGTTTGTCATTTTTGTTGTTTTCTTTTAAATGACATGTTAAGTCAAGTCGGGAGTCGATATTATTATATTTGACGTACGTTTTAAATTTTTAAAAGTATCTTTATGAAACTCGAGCCCCGTAAATATTTTCAAAATTGACTAATAGTTATTTCTCACTTTTTAGCTAACTATTTTCATTTTGAGCCATAACTATTGCAAATTTACAACATTGGTCCCTCAACCACAATATAAAAGCTTAATTTTTCACATAAACACACACACATCACCACCTCAAAAAATTTTCTCTCTCTCTTTCTTTTTCTTGAGCTAGTCGTGACCCCCCTCTACCCCAAAACACAACTTTGATCAATTTTTACTCAATTTCTATTATGATCTAAGCAAAAACAACACAAGTCCCATCTCTATAATTGTAAGTAGATCATTTTGATGTTAAATTTGGGTACATGCAAGAAGTTTCATTTTTTTCAAGTTGGTAGGTGGGAATTATGATCATGCATGTCATTTTTAGGATGACCAAAAGATGTTGTAGAAACTAGAAGGGGGGTTGAATAGTTTCCTATATTTACTTGTTAAAAGATGGTTTTCAAAAATTCTTTTTCAAAAACTTAGGCTTGAGGAAATATGTGAAATCTTATTATGCACAATATGAACAATGATAGTGTAACTAAACTAATACTAACTAATGTATATGCACAAAGAATAAAGAATGTAAAGAGTTAACGGTAAAGAAAGATCAAACCAAACACCAAGGATTTATAGTGGTTCGGAAACGAAGATCACTCCTCGTTCCTACTCCACTCCTCGAGTACTCCTTACTCGAGAGTTCACTACACAACAAGCTCCTTATGGTGGAGAAAACCGTACACTTTGCTTAACCAATTTCCGACTCTAAGCTAAAAGTCGAGCCCTAATCATAGCTAGGACCAATCTACACAACTATACTTAGTACATACACAACTTCCAAATAGACACAACTACTTGGATCTTCACAACTATGACACAACAACAAATGTAAAAGATTTAATCTTCAAAGGATCTTTGGTGGTGGACTCAACACTTCACAAGGATAGTGTTCTTTGCGTTGCACTTGGAGAGGAAGGGATGGATGGGATAGATTCACTTCTAAACAAGTAGTAATCAATCAAATGATCAAGGATTTGAGTGATTTAAGAAGTATGTTTGAATCTGGAAATATATGTGCAAAAGAGGTGAATAGAAAATCTGAGAATGGTCCACTATTTATAGGACAAAGGGCCAACGGTTGTATCTGTCCGCGGTTTCTTATCTCAGCCGGCGGTTCCTTACCGATAAGGAACCGCATTGGCACTAGGGAACCGCCAGAGTAGACTCCGCTCCCTTTTTTTCCTTTAGTGGTGGAGGTCTTATCTGATTATAAAATATCCTGAAAGAATATTCTAAATCAAAAAAGAATATGCCATTTTCAAATATTCAAATATGTAATATAATAAAACATTTTCTTAAAAATAAAGTTTAATAAAAAAACTTGTCACACTTAATAAAAAGTGAGTTTTAAGAAAAGATTAAATCACTTGATCACTTGATAAAGGTTAGTACTTGTTTATTCATACCTTAAGTGAAAATGGGTAAAATGAAAAATACTTGAACTCAAGAATTCGTTTTTCGTTTTTTTTTCGTAAATGCTTGTTTTTACATATTGTCGTAATCAAAACTAAGCGAGACCGAAAAATGCAAGTAACGTTTTTAAGCATTATTGCATTAACAATCTCCCCCTTTTTGATTCCGACAATACATAAACTCAATCACAAAAACAAGATTTTCGAAGACGATTTTATTCATTTCTCCCCCATTGTCGAAGCAAAAAGGTTGCACAAGTCGGTGTTGAAGAGACGTACTTTGCAAAGACTCCCCCTTGGTGCTTACTTCCCCTTGATTGGGGCACCGAGGAATCGAGATATGGTGACAAGCTACATAGAAGGGTTAGTTAAACAAAAGAGACAACCAACAAGAGATAGTTATAGGTCACACAAAAAAAGAGAAGAAAACACAAAGACTTAGATCCAAGTGAAGTCATGTAAAAAAATCATACAAAGATGTATGAAAAAGGAAACAAGCCAAAAGCATAAATCTAATCCTAGTTAATCTAGAATTCTAAGATTTTCTTGAATTAGGTGTCGTGTGGATAAGCAACCAATGCTTATATGAAAGAAAAGGTAGTGGCAGAAGGTGGTGGTGGTGGCTTGGTGGAGATCTCATAATCAAAGTGAAGAGGAGGCTTGATTAAGAGACTCTTGATGTAGCTCAACTCCTCATAGATGTGTGCCATAGCAAGATGTTGATATTGACAACAATGACAATATGTCTCATGGTGCATGACATTATCATGAGAAGGAGGAAGAACACTAAAGGGTGGTGGTGGAAGAAAAGATGTTCCACAATCAACATTCTTGGTAGGAGAAATGTGATTAAGAGTGTTCTTGGGTGAATTTGGATTGAAAGTGTTCTTTGGTGAGTTGGGATTGAAAGCAATTGGGGAAAATGGAGGAGAATCAAGGCTTTCATTAGGAGAATAAGACATTTTGGGATGTGAAGTATGGCAAAATGCTTATGGTTAATTAGGGAAGGCTCAAGGTATTTTTAAGGTGGTCAAAGGGTTGAAACAAAGATTCCCAAAAGTGTTGGAACAAATTTGGAGTTTCAGAAATACCCGAAAAAAGAAGCACTGTACGCGGTTCCTTATCACTTCTGGCGGTTCCTTATCGCTAAGGGACCGTGGTTCATATATGAAACCGCCTACAGAGGCTGTGTTTTGGTGGTGAAGGAAGATTTTTCAATTCAGCAAATCTTATTTTTCTAGTCTAACTAATCATAGGGATATGCTTAAAAGCAAAGATAGACAAAGAAAACACATACGAACTCACCAAATAGAGATTTGACCAAAATACATGGATTTTAAAATAAAAATCGATGTAGGAGGTGTGTAAGACAAGACCTTAATTCACGACACAATGATCCTCCATGATTCTATCTTGTTCTTGCTATGTTTGAGAGAATGATACATATGAATTATGTAAGCTCGAGATTAATAGCAAGAATCTATGAAAAACGTTTTTAGATTGAATTAACAATGTCAAAACATTTCTCGACCATTTTCGAAAGAGACTTTGAGAATTTTGAAAAGGAGAAGAGAGGATTTTCAAGCAGAGTTTAGGAGACTCAATGACTCAAAGTGATAAAAGACTCAAAATAAAATAAGAGACTCAATAAAAGGAAAGAAATTAAGGAATATGTTTCATTAATCCTAGACCTAGACGCAAGTAATTAAAAGGTTCCCTCTTAAGTGGCTTAGTGAAGATGTCGGCTAAGTTATCCTCGAAGGGTACCTTCTCAATCGAAATGTTCCCCTTTTGAACATTATCCCTAAGGAAATGGTGGCGAATTTCTACGTGCTTGGTTCGCAAATGTTGCACGGGATTCTTGCTAAGGTCTATAGCACCTTTATTGTCGCACATGATGGGAACATCATCAAGAGAAATCTCGTAATCAACAAGCGCTTGATTCATCCATAGAGCTTGTTGGCATGCTTTTCCGGCACTCACATACTCGGCTTCCGTGGTGGATATCGCAAGAGCGGTTTGTTTCATGGAGAAACAAGAAGTTAAACAACAACCCATGAAGGTACAAACTCCACTAGTGCTTTTCTGGTCCACATAGTCTCCCGCATGATCCGAGTCCGCGTAGACAATGGTTTCTACGCGGGTCCCTTTAGGATACCATAATCCTAAATATATAGTGCCCTTAATGGATCAGAAGATATGCTTAACCGCTTCAAGGTGAGAGGTTTTGGGAGCCTCTTGGAAGCGAGCACAAAGGCAAACACTAAACATGATATCCGGTCGACTTTCCGTTAGGTACAACAAACTACCAATCATACCTCTATATTTGGTGTTGTCTACCGACTCACAATCATCATCTACGGTGAGTTTAGTATCCGAGGCCATTGGGGTCTTCATTGGTCTAGATTCTTCTAATCCAAATTTCTTTAGCATTTCTTTAGCATACTTAGATTGACTAAAGAAAATACCATCATCCATTTGTTTAATTTGGAGTCCTAAAAAGAAGTTAAGTTCTCCCATCATACTCATTTCAAACTCATCATGCATGATTTTGGCAAAGTCATCACACAATTCTTGACAAGTTGAGCCAAATATAATGTCATCAACATATATTTGCACGATTATGAGGTTAGAACCTTTCTTCTTTGTAAAGAGTGTGTTGTCTACCATCCCCATGGTATACTCATGTTTAACAAGAAATGCTTTAAGTCTATCATACCAAGCTTTGGGTGCTTGTTTAAGACCATAAAGTTCCTTCTTAAGCTTGTAAACATGATCCGGTTTCTCAAAATCAATGAAGTCGAGAGGTTAAGCCACATATACCTCCTCATTGATCAAATCGTTAAGAAACGCACTCTTTACATCCATTTTTTGAAGCTTAAAGTCTAAGGCACAAGCGTAGGCTAAAAGGATTCTAATGGATTCTAATCTTGCTACCGGTGCATATGTCTCGTCATAATCAATCCCTTCTTGTTGATTATAGCCTTGAGCTACAAGTCTAGCCTTGTTACGAGACACAACACCATTCTCATCTAACTTATTCCTATAGACCTATTTGGTTCCTATAATTGTAGAACTTCTAGGTGGTGGAACAAGTTCCCAAACATCATTAGCAACGAATTGATTCAATTATTCTTGCATCGCAATGACCCAACTCTCATCCGTCAAAGCTTCTTTAACATTCTTTGGTTCAATCAAGGAGACGAAACAAAATAAGTTGCTTTGGTTTTGGACTTAAGATCTTAGGGTCCTGTGATTTAAGTCACCGATGATATTATTGAGAGTATGATCCTTAGACTCCTTAATGTTTACTTCCTTTTCAACACTAAGGTCTTCAACTCCTATTTTTCTAACCTCTTTGGCTTTAACTACTTCTATTTCATCCAAGTCATCATCAACCAATGGTGGTGTCTGGGGTAAAGGAGGGGTTTCATCAAAAGTCACGTTAAGTGATTCTTCAATTACGCCCGAGGTTCTATTGAGGACTATGTAGGCTTTGCTAGTTTGGGAATAACCTAAAAGATACCTTCGTAAGACTTTGGGTCGAACTTGGTAAGGTAGTCTTTGGTGTTGAGGATAAAGCACTTGCTTCCAAACACCCTAAAGTATTCCCATGAGCGTTTCTTACCTTTAAGAATCTCATAGGGGGTCTTTCCTAGGAAAGGTCAAATAAGAATTCGGTTGAGAATATAAGTCGATGTGTCCACGGCATTGCACCAAAACTTTTGAGGCAAAGATTGCTCGTTTAACATCTTCCTACTCATCTCTTGGATGGTCTTATTCTTCCTTTCAACTACCCCATTTGATTGTGGAGTGCGATGAGCCGAGAAGTTATGGGTAATACCATGAGCTTCACAAAAGGCACCAAATTGCACTTCATTATCAAATTCCCTACCATGATCTGTCCTAATAGAGACAATTGGACATCCTATTTGATTTTGAATTCTTCGACTAAAGATTTCGAAATGATCGAAAGCTTCATTCTTAGATGCCAAAAATCTAGTCCAAGTGAATCTAGAATAGTCGTCAACTATAACTAGGGTATAAAGGTTACCTCCATAACTCCGTATGGTGGAAGGTCCAAAGAGATCCATATGTAGGAGCTCTAAGCACCGAGAGGTTGAAACCAAATTCTTCGCTTTGTGACTTGAGTGAACTTGCTTTCCAACTTTGCAAGCATCACAAAAGTGACTATCAAACTTCATGTTGGGGAGGTGTCTTACCAACTCCTTAGAGACTAAAGATTGAATTAAACGCATATTAGCGTGACCTAATCTCCTATGCCAAATAGTAGAACTATCATCTATAGTCGCAAGATATATGTTGTCTTTTGACTTCTTATTGACCTTCATGACATAAAGCCTATGCTTTCTAACACCTTTTCCAATGACCTTTCCATCTTTTACGATTTCACTGTCATGTTCCAAAAAGATGACCTTACACTTATTGTCACAAATTTGACCTATACTTAAAAGGTTAAACCCTAAATTATCTACGTGCTCAACATTTTCAATGGTCATGGAGTCAAGAGAAACCGTACCTTTGCCAATGATATTACCACGTAGACTACTAGCGAATGTGACGTTACCTCCGTCATATGCTTTGTAGTGCGAGAACAAACTTCGATTACCCGTCATGTGTTTAGAACAACCACTATCCTTAATCCACTCGTCGGGTTCCAAATCAATTCCCAAGCATATCTAGGTAACAACACACAAGATCAAACATTTGGTCCCCAATATCTCATGGGTACAAAATTGTTAGTTCTAAACATCCCTTGTATTTGGTTGGGATGCATGAATGGAGGAGGGGTTCCCCATGGGGAATAAAATGGAACAGGATAATAATTCATATAACCATTTTGTTGTTCATTATTTCTCCTAGGTGTATTTGATCTTGGTTTAGAGTTGCGGTCATTCCTTCTAGGTGTTGGAGTTTTACTTCTAGGTCGTGAATTGTTTTGACTATCTCTTCTAGGTGTTGTCGTTCTACTTCTAGGCCTAGACTCATTCCGTACTCTTGGTGGAGTAGTGGATGGTCTTGATAAACTTCTATTTCCCATTAGAGGTTTACTCAAGGGCTTATAGAACTTATCAACGGCATTGTCGTCAAGTATGGGTAATTTGACCTTGTTAACAATAAGATGCTTTGGTTGTTCACATAAATTTGACTTTTCAGAAAGGTTAGGATTTTCAGCAAAACCTCTTTCTGGTCGCGGTTTCTTATCTGGGGCGGCGGTTCCATAGTGATAAGGAACCGCGCCATACAATCTGGGACCGCGTACAGCAGACGGTTTTTCTGAAAATCTGACTTGTTTAGGTTCACTAGTTGATGCTTCATTTGAGTTAAAACCTACAATAAGTCTTTACTTAGAATGAACTTGTTTGTTTAACATATCATCAAGAGCACTAGTACCTTTCATGAACGTTTCCAATTTAATGGAGGTGCTCTTGAGATCTTCATTCTCTAATCTAAGTTTCTCACAACTTAAGCAACCTAAATCAACTTCTTTATTTTTCTCAAGCTTGGCTAATTTCTCCCTAAGTTCATTGATCTCATTTTCAAGCTTAGTTTTGGTTGATTTTAAGTTTTTGTTCTTTTCTATGAATTTAAGGCTAAGTTTGTGTAAATTATCATACTGGCCTTCTAATTCAATATCATCTAAGGTGGAGCTATCATTGCTATAATATTTGGTTTCAGAATGTACCTCTTTAGAAGTATGAGCCATAAGACATTTCTCCTCTTTGGGGTTGTCATTAACATCTTCACCGCTATCGCTCCAAGAACCACTAACAAACGTCGTGTGATTCTTATCGCGTGAAGGCTTTGGACAATCACTAATGAAATGATTTGGATCACCATATCTATAACAATTCCTATCACCTTTTTCATTCTTGGCAAACCGATTATTTGAGAATGGTTTCTTGTCATTGTTGGGTTGCCTCACGTGTTGACCTCGTCTTTTGAATAACTTCTTGAAATCTCTCACCGCCAATGCATACTCCTCGTCATTGCTATCCGAGGAACTATCATGATCGCTTTGTGCCTTCTTGGCTTTGAGTGCAAGAGACTTCCTTTCACTCTTAATTTTCACCAATTCCGAGTCCTTCAAAATTATCATCTCATGAACCTTCAAGTTGCCTATGAGTTCATCGAGTGATAAAGTTGAGAGATCTTTCGATTCTTCAATCGCCGTGACTTTTGCTCTCCACTTCGGATGTAAGGCCCTTAGAAACTTCCTAACATTGTTCTTGCTAGAAAAACCTTCATCAAGTGATTTTAGACTAGTAATAATAGTGTTAAATCTAGCAAAAGCACTATCAATAGTTTCATCTTCTAAGATGATAAATTGTTCATATTGTTTGACAAGAAGATCGATTTTGCTTTCTTTGACTTGGCTATTACCTTGGTGGGTTACTAAAACAGTGTTCCAAATATATTTAGAGGTTTCACACATAAAAATCCTTTCATACTCTTTCTTAGGTAAAGCATTATAAATCACCATTTTAGCCTCATTATTTTTTGAAAGTTTCTTTTTAGTATCGTCATTAGCTTTGTCAAAAGTGACCAATTCTTTTGATTTAGAAACTTCATTAAATTTATAAGGTAAAAAATCACCATTGGTAATAACATGCCAAAGATCTAAATCTTTTGATTTCACATAAGTCTCAAATCTATAATTCCAATAAATAAAACTATCGGTTTCAAAAAGTGGTGGTCTTTGCATAGATTGCCCTTCTAGGTACTTGTTGGAATCCATAGATCGATTCAAGTTTTAAAATACAATATACTTTAAAAATTCTTGAGCAACCTTGCTCTGATACCAATTGTAGAAACTAGAAGGGGGGGTTGAATAGTTTCTTATATTTACTTGTTAAAAGATGGTTTTCAAAAAATCCTTTTTCAAAAACTTAGGCTTGAGGAAATATGTGAAATCTTCTTATGCACAATATAAACAATGATAGAGTAACTAAACTAATACTAACTAATGTATATGCACAAAGAATAAAGAATGTAAAGAGTTAAGGGTAAAGAAAGATCAAACCAAACACCAAGGATTTATAGTGGTTCGGCAACGAAGCTCACTCCTCGTTCCTACTCCACTCCTCGAGTACTCCTTACTCGAGAGTTCACTACACAAGAAGCTCCTTATGGTGGAGAAAACCGTACACGTTGCTTAACCAATTTCCGACTCTAAGCTAAAAGTCGAGCCCTATTCGTAGCTAGGACCAATCTACACAACTATACTTAGTACATACACAACTTCTAAATAGACACAACTACCTGGATCTTCACAACTATGACACAACAACAAATGTATAAAATTTGATCTTCAAAGGATCTTTGGTGGTGGACTCAACACTTCACAAGGATAGTGTTCTTCTCTTTTCACTTGGAGAGGAAGGGATGGATGGGATAGATTCACTTCTAAACAAGTAGTAATCAATCAAATGATCAAGGATTTGAGTGATTTTACAAGTATGTTTGAATCTGGAAATATATGTGCAAAAGAGGTGAAGAGAAAATCTGAGAATGGTCTACTATTTATAGGACAAAGGGCCAACGGCTATATCTGCCCGCGGTTCCTTATCTCAGCCGGCGGTTCCTTATCGATAAGGAACCGCATAGGCACTAGGCAACCGCCGGAGTAGACTCTGCTCCCTTTTTGTCCTTTAGTGGTGGAGGTCTTATCTGATTATAAAATATCCTGAAAGAATATTCCAAATCAAAAAAGAATATGCCATTTTCAAATTTTCAAATATTTAATTTAAAAAAACATTTTCTTAAAAAGAAAGTTTAATAAAAAAACTTGTCACACTTAATAAAAAGTGAGTTTTAAGAAAAGATTAAATCACTTGATCACTTGATAAAGGTTAGTACTTGTTTATTCATACGTTAAGTGAAAATGGGTAAAATGAAAAATACTTGAACTCAAGAATTTGTTTTTCGTTATTTTTTATAAATGCTTGTTTTTACGTATTGTCGTAATCAAAACTAAGCGAGACCGAAAAATGCAAGTAACGTTTGTAGGCATTATTGCATTAACAGATGTTCTTGCTAAAATTTTGTTAAAAACTAGATTTTGATTTGAAGGTTTTGATTTTGATGATGATTTAAGTGTTATAGATGATATATGTTAGTGTTAGGGTTATGGGATGATCATAACTATGATTGGTTTTGGCTAAAAATATGATTTTATACAAGTTTTTGAAAGGTATTTTACTACAGTAGGTAAACTGTATTTTTGAGAATTTTATGTTGTGATAATGGTTTAAGTTATAGCCTAGGGTTGTAGAACATTCGATTTGATATAAATTAGAGCTTCTAGCTCCAAACGAGCGCGAAGTTATGATGTTTTGATTATTCGTGTATCGGGAGACGAGTATCAGCACTACATATAGTTGTTGTCGATATTTGAATCGAATCTCGGGGAATATAAATTGAAGTTTTGAAATGAGTCACATACTGATAATGAATTGTAAACCCTAGAGGGTGAGTTTATTTTCAAACCCAAGTGTCGGTTTTGTAAATTGATTCGTTTAAAGAAGTTAAAACGGTTGTATGAATTATTAACGTAAATCTTTCCGGATTTTGTAGTTTGAAGATGAGTCGGGTAAAGAACTTTAAAAGTAATTTCATTTGATAAACTTGTTGGAGGACTTTCTATATATAGTAAGTTAGTTTCTCGAGTCGTTTCATAAACGTTTGACGAGTCTAAAAGGGGTAAATAATCTAGTACATGTAGTATGTGCCGGCGGATTTTGTCGAAAGTGTAGAATGGTGAAGTAAATGTATAGAAGAGTGTAATAGAGTTATTTGTATCGTTTTCTCTTGAGTTTATCGTGATTTTATGAGTTTGAGTTTGATATTGTTATGTATCATTTATTTCTCGAGTCATTATTAATGAACGCGCCTTATTTGATAGGTAGCAGTTCTCGTGTTTGAAAGGCATCCTCTATCATCGACGATCATCTCGCTAGATCTCTTATACTAAGGTGAGTCTGTAGCCCCGCTTTTCATGCTAGCTACTAAATGTTTTATTACCCGCGAGGGGGATACATGTTATTTGAAAATAAATGAACACAAGTCATGAGTAATTGTTGGACCTGAATGTTGCATAAGTTGTTTACATTGTATTGAGTACCTTGTTGCTAAAGAACCTAAATTCATGAGTCGTTAACTATATTCTGACTTGATGTTGTGAGTCGAGAATAACCGCTTATTCTAATGATAGTACTATTGGGTTGACCACCCAATCTGAGACCAGGGCATTACGCTGAGTAACCTCTGGGAAGGATAATTTACGGGAATAAGAATGTGGTATTATAGCAACTAGTACCCTAGAGGGGCAATGGTTTTATTCTGTTCATGCTGGCGTTTGGCGTGGGTGACTATTTGGTTAAGCGGTCGGTGTCATGAGCTTAAATACAATGTATTGCCTTGAAATAGATTGTGTGTACGACAATTCTATAAATGATTATGATTGATTTTCTTCTTGTGTTCAAATGTGATTTGATAAACCTATAGACTCGCTCAACATTATTGTTGACTCGTTTTAGCATGTGTTTCAGGTAATAGGAAGTGATGGAAGGCGGAGCTTTGCTGTGGAGGTTGTGGTTTGGCTTTTGGAAGAATGTTGGTCTAAAAAAACTGTTTCTATCCTTTTACTGTTGAACAATTTGTTATATGTTTGTGTAATGTACTAAACTTGTTGGTTGTTGGTCGAGATCCTTGGGGACTAAACGCTTTACTCTGGTGTCGTTTTAGTACAATATGGGATGAAATTATGTTTTAGACCTATTATGAAAATCTT
Source organism: Glebionis coronaria (assembly GCA_025667525.1). Lineage (NCBI taxonomy): Eukaryota > Viridiplantae > Streptophyta > Magnoliopsida > Asterales > Asteraceae > Glebionis > Glebionis coronaria. The sequence goes on from CM046877.1 coordinate 156,135,507, forward strand.
GTTTATATTTTATGTGTAAACGTCTCTCTTTTGAGTCATTCAATATACCTTGTGTGATGATGCTTGTGTCTAGCACCCAATTATGTATTTCCGTTTCGTAATGTATATTGGGGGTGTTACATAAATAAAAGGAATCATGTAGCTAAGACAAAAGGTTTCGCCTCTGAGTGGAAGCCTAAGCAAAATGTGAATTCTAATTGAAATGTTGGAATTGTAATGAATGCATGTTTTCTCAGCGTCATGATTTATGCCTTGTTGACCATGTTAATGAAATGTATGCCATTAGGGACAACCTTGAATGGAAACCAACGAGGAAGAAATTCACCCAAGTTGGATGGCAATGGCAACCCACTGGTAGGACCTTTACTGCAATGGAACTAAGTGCCCTTTAAATAGGATCACATCCACTGAAGTTAGGTCTTAGCGTCCTTTAAATAGGATCACTAGCACTAAAAAAATGGAAAAACGCCCTTTAACTAGGTCAGCGTTCACTATTGTGCCTACCAGTGAAGAAGTACCTCAGGATATTAAACAAATAGAATCTAAGCCGATAACTAGGAAGAAAATTTGGAAGCCTAAGAATTCTTCTGATAGCAAATCTAAGATAATTACATATGTACCTGCTAACTCAGAGGAACAATTAGATTCTGATACATCGTCCTTGTTTGGTGATATTTTCAGGTCGTCCAAATTATTCATTGGTATTTGGACTCGGGGTGCTCCAAGCATATGACCAGAGATCGCTCGATGCTTAGAAATTTCGTCAGCAAGTTTCTAGGAACGGTGAAATTTGGTAATGACCATATTGCAAAGATCATGGGTTATGGTGAATATCAAATTGGGAATGTTACGATTTCAAGGGTGTATTACGTGGAGGGACTCGGTCATAATTTATTCTCAGTGGGACAATTTTACGATTCAAACCTTGAGGTTGCTTTTCGACAACATACTTGCTTCATTCGTGATCTTGCAAAAAAATGACTTGTTAAAAGGTTCTCAAGGGGATAATCTCTATACACTGTCCATTCAAAACATGATGGCCGCCTCTCGTGTATGCCTTCTCTCCAAAGCATCTAAGACCAATTCATGGTTGTGGCATCGCCGGTTATCTCATCGTAACTTTGATGCTATTAACCATTTTGTTAGCCTTAAAATGTGTGCGACTAACGGAATTACATTAGTTTCATAGCCGGGACTTGCAGGGACTAATATTGTCATATGTAAAGTCCAAGTCCCGGACTATATAAACCCCTCCATACTTCCATGGAGGGGTGAGGCTTTTCATTTCTTGTCTTACCTTTCTCTCTCTAGAATAAAACACACTTTTATTCTCTCTTGTTTCTCTCACTAAAATGGCTAAACACTACTTCTATCCTCCCCGACCTCCGGATCTTTTACCCGTGTTCTTAGTGAATCCAAGTTAACAATTGGCATCAGAGCTAACCAGGGGTGTTTCGTGTTTTTGTATTCGTGATTTTGTTCGAATCTGTGTTTGTTCCGTGGTTATCTAAGTCTCGTTTTTAATCTGGTCCTATCACTTTTCACATCCTGTTTTTGTCCACTTACCATCGTTGAATCCAATTTTTCTAGTCTATCAGTTTCGTTTTCTTTTATTTCTATCATTTCTTTACCTTTTTAATCCATTTGATATCTGTGTCTCATAAATTATTTGACTTCTTTCTTTAATTTTTTTGTTTTGTCCCATTCAAACTTATCAGATTCATTTATTGGGGTAACGGACAAACAAATCAAAAGTTTCACAGATCCACACATTTAGGGTATATGTCATCAGTATCGTACTTTTGCGACTCAACGAAATCCATCGCAACGGGGTTTTGACTTTGCGACACTCAGTGCGATGGGTGATCCCGATGGCTACTTTGGATAAGATCGCATTGATTGCGATGGATCACTTGCGATAGCCACTCCGATGGCTCACCGCGATGGTCTGTTGCGATGGACCATTCTGATGGCCCATTGCGATGGAACCATTGCGATGGGTACCATCGCGATGGGGCACTCATGCTGCGATGGTGATCATGTTGCGATGATGACTAGACTGCGATGGAGTGTTGACTAGACTGCGATGGCCTTATTCATTTTGACCATTGCGATGGGTGTTTTTCTTTTTTTTATATATTGCGATGGGATGCATCGAATATTGCGATGTAGTGTGTTATAAACATTGCATCTGAGTTGACCTTTTCTTATCAAACATTGCTAAGACATGAAACATACATTATTCTAAGATATAAATCAACTTAGTCCACATCAATTATATCATCAAATCAGATGCCTCGATTGAAAATATCACCCAACTAACTCTCCGACTCCATCTATTCAGACACAAACATTGAAATGATCTCAGTTATGTTTCTATATCTTTTGAAGATATGTGAGACCATTAGGATCTCTTCGAAACAATAATACATCACTGACCTTTCATAAAACTGACATGCAATAAACATTGACCTACCCGAGACCCCTTTTAGAGATCTTGAAGACCCATAACCATGGTTGTCTTTCTGGATTAGAGCTTCAACAATAAATATCATATTTGAGGGAAATTAGCGACTATGTTTCGATAATAGAAAGATTGATGGAGATTGATGGAGGTTATTGATGGAGATTGATGGAGGTTATTGGTTTGGATGAGTTTAGATAGATAGGAACAAATTTCGATGAGTGATGAAAATGGGGGCAGAGAGTACGATGGAAGGAAAAAGGGTGGATATTACAATGTGTGTGATTAGGTTTGGCTTAAATGTGATAAATTCTCGGGCAAAAATAGTTTTTATAACTGATGATTTGGTTTAGATATATTTTGGGCAGTTATCATTTTTGCTAACACTTGAGCTGGGCTTTAGTCTCGCCATTCGATGGCTGCCAATGAGTTTGGGCTAGATTGGACCACAATATCATGTTAAGTTTTTGAAGTGGGCCATGTTAATAGTAAATCCCAACTTAACCTCATGTGATCCGAGCCAAATTTTGGGTTGACAAGTTATGAAAGTTTATGATTTTGGCCGGGTATGATGAATGTGCGGATTATGGGGATATGGTGATTACGAGTTTATTCCGCGCATTAGTTGGGTATATGATTGATTTGGCTTCCAAGTAAAGTTAACTAGATGACATTGACAGCTTCTCATCTCTTTTAGTCAATGTCTAGTTAATGGCACTCAAACAACACAGACACACGACAAACTCATGACAAAAACAAACAAACACCAAAACGATCCTTTAAGATTCACTGATATTGTCAAAAACGGCTAGTATTTGGGCAAAGTAATGTCAAGTGATTACGAAGTGGATTTGGTATTTATTATTTAAAGGTGAAGTGGAATATCACGAAGGCGTCTACTCAATTCATCATCGAGCCTTTTCATCCCCTCTATCGATTGATGATTCGCTTCAGCATTTATGATTGAGACTTGATTTATCTAGTTTCCACTGTCAAGGGGTGGACGGTCGACGACATGGACAACTATCACTTAAGGAGTTACGTTGTAGTGCTCAGTGTCACACTCATCTGTAGTTGTGGGTAATTCAAGAGGTGTTTTACATCTTATACTTCTCTCTTCTTTTATGTATAAGGTACTAAGAGACGTTTCTCTGCACCGTTCGTCAATCAACAACAGTGCTAAGCGTAAGTAACAAATTTGGGAGATTGTACTTCAGTTTTAAGTTTAGAATATCATATTTACTTCACCAGTGGTCACTACAGATAGCCGAAAGAATACGAGGTCGGTAAGTTTAGCCAGAGAGTACAAGAGTAGAGATGTGATCAGCAAACAATTCTCACGAGCAAATTGAGCTACAAAATGTCAACAAAGATTTCTACTTCAGATACGAACATCTCGCGATTCTGATTGTACTTGTCAAATGATGCTCCCGAGTGTTCTTAACCACCATACTCTTGACAAGAACATCTCACGATTCTGTGCGTACACGACAGATGATGCTTCCGAGTGTTCTTAACCTTCTTACTCCTGATAAGAACATCTCGCGATTCTGAGCGTACACGTCAGATGATGCTTCTGAGTGTTCGTCACCATCATACTTTCAACAAGAACATCTCGCGATTTTGACCGTACACGTCAGATGATGCTTCCGAGAGTTCGTCACCATCATTGGGGAAGAACGTGTACTTTGGAGACTTAGTTCCCATTCTAGAGTACTTAGTTCCACTTCCAGGGGGAAGTATTCTACAAGCGTGAGAAGATTTGTTGCTGATTTCTTACATGTTCCCCCAAACACATAATCATGAAGACAAAAATGTCAAGGTAGCAGTTACTTGGTGGGGTTTACTTCTTCGTCTACAAAATTCCGCTGTGCACTTTAAATGTCAAAGATAGAAGATTGCTCAAGCTACAGTTTCTGCTAAAGACAGGGATATTGGTTTGGGGGGAAGCTGATTCAGAAGCTTCGTCAAAAAGAAGTCTATGAAGAAAGCTTTTCAAGACATGTGGTATGAATTGGGGGGAAGTTAATCCAGTTCATACATGATACAATGGTTCCTCAACAGGCAAAGACAAAGAGGATTCAAACTGGGGTATAAGTTTTTCTAGAAGACTTGAAGAAAACGGTGTCACCCTCAGCATTGGAAGCAAACTTAATATTGTCATATTTTTGTTGTATTTGCATTTGTTAGGAACATTGTAAGTAATTCCGTATGTCACCACATTGGGGGAAGATTGTTAGCCTTAAAATGTGTGCGACTAACGGAATTACATTAGTTTCATAGCCGGGACTTGCAGGGACTAATATTGTCATATGTAAAGTCCAAGTCCCGGGCTATATAAACCCCTCCATACTTTCATGGAGGGGTGAGGCTTTTCAATTCTTGTCTTACCTTTCTCTCTCTAGAATAAAACACACTTTTATTCTCTCTTGTTTCTCTCACTAAAATGGCTAAACACTACTTCTATCCTCCCCGACCTCCGGATCTTTTACCCGTGTTCTTAGTGAATCCATAACACCTTGAATAACAAACAACTGGCCTAAATGTTATTCCCATTTAATCCATAACACAAGATTCTTAGAGAGAGAAAGAGGAGAAAAGTAGAAAGAGAAAAGTAGAAAGAGAAAGTAGAGAGAGAAGTGGAAGGTTTACACTAAAACTATGTGTTTAATGAAATGAACCAACACCCTCTTTCACATGTGAAAGAGGGTTATATACCCCACGGCTCTAAGGCCTTTGTGGGCTTCATCTTGGGCCGGGCTTGGCTTTCTTTTGGGCTTACGCCCCTAACTTATACAATATTAGCTTAAAGTCCAAGCCCGGTTTTCCCGACTAACCTATTACAATACAAGACCTTTTAACGACTAAGATGACCTATTACATTATTGTTCGACTATATAAAATATAGGGCTAACAATCTCCCCCAATGTATCGGTCATCTTAAAAAGCTTAAAAAGCATAAGATGATTGAGTGAATACATTCTTGTAGAGGAGATCTTCCTGCTTTGGTCTTGTATCTTGGTCTTGATCTTGTTTGTAACAACTTTGTTCCTTCATGCTTTCGTGATCTTTATCTTGAGCATTTGTCATTTGACTTTGAGTGCTTGAGATCTTCATCTGTACTCCTTGTGACTAAGATGACCTATTACATTCTTACATTCTTAGGTATCTTCATTATCGCCATCTTGTGCTCTTGTGACTTCTGAATCGACATCGGTATCACAGCTACGCCACCTTCTGGATATGCAGCAACATGTATAGACACGGATAAAATGGCTTTGAACATTTCATCCTAACTCGGTAGCGTTTTACCTCCGGTCGGTGAAGACCGTTAAACGGTATTAAAATACCGTACCTGTGATCAGGTAGATTCGATTAAGAACCTCCTTGACAGGGTTTCCCGGCGGTAGTAGCCAGTTCTCTTTACTCGACCGTCTCAAAGCAGACTGCGAACGTAAAGAGTGAATCATAAGGATAAATTATCCGTCTGATTAGAGTCGTCAATTCAGATTTCCTGGAACAAGTTTGATTCTAAAAGAATCGCACCATTGTTGCTTTCCAGTTTGTCACAAGCTTGATTCATAGAGAATCTTGCGAGTTACCTACCGCAGTGCTGTTTGATGTTGACACTGGAAGGATTTCCATTCGTCACTGTGAACACTAATGAGTGTCACTCTGAATGTTCTGGCAAGATCACATGGATTTTGCGAAGAAACCTGGAATCAAGTTTGAATCAATTAAGAATCGAAACTTAGTTGCTTTCCAGTTCTCACAAGTTTGATTCGTGTAGAATCGCACAAGTTACCTACCATGAGCTTGTTTAATGCTGGCTCAAGCAGGATTTCCATCTTCATTGTGAATCGTATCACTCAGATGTTCTGGCAATATCACAAGGATAATGCGTAGGACTCGATTGTGTCCTAATGAGATGATAAATTGATCTCGTTTGGCTCTAGACTCAATAAGTGCATTTTGGTAATCGGAGGCTGGAGCAGACTGCCACCTTTTCAATATTAACTGACTCAGAGTGAGAAAGTCAATAGATACGTGTTGATCTCCATGACAATGAGACAAGTTTCTTTTGAGAAAAACTCGAATGGCTGGGAAGGGTTGTGCATTGCATCACTGGGTCCATGATGACTTGTCTTCAATAGATGTATTGACCCGGTTTCTGCCTAAGTTGCATAGAATATTCAACTCCTTTAATGCTTACCAATACGTCATCATTAGCACCTTGTTGTGATTGTTCCAGTGCTAACTTAAGTACTTGGTCTGCATTCAGCTTCATTCCACTCCATCTTTCCTAAGGACAACTATTTCTAGCTATGGAATGTCCTTGGGTAGATCCCTCCGGTTCTGGTTGGATCATAGGACTTAGTTTCCTATCCTAAACCACCTTTTGACTCCATCGTTCCGTCGTGGATAGTAGGTTATTTTGGGTAAAGATCGTAACCATAAAACCATTGAAAACCATTCAAAGTGCTTGATAAAAATCAAAACTTTTAACACTTGAAAGTTTTACATTTCCGAAAAGCTCCCCCTACACACATGCATCAATATACGAAATAGTTTGGCATGTGAAGGAAAGAGTTGCACTTGAGTCTTTAAGATCACATGTTGCGATATATTACATTTTAATCACATTTTCTCCCCCTATCTCTAATATAAAAATATAATATTAGAGATACCAATTGATTAAAATATGACATTTTCCGAAAAATCGTTGGGAGAGAAACATGTGTGCACGCATGAATCATGGAACATTTTCAGTCGGGTCGCTCCCCCTCAACAATATATGTGTGTCTTGAGACAAAATTTTAGAAAAACGACACCACAAAATATGTTGAGGTACGGAGTTGAGATGCCTTTTCCGATATAATATATTACATTTGACAATTTTATATCATTTTCGGAATGTGTTGAATACATAAAATATGACAATTTTAGAGATGTACCCAACAACATTAAAAGGCTTGATTTTAAAACGCTCTCCTTCAAAAATTGATCAAAATAACATATGACATTTTTAGATATAAAAACCTATTATGAGGAAGGGAGTGTTGAACACACAATTTTGAAAGATTTAGAAAAACCTTTTGAGAAATTCTTGAAAAATTGTGTTCAACGGTTTTAAAATAATCAGGATAGAAGACTTATCTTCTATTGATTAGGGAAAGCGCACTGAAACGTACACTCCCCTTTCGGGTCCGTTTTTCATGAGCTCAAAACTTTGATTGTTTTGTGACTAGCTCATGACCGAGAAAAATAAATTTCCCGTTGTGAAGGATAAGTTATCATCCGTGATAAACTTTCCTTAAGTTGAAGTTCGAGTTCTAAGCTGACATTTACTTAGAAATCGTTTTCATGAACTTAAAAACATTGAATGTTTTTATGAGAAGCTCATGACCGAGAAAGATGAATTTCTCGTTGAGAAGGATAAGTTATCGTACGAGATAAACTTTCCTTAGTTGAGGTCCGAGTTCTAAGCTGTGATGCGCCTAGAAGTCATAGTGAGAGAATATCAAGCAGCTTCATTTGCCAAAACCTCCAAGTCTTCTGGAGTCATATACTTCATACCAAGACGGCCAACGAGATACGCAAACCTATCTTTCGATAGAGCTTTTGTAAACAAGTCTGCCAGCTGGTACACAGTTCTGACAAAGTATAATTCCACGATGCCGCGTTCTACTTGTTCCTTGATGAAGTGATATCTGACATCGATGTGCTTGGTGCGGGAGTGCTGAACCGGATTGCAAGATATGGCTATGGCCGACTTTGAGTCACAATACATAGGTATTTTATCAAAGTGGAAGCCATAATCCGTGAGTTGAGTTCTCATCCAGAGGACTTGAGCACAACACGCGGATAGAGCCACATATTCTGCTTCAGCTGATGAGAGCGAAGTGCAATCCTGCTTCTTTGACGACCAGCTGACAAGCTTGTCTTCCCCTAGAAATTGTATGCTACCAGAAGTGCTTTTATGACTATCAAGACAACCTGCGTGATCAGAATCTGAAAAAGCCGTTAGATGAAAACCGGTTTCCCTCGTATACCAGAGTCCCATGTGAATGGTATTCTTAAGGTATCGAAAGATCCGTTTAACCTCTTTGAGGTGCTTTTGAGTAGGCCTGGCTTGATATCGTGCACAATAGCATGTGGCATGATGAATATCAGGCCTGCTGGCTGTAAGGTACATAAGTGACCCGATCATACTGCGATATCGCGTTTGATCTACGGGAAATGAGTACAAGTCAGCGTCTAGGGATGTGGTCGACAATGGTGTACCAACGCGAGCACATGAGGTCATACCATGCTTTTTAAGTATCTCTTGAGCATACTTAGCTTGGTTAATGAAGATACCACGTGGGGATTGATGAATCTGGAGGCCTAAAAAGAATTTTAGCTCCCCCATCATTGACATTTCAAATCTGCTGTGCATTAATTTTTCAAAACGTTTTGAAAGTTTTGGGTTCGTAGAACCAAAAATAATGTCATCAACATAAACTTGCACCAGCATTATGTCATCCCCATATTTATTAGTAAAGAGAGTAGGATCAATAGAACCTTTGGAGAATCCTTTGGACACCAAGAAGTTTGAAAGTTCTTCGTACCATGCCCTGGGAGCTTGTTTAAGTCCATATACAGCCTTCTTGAGACGATAAACTTTGTCAGGATGATGAGGATCGATGAATCCTTCGGGCTGATTCACATACACTTCTTCCTTCAAATGACCGTTGAGAAAAGCTGTTTTAACGTCCATCTGAAAAACCGTGAAGCCCTTATGTGCAGCATAAGCAAGGAATATCCTGACTGCTTCCAAACGAGCGACTGGAGCGAATGATTCATCGTAGTCTATGCCTTCTTGTTGACGGTACCCCTTAACCACAAGACGAGATTTGTTTTTGATGATGGTTTGTTCTTCATCCAGTTTGTTTTTCCAGATCCATTTGAAATCTAAAATTGACATTCCATAGGGTCGGTCAACAAGTTCCCAAACATTTAGGCGTTCAAACTGATGAATTTCGTCTTGCATTGATTCAATCCACGCATGATCAGTCATGGCTTGTTTGATGTTTGTAGGTACAGTTGAACTCACGGTGAGTGCATACATACACACATCGCCATCGGTTTCGAGTTGTCTGCGTGTTCGAACCGGTTGTGAAGGATTTCCAATGACTTGCTCCAATGGATGATCACGTGTCCAATGGTGAGTGGATGGATATGGTTGGTAGAATGTATGCATGTTGGATGGATCAACATGTTGACTAGAAGACTCTCCGACTTCGTGTACCGGTGTACCGAACGGATTGACAAATTCTTCATCGTCAGGTTGTGCATCGACTGCTTGATTGTTGTTTCCTCCTTCAGCATTGACGGTTGGTGATGTTGGTTGTATGACAGTTTCTTGAGTTTGTTGAGTATCCACTGGAATTGTCTCTTGAGCAACGGTTGCTGAAGTAGAGGCAGTTGTGTCTTGTTGATTTTGTTCAGGTGCATCAGCAGTATTGACAGCGGAAGGCTTTGACACAACTTGATTGTTTCCATAGTAATATTCATCAAACATAGGATCATATAAGTCAACCAACTCATTCATATGTGTCGTATCCGTCGAGTCTGCTGTAGGAGTACTTTGTTGACATTCTTGCACGAGACGTACACTGTTTTGTGTAGGTGCCATTGCTGGACATTGAGGTGCGGGACTTGAGCTGTTTTGATCAAGTACCATTAGTGGAAATTCGTCAAAGTTCACATGAATTGTTTCGACAATAATCTTTGTTCTCTTGTTATAGACCCGATATCCTTTCGACAATGTCGCATACCCCACAAAAATACATGCATCACCTTTTTCTTTCATCTTGTTGAGATTCTCACCGTCTTTAAGAATGTAGCATAAAGATCCAAATACGTGAAAGAATTTGACAGTAGGTTTCCTGCCATTGATGATGTGGTAAGGTGTCTTTTCATGTCTAGGGATAACGAGAGAACGATTCTGAGTATAACATGCAGTTGCAATTGCTTCAGCCCAGAAGAATAGCGATAATTTTGAGGCAGAGAGCATTGTTCGAGCAGCCTCAACCAAAGTACGGTTCCGCCTTTCGACAACGCTGTTTTGTTCAGGAGTTCGAGCAATAGACGTTTGATGTTCGATGCCTTCTTCTTGAAAGTAAGAATGCAAGTTCTTGTTCAAAAATTCAGTACCCCTATCCGTTCTTACGGTTAAGACTTGAGCTTGAAGATTGCGTTGTATCATCTTGAGAAAGTTTTTGAGAACCTCTGGTGTTTCATCTTTGGACCTTAAGAAGAAAGTCCATGTGTATCTAGAGTAATCATCAACAATCACTAGAATATACTTTTTCCCGTTAATACTCTCTACACGCATGGGACCACATAAATCCATGTGTAGAAGTTCCAATCGTCCTTTTGAGCTAGGGGTAGTCTTTGTTTTGAAAGACTTCCGTTTTGATTTCCCCAACTCACAAGAAGAACAAAGATGGTCTTTGACGAATTTCAACTTAGGAAGACCGGTCACAATATCATTCTTCGAAAGCAAGTTGATGGTGTCAAAGTTGAGATGTGACAATCGTTGATGCCATAACCATGCTTGAGATGATGAAGCTTTAGCCATTAAGCAAATCGGATTTGTTGAATATGTGTCTTAAAGAGTTACTGTGTAGAGATCAGAACCACGAGAACCAGTAAGAAGGTCATTCCCATCGTAGTCTCTAACATAGCAAGTAGATTTCCGAAAAGCCACTTCCAAATCCGCATCACAAAATTGACCAACCGAGAATAAATTGTGATTCAGTCCCTCGACGTAATAAACACGTTTTATAGTGATATTCCCTTGAACCAAGTCTCCATATCCGAGTATCGGTGCAAATTGATCATTTCCAAACCGTACCGTACCCAGAAACTTCTCCACAAAGTTAATGAGAAGCTTGAGATTGCCCGTCATGTGCTTTGTGCACCCGGAGTCCATTATGAATAGGATGAGTTCGACGAGCTGCAGAAGGATTAGAAGACAATGTAGCATTTGACAAATGGGAGCCCTTGATAGAAACGGGTTCCAAAATAGTAGTGGACCTAGATTCTAAAGGCAAGCTAACATTCATAGACCCAATTAGAATGGGGGTTGTCTTAGGTACCCATTTGTATCCGGGTGGTGTAAATCTTGAATACCCCCGTGTACATGTCCTAATCATGTTCTCATAAAGCTTCTTTAACCTGCTTTGTTTACGTAGAGTAGTGGATTCTAACGCACTTAGTTTCTTAAGTGGTTGCTCAGTGGATTGGTTCAAAGTTCTTGTGGGTTCTCTAGTACTAGTGGGCACAATAATAGGCTTCCTAGTTCTAGCATTCACGCCATTATGATTAAGAGCACAAGCATCATGATTGAAATTACGAACACATTTTCCACATTCAACACAAACAAATTCAACATTCGAGGTCTTAGTATTTAAATTGTCATTACATGCAGTTACAGACGTTTTATTCTTAGAAAACTTAAAATTCCTACGGTGATCTTCTACTTCATTCTTCTACTTCATAGACCCAATTTGTGGGCTTCACCTGGTCGTCAAAGAAGCAGGATTGCACTTCGCTCTCATCAGCTGAAGCAGAATATGTGGCTCTATCCGCGTGTTGTGCTCAAGTCCTCTGGATGAGAACTCAACTCACGGATTATGGCTTCCACTTTGATAAAATACCTATGTATTGTGACTCAAAGTCGGCCATAGCCATATCTTGCAATCCGGTTCAGCACTCCCGCACCAAGCACATCGATGTCAGATATCACTTCATCAAGGAACAAGTAGAACGCGGCATCGTGGAATTATACTTTGTCAGAACTGAGTACCAACTGGCAGACTTGTTTACAAAAGCTCTATCGAAAGATAGGTTTGCGTATCTCGTTGGCCGTCTTGGTATGAAGTATATGACTCCAGAAGACTTGGAGGTTTTGGCAAATGAAGCTGCTTGATATTCTCTCACTATGACTTCTAGGCGCATCACAGCTTAGAACTCGGACCTCAACTAAGGAAAGTTTATCTCGTACGATAACTTATCCTTCTCAACGAGAAATTCATCTTTCTCGGTTATGAGCTTCTCATAAAAACATTCAAAGTTTTTAAGTTCTTGAAAACGATTTCTAAGTAAATGTCAGCTTAGAACTCGAACTTCAACTTAAGGAAAGTTTATCACGGATGATAACTTATCCTTCACAACGGGAAATTTATTTTTCTCGGTCATGAGCTAGTCACAAAACAATCAAAGTTTTGAGCTCATGAAAAACGGACCCGAAAGGGGAGTGTACGTTTCAGTGCGCTTTCCCTAATCAATAGAAGAGAAGTCTTCTATCCTGATTATTTTAAAACCGTTGAACACAATTTTTCAAGAATTTCTCAAAAGGTTTTTCTAAATCTTTCAAAACTGTGTGTTCAACACTCCCTTCCTCATAATAGGTTTTTATATCTAAAAATGTCATATGTTATTTTGATCAATTTTTGAGGGGGAGCGTTTTAAAATCAAGCCTTTTAATGTTGTTGGGTACATCTCTAAAATTGTCATATTTTATGTATCCAACACATTCCGAAAATGATATAAAATTGTCAAATGTAATATATTATATCGGAAAAGGCATCTCAACTCCGTACCTCAACATATTTTGTGGTGTCGTTTTTCTAAAATTTTGTCAAATTTTGTCTCAAGACACACATATATTGTTGAGGGGGAGCGACCCGACTGAAAATGTTCCATGATTCATGCGTGCACACATGTTTCTCTCCCAACGATTTTTCGGAAAATGTCATATTTTAATCAATTGGTATCTCTAATATTATATTTTTATATTAGAGATAGGGGGAGAAAATGTGATTAAAATGTAATATATCGCAACATGTGATCTTAAAGACTCAAGTGCAACTCTTTCCTTCACATGCCAAACAATTTCGTATATCGATGCATGTGTGTAGGGGGAGCTTTTCGGAAATGTAAAACTTTCAAGTGTTAAAAGTTTTGATTTTTATCAAGCACTTTGAATGGTTTTCAATGGTTTTATGGTTACGATCTTTACCCAAAACAACCTACTATCCACGACGGAACGATGGAGTCAAAAGGTGGTTTAGGATAGGAAACTAAGTCCTATGATCCAACCAGAACCGGAGGGATCTACCCAAGGACATTCCATAGCTAGAAATAGTTGTCCTTAGGAAAGATGGAGTGGAATGAAGCTGAATGCGGACCAAGTACTTAAGTTAGCACTGGAACAATCACAACAAGGTGCTAATGATGACGTATTGGTAAGCATTGAAGGAGTTGAATATTCTATGCAACTTAGGCAGAATCCGGGTCAATACATCTATTGAAGACAAGTCATCATGAACCCAGTGATGCAATGCACAACCCTTCCCAGCCATTCGAGTTTCTCTCAAAAGAAACTTGTCTCATTGTCACGGAGATCAACACGTATCTATTGACTTTCTCACTCCGAGTCAGTTAATATTGAAAAGGTGGCAGTCTGCTCCAGCCTCCGATTACCAAAATGCACTTATTGAGTCTAGAGCCAAACGAGATCAATTTATCATCTCATTAGGACACAATCGAGTCCTACGCATTATCCTTGTGATATTGCCAGAACATCTGAGTGATACGATTCACAATGAAGATGGAAATCCTGCTTGAGCCAGCATTAAACAAGCTCATGGTAGGTAACTTGTGCGATTCTACACGAATCAAACTTGTGAGAACTGGAAAGCAACTAAGTTTCGATTCTTAATTGATTCAAACTTGATTCCAGGTTTCTTCGCAAAATCCATGTGATCTTGCCAGAACATTCAGAGTGACACTCATTAGTGTTCACAGTGACGAATGGAAATCCTTCCAGTGTCAACATCAAACAGCACTGCGGTAGGTAACTCGCAAGATTCTCTATGAATCAAGCTTGTGACAAACTGGAAAGCAACAATGGTGCGATTCTTTTAGAATCAAACTTGTTCCAGGAAATCTGAATTGACGACTCTAATCAGACGGATAATTTATCCTTATGATTCAATCTTTACGTTCGCAGTCTGCTTTGAGACGGTCGAGTAAAGAGAACTGGCTACTACCGCCGGGAAACCCTGTCAAGGAGGTTCTTAATCGAATCTACCTGATCACAGGTACGGTATTTTAATACCGTTTAACGGTCTTCACCGACCGGAGGTAAAACGCTACCGAGTTAGGATGAAATGTTCAAAGCCATTTTATCCGTGTCTATACATGTTGCTGCATATCAAGAAGGTGGCGTAGCTGTGATACCGATGTCGATTCAGAAGTCACAAGAGCACAAGATGGCGATAATCAAGATACCTAAGAATGTAAGAATGTAATAGGTCATCTTAGTCACAAGGAGTACAGATGAAGATCTCAAGCACTCAAAGTCAAATGACAAATGCTCAAGATAAAGATCACGAAAGCATGAAGGAACAAAGTTGTTACAAACAAGATCAAGACCAAGATACAAGACCAAAGCAGGAAGATCTCCTCTACAAGAATGTATTCACTCAATCATCTTATGCTTTTTAAGCTTTTTAAGATGACCGATACATTGGGGGAGATTGTTAGCCCTATATTTTATATAGTCGAACAATAATGTAATAGGTCATCTTAGTCGTTAAAAGGTCTTGTATTGTAATAGGTTAGTCGGGAAAACAGGGCTTGGACTTTAAGCTAATATTGTATAAGTTAGGGGCGTAAGCCCAAAACAAAGCCAAGCCCGGCCCAAGATGAAGCCCACAAAGGCCTTAGAGCCGTGGGGTATATAACCCTCTTTCACATGTGAAAGAGGGTGTTGGTTCATTTCATTAAACACATAGTTTTAGTGTAAACCTTCCACTTCTCTCTCTACTTTCTCTTTCTACTTTTCTCCTCTTTCTCTCTCTAAGAATCTTGTGTTATGGATTAAATGGGAATAACATTTGGTATCAGAGCTTGTTCGTGGTCTTCCAAAACTCAAGTTCGAAAAGGATTATTTATGTTCTGCGTGTTCATTGGGGAAAACCTCCAAGAAATCCTACAAACCCAAAGCTGAAGACACCAACCAAGAACCACTATATCTTTTGCATATGGATATTTGCGGGCCAATACATACGGCTAGTGTGAGTGGTCGAAAATACATCCTCGTCATGGTGGATGATTTTTCAAGGTTTACATGGGTTAAGTTCTTAGCAACCAAGGATCTAGCACCAGCACATATTATTACTTTTCTTAAGATGATCCAGGTGCGTCTTAATGATACTGTTCGCCGCATTCGAACTGATAATGGAACTGAGTTCGTTAATCAGACTCTACGAGACTATTATGAAGAGGTCGGTATTTCTCATGAAACTTCAGTTGCTCGCACTCCACAACAAAACAGTGCCGTGGAAAGACGTAATCGTACACTTATGGAAGTTGCTAGAACTATGTTGATTTATGCGAATGCTCTTTTATTCTTATGGGTTGAAGCAGTCGCAACCGCATGTTATACCCAAAACCGCTCCATCATTCGTAAGCGCCATGGAAAAACTGCATATGATCTTCTTCATGGACACAAACCCGATATTTCCTTTCTTTGTGTGCTTGGTGCACTTTGCTATCCAAATACTAATAGTGAGAATTTGGGCAAACTTCAACCAAAGGCTGATATTGGAATTTTCATTGGTTACTCATCCGCAAAGAAAGCTTACCGGATTTATAACCGTCGTCTTGGCAAGATAGTAGAAACATTGCATGCCGATTTTGATGAGCTGATAGCGATGGCTTCTCAGCAACACAGCTCTGAACCCGCACTTCATGAGATGGGAACCGGTACGATTAGTTCCAGATTAACTCCCAACAATCCTACTTCTCCATCATTCACATCACCTTCAAGGCCCGAGTGGGATGAGTTATTTAAACCTATGTTTGATGAATTTTTTAATCCACCTAGTGATGATGTTCCAGCACCTGCAGTAGCAGCTCCGATTCCCGAAGCTGTTGCTCAAGATAATGGAAATCAATCTGATGCATCTACAGTCACTACTGGACCGGATGCACCATCCCCCAACAATTCTCAAACTACACCTGAATCAACCCCCCACTCGTTCCTAATGATGTTGAAGAGGATTACAATGATCACGATTTGGAAATTGCTCACCTACAAGAGCTTCCATTCTTTGGTTCACCAATACCCGAAAACCCTAACGGTGCGTCTACCTCAGAGGAGGCTCCTATAATCGTTCACTCCAGACCACCACGGATTGAAAATCACAACACCAAATGGACAAAGGATCACCCAATCTGCAATATTCTTGGTGACATCGACCGACTAGTCTTAACACGCCATCAGTTACAAGAAAGTGCATTATATTGTTACTTTGATGCATTTCTCTCCGAGGTTGAACCTAAAACTTGGCAACAAGCCATGACACAATCTTCATGGATTGAAGCTATGCAAGAGGAACTAAAAGAATTTCAATGACTTGAAGTATGGGAATTAGTTCCTTTACCCAACAACATTGACATCCTTACATTGTTGTGGGTATATAAGGTCAAACTCGCTCCAAAGTATGTGAGGTCTCAAGTTCAATTCCTGCTAGGTGCAAACAAACTTGAAGTGGCCACGCCAACCTCCTGAAAAGGGAGGGCTTTACCTGGTTTGAGTCGGTGTGGCGGTGGGCTCAAACCCTGTGGATTAGTCGGCCAATGTGTTGGAAATCACGGTTTTAAAAAAAGGTCAAACTCGATGAGTTGGGCAGTGTTTTAAAGAACAAGGCTAGATTGGTTGCTCGAGGTTACAAACAAGATTTGGGTATTGACTTTGAAGAATCCTTTGCTCATGTTGCTACATTGGAGGCTATTAGACTATTCCTTGCTTATGCTGCTCACATGAACATGATCATCTACCAAATGGATGTTAAGACGGCATTTCTCAATGGTGAATTAAGGGAAGATGTCTACGTAAGCCAGCCGAATATATTTGTCAACTCAGAGTATCCCAACCATGTGTACAAGCTCAAGAAGGCTCTTTATGGATTGAAACAAGCTACACGTGCGCGGTACGATCTCCTATCGTCTTATCTCATCTCGGAAGGCTTCTCCAAAGGCAAAGTAGACCCGACATTATTCATTCTCAAGGAAAGCAACGACATGATACTGGTATAAATTTATGTTGATGATATAATATTTGCTGCCACTACTCAAAGACTGTCTGACCATTTTGAGAAAATCATGTCCATACGCTTTAAGATGTCGATGATGGGAAAATTTTCATTTTTCTTAAGGTTACAAATTTCTCAAAATCCCAGAGGTATCTTCATCAATCAGTCCAAATATGCTCTTGAATCTTTGAAAAAGTATCACTTTGAAAACTGTGACCCCGTGGATACTCCAATGGTGGAGAGATCCAAGTTGGATGAGGATAGGGATGGGACTGTTGTCGATCCTAAACTTTACCGTGGAATGATCGGAACCCTTCTCTATCTGACTGCTAACAGACCTGATTTGCAATTTGCTATATCCATGTGTGCCTGGTATCAGGCTCGGCCTAGCGAAAAGCACTTACATGTTGTGAAAAGGATCTTTCGATATCTTAAAGGAACACTTCATAGTGGTATGTGTTATCCGAAGGATTCCTCTATTGCACTAATATCATATGCAGATGCAGATTATGTTAGGTGTCAAGATACTAGACGTAGCACTTCTGGCAGTGTGCAACTTCTTGGAGATAGATTGATAAGTTGGGCATCCAAAAGGCAGAAAAGCGCTGCGATATCAAGTACTGAGGCTGAATACATTGCCATGTCCGGTTGTTGTGCTCAAGTTCTTTGGATGAGATCACATTTAACTGACTATGGTCTTGGCTTCAACAATGTTCTGATGTACTGTGACAACAAAAGCGCCATTGCACTTTGCTGCAACTATGTTCAACACTCCCGGCGAAGCATATTGACATTCGCTACCACTTCATCAAAGAGCAAGTGGAAAATGGAGTGATCGAGCTGTATTTTGTCAACACTGAGTATCAACTGGCGGATATATCCACAAAGGCTTTAGATCTAGGACGTATCGAGTTTTTGATCGAAAAATTGGGCATGAAATCATTCTCACCGACGACACTTAAGGAGTTGGCAGAAGAAACTGCAGAATAGTGGTGGTAAACTATTCTAGAGTATCCTTTTATCGTGATCTTGTATATTATCGTATATATTTAAACCTCCAAAAGAAAAATACAAAAATATAAAACCTACAAAAACCAAAAAAAAAATAAAATCAAGAAAATCTAAAAATATTTTTCATTTTAAATCGGGCATGTCTTTTGGTACGGTAATATTTATGGCCTTAGAAATGTCGATTAAAATTGACACGGTGCCATAAATAGAGTCCGTATAAAAGTTGCACATATATTAAAACATGCCCATTATGGCTTGTAGTTATCTCCTACTGCAACCCGCTTTTCGCATTAAAGTCACGTATTTTCTTTTGAAAACGTTGGCTCACAACGGGAATCAATTTTCTCGTGTAAGGTTTACTTTAAAACCTTGTAAGGGATCAATTTTACTTTATAACTTGGTCTAACACAAATCTGTGTACGCCTCAGTTCACTTATTTTGTTCAAATAAGAGAAATCTTATTGCCACCAGAATCGTTTCAAAAAATCACTTTATGAAAATGTCTTCATCGGTGTTTGACTCTTTAAACAATGACTACGGCTCTTTAAATAGAAAAGGGTCAAAGTTAAAGGGGAAGAAAATATATTTTCATCTTGGATTTCAAATTGGTCTTCAAATGGATTTTCAGAAAAATTTCCCTATGTGTTCCTTATGTGCAATGTGTGCCCTATGTATGTGGATTTTATTTGGCCTTAGATATTTTATCTCATGTCTTAAGTGAGTTAGTTGTGTGGTCGTGTTTTCACGAAAGAGGTTCCGGGATAATGTGTTTCTATTAACTTGTCTAGACAAGTTTCTAAAGGAATATAATTGTCAAAATGGGGGGACAAAAATGCAATATTTGCAAAATGGTTAAATGTTGACCAAAGTCAATACCCCCCACCCTGATACCTTTTCCTTGTCGTAAAACACACACACTATTATACCTTGGCTTCCATTGTTGTTACTTCCAGACTCGATCTTTCACTTTGACCATTTGTTTCTATCATTCATCTGACATCTAGGTATCTATCTGCTTATATGTTTATCTCTATACTACTTGTGCCTTTTCATTTCCATTTGAACCCAACAGATCGCCTTAATCAGATTAGGGTTTCGATTTGTTTTTTGCTCAAATCATGTAATAGAGTGAGGGGTTTCGTTTATTTGACTTAGATAAACATAGGATTTTAATGGCTAATCTTAAATCCAAGTATCGAACTCGTTATCGCATCTAACAACTTTGCATCAAAATAACCACCCAGATTGCGATGATCATTATGATGGGTCATTGCGATGGCTCATTGCGATGGGGTCATTGCGATGGGGTCACTGCGATGGGGTCATTGTGATGGTTCTCATTGCGATGGTTCTCATTGCGATGGTTCTCATTGCGATGGTTCTCATTGCGATGGTTCTCATTGTGATGGTTCTTATTGCGATGGCACATTGCGATGGCACATTGTGATGGCACATTGCGATGGCACATTACAATGGCACATTGAGATTGTACTTTGCGATGGGACTTTGCGATGGCATATTGCGATAACCCATTGCGACATGTCACTAGTGACATTGCGATGGGTTGTGTATTGCGATAGATTTATTGATATTGCGATGAATTTTGATATTGCTATGGTTTCTTAATATTGCGTTGGATATGTGTCTGTTATTATGTGACAACCGTGGTTTTGAGGTTCGTCACTTGGTCTTATTTTTAGGTTATTTTATGTGTGATTACTTGATTTGTGTGTTTACGTGTTTATTTTGTGTGAACGAGGTTGGTGTGGTTATCGTTTATGAGTATAGAGTACTCATAAGTAAATCGAGGAACGGTTATTTCATGTTCATGAGCTCACATTTAGTGACTATGAAATGAAATGGTGATATTTTGGTGTTTACGTATACGTATAAGTATTATAGTAATAGTATATTTTTTTTAGGATTTACGGTTTAGCTTTTGGAGGTCTCGGATGAGGTAATTATTCATATGAATAATTTTCGGGATGGTTTTAAGTCATTTAGGACTTAGTTATAAAGTTTATTTCAAAATTTGAGATTTTTTTTAAAAGTGTATATTTTACGTCTTTTACGGTAAAACGCGTAAATTTGACTAGTTTTACGGTTTTGAGGTTTTCGAGGCTTTAGGAGCTGAAATAAATTAAGGAAAATTAAGGTAATATTATTAATACAGATATTAATAACAAAAAGGAAAAAAAATGAAATTAAATGGGAATAGGTCAGTTATGTGAAAAAAAGAAAAGAAAAGGGGAACAAAGGGAAAAAGGGAACCGGGCTTTTGTATTTGGGCTAGGACTGGTTAGGATTAATTATAAGGTTTTTTATTTATCAGAACACTTCATAAAATCCCTGGAGATCAATAAGGAGTCGAAATATACAAGGGAGGAATTAGGGTTTTCATAAAAATCTTGGTTTTTCATAAATCAAAGGTAAATCTTTATAACCCTTTTTAATTAAATTGTTTTTATGTTTTCTTTAATCATCTTATGATGGATTTAGGTTAGGGTTTATTATAAAAACAGTAAATTAATGTTACATTAATCATAACATGATGATTACATAAATTAGGGCTTGTAATTAGAGGGATTAGGGTTAATTATTGAGGTTGATTTTGTTAAACCCGTTTTTAAAAACTGGGAAGAATTTTGGGTCATTGTTTTGATCATATAGGGAGTTCTATAAACTCTTATTTTACGATCCAAGTACCCCTGGAAAGGTATTTGAAGTGGCTTTCCAATGCAAGAAACTAGAACTAAATGGAGGTCGGGAAGTGGGTCAAAAACAGGTTACAACAGTCGGAGGTCAAAACAGTTTTGAATTCAGCCTGTTTTTTTTTTAAGTTTTGGGTTGTTTGGGGTACTTAGGGTTGCATTGGGATCTTATGACGAACATGAGAGATGGTTTATATATTGTAGTAAGTATCTGCACTTGGGATAAGGTTGTGGTTTAGGGTAAGACCCCTTAATGGTAACAAACCTTTAGTACGTTTAAAATCAGGAAATCTGGAATGACAAAAGTAGATATATGTAGATCAGGGCCTTAACAGTAGCTTTAAAGTTTGGTCAAGTGGGAGGTGTTGGCCAACATACGTAAGGGTATGAATATTCCTTTTACAGAAACCATGGGTATGTTTAAGTGGACGTTTGACTTAAAGTTTTGAGACCTAAAAACTGGGACTGTTTTGGGTAAAATATGAACGGGATAGTTATTAAACTTAACCAAGTTAAGGACTTGTTAAGGAAGGGTAATGGGGTGATTAGAGCTTAACAATGAGGTAATTATACGGGAATAGACTAGATGTCCATCATAGGTTGATGAGCCATCTTAGTGATTGGTTCGTGTATTGATTTCGTGTTTTTAGTTTGTTAGCTTGTTGCTAGTGCGAGGACTTGTGAAGAAGCTATCAGGTGAGTTTCATAGTCCCATGTTTATTATTGGTTTTGACTTCCAGATGGGATGGAAGAGACACTGTGTTGAGTTATTTATAAATTGATGTTGTGAATGTTTTTAAGGTTTGAGATGGACTTGTGTGTACATTATGTGATTAACTGCTATGTGATTCTTGTTTGTGTATGATTTGGATCGGAAAGGTACATAGGTGTATGGGCGCCTATGGTATCATGGTGTTTGGTAAGGCGTGATACCTTGGAAATTATGGTGTTTGGTAAGGCGTGATGCCTTGGAAATTATGGTGTTTGGTAAGGCGTGATGCCTTGGAAATTGTGGTTGTTGGTAAGGCGTGATGCCTTGGAATTTGATTGTTGGTAAGGCGTGATGCCTTGGAATTGTGATTGTTGGTAAGGCGTGATGCCTTGGATTTGTGATGATTGATTTAACTTGGATGCTAGTTGTTAGTACATAATTGTAGCGCATTGTCCATATGTTTATTGGTTTATGGTATTCACAACTTATGACTTGTTTTGTGTTGGAGTCTAAACCTATGACTCTCACCAACTTTATGTTGACGTGTTTTAGTGTCTCTTTCAGGTGATACTATGGTTAAGCATGAGAACATAAGTGGCTAGGATTGGAGAAGCTTAGGAATGCATATAGAAGGAGAATCCCCGTTTCCTTCTTAGTTTATTTTCTTTCTGATTGTTTCGTAGTGATATTGTTGGCACCTATATGTGATTGTTAGTGTTATTTATTTGTCTTGGGTAAGCGGTAGGACTGTTACCTACTTACCTAGACTCCTGAGTTTGATGAGATATTGTCATGACTTTGTGTCTCCATTTTATGACATTTCTTATTTCATTTAGTTCTCTCTATAGACACACTATTGTTGTGATGATATCCATACGTCGCGCCCCATATTCTGCCATGGTGGGGTGTGACAGAATGGTATCAGAGACAATGGTTATAGAGAATTAGGTTGCCTAGTCGCGTAGCCTAGTCTATAGCTTAAGGGTCCCTGCATATAGGCGTCATAGGAGTATGTGTGCATTTTATATTAATTGATGTGTTTGGATGTTATTTATTGCGATGTTTTGACTAGTATGAATTGAACCGTAGTATGTTCATACTTAGTCACATGTTATTTTCTTTTCGGGTTTGTGACTAGTGCGGGTTGAACCATAATCGTCCACGCTAGTCACTGTAGTATTTTGCTTAAATTGTACATTATAGTACATAATTTAGTACAAGGTAGATTATATCTTTTATAGAGTTATTTTACAAACCTGAGGTATGTTATTTTCTTTTGATGTTTAAGTCATGTTCCCTAAGAATCGTGTGGTGGTTCGAGTTACTAGGAGTAGGTGGATAGGAAGTATTTTAAGCTGTTTCCACTCTTACGGGCGACATGACTTATAACTGATTATGTTTTCGTTTTGGACTTAGTCTATGCTGTTTTAGCTAGACTATGGATTTACGTATTTCAAGAGTATTACTATGTTATTTTAATAGATGGAGTTTTGGACTTTATTGTTTATGTGGTGATGAGCTTATGTGAGTAGATGGATTTTTGTGTTATATGTTGTATTGATTCTTATAAGTGTCATCATAGGAGGGAGTGCATTGGGGAAAGGGTAATTGTATAAGTATGGTGGCCAACATAGTTATACAAGTACCACAACTTCAATGGGTTCTCAAGTATGATTGCATGAAAGAGGGTTAATACATGCTTGTATATGATGAGATGTAGAATTTGGGTATACGTATATATATATGGGTTTATGTAATGGCTGCCTATGATATGGCTATTGTTCTTTTTGTGTTATATGTTTTGGGATTATAGTGGTGTTGTGTGATTATGGGGTCACACGATATGGTTGTGTTTTGGAGGTGGGCTTTATGCCTTGTTGTGGCACGGTTAGATGGTGATTACTCGTATGGAAAAACGAGCGTATAAAGCGATTGATTGACTTGACATGTATGATAACGAGTATGTTTGGGAGATTCGATAGGTATATATATGTGGATGTATATATACTACTACGTGTTGGGTTATGGTATATGGTCGTTCACTAGTTATTATAACTTGAACGTACCTCGTGTTTGTCGTGTTTTATGGTGCTGGAGTTTGTTTGAGTTCCACCGACGTTTTGAATCTTTTGAAGTGTGTCTTGTAGCGTATTCTTTGAGTCTCGTATTTCACGTGTACGTTTTAAAATGGTGTTTTTGGTTTCAAGTCTACTGAAATAACTTGGGATTTCTTTTGAGATAATGAAATCTTTTGTGTTGGGTCTTGTATTTCTTTTGGTCGGTATATATTGAGTTAGATGGTTGGTTGTATTCAGTAAATAAGGGTAAGGTGTTGGAGTCGTGTTTGAAACAAGATGTAACATGAGATTTCTTTGTAATCAACACTTATATATTTCAAATTCTAAAGGACTTTCTTTAAAATAAAGCGAAGTAAAATTTCTTTCTACTTACATAGTTTTTATAATTGGGTTTAACCGATTCACGTCATTTATAATTATTAATACAAGGTTAAATTGAGTTTATGAAGGTTACACATACAATTATATCTGTCATTTAAAAGGATTACATTAATCACTAAGTTTAATCTTTAGTTTTTTTAAAAACAACTAGTATAAAACTGTTTTGGTCATAACTTGTTCGTTTTTTTAGAGTTTTTTGAGTGATTCAAAAGCCAAAAATTATGTACTCGGAACGTACTTTTCAAATATTCAGAAAGTATAGTCATGGGAGGTCAATGGACTGGTCGGAATTGTTGTACAAGTGTCGGGTTTAAGTTTGAGTTTTGAATAGTAGTTTATTTTTATTTGGGGTGCACGGGATACCTAGTCTTTGGGTTGAGTTTTGAGATCGCCTAGAAGGTTGTTGGTATATTGTTTGAGTCACATGGATGTAGGAGGTAATAATAAAAAAAAAGATATATATTCTTTTGGAAAAGTCGATCTTTTGCACGGTTTAAATAATATGTCGCGGGCGTAATCTGTTTGGTTGCCATTGGGTGTTTCTTGGATTATTTTTCGTTGTCATGGGTCATTTTGAATTGATACACGTTTTGGGTTTGAGTTTTCTTTCGAGTCTCATGTTTTTGACTTGTTTTAACTGGTACACGTGAAATGTCGTTAGTTATCCGTTGGTTTGATTTGTTGATCGTATCTGATGGATTTAGGATGTAGTTTTGGTTTCGTATTGTTCGGGAGCGTTGAGGTAGTCATATGAAAGACTTGGTCGCGCCTACACGCTTAAGTAGGTGACCATGAGAGAATGGTCGGAATGCCCTTAGTGGGGAGGAAAGGAGTTCGTAGACGAACTAAGGTGGTCATGAGGTCTCTTAGGAGTACCAAGGAGATAAATAGAGATTTGTGGGATACTAGCACAAGTAACGCGCCACAGAGGGTGTTGGAAGGGGATACAATACCTCAAAGGTATTTATGATTGTTCGTAGGGTATGTAAGTTTTCCGAAAATTTCCTGAAATTTAGTAGGTTTGCCTATTACGGTGAGGTAGAACCATAAATAGAGCAAGTAGGGGAGGTGAGAGGAGTTGTAGTTAGTGCCTTTCCAAGGCAAATCGTTGATGGAGTGATTTAAAAACAAGATCTGTTAGAAATTGCAGGGAATGCCGGATAAAAGTTGAGTTGCTTAGTAGAAGATTGGATGTGGAAAGTGGTTGAGTGGTCTGATGAGAGGAAGCATTGGTCTTTTAAAATGCGTGTAGAATTTTGCGAGTATAACGAGGTAGGAATTTATTCGTATTGCCGCTAAGAGAGGGTGCAAGGAGGACATAGTTGAAACTGCTAAGGATGTTGTATGAACGCTTTGGGTTTACGGTTATGCATTTGGCTTCGCCAAGCACTAGCGTATTTCATGGAGACAATGAAGCGAGTGTGCATGAACGTATATAAATGAGTTGTCATCGGGAGTATCGACGACATCTTGATCTACTCAAAGTATAAGAAGGAGAGTGAGGCGAAGTATGTGTTGGTTTTGGAGTGGAAGTATACGTGAGATTTTCAAAGTGTGAGTTTTAGTATTAAGTCTACCATGATGAGTAGTTAGAGATGATGGCATATCATGGAACCAGCAAGGGGCGAAGTGAAGAAGGATGAGGAAGCATTTTGGAGGATGAAGAGGTGGATTGGATAATGAGCGGATCTTGGCATTATCGGAAGGACTTGATGAATTTGCGAGCATGACGATACGTGGAGCAAGGATTTGGATGCGTACGAGGACGGCAAAGAAAGGCGATTGCTTATACGTTGCAGGAACTGAAGATTTGGAAGAACTGGATAGACTTAGTTAGTGGAGCTGGATTGTTATATCTGCCTAGAATGCTAGAGGCATTTGGGGTACGAGACGTAGAGAATGATCTATAGGGATCATGAACGTCTCCAACACATATTCAATCACCTTGATTGAACATTTGGCAAAGGTGGTGGGTGGAGTTAAGTGACGAAATAAAATTGCATGGCCATGTACCATCTGGGAAAGGAAAGCATGGTCGATGAGACATGGAATAAGAAGGATGAGGCAAAACTAAGACGAACTTGAACTATAGGGATGACGTATTAGGGAAGTTTGGATAAAGGATATAGGTTGCACGAGTTGAGTTGTCTAAAGCAGAGAAAGCGTCAACATGTATGTTACGTGGCTTGGACAATCATATGAAGAAAAGGGACGTAGACTATACTTCCTACATAGTTAGGAGTAGCTTAGAGAGGGCGATGTAAGGACAAAGTTGGTGGAAGGGATACATAATGCGGTGGAGGAATAAGTACGACGAGAGTTGGGTGATAGTCGATAGACAGACTAATTCATCTCACATTTCAAGAGGAATGAGAAGTCACGTAGTTGAGAAGTTGGAAGGATTGCGTACGGATGTGATGGAATAGAGGGTTTTACGTAAAAGTTAGCCCGATATGTATGAAATGCCTTATGAGGGATTATGGAAAGGGAAGAAACGATGGGAAGCATCACATCGTGATGTATGGCATGAGTTAAGGAGGAAGAAGGAAGTGTGTATAGAAGCAAAGCATAAATGAAATAGGTCGAGATAGGAATCGAAGGTAGAACTTTGGTAGAGCCTAATGAGTAGAATAAAGCACAAAGCATGCTACTAATGTGGTAACGGTGTTTGTGGACGGGATGAGAGCAGCAAGGGATGCTATGTAGAGATGGAGGAAACCACTAGAGTTAGTGACAAAGTTGTGTATGAAGTTTCACCCATAGTAACGGGTGGTATGTTTTGGTAAAATGGAAGAGTTGACGTAGAGTTTTGGAGGTCCATTTATGATCTTTAGAAAGATCAGACCAGTAGCATATGAGCATAGAATTACCTGGGGAAAATAAGTTGTATACATGATACATTTCATGTATTGGGATTGGTAAAGGTTGTTTGAGAATGCATTTTGCCTGTACGGTTATTCGGGACTTGTGTTAATAAGAGTCTTTGTTTTATCAAAGAGTCATTTGTGAGATTTATTGACTGTGAGGTCAAGAGTTTGGCAATAAATTTAAATATTGTTGGTTAGTATATGTGGTAATTTGAGACTTGAACTAAAGTTCATATGGAAATGAGAGGAGTTCGTTTAGAACAAGTATCCTCGTGTGATTTGTTGTTTGTGTGTTTGATCCTAAGGAGTAAATCTCGGGACGAGATTTCTATTAGGAGGGAGTGATGTGACAACCGTGGTTTTGAGTTTCGTCACTTGGTCTTATTTTTAGGTTATTTTATGTGTGATTACTTGATTTGTGTGTTTACGTGTTTATTTTGTGTGAACGAGGTTGGTGTGGTTATCGTTTATGAGTATAGAGTACTCATAAGTAAATCGAGGAACCGTTATTTCATGTTCATGAGCTCACATTTAGTGACTATTGATACAAAGATTTGCACTGGGTTCAATTATTTCTCTCGGAATCCTCTCGAATTGATCTCAATCTTAAGTGGAATGATTTGTTCTTGGTTAATAAAAAGTGGTTGGTTTGTTTATCTATTTTAGACTAATGACAAGAAATTAAGTGTCGAAGAGTAAAATTAAAGACTTGAAAGATTAAAGTAAGAAACGTGTTTAAAAATAAATGTTGAAAACTTAAAGATTTTAATATAAAATAAATGAACACTCAATAAAAACTAACTCTTGGAAAACTTGGTAAAAATATGGACTTAATTGAAAAGTACTAAAAGAAAGTAAGAACGGAACCAAGCTAAATAAGTAAATCGGAATAAAGGGAAGAATTCCCCTCAATCGGAATGTTATTCCGATCGTATGATCGGAATGTGTAATATGGAAGCTGATCGGAAAGTGGACAAAAAGGGGTCAATCGGAATACTTGAAAACTAGTCCAATCGGAATGTGAAATACCTACCAATCGGAATATGGGCAATAAGCTATAATCGGAATACTATCAAAGCTTATCAATCGGAATACTGGAGATGTTTACCGTCGGAATCTAAAAATACCACCAATCGGAAAACTAAACCCTTTTCCGATTGGACTCAATCGGAAAGGGTGGGGGGGCTACTGATCGGAATAACTGGATCGGAAAGGGGAGTTACCCTTTTCCGAAAATGGTGCAAACCGATTGAAAAGCAAGGGAAATGAGCTTATTGAATAAGCTAACTCCCTAACTAGCTCGAATCCAATGAAATACAAATCAAATAAGCACTAAAAACAAACTTTTCTAACTCAAAGTAAACAACTTTTAAATCAAATCATTAAAAAGATGAACTTTTCATAAAAACTTCAAAAAGAAAATAAGCTAAATCATCAAATAAGCCAATAAGAACAAGGATCTCAAAGCTTATTTATGTAAAAACTTAAGGAAACATAAAAAGTTAACAACTTTTTAAGCACAAATCATAGATGAACAACACGGATCATACGAGATTTGTACCAAAATCAATAAAAGTAAAAGAAAGGAAGGATGAGATTAAAGATTAAAACTTAAAAACTTGAACTTGATTAATGAAAAAGTAATACAAAGTTTGAATTTGAAAGAGAAAAAGATGAAATCTAGTGAGAGAAAGTTCTAAATTTTCTCTCTCTAAAACTAGAGAGAAAAACTAAAAACTAAAACTAAGTGTGTGAAAATTTGTGAGGTGAAGGCTTTATATAGGCGTGCGTATGGTGTTGATGGGCTCTTGATTGGGCTTTGATTCGGGCTTCTTTTTCCTCTTACTTCTTTAGTCTTCATGCGTCTTTAAATAAACGTTTCCGACTTGGATTTGAGAAATGTCGGTGAATAATACCAACTCGTCTTATAATCTTTTATTTAATAGACTCGAGTTCTTCGACATATATGAATCTTCCATCTTTGGCTCTATTCTTCAATGAATCTTCAAATAGGCATAATGACTTCAAATCTTTTGCATCTCTTGGACAATAGTCTTTGTCTTGAGTCTTTTTCCTCGATAAAACCCGTGTAATCCCATGTTTTCTTCATTATTCATCCGGTTGACTCTGAAAACATAATAAACACAAAAACCACGCATAATTCCAAACAAATGATATTAAATACGTGTTTTGGTCTCGTTTTAGCCCGATTTAAGTGGTAAAAGGATGGGTGTTTTCACACCTATCAAATCCCCTACACTTAACCATTGCCATGCCCTCATGCAATGCTTAGTGACAAAGCACATTTACACTTTCCTCATAATCAATCAACCCTGGCCTTATTAATATACTACTAAACGAAAATGAAAATACTAAGAGAAATTTAAAACTTTAAAGCAAACAAAAGGATGGAAATAACTTGCAAAGAGATCGAGGACTTACATTAGGGCTTCGGTGCTGCGAAGATTTATCACCCTCAAGTTTCACGTTCCCCAAACTAAGCTTAAAAACGAGATCATTGTTATTATAAGTTAGCAATTCAAACACTTACACACATGGCTTAATTAAATGCTTAGACTCCCTTATTCCTAGGTGTATCTCTTATACTTTATTTTTGTCTTAGAATGATCATGAAGATGCATTTTTGGACTTATTTCGATAGTTATTTAGGGCTGAAAGCAAAGTAGGACGATTTGATCAATAGTTAGCTAAAGGACAAAATCTTTTAAAACTGCTTCTCGGGATATCAAAAAGTTCATATCTTGGCATAACTTGGTTCGCGATTTGAGACCTTTCTCGGGCCGATATTTGGCATGTACTTCATACTTCATATCTTGAGAGACGTTCTTGAGATAATGGTCTTCTCATCGTTCATAGAGTTTCTTCACTTGGAGACTTTTGAGGGGTACTCCAACTTTGTTGACCACGACTTCATGATTATTCTTCAATCTCTAATTGGGATTTTGAGATACAACGATCCGCCTCCTTTTCGGACTTGGATCTATTTATCCTCATACCTTGTTAGGGTCTTTTCGGATAGACTTCTCCATGATCTTTATGGGAGTTGATTGCTTTTCGTCGTGAGTCTTGATCCTTCATATTGATTTTAGGAATAATGTTCTTCACATCACTTTTGGATCTTCAGCAATAAAATGGAATCCTCATGCCTTGTTAGGGCCTTTGCGGACTCGCCAATCTTCGCGCCCCGCTTCATAAGTTATGCCTTGGCTATGAACTCTCGTCATTCCCGAGCAACTTTTAAACGATCTTGGGCTAGAAGCTAAGTAACTTTTCAAATCGTACGACCTTACTTATTGCAGATAAATTATTAGCAAGTGATGGGAGAATAGGCAAATAATTACACCAAGTGAGCTTGCGCAAGAATACCGACTTATAATTGACTCTATCATTTCTCGTCCTCCACAATTTAAAATCTCAAGTAATGAGATTCGTGGATACTTAGCCTAATAAACCAATTAAGGTCTATATGGTTAAGGATACTAGCTAGAATAAACTTGGATAAGTCTATTCGGGTTGAGTCAAAATAAACGCAACG
Source organism: Glebionis coronaria (assembly GCA_025667525.1). Lineage (NCBI taxonomy): Eukaryota > Viridiplantae > Streptophyta > Magnoliopsida > Asterales > Asteraceae > Glebionis > Glebionis coronaria. Next base: position 156,166,442 of record CM046877.1, read on the forward strand.
GGCCTAATATGTTAAAGATTTCTAAACTAGCTACACCACTTTATTAAAATTTGACTTTATTGCGGGATATATACATATGAAAGCAACGATAAAAATTTAAAAATTAAGACTAAATGGCCAAAGTTAATTAAAAATTTGAAAAATGTTGAAAAAGATGATTTTCTGGTTAAATGAAGGCATTTTCATGGAAAAGTCCACTTAAAACTTCGATAGAAGTCCCCCCTACACTTAAGATAAACATTTTCCTCAATGTTTAAGCATGTGGGAAAAGTTTCCCCTACACTTATGACATTGTGCACGTTGGTTAACTCGAGTTAAGGAAGAGACGACTAAAGTGATCAATTTCAAATGTGAGTATGAAGAAAATTGAATCACGATAGTTGAGAGATAGAACCGGATTTCGGATAACACGGGAGCACGGTTCTTCAAAGGTTCCAAGAGTGCACTTATCCCTGTAATCACATCACCACACAAATACAAACACCTATGCAGGCCCCCCTACACTTAGGAGGGTAAAACATTAAAGGATAGATACTCGGGCTGCCTCCCGAGGAGCGCTTGTTTTTGATAACCGAGTCACGAGCCTGACTCGACCCAAATTTAGTTCATGGGGAACGTGGTGAGGGATGGAATCATCTCCTGAGAGATGTCCTCACCAAAGTACAGCTTTAGACGCTGGCCATTCACCTTGAAATTGGGCCCATTTGGCTGAGAAAGCTCAATGGTCCCATATGGAAAGACGTTGGCGACGGTGAATGGACCAGACCAGCGGCTCTTCAACTTGCCAGAGAAGATCTTCAACCGAGAGTTAAAAAGTAAGACTTGATCACCAACGTGGAACTCTCGGTTCTTGATTTTTGCGTCATGAAGGATCTTCGTCTTCTCTTTGTAGATCAGCGAGTTCTCATAAGCTTCATTCCTCAGTTCGTTGAGCTCGTTGAGTTGAATCTTGCGATGATCACCGGCTTTGTTGATGTCGAAGTTAGCCCACTTTAAGGCCCAGTGCGCCTTATGCTCCAACTCGATGGGAAGGTGGCATGCTTTCCCGTACACAAGACGATAAGGTGTACAACCGATCGGGGTCTTGTAAGCAGTACGGAAAGCCCATAGAGCATCATCTAACTTATCGGCCCACGCGGCACGATGCTCTCCCATAGTACGCTTCAAAATTCGTTTCAATACATGATTGGATATCTCGGCTTGCCCATTGGTTTGGGGATGATAAGCGGTGGAAAGACGGTGATTGACACCATACTTTGCCATGACTCTTGCAAATTGATCGTTGCAAAAATGAGTCCCGCGGTCACTGATAATAGCACGAGGAACGCCGAATCGAGCGAACAGCGATTTCAAAAAGTTACAAACCACCCTTGCATCATTAGTAGGTAAAGCTTTGGCTTCAACCCACTTGGAGACGTAGTCAACGGCAACAAGGATGTATTTGTTTCCTTTAGATGAAGGGAATGGCCCCATAAAGTCGATACCCCAAACATCAAAGATTTCACACACTTGAATGAAATTCTGAGGCATCTCGTCTTTATGTGTGATCGTGCCTTGTTTCTGGCAAGCATCACATTTTTTAACCATATCGTGAGCGTCACGATAAATGGAGGGCCAATAAAATCCTGAATCAAACACTTTTTTGGCGGTGTAGTTGGGACCAAAGTGACCACCAGTGGGTCCTTTGTGGCAAGCATCAAGGATTTCGAAAGCTGCCGGTCCATCAACACATCGGCGAATAATCAAGTCGGCACATTGTTTGAAAAGATACGGGTCATCCCAGAAGTAAGTCTTTATGTCTTTGAAGAACTTCTTCTTTTGCTGGGATGTTAACCCGTCAACGAGGATTCCACCCGCTAAGTAGTTTGCAATGTCTGCGAACCACGGGGTTTCGTCAGCAGTCGAGTTGATAGACATTAAGGTCTCCAAGGGAAAAGAATCATTGATTTATTTGTTCGGATGATCCCCCTGGTAAGGATCCTCAAGTCTACTGAGATGATCCGCGGCTAGGTTTTCAGCTCCTTTTTTATCGCGAATTTCGATTTTAAATTCCTGGAGCAGCAAAACCCAGCGAAGAAGTCTTGGTTTGGAATCTTGCTTTGTCAACAAGTACTTCAGCGCGGAATGATCGGTGTAAACGATTGTGGTGGAAAGGACAAGATAGGGGCGAAATTTTTCAAAAGCATAGACAACAGCTAAAAGCTCTTTTTCTGTTGTCGTGTAATGCAATTGTGCCCCAGTCATTGTCTTGCTAGCGTAGTGGATCGGTTGGAAGTGTTTGTTCACTCTTTGTCCAAGCACCGCTCCAATAGCAAAATCACTAGCATCGCACATCAACTCAAAGGGTAGCTCCCAATTAGGGGTAACCAAGACGGGTGCCTTAGTTAGCTTATCCTTCAGCGAGTTGAAGGCTTCAAGACACTCTTTGGAGAAGATAAAAGGAGTATCTTTTTCCAAGAGGTGGGTCATCGGGCGAGCGATTTGAGAAAAATATTTGATGAATCGATGGTAGAAGCCCGCATGACCCAGGAAACTTCTCACACCCTTCACGGTTGAAGGTGGAGGCAACTTTGCGATAACATTGACTTTAGCACGGTCTACTTCAAGACCGGCTTTCGAGATCTTATGTCCAAGCACGATGCCTTCTTTTACCATAAAATGGCATTTTTCCCAATTTAGAACAAGGCGAGTGTCTTCGCACCTCTGTAGCATACGTTCCAAATTGGCAAGGCACGCAGAGAATGAATCGCCATAGACCGAGAAATCATCCATGAATACTTCCATAGTGTCTTCCACCATATCATGGAAGATAGCCATCATACACCTTTGGAATGTCCCAGGAGCATTACATAAACCAAAAGGCATGTGTTTGTAAGCAAATGTTCCATAGGGACAAGTGAATGTGGTCTTTTCTTGGTCCTTGGGATCGATGGGAATTTGAAAATACCCGGAGAAGCCATCTAAGAAGCAGTAATAATCATTACCCGCAAGACGCTCGAGCATTTGATCCATGAAAGGAAGAGGAAAGTGGTCTTTTCTCGTGGCGTCATTGAGCTTGCGATAATCAATACAAACTCTCCACCCAGTAACGAGACGAGTGGGAATTAACTCGTTGTGTTCATTGGGAACAACGGTTATTCCGCCCTTCTTGGGCACACAATGGACGGGACTTACCCACGGCGAATCCGAAATAGGGTTGATTAAGTCGGCATCTAGAAGTTTGATAACCTCTTGTTTGATGACGTCATGAATTTTAGGATTAACCCTTCTTTGGTTCTGGATTGTGGGTTTGAAGTCATCTTCCATGAGAATCTTGTGAGTACAAAAGTTCGGATCAATTCCGCGGAAATCGGAAATTTTCCAAGCAATTGACTTCTTATGAGCTTTAAGCACATCGATGAGGCGAGTTTTCTCTTCTTCTTGTAAATCCGTTGCAATAATGACGGGCGACTTCTTGTTGTCGTCAAGGAACACGTACTCGAGATGTGGCGGCAACTCCTTAAGTTCCAAATCCGGAGGATTTTCGACGGGAGGCGTTTTCAAAGTCGTGGCATCGATAGCAATGACCGTGGGAGAAGGAGGCGAAGGATTGTCTTCGTTGAGAAGATTGTCAAAGAAATTCATGTCTTCATCCCCATCGATAGGAGAATCATTAGTAGCTAAATTCGCATCTCCCATGGTATCTTCAAGATTGTTCCAAAATAAATCACTATCTCCAAATAGAGACAACGATGAATCAATAGAGGACACGGTCTCAACATTGGGAAGAGAGGTAGGAATACTTTTGCAAGCATCATTAAAGTGTTCTTCACAAGCCTCATCAAGAACGTCAATACAATTAACGCTCTCATATGAATAAGGCTGTTTAGACAACTTTCCCATGTTGAAGACTACTTTATCGTCACCCACTCTCATGATAAGCTCACCGGCTTCAACATCAATGAGAGTACGACCGGTCCTAAGGAATGGACGACCAACAATCAGTGGTACACGGGGGTCCATCGCGTAGTCGACGACAACAAAATCAGCAGGAAAGGTGAATTTGTCGACTCCTACAATGACATCTTCGGCTATCCCCACTGGATAAGCAACCGTACGGTTGGCCAATTCCAAAGTCATTTTAGTGGGGACTAGCTCTGGGAGAGATAATTGCTTCTAAACACTTAGAGGCATGAGATTAATACTGGCACCTAGATCGGCTAGGGCCATGCAATTCTCTACTCCCGGGAAATTGCAAGGGATAAGAAAACGACCCGGATCACCAAGCTTGATTGGCAATTTCCTCAAGAGCACTGCAAAGCAGTTCTCATTAAGTTGGGTGTTGGCGAGATCGAGGAGCTTTTCCTTGTCGCTCAGAAGATCTTTAAACATTTTCGCATATTTAGGCATGTGAGCGAGAGCCTCAGCGAAGGAGATATTGAAATTCAATTGTTTGAACATTTTGAGGAAGTTCGAAACCTGAATATCATCCTTGCTTTTGATCTTTTCTTTCCTCAACCTAGATGGATAAGGTATATTGGAAGAAGAGGAAGGCTTTGGAAGAATAGGATCACTCACATCCTTGGGTGGAGGAGGGGTAGAAGGAAGAGGTGGGGAAATTGGGAAAGGAGAAGGATGAGGAATAGGAGCAGGTGACTCGTTCTCCTTAGTCACAACCACCGGTGGAGGTATAGGAAGCTCGGGTTCCTTGGTACCTTTGCCACTGCGAGTGGTGATTGCTTTCATCTCTCCTCTTGGATTCGCAACGGTATTACTCGGAAGAGTACCCGAAGAAGAGGGTTGATTACCTTGGAAAAATCTAGCCATCATGTTCCTTAAGTCATTCGTTTGACTATCCATAGTGTGTTTCATATCAGCTCTCAGATCATTCCCTTGTTTCATCAGGTCTGCTTTTAAGTTGCGCACTTCCTGTTGGAGATTATCCACGATCACATCGTTAGTCCTCATGTAGGTTCCAATGTCTTGATGTGATGCGGGGGTTTGGTTGGAAGGAGCAGTGTATGCGGGTGGTTGATAAGCAGGTTGCTGGTAAACTTGGGTGTTTCGTTGAGGTGGTTGTTGCTGCTTGTGAGGAGGGATGTATGGTGTACGAGTTTGTTGTTGTTGAGGAGGGCGGTTGAGGTTTTGTTGTTGGTTTTGGTTGTTAGGATTAAAACCAGGTGGTGAGAGATAGTTGTTGCTGCGGTAGCTAAGCAAGTTGCGGTCACCTTGAGGTTTTGCTTGATAAGCAGGTTGAGTATAGGTGCCATATGCCGCATTCACATTCTCAGCAGGGTAGTCTTGGGTGGCGGTACAAGTGGTGTAAGAGTGAGGACCACCGCATATCTCACAAGGTTGGCTGACAGCGTTCACTTGAGCGTTTTTGGCGTTGTTGATGTTGTTTTTGCTGACGGTGTGGGTGACAAGCGATTCAAGAAGCGTGGTGATTTTGTCAAGTCGCTTGTCGCTGTCATTAGTGCTAGCACTAGCGACATTGGTCCTAACACTCTTGGTTTGCACACGAGATTTGTTCTCAATGATATCCCAAGCAGCATTGGAAGTCTTAGCCAATAGATTACCCCCTGAGGCACTGTTCAGTGAATCTTGGTCACTCATGCTTAAACCATTGTAAAAAGTATTGATTTGATGTACTTTGGTAAAACCATGTTGTGGGCATTTTCTTAAAAGATCTTTAAAGCGATCCCAAGATTCACTGAATGACTCATCGTACTTTTGTTCAAAATTTATGATCTCATTCCGCAAAGCGGTAGTACGAGAGGGTGGAAAAAAGTAGTTGATAAACTTGGTTTCCAAATCCGTCCACGAGAGAATACTCTGTGGCGGTTCCTTAGCAAGCCAATGTCGGGATTGTCCCTCTAAAGAAAAGGGAAAAAGTTGTAACCTTATAACCTCTTGTGGAACACCATTGAATTTGACCGTGTTGGTGAGTTGCAAGAATCTCTTGATGTGGTCGTGTGGGTCATCAATGGTTCGTCCCAAGAATGGTTGAGCGGAGACCATCTGGATAAAGCCTGATTTTAGCTCGAAATTGTTGGCGGCAATTGGAGGTATGACAATTGGATCAGTGTTGCCATCAACGTGAGCTTGCAGCAATTCAATCATCGGGCGATTATCCGGAAGGTGCTCATTGTTGTTGTTATTTTTCATGTTGTTGAAAGGTGGGTTGTTGTTGTTATTATTGTTTGGAGGTGGTACACCGGCCATGTCTAAGTGATCTAGAGGCTCGGGCTCTTGATATGACGTGGATCGAGTGCGCATACACCTGCAAAAGAACGAACAAAGAAAAGCAAAGCACAAATATTTTTGGTTTTTATTGTTTTTTAATTTTTTGTATTTTTGAAAATTTTATATTTTTTAGTTGTTTTTGAAAATTTTCTTGAAAAAGTAACGTTCACGGGGAACGGATCCCAAAATCCAAGTTCTCACAAAAAACTTTTGATCTTAACGAGAAGAGCCGGCAGCGGCGCCATTTGATACAAAGATTTGCACTGGGTTCAATTATTTCTCTCGGAATCCTCTCGAATTGATCTCAGTCTTAAGTGGAATGATTTGTTCTTGGTTAATAAAAAGTGGTTGGTTTGTTTATCTATTTTAGACTAATGACAAGAAATTAAGTGTCGAAGAGTAAAATTAAAGACTTGAAAGATTAAAGTAAGAAACGTGTTTAAAAATAAATGTTGAAAACTTAAAGATTTTAATATAAAATAAATGAACACTCAATAAAAACTAACTCTTGGAAAACTTGGTAAAAATATGGACTTAATTGAAAAGTACTAAAAGAAAGTAAGAACGGAACCAAGCTAAATAAGTAAATCGGAATAAAGGGAAGAATTCCCCTCAATCGGAATGTTATTCCGATCGTATGATCGGAATGTGTAATATGGAAGCTGATCGGAAAGTGGACAAAAAGGGGTCAATAGGAATACTTGAAAACTAGTCCAATCGGAATGTGCAATACCTACCAATCGGAATATGGGCAATAAGCTATAATCGGAATACTATCAAAGCTTATCAATCGGAATACTGGAGATGCTTACCGTCGGAATCTAAAAATACCACCAATCGGAAAACTAAACCCTTTTCCGATTGGACTCAATCAGAAAGGGTGGGGGGGCTACTGATCGGAATAACTGGATCGGAAAGGGGAGTTACCCTTTTCCGAAAATGGTGCAAACCGAGTGAAAAGCAAGGGAAATGAGCTTATTGAATAAGCTAACTCCCTAACTAGCTCGAATCCAATGAAATACAAATCAAATAAGCACTAAAAACAACTTTTCTAACTCAAAGTAAACAACTTTTAAATCAAATCATTAAAAAGATGAACTTTTCATAAAAACTTCAAAAAGAAAATAAGCTAAATCATCAAATAAGCCAATAAGAACAAGGATCTCAAAGCTTATTTATGTAAAAACTTAAGGAAACATAAAAAGTTAACAACTTTTTAAGCACAAATCATAGATGAACAACACGGATCATACGAGATTTGTACCAAAATCAATAAAAGTAAAAGAAAGGAAGGATGAGATTAAAGATTAAAACTTAAAAACTTGAACTTGATTAATGAAAAAGTAATACAAAGTTTGAATTTGAAAGAGAAAAAGATGAAATCCAGTGAGAGAAAGTTCTAAACTTTCTCTCTCTAAAACTAGAGAGAAAAACTAAAAACTAAAACTAAGTGTGTGAAAATTTGTGAGGTGAAGGCTTTATATAGGCGTGCGTATGGTGTTGATGGGCTCTTGATTGGGCTTTGATTCGGGCTTCTTTTTCCTCTTACTTCTTTAGTCTTCATGCGTCTTTAAATAAACGTTTCCGACTTGGATTTGAGAAATGTCGGTGAATAATTCCAACTCGTCTTATAATCTTTTATTTAATAGACTCGAGTTCTTCGACATATATGAATCTTCCATCTTTGGCTCTATTCTTCAATGAATCTTCAAATAGGCACAATGACTTCAAATCTTTTGCATCTCTTGGACAATAGTCTTTGTCTTGAGTCTTTTTCCTCGATAAAACCCGTGTAATCCCATGTTTTCTTCATTATTCATCCGGTTGACTCTGAAAACATAATAAACACAAAAACCACGCATAATTCCAAACAAATGATATTAAATACGTGTTTTGGTCTCGTTTTAGCCCGATTTAAGTGGTAAAAGGATGGGTGTTTTCACACCTATCAACTATGAAATGAAATGGTGATATTTTGGTGTTTACGTATACGTATAAGTATTATAGTAATAGTATATTTTTTTTAGGATTTACGGTTTAGCTTTTGGAGGTCTCGGATGAGGTAATTAGTCATATGAATATTTTTCGGGATGGTTTTAAGTCATTTAGGACTTAGTTATAAAGTTTATTTCAAAATTTGAGATTTTTTTTAAAAGTGTATATTTTACGTCTTTTACGGTAAAACGCGTAAATTTGACTAGTTTTACGGTTTTGAGGTTTTGGAGGCTTTAGGAGCTGAAATAAATTAAGGAAAATTAAGGTAATATTATTAATACAAATATTAATAATAAAAAGGAAAAAAACGAAATTAAATGGGTATAGGTCAGTTATGTGAAAAAAAGAAAAGAAAAGGGGAAAAAAGGGAAAAAGGGAACCGGGCTTTTGTATTTGGGCTAGGACTGGTTAGTATTAATTATATAAGGTTTTTTATTTATCAGAACACTTCATAAAATCACTGGAGATCAATAAGGAGTCGAAATATACAAGGGAGGAATTAGGGTTTTCATAAAAATCTTGGTTTTTCATAAATCAAAGGTAAATCTTTATAACCCTTTTTAATTAAATTGTTTTTATGTTTTCTTTAATCATCTTAAGATGGATTTAGGTTAGGGTTTATTATAAAAATAGTAAATTAATGTTATATTAATCATAACATGATGATTACATAAATTAGGGCTTGTAATTAGAGGGATTAGGGTTAATTATTGAGGTTGATTTTGTTAAACCCGTTTTTAAAAACTGGGCAGAATTTTGGGTCATTGTTTTGATCATATAGGGAGTTCTAAAAACTCTTATTTTACGATCCAAGTACCCCTGGAAAGGTATTTGAAGTGGCTTTCCAATGAAAGAAAATAGAACTAATTTGGAGGTCGGGAAGTGGGTCAAAAAGAGGTTACAACAGTCATAGGTCAAAACAGTTTTGAATTCAGCCTGTTTTCTTTTTAAGTTTTGGGTTGTTTGGGGTACTTAGGGTTGCATTGGGATCTTCTCACGAACATGAGAGATGTTTTATATATTGTAGTAAGTATCTGCACTTGGTCTAAGGTTGTGGTTTAGGGTAAGACCCCTTAATGGTAACAAACTTTTAGTACGTTTAAAATCAGGAAATCTGGAATGACAAAAGTAGATATATGTATATCGGGGCCTTAACAGTAGCTTTAAGGTTAGGTCAAGTGGGAGGTGTTGGCCAACATACGTAAGGGTATGAATATTCCTTTTACAGAAAACATGGGTATGTTTAAGTAGACGTTTGACTTAAAGTTTTGAGACCTAAAAACTGGGACTGTTTTGGGTAAAATATGAACGGGATAGTTATTAAACTTAACCAAGTTAAGGACTTGTTAAGGAAGGGTAATGGGGTGATTAGAGCTTAACAATGAGGTAATTATACGGGAATAGACTAGATGTCCATGATAGGTTGATGAGCCATCTTAGTGATTGGTTCGTGTATTGATTTCGTGTTTTTGGTTTGTTAGCTTGTTGCTAGTGCGAGGACTTGTGAAGAAGCTATCAGGTGAGTTTCATAGTCCCATGTTTATTATTGGTTTTGACTTCCAGATGGGATGGAAGAGACACTGTGTTGAGTTATTTATAAATTGATGTTGTGAATGTTTTTAAGGTTTGAGATGGACTTGTGTGTACATTATGTGATTAACTGCTATGTGATTCTTGTTTGTGTATGATTTGGATCGGAAAGGTACATAGGTGTATAGGCGCCTATGGTATCATGGTGTTTGGTAAGGCGTGATACCTTGGAAATTATGGTGTTTGGTAAGGCGTGATGCCTTGGAAATTATGGTGTTTGGTAAGGCATGATGCCTTGGAAATTGTGGTTGTTGGTAAGGCGTGATGCCTTGGAATTTGATTGTTGGTAAGGTGTGATGCCTTGGAATTGTGATTGTTGGTAAGGTGTGATGCCTTGGATTTGTGATGATTGATTGAACTTGGATGCTAGTTGTTAGTACATAATTGTAGCGCATTGTCCATATGTTTATTGGTTTATATTATTCACAGCTTATGACTTGTTTTGTATTGGAGTCTAAACCCATGACTCTCACCAACTTTATGTTGACGTGTTTTAGTGTCTCTTTCAGGTGATACTATGGTCAAGAATGAGAACATAAGTGGCTAGGATTGGAGAAGCTTAGGAATGCATATAGAAGGAGAATCCCCGTTTCCTTCTTAGTTTATTTTCTTTCTGATTGTTTCGTAGTGATATTGTTGGCACCTATATGTGATTGTTAGTGTTATTTATTTGTCTTGGGTAAGCGGTAGGACTGTTACCTACTTACCTAGACTCCTGAGTTTGATAAGATATTGTCATGACTTTGTGTCTCCATTTTATGACATTTCTTATTTCATATAGTTCTCTCTATAGACACACTATTGTTGTGATGATATCCATACGTCGCGCCCCATATTCCGCCATGGTGGGGTGTGACATATTACGATGGTTATGTGTGTATGTTATCACGATGGACTTGAGATGGAGATTACGATAGCAATGCATGTGATATACATTGCGACTCATGTGCCTTTTTTATATACATTGCGATAGACTGTAAATTATTGCGATACATTGAGACACATGGACTTATAACCATTGAGACTTTGTGGTACTAATTTTAACATTGAAAGTTTAGGAGTTATAAGACACAAAAAATTGCTAAGTGTTGTTTCTTATCAAAAATAACATAATGAATGTTTCTCCAAGATTAATCCGACAACATTTGAAATGACAAGTTTAAAATGAGTTAGGATTTTTTTCTTAGAGTACGTCATCATGCAAAGTTATGTGACTTGACACGTTTCTCCATGCAAAATAACTTCATAATGTATGGTATATAAGTCTTTATCTATCATTTGCATATGTTGGTTACTTAAACAGGAAAATGTCAATCACCGAAGAACAACAACTTCAACTCGATCTTGCATTAGTACCACTCAGTGACAGACTACCACCTGTAGAGAACAATTTCCGTTTGAAAGAGGACTTTGATCCAACTTATGCAGCCTTTAAAGTCGCCATGGATATTCTAGATATGTCATCCTTGAAGGATGCCCTTAGAGCCACTGTAGCAGTTCCTGAAGTTTATATGCACGAGTTTTGGACCACAGCATCGATCTCACAGGAAAATCAATTATCTAGGAGGACTATCACTTTCAAGATCAACAAAAAGAAATTGACTCTTGATTTAACTCAGTTCAGACAATTGTTCAAGTTCCTTAGGTTAGCAACAGATGAAAAGTATGTGCCTAACCCAGATACTGTACAGATGATTCAAGTAATTCGAGATCTGAACTATCAGGGAGAGATTCTTAATCTGTCTCAGTTTCACACCTCCAACATCAGGCAACCGTGGAAAGTGATATTCACTATCATCATCAAGCGCTTTACATCAAAGATTTGTGGATCAAACACAATGAGACCCCCTCATGCTCATATATTTTAGGGTCTCTACACTGCATCTAAAGTGGATTACGCCCTACTACTTTGGGACGAATTCTACAACCAGTTCACCAGCACCAAAACGAAGTCGATGCATCTTCCATTTCCACGGTTCACAAAACTCATCATTAACTATTTCATGGAGAGTATCCCAACCATTGACAAGCGTGGGAATTTTTTCTACCATACATCAGACAAAGACTATGTGTTGGATCATATGACTGAAGACGGTTATTTTACTAAGTACTCACTGCGTCCAGCACTAGTGCCCGATGCAATGATCAATGAAGGGATCAAGGACGGTGAACCTACAAACAAATTCTTAGGGATATTGAAGCAAAGATAAAAAAGGTCAAACGAAGATCCATCTACTAAGCAAAAGGGTAAAAGGAAAAAGACTGTTGTCAAGCGCCAAAATACTTCTTCACCCAAAGCCAAAGGCAAGGCTAAAGGGAAAGAGCAACTTCGGGATGAAGATGCAGAAGAAGGAGATCCTACAACATTAATGTCTAAAGAAAAACAGATGAGAATAGCACGACAGAAGAGCAAGATGGAGGCATTGGCTAAGAAAATAGGTAGTGGTTCTAGATCAAAAACTCTTGAAGAATTAGCCCTGGAAGCTTTTGGAAATCCAGATAACTCAACTGATGAAGAAGAACAAGATTTCAGAATCGAGGACAGAACTACAGACCAAACAAACCAAGATGATGATATCGTAGATGATTATATCAACTATGATTATGAAGACCAATCTCTAGGAGGTGGAGGAGAAGATATGGAAACACTCCTGTACGATGACATCAACCTTAGCAAACCACTTCCTACTCCTTCAGCAATGATTGCATCAGAAGACGCTCATCTGATGGTGATTCCTAACCAACAAAAAACACCTCCTCCACCACCATTATCCAACACTATCGTGACAACCGTTCCCATGATTGAACCCACAATAGAAACCCTACAACCAGTATCATCGCCACCGATTATCCCACAACCCGTACCAACCATCGCCCAAGTAATTGTACCAACACCGCCACCAATCCTCAAACAACCTGTACTAACCACCACCCAACAACTTGTATCATCCACAACTCCTCTAACACTTGTGATAACACCTCCACCAACAACAGTACAACAAGTACCATCCACCTCCAATCCATTTCTCACGGTCAATGATCCACTTATTCAGCACCTCCAAAAACAATTGGAGGATCAGGCAAAACATATTTCAATTCTAAAAACATCGATCACTAAGCCTGATACAAAATCCTACAGAGAAAAAAAACGTGACGAGTCTAAAATCCAAGAGACATATGCCAGAGTCTTAAGACTTACAGAGCAACATAAGGAGTTCATCGCCGAAAAGGAAGCACGTGACAAAGAAAACAATGCCTTCATCGACTCCATCAATGATACTATGACTAACATCATTCAGAGTGAAGTTAGGTCATGTGTACATCAAGAGCTTCCAGCACTACTAACTAAATGCCTTACCGACCTTGAGTTAATGAAAACTTTGGAGACTCGATTAACCAAGATCGAGTCACCAAAAACAAAGGCTCAACACAAGCTGCAAAGAGCTCTTGCTAAAGCAATACTGGAAGCTTCTAACACATCACCATTGGAAGACACTGAAGTTCCCTAATCTTCAAAGAAAAGGAAACGTTAAGAGCCTGAAAATGAAGATGAGGAAGAAGATGAGGAAGAAGAGGAAGAGGATGAGGAGGAGGAAGAACATTCTGATAAGAATGAGGAAGAAGAAGAGGATGATGACGAGGAATAGGATGAGGATGAGGATGACAGGGAGGATGAGGATAGTGATGGGGATGACGATGACGATAATGATGACGGTAATAGGATTGGTATGGGTAAGGAAAAATTGAATGGTGATGAGGGTAAAGGTGATATTACTGATGGCGAAGAATCTGAGGAATCCGATAAAGGTGATGAGGATGAGGAAGAAAGTGATGCAGGTACAAAATAAAAGGTTGGTGATAAAGAACAAAAAAAGAGTGAATACAAAGACGATGACGAGAATGATGAAACCAATGACAGAAACACGGAGGATTCACCATGCATATCACTAACTAGTGATGATGGCAATAGAGAAAACCGTCAAAATAATCTCCATGGAAAATTCATCTCGAGAGAATCTTCATCTAAAGACACAGGTAAGTCAACTGAACCGGTTATTACTAATTTATCACAAGAAGAACCTGTAGAACCAGTGCTTGAAGACGAGCTGACACCGTCTGTGGAACATCACTCTCCATCTCCTACACCTATTCAGCATCACACAGACACAGACACAGGTATGTCTTCTGAACCAGTTCCTACTACTGTTTCATCAACAGCACCTATAGAACATATGCACGAAGACGAACCTATGCAAGAAGACGAACTGATACCGTCTGTGATACATCACTCTCCACCTCAACATTACATCGATATGGATATTGAAGACATAAATCAACCAGATCCTGACTTTGCTGACACATTCAATATTGACGAGACTGTTCCAGAGCAGCCATGGCTTACACAGGCAGCAACTACACGTACAATCTCTGACCATGGAAAGGCGGATCTTACACAATTTCTCAATAGTCCAATCGACTTCTCTGGATTCCTTATGGACACATATGGAGTTCCTACCATGGATCCAAATACACTTCAAACGACGCTTAAAGACAAGAACTTTTGGGATTCCATGCAGATTGCCAAAGATGAGGGAGAATACCACTTCTATAAGCTCATGAAAGCAATGAAATCAACAGCGTCAGGTGAACAAGCTCCAGTACTTCTTCCACTAACATCTTATGTTATTGCCACAGCCAAGCACCTTCCAATGCAGTACTTTGTCAAGCGTGATCTGGATTACTTAGAAAACAGCGCGAACAGGTATGCTACATCATTTACAATGGGAAAGGCAGTAAACTTGGAGGATGTTCCTTGGGTTGAAGATAAGGTTCCAGACCTATGGAGCAAAAAGCTTGTCAAGGAATATGATCCACATGCGGAATTAGGTATCTCACATTGGTAGGGCAAGAAGAGGTTGGCTTACTACTTTATAATCATAAAAAATCAGGTACACTCATAACTTCAAACCGTCGAATCACAAGCATACAGGGAGTTAGTTTTCTACATATATTCAGGTATTCGTACTTGAAATGATTCAAACGAGAAGACGGTAAGATTTATAGTGTAAGTGAAGGGGATCTTCAATTCCTACGACTTGAAGATATTGAATATTTTCTACTTATCTTGGCTCAAGGCAAGGTCCCTCAACTAGAACCTAAAGAAGTCATTGCCTTAAGTTCTAACATTAGCCAATATACTCGAAGAGTTGTGATCAAGCATAGGGTTGAAGACTTACAACTTGGTGTAGAGAGTTATCAATCCAGGCTAAATCTGCAACGACCTCATACAACGCCCATGAGTCATTTTCACCAAGACAAGAAGCCATATATGGGTACACTCAACCCAGAGATGGGCATATTCTACCTGAATGAAGCAGAGGTCAAGCAATACATGCGACTATCAGAACTGCACAAATTCAACGATGGTACTCTCAAGCATGTACGTGACAAGCTGTTGATGCTCAACTCAGGTCAAGGCCTTCCAAAAGTAAAGTATGATTGGACAGGCAGGTTTAATAGGAGTACCAACTACACCATCCATAAGATTGAGGAGAAGTTAAGGGAACGACGGTTGATCTGCAGTATCGAATGATTCGTGGGTGTCAGACCGTATGGAGCTCACCACAGGCTTATGGAACAATCCATTTAAAGGTGGTGATCATACTACAATCAGGTCAACTCCATACACTCACTTGTGAATATGTATATATATAATATGTGCATTAGGCTTTTGTGGCTTGTTGTAGTGTGAAAGTATGATATTTTTCAAGAATTTCTCACGAGATTCTAAATCTTTCAAAATATATTGTACTCAAGCACTACAACTAACCCTCATTAAATTAAGGGGGAGCATTAATATGTTCTATGGACATCAACCAATTTCATTTTGTTACCCAAAGACAGGTTAATCCATTAATATCCAAAATATTGGTGATTAACATTTTGGACAAAGGGAGAAAATGGGATTAAAGAGACTTGTAATTATACGTGGCTAAAAATGAAAAAGGCTGAATAGAAAATCCAACTTAATATGTGCTATGCATATGTTAAGAGGGAGCATTTTGGTGTCAAAAACACTGAAGGTACAAAATATCTTGATATTTATATCACAAGTACCACAGTAATTTTAAAGAGTTTTCATGAAGACGAATACTTACCCAAAACACACTTAACTCATGACGGTTGTGGTGACAAAAGGGTGGTATGATTAGGTACTAGTCCGATGATTCTTCCAGAACTAGAGGAATCTTCCCAAGGACAATTCCATAGTTAGAAAATACAAGTCCTTAGGAAAGATGGATAATGGATTATGAATGTAGCTTAATGCCGACCAGGTACTGATGCTAGCACTGGAACAATCACAACAAGGTGCTAGTGATGATGTATTGGTAAGCGTTGAAGGGGTTGAAGAATGAAAAAGAAATGTAAAGATAAAGGGTGTAAAAAAAGAAGCCATCCTTACAACTTAGGCAGAAACCGGGTCAACTCATCTTGAAGACGAAAGTATCATGGACCCAGTGATGCGATGCACAACCCCTCCCAGCCAACTCAAATATCTCTCAAAAGATATTTGTTTTAATGTCACGGATTTCAACACGTTACTATTGGTTTATTCACTCCGAATTAATTGATATTGAAAAGGTGGAAATCCTCTCTAGCCTCCGATCACGAAAACAAAATGCACTATTGAGTCCAGAGCCACGAGATCATCAAAAGTCTCATTAGGACACCATTTTAAAACAAGAAATATTTTTATGAGTCCTACGCAATATTCTTGTAATATTGCCAGAACATCCGAGTGATACGAAAGTATCACAATGAAGATGGAAATCCTTCTTGAGCCAACATCAAAAAAGCTCATGGTAGGTGACACGTGCGGTTCTTTAAGAACTAATCTTGTGATAAATGGAAAGAAACGATGGGTTGACTCTTAATTGAGATCAAACTTGTTCTAGAGCCTCTACGCAAAATATAAGTGATCTTGCCAGAACACTCAGAGTGACACTCTTTAGTGTTCACAGTGAAGAGTGGAAATCCTTCCAGTGTCAACATCAAACAGCACTGTAGTAGGTGACAAGCAAGATTCTATCAGAATCAAGCTCGTGACAACTAGAAAGTGACGATGGTGAAAATCTTAATTGAAAATCACTTGTTCCAGGTTCATGAATTGACGGCTTCAATCATAAGGATATTTCTTATCCAAATGATTCACTCTTTATGTTCGCAGTCAGCTTTGGACGGTCGAATAAAGAGAACGGGTTTACCCAAGAAATCTTGTCAATGAGATCTTTAATTAGAGCTACCTGTCACAAGTACGATATTTATTATCGTCCAACGGTATTCACCGACCTGAGGTAAATTGGTACCGAATCAGAATAAAATGTCAAAGCCATTTTATTTGTGTCTTATTATGTTGTTGCATTTGAAGACGGTGGCGTTGCGATGTACCAGCTGAAGTCGTCCTCACATACTTATTCCTTCTGCATCAAATAGTTTAGCAAATTCAAGAAAGTCTGACCTAAGAGTCTTCCGCTGTATCAACTCTGATACTTTCAAGAATTCAACAAAGGGTAGGTATGTGGGACATGAAGTCAAGAAGAGGCGAACATCACAAAGAAGGCCAATACTGCACGTGAAAGGCCAAAAAGAACATGCTCTAAGCCAAAGCCTGATGGTAATCAACACATATTCACACGAATGAAGAAAAGAAATAAGTAAAGAGAAAGTGGAGTACGAGCACGAGAACGAAGATCTAACATTCTAGATTAGGACTTTGTAATTTGGAGTGACCTCCCTTTGGGGGAGATTGTTGGAAATACGTTTTTCGTATTTAGAAAGTCTCGGTCACTCCAACAATATAGTTAACGGCTCGTAGTGTAGTTTAATTATAGTTTATGTTAGCCCGACCCATGAGCATGTTCATGGCCGGAGGCCCAAGTCCACTAAGGGACTTAGGTATATAAACCCTTTCCTCCATGAAAAGGGTTGTTGGTTGTTTCATTTTACACTTAATACATTTCACATTTTCTCTCATCTACCTCTCTACTTTCTCTCACTAGAAACATCAACCCTCTTGATAGATCATAGATTACCAAGGTTCTATAAAGTCCATTGTTGAAAGAACATGTCATCAAAGACAATTTAAAAGAAGGTTGATTTAAAGACTGATGCAAATGAAAGAGAGCAACGTAGATGAGGGTCAAGCATTTGATGCCTGTTCGGTTGATACAGAAAGCAGCGAAACAGAATCAGAAAAGCAGCATACCAGCAACAGCTCAGAGAATGATCAAACAACTAATGATGCATATATCAGACCCGTTTATGATGATGAGCCAATGGCTACGGTACAATTAAATGCTGAATATGATGATCATCAACAGACTGAGCAATCTGAACCCATTTTTGACACGTATCTAGTGCAAAAGTTTGATAGCAATACCACACCTGATTCATCAGATACGAGTACTAATGGAGGAGAGACTGTCCAGATGTTGATTCTAATATTCACGAGCTCGAAATTTTGTTAGCTCAAAAGACAAAAGATTTTGAGGATGCCAAACTCGATTTTTTAAAGAAAAATAACAAATTTGAAGCTTATTTTGAAAAACTTGAAAAAGCAAACGTTGGGTCTTGAACGAAAACTAGATCGTAAGATTCAAGATTCTACAGCGGAAAAAGAACATTTTGTGAAACAAATAAATTTGTTAGAATATAAGTTGGCTTCTCAAACTCAAAGTCCTCCGCCTGCTTCATTATGTGAAATATTTGTGCACCTATCGACACTATAGATAGTAATGACGCGAATGCTAATAACGACATATTTGATAATATGAACATTAAGTTTGAACAACGTGTCACTCAATTACTTCTACAAAATGAGCCATTAAAAGCTCAGATTAAGGAAAAGGTTTTTGCACTTACAGCGGTGAAAATTGAATTAAGGAAGTTAAAAGGAAATAGCATGGATACGAAGTTTGCAAAACAGTCGGTCTTGGGGAAACCTCCTTCTCAACCATTCAGAAATCGCTCAGTTGTTAGACAACTGAGTGCGTTTAAATCTGAGCGACCCAAAATGTTGAACCCAAGGTTTACATCCCAAGTTGACGTGAATAGCAATTTGCCAAAACCAGTCACTCCACAACCTAGTCCCTCCTTATGAAAATCCACTTCAATAAAACCCGATCACATGAATGCCTCAAGCAACTCTAGAAATAGCTATAAGAACATGCCTAGGTGTAGTTCAAATGACACGGGTCATTAATAAGTGTGAAAACACTTATCCTTTTACCACTTATTTCCAATAATAACAAGACCAAAACGTGTGATTTATGTCGTAAAAGTCGGAATTATGCGTGGTTTGTGTTTTTATTGTGTTTTAGGACCAAAATGTGAAAAAGGAAGAAAACACGGGCTTTCACGAGCTTTTACTGAAGAAAACGGGAAAAAGACGAAGTCAAAAGATCAAGAGTGCAAAAAGAACGGAAGTCCAAGACCTATTCTGAAGATTTATCGAAGAAAAAGTCAAAAGACGGAAGTTTAACGAAGTCAAAGAACTTAAGTCTAATAGAAGAAGAAAATTAAAAGGCAAGTTCAAATCCCGAGACGACAAAGACGCAGAATTAAAGTCGAGTCGAGAAAAAACGTGAAGAAAGCAAGAAAGAAGATGCAACACATGCACTCCTTCCACCTTCCCTATAAATACCCTCCTAATAGTCATTAGGAGGGAGTTAGTCTTTTTTTAGTTAATTTTTCACTTTTAGTTTTTAGAGAGAGAAAGTCTTAAACTTTCTCTCACTAGTTCATCTTTTAGTTTTAATCTTTCAAGATTAACACTTTTGTATGCTTATTTTTATTAATCAAGTTCCATTTTAAGCTTTTATCTCTTAATCTCATTCTACTTTTCTTTGATTTAAGATTGATCTTGGTGTGATTATCATGTGATCCGTGTTGTTCTAATTGATTTCATGCTAAAAAGTTAATCTTTTGATCATTTTTATAAGTTTTCATTTGATTAAGCTTTAAGACTTTTGTGCTTATTGGCTTACTTTTATGATTAGCTTATTTTTATTATTAAAAAGTTTTGTTAAAAAGTTTATGTTTTTATGATTTAATCTAAAAAGTTGCTTGATTTCGAGTTAAATAAGTTGATTAAAGTGCTTATTTGATTCGGTTAAGTATTTTGGATTTTTAAGTTTTGGAATTGGCTTATAAAAGTTAGCTTATTTCCTAGCTTATTCATTTTCCACAATTTTAGGAAAGTTGTTACTCCCGTATTCCGATCGGTCCCTTATTCCGACGGTATTGCCCTTCATATTCCGATCAACCCAATCGGATTAGGGTTTATCCTTTCCGATTGGGCCTTGTCTTGTTTTCCGATTGGTCTTGTACCCCATATTCCGATTGTAGCTTGCTTGCTATATTCCGATTGGTTTAATCTCGCTTCATTCCGATTGAAGTATTTTCTGAATATTCCGATTGCCCAATTGTCCCTATATTCCGATTGACAGCTTTGTCCCATATTCCGACCATCCGATCGGAATACATTCCGATCGGGCTCCCTTTTGGCTGTTTTTTTTTATTTCTTTCGATATCACTTTCATATAGTACTTTTTATTTTCTGAAAATTTTCAAAGTGTTAGTTTTATTTAGTGAAGTTAGTATTTTTCCATTGTCACCTTTAAGTTTCATATGCATTTATTTTTACTCGTCATTCAAATTAATCTTTTATCTTCCATTTTACTCAACGACACTTTAATTACTTGCAATTAGTTTAAAACAAATCATCCAAATCTTTGATCCACCAAAAGACGATTGAGTCGCACTTAAGACCGGTTTTCAATTCGAAAAGATTCGGAACTATAACGAACTTGAACTTCGATACTTTTGGGGTTAAATCTCAAGTATTAAATGGCGCCGCTGCCGGCTCTTTTCGTTAAGATAAACGGTTTTTAGTGAGAGACGCATTGAATTTTGGGATCCGTTCTTTGAACGTTATTCAAAATTTTGAAAAAGAGATTTTGTTACCCTTTTTTATATTACTTTTATCGTTCCTCGACTCACCCGAATTGATTAGCAATTATCGTAACGACTTGATTTGTTTTTGGTAAACGTAATTTTAGGATATTTTAAACTAAAAACTACTTGATAAAAAATCTTTTTAACCTAATGTAAAAATTAATCTAATTAAAACTATTTAAAATAAAACCTATTTTATTTCTATTTAATCTAATTTAAAAATAAACTTAAAACTAATTAAAAATTGTAACTAATTAAAAATAAAAGTAAATATTTAACCTAATTTGAAATTAAAATTTGGAATAAAAATATTTAAACTAAAAAAAATAAAAATAAAATGAGAACAAATTTAAAGCAAATAAAATATATATATTTTTTTTAGTTTTATATTTAAAAACTGAATTAAAAGAAATAAAAACGAAATTTAAAACTTTTTAATAAACTAAAAGAAAACTTGAATTAAATCTAATTAAACAAAACTGCTACTGAAAATAAAAGGCTATATTAATTAAAAGAGGTAAAGTTATACTCAAAAACAAGACTAGAGGAGATGGTGGAAGCGTTGGGTCATTGTGCGAGGGGTCGGGGGTTCGAATCCCCCCAGACCTGAATTTTATGCTAATGTTTTTTTTTTTTTTTATTGAACTATGTTTGACTTTGGAATTATAACACACAGAAATATTGGGAAGGCAGTAATAAAAATAAGCATAGAAAGAAATAAAATAAGCTAATAAAAACTATCAAATAAGCAGTTTAAAAGCAATAACCTAATAAGCATACCATTAGACAAAAAGAAACATCCGATTAGCAGGCTAAAAATCCAACGAAACAGTAAGCACAATAGCAGGCTAAAACTATCCGATTATCCAAGCAAAACCAAATAAAAATAAACTAAACAAAATATGCAGATCAGCCTTAAACAGATTACAATTTCTACTAAAATCCAAACAAATATTAAACTACACAAGCAGATCCTAATACTCCAAAACAGATATTATAAAACTTGCACAAATTAGACTTAAGCAAAAATAAAACACAGATTAATCTAATTTTAACATAAAAATTAAAGAGAAAAGAGAGGAACCTTGTGTCGATAACCGTTGCGAAGAAGATTGGCGCTGAGCCATCTTTGAGAACAAATCGAACACCACCTTAATCTTTAACATCATCATCATCTTCGTTCCAAATCTCTCCCTCTCGAACCAATTTAAACTCTCGAACATGTATTATTATTTTTTTTTTTTTTTTTTTTATATAATAATGATAACAACCAACGAACAGTGAAATCAAAGTATTAAGCAGATTCAAATATAAAAATTTAATACACGAGAATTAAATAAAATGACAATAATACTTTAAACGAAACTTTTCATTAACTTTACTTAAAATTACAAAAACTGGAAAAGAAGGATTACAAGATTAAATCTAAAACTACTTTTGCAAAAATTAAATCTAATTTAAATCTACTCCTAATTAATTTAAAATAAAACTGAAAATTAAGAAAAGCTTCTTGACATTGCTCAGACCCACCTTAATGAGAACTGCTCCGCAGTGCTTTTAAGGCAATTGCCCACCAAACTTGGTGATCCGGGTCGCTTCTTGATTCCTTGCAACTTCCCGGGAGTAGAGAATTGCATGGCCCTAGCCGATCTAGGTGCCAGTATAAACTTAATGCCTTTAAGTGTTTGGAAGCAATTATCTCTCCCCGAGCTAGTCCCCACACGAATGACTTTGGAATTAGCCAACCGTACGGTTGCTTATCCAGTGGGGATAGCCGAAGATGTCTTTGTTGGCGTCGATAAATTCACCTTTCCGGTGGATTTTGTCGTCGTTGATTACGAGATGGATCCCCGTGTTCCATTAATCGTTGGACGTCCATTTCTGAGGATCGGTCGCACTCTCATTGATGTAGCCGCAGGCGAAATCATCATGAGAGTTGGTGACGATCAAATTGTCTTCAACATGGGTAAGATTTCTAAGCAACCTTATTCGTATGAGAGTGTTAATGCTATTGATGTTCTCGATGAGGCTTGTGACGAACATTTTCATAATGCTTGCAAAAGTACTCCTTCTCTACCCAATGTTGAGACCGTTGCCTCTATTGCTCCAGCATTGACTCCTTTTGGAGAAAGTGACTTGGATGACTTCGAAGCTAGCTTGGGTCCTCTTGATATTAAGTATGATAATTTGTCCACCAATTGGGATGAAGACATTCGTACTATTGAGAGACTTCTCAATGAGGACCCGTTGTCTCCTCCTGCTCCTAAAGAGGTGACTAATGATGATCCATCGTTAGTTTCCCCATCTATTGAGGATCCTCCTACTCTTGAGCTTAAGGACTTACCGCCTCATCTTGAGTACGTTTTTCTGGAAGACGACGAGAAGCTACCGGTCATCATCGCAAAGGATCTGAAAGAAGACGAAAAAGCCCGACTGGTCGCTGTGTTGAAGAAGCATAAACGCGCCATCGCTTGGAAAATTTCGGACATCCGTGGAATTGATCCTCATTTCTGCACACATAAAATTCTCATGGAGGACGACTTTAAGCCCACAATTCAAAGCCAAAGAAGGGTGAATCCTAAAATCCATGAAGTCATCAAAAAAGAGGTTATCAAACTTCTTGATGCGGGTATGATTTACCCTATTTCGGATTCACCGTGGTTAGTCCAGTCCATTGTGTGCCTAAGAAAGGCGGAATCACCGTTGTGCCCAATGCAAACAACGAGTTAATTCCTACCCGTCTCGTTACTGGGTGGAGAGTTTGTATAGACTACCGCAAACTCAATGATGCCACGAGAAAGGATCATTTCCCTCTACCTTTTATGGACCAAATGCTTGAACGTCTAGCTGGTAATGAATATTACTGCTTTCTTGATGGTTTCTCGGGGTATTTTCAAATACCCATCGATCCCCAAGATCAAGAAAAGACAACATTCACTTGTCCCTACGGCACATTTGCTTATAAAAGAATGCCATTTGGCTTATGCAATGCCCCCGGGACCTTCCAAAGGTGCATGTTGGCTATCTTCCATGACATGGTTGAGCAAACCATGGAAGTCTTCATGGATGATTTTTCGGTCTTCGGGGATTCCTTCTCTGCTTGCCTTGCCAATTTGGAACGTATGCTTAAGCGGTGCGAAGACACTCGCCTTGTTCTGAATTGGGAAAAATGCCATTTTATGGTAAAAGAAGGCATTGTGCTAGGACACAAAATCTCTAAATCCGGTCTTGAAGTCGACCGTGCAAAAGTAGATGTCATAGCCAAATTACCTCCACCTTCAACCGTGAAGGGTGTGAGAAGCTTTCTGGGTCATGCGGGCTTCTATCGTAGATTCATTCAAGATTTCTCTAAAATCGCTCGCCCGATGACCCACCTCTTGGAAAAAGATACTCCTTTTATCTTTTCTAAAGAGTGTCTCGAAGCCTTCAATCTTCTTAAGGACAAGCTAACTAAGGCACCGGTCTTGGTTACCCCTAACTGGGAGCTGCCTTTTGAATTGATGTGCGATGCTAGCGACTTTGCTATTGGTGCGGTTTTGGGCCAAAGAGTGAATAAACACTTCCAACCGATCCACTATGCTAGCAAAACAATGAAGGGGGCTCAATTGCATTATACGACAACCGAAAAAGAGCTTTTAGCTGTTGTCTATGCTTTTGAGAAATTTCGCCCCTATCTTGTTTTATCCACCACCATCGTATACACGGACCATTCCGCGTTGAAGTACTTGATGACAAAGAACGATTCTAAGCCAAGACTTCTTCGCTGGGTTTTGCTCCTTCAAGAATTCAACATTGAAATTCGTGACAAGAAGGGAGCCGAAAACCTGGCCGCGGATCATTTGAGTCGACTTGAGGATCCATATCAGGGGGATCATCCGAACAAAGAGATCAATGACTCTTTCCCCCTGGAGACTCTAATGTCTATAAATCTCAATCTTGATGGCACCCCGTGGTTTGCGGATATTGCAAACTACTTAGTGGGTGGTATTCTCATCTAAGGGTTAACATCCCAACAAAAGAAGAAGTTCTTGAACGATGTTAAGACTTACTTTTGGGATGACCCATATCTATTCAAACAGTGTGATGATCTGATTATTCGTCGATGTGTTGACGGACCGGCAGCTTTTGACATCCTCCAAGCTTGCCACAAAGGACCCACCGGTGGTCACTTTGGTCCCAACTACACCGCTAAGAAAGTGTTTGATTCCGGATTCTACTGGCCCACCATTTATCGTGACGCTCACGAAATGGTTAAGCATTGTGATGCTTGCCAACGTCAAGGCAAGATCACACATAAGGATGAGATGCCTCAAAATTTCATACAGGAATGTGAAATATTTGATGTATGGGGCATCGACTTTATGGGGCCATTTCCATCATCCAAAGGGAACAAGTACATCCTCGTCGCCGTCGACTACGTCTCTAAATGGGTTGAAGCTAAGGCTCTTCCTACGAATGATGCGAGGGTAGTTGTGAACTTTTTGAAGCAGCTTTTCGCTCGATTTGGCGTTCCTCGTGCTATCATCAGCGACCGCGGGACTCATTTTTGCAATGATCAGTTTGCACGAGTCATGGCAAAGTATGGTGTCAATCACCGTCTTTCCACCGCCTATCATCCCCAAACCAATGGGCAAGCCGAAATTTCCAATCGTGGCTTGAAGAGAATTTTGGAGCGTACTGTGGGAGAGCATCGCGCCGCGTGGGCCGATAAGTTAGATGATGCTCTGTGGGCTTTCCGTACTGCTTACAAGACCCCGATCGGTTGTACACCTTATCGTCTTGTGTACGGGAAAGCCTGCCACCTACCCATCGAGCTGAAACATGAGGCGCACTGGGCCTTGAAGTGGGCGAACTTCGACATCATCAAAGCCGGTGATCATCGCAAGGTTCAACTCAACGAGCTAAATGAACTGAGGAATGAAGCTTATGAGAACTCGCTGATCTACAAGGAGAAGACGAAGATGATCCACGATGCTAAAATCAAGAACCGAGAGTTCCACGTTGGTGATCAAGTCTTACTCTTTAACTCTCGGTTGAAGATCTTCTCTGGCAAGTTGAAGAGCCGCTGGACTGGTCCATTCACCGTCGCCAAAGTTTTTCCGTATGGGACCATTGAGCTTTCTCAGCCGAATGGGCCCAATTTCAAGGTGAATGGCCAGCGTTTGAAGCTGTACTTTGGTGAGGACATCTCACAGGAGATGATTCCATCCCTCACCACGTTCCTCATGAACTAAAATTGGGTCGAGTCAGGCTCATGACTCGGTGAACAAAAACAAGCGCTTCTCGGGAGGCAACCCGTGTTCTATCCGTTACTGCTTTCATAATAAGTGTAGGGGGAGCCCCGCATATGTTTGTTGTCTTGTTTCTTGTGCTGTGCAGGGATTTAAGCTTCAGAGAGCATCTTGATGACTTTTGACGAACCGTGATACCGTGTTTC